>CAWUFW010001275.1:1441666-2162500 GCA_963921515.1 Calotriton arnoldi
CTCAGTGGTATTTTAAGAAACAATGGAGATATTGTTATAGGACTTGATTACATTTCTCTATCTGATCATCTGTCTGAGGGCAGTAACTGGTGGAATGGAAGTTCATTATGCCCATCTTCATGGTTAGTTCTTTCCAAAATTTGGAAAGTAACTAGGAGCCTGTATCTGAAATGATGAGCTCAAGTGGTCCATGAAGCCCAACAATGTCCTTTAGAAAGACCTGGGCTAAATCAAAGGAATTAGGTACCTTATTAAGTTAAATAAGATAAGCTGCTTTGGCCAGATAGTCAAATACAACCAGAATGTTCATGTATTGTTCAGAAATAGGCAGCTCAATTGTGAAGTTCATTGAAATATGAGTCCAAGGGTGAATTTATTGTGAGGAGTTTTTGCCCTGACAAAGATGATACAATGGTTTATGTATTCCCACACATCGTGATCCATTCTTTCCCATCAGAACTGCTGTTTAAAAAGTTCACCTGTCTTTCTACATCCCCCATGTCATACTACTGGAATGTCATGACAATTGTGTATAAGACATTGTTGAAAGTTCTTTTCAGGTGTATACAGACTATTTGCATGCCATACAGACCATTTACTCTTTTCCTATTTAAAGGATCCATTATTATCCATTCCTGTTGAATGAGAAAAACATGTTGATCTTTTTAAGTGCTGTCAACAACGAGTGAGCATCCTTTTCTTCCATCGACTGAAGAGCAAAAATGGTAGTTGGTTCCACAAGTATTGTTTCCTCTTCCATGGGTCTGGACAAAGCATCCATTTTGCTGTGATCATTTCCAGGTCAATAAGCTTTTCATATAGGAATATAGAAAAGAAAAGGGACTGCTGTGCATGTTGAGGAACTTTATTCCTTTGAGATAACCCAGCTTATTACGGTCCATCCAGGCCATAACCTCAAGATAATGTTACCAGTGTTGAAATGCTTCTTTTATGGCCATATATCATATATTGTGTAATTCCTCTCACCAGTGCTGACATTTTGGAAATAGAAGGCTACAGGATGCCTTTAATTCAAAGAATGCTTCTCTTTTTCTGGAGCCCATGGAAAAAGAACCTCTTTCTTGGTTAACTGAGTGAGTGAGAGAACTTTAGATGAGAATTCTTGAATGAACTGATGATAAAAGTTAGCAAAACTGAGGAATCTCTGAATCTCCTTGACAGTTCAAGGGACAGGCCATTTTTGACAAGTACAATTTTAAGTTTGAATCCACTCCATGATCAGTGAGATGTAACCTCAAATAGTGACAGTGTTAGCCACAAATAGGCACTTTGTCACATTTGCATGCAGGGAATAATCTCTCAGTCTCTGGAAGAATTCTTTAACATGCTGTCAATGTTCTTGTGTTCCAGATACATCACAACAAAAGCATCTCGCATATCCCTGAAGATGTTGCTAAAGAAGTATTGAAGAGGAGAAGGGCCATGGCACAGGATGAATAGCATTACTAGATATTAATGGTGGCCAAAATGTGTGTTGAAGGCGGTCTTCCATTTGTTATCTTTCTGGATGCGCACTAATTTATATGCAACCTATAGATCAAACCTTGTATAGATATCGGCATTTGTTAGTTGATCTAACAATACTGAAATGAGGGGTAGGGGTTACACAGTTCTGATGGTAATTGTGTTCAGTTTGAGCTACTCTACACATGAGGGCAACTCTCCTCCTCATTTCGGAACAAAGAAAATAGCTGCTGTTGAAGGGGACATGGATGCCTAATGAACCCTTTCTTTAGATTATTGTCCAGATATTTTTTAAGCACCTCATCATCTTTAGGCCTTAGAGGATACATTCTTCTATGCATCATCTTGATATCAGGAACCAGCTCTATGGCGCCATCATAGGATTAGTATGGGGGAAATGTATTGGGCCCATTTTTGCTAAGAACATCCAGATCCACTAGATAAGCAGCACAAATCTGCACTGTTTTCTCTAGAGGCTGGGATAAAAGGCACAACAAGTTGTGTTGTTTCACAATATTAGCTTGAGGTAAAAAGTTATTTGTACAGTAGAGGTATATTAAAAGAAAGGTTTCTTGTTGCCAATCAATTTGAGGATTGTGTCTACATAACCACAAAGTTCCAAATACAATAGTGAAAGCAGGGGCATCAATCACTTAAAAAATAAAGGATTCTATATGTCCATGTAATTTAGCCTTACTAAGTTTTTTGCTTCCCAAACAATATTTTTAAAAGTCAATTCTTTACCATTGATACCTGTGTTAGGTTCCATTTATTCTATCTCTTTTTTTGGAATTTGTACTCTTTCTAGAAAGGCCTGGCCGATAAAACTTCCTGAGCCTCCGAAATCAAAAGGAGCAAAAATTGAAAGTGAGCCTGAAAAAGTGGACTATTCAACTGACAAACAGGAATTTTCCTTAGCACTGGTGAACTCTTTTATTATAAGTATGTTTGATTTGTGTTCATACTTTAAGATCGAGCACTGCTGTTTCTCAGCTGACAGAGGCAGTTCTTAAGGAAATGTCTAGGTTTTCTACAATATAGACACAGGCCTTACTTCCTTCTGGGGTAATTGTCCAATCTGCATAGGTTCCTCCGACCCTTCTATAGAGTTACATTCTCCAGCTGGAACTAGAGGTATTCTAAGAGTTACTCCCCTCCTCTCCCTCCATCACGGTTTTGCTGAGGGTCTATTTGTAGTGCTAAGTCTTTGAGACTGTGAGAATTAGTGGGTTGGTTTTCCACAAAGTGAGAAGTCATCTTTCAAATTTTCATTAAACCTTGGTTGAAGGGGGCAGCAGGTGCTTCAGCCAGCCATCCTGATTCTGAGACCAATTAATTGTAAGGCTTTAATGGTTAATAGGATCTCTTGACCTTTGTCTGAGAGTTAAGAGCCCTATATGGACATCCTGTTTAGTTTGTGGTTCACCAAAGATTCTCTTCTTATGTTCCGGGAAAAGAAAATATTTAGACCACCAAGGACTGGTATTATTAACAAAATCACCCATGCCAAAGAGTCCTTGACCAAGTAAGACAGGATGGAAGTAACCCTGGATTGCTTCATCTGAAACAGCTGAGGTTGAGCCAAAAAGTATAAGTTGTAATGAGCCAAAAAAGGGTAAAATGCCTTGTGAGCTTCAGAAAATCGTTTCTGAGGAGGCATACCTGAGGTAGGAATGGTGTCAGGCACAGGCATTGTTTGTGAGTTTCCCCCTATATTTCATAGACCACTCCCAGAAGGGGAGAAAGTATCCAAATCCACTTATTTGGGCTTCCTGAGGGACTGTGATTGGAGGACTGTATCCGATTCACCCTGTCTAGGTGAAAAGCCCTTTCTTGTCAGGCTGTCTCCATCTATACCTGTGATTTTACCAATAGCCTGAGCTATGACCTAGAATGGATTAACATCAGAATCCACGGAGTATATGGGCTGGTAAACTGGCATTCAGCTAGAGATTCTGATGCTAACCTCACTCCTTAACATTTCAGTCAAATAAGATCTGTAATGAACTCCAGTATCTGAAGTGACTGAATAGTGGAAGGAAGTTAGAGAGAAATAACACACTCCCTAAGTGCCTTGGCCAGCTGATCTCAGGAACATGGACTGGTGGAAGGTGAGCAGCAAGGACCCTCAGTCTGCAATGGACTGACTGATAGCCCCTGTAATCCTATAAAACAAGGCACCATTAAACTGAATATACTTGTGTACAACTAGAGACAATGTCTTGTGATTATCAGTAGAATTGCTTACCACTACTTGCCCCAGACTACCAGCATACAGTCTGGGAACTGTCCGCTCTAATAGTAGAGAAGTCTGAAGTCAGGATGACTTGGAGTGCTTGAAGTTGGAGCAGGAATGTCAAAACGGCAGTAAACAAAGCTCAGTATCTGTGGAAAGAAGGGTTTAACTGGGTAGCCCTAATCACCTGAATAAACCAAAGAAGAGTAAAACAAAAAGAGGTGTAGGGAACACAAACATTGCAAACTATGAAACTGAAATAGGATCCTCTCTCCTCCTCATATTTCAGGAATATGTGTGAGGTTGTATGAAATATGTGGTTCAGTCTAGCTGGGGTGAGGTGCAATTGGAGCATTTATTTGTATGCCACCCCCCTTTGCAGGATGCTGTGAAAAGTCCTGGGAATTTCCCGCTAAACTTTCTTCCACTGACTGTCCTGGATATCTCTTCACAGGTTCTCTGTCCATCTACATTGAAACCTTTGTTTACCCAGTTAAGTAAAGTTTTGTATGTGTTGAATATTAAACCCTTCATTCCAGAAAGGGGTTGTGTGGTTGCTGCCATGTTTTAGGGATGTAATTAGGAGTGGGAAATAAATTCCGCTCTGCCGGCGGAGTGCGCAGATTGTTGCCTACTCTGCATATCGCTTGAAACGTAGAGTTCCAGCAAAACTCTGGCAACCGCCGCATGGCATAGTTTTTCTTGAGCGCTGCTCGCTAATGGTAACTTGGCGAGCACAAGCGAGAATTTGCGTCTTTTAGTGCGATTTTCGGGTACTAGAAGGCATCCCGGCAAGATTTCTCAATGCGGGCGGGCACTGCAGGTCGCGACCATTCGCGTTGAGAAAGCTGCCACTCCAGTAGAAAATCTACTTGAGCGACAGAGAAAAGCAGCACCTTCTGACGCACCACGTGGTGGTATTCGTGCTGATTTTCTAGTGCTAAAAAGCAGTGCGAGCAGCACGACGGGCTGAATTCCTCCCAAACAACTTGGTGGAATCTTGCTGAGTATTTATGTAATTTTGTGAAATTCCAAGGAGTGAAACTCTGCGAGTTCCGCGCACCCCTAGATGTAACCCCAGCGTCAAAGCTGGCAGTTTTGTAAGAGACTTGAGTCAGGGATGTTGAAGTCTGCTTTACATTGCTGAAATACTTTTAAACTACCCGCTTGGACTGTTTACATTGATGTAGCAAGGTATGCATTTTTGGGGTGATGCACTTGGCCTAGCTAGGGTAGGTTCACAATGGGGATCCAGCAGCAGGGATTTGTCTCATAGAGGCAGTATCTGGGTACAGTGGAGTTCCCTCGGGGTGGGACCTAACGAGGCTGGAGCTGACAGGGCTTCTGCAAACCTCAAAGATGGTAGGTAGCAGCCTTATGAACTCCAACTGCCATGCCCTTTCTGCTCACTGTTTCTAAAACAAGAAGACATGGTGGAGGCAGGAACAACACTTCAAGCAGCATGGCTGGCGCTGACACCAACTTTATGCCATGAGTAAATAATGCATCATAGGGGTGGTCCCAGGATGAAGCTTTGCCCATCCACGCTGCAGGTTATTTTATTCTATTTAGATGTCATCCAACTCACAAGAAGCAGCTAAGTGCAGTTGATCGCTGCTCAAGGAGGGTATAAGAAAGTAGGGGCAATATCTATTAAAGGGTTGTGTCGCATTTGCACCACGCAATTGGGTGCATGTGCGACGCAACCCTTAAGTGCGATTTATCAAGGCATGCAAGGCCACCTTGCGTGGCCCTGAGTGGCACGATAAGTCCAGCATAACACAATGCAGTGCAAATCACTGCATTGTGTTACTCTGCCCCAGGGAGGCATTCCATGGATGGTACGTGGATGTTCCTACGCAACACCCATGGATTTTGAAGCATTACTAGATTTACCATAAGTAGTAGACCTTGGAATGTGTCTAAACTGCTACACCTCCCCAGGTGAGGCTTAACGAGAAGAAATATGTGTATTTCTTCTCGTTTGTTCCTCTTTATAAGTGTGCTGCGTTTTGCAAAACCTGACTGCATATACACAGAAGGTGCGACTTCTGTCTTTTTTAGAGATTCCGGACTTTTAGCTAGCAGAAGTACAGCTCAGGTTTTTATGCTCCAATGGTGTCTAGAGATAGGTGGCTTGTTGCCAAAATAGTCAAGTTTATTTCAGTTACTCATCTTGTTGTCGATAATGTAGGTTTTGTATAGGGTGCATGCCTTTTGTTTGAATCAGTTCTTCTCTCTCATGGAATGTAAAAAATTGGATTATTGCTTCAGGGGGAGAGAACCCATCTCAAATAATAATCACAATCCTTATCAGGTGAACCACTAATGAAACTAAATAAACCTGTACTTAACCCTCTGGAAGCTTGGCACAAAGCAGTAAGGCTTAACTTAGAGGAAATGTGTAAAGTATTTATGCAGCACTAAAACAGTAATAAAGTGAAAACACAACGGAAGAAAAATCCCAATAGAGTATATTTTAATAAATAAAATGACACCAAAATGACAAAAATCCATTAACAACAACTGAAGATGCGAGTTTTTTAAGTTTAAATCTAAAATAGCATCAAAAAGCACAAAGCGCCAACTATGGTTATCTAGTCACGCAAGATCGAGTCAAAATCAAAAGTTAATACTGACCATGCCGGAGTGTGGATCAGGTTCAGGGAACAGATTTGTCCCGGTTGAAAGTTTACTTTCGGATTTAGAAACTTTTATGGAGAAAAAGTAGTCATCGAAGATTTGTCGGCGGGCAAGCAGCCAGCTGGATCCAAACTAGGGCTTGATGACAGCAGGGTCCTGGTGTGGTCGTTAACGAAGGTGGAAAAACTCCAAGGGGGCGAAGTCTGAAGTCTGGGAGGCCTCAACGTCAAGGAGATGCTGCTAGTTTCAGTTCCGATTAAGCTCCCTACATTCAAACTTAGAACCTTTTCTGGAAGTCAGATCTCATTCAGCCGGTCAAACCAGAAAGCTGAGGCTGACCGGCGATTCAACATCAACAGCTGCGGCTTCGATGGTGTTCCCGGTCTCAGTCGGTTCTCCAAGCAGAAAGTTGACAAAACGTTTCTAAGCTCCAGCTTTTGAAGGGTGGGTAGGAACTCAAACAGGAGGTCAGCCAACTGACCCTTGGTATTTTCTGGGGTCCTGGGTTCAAGGCAAGCAGATCCAGTCTTTCTTCAGGTTCTTCAGACAACTGGTCAGTCCGTCTTCCGATTCTTCACACATCAAGGAGTGTTCAGAGGAGAGGCCTGTGGGGTCCACATTAATGTCCAGTGCCAGTCTGTGGGTGGAGGGTAAATCTTTGTCCACCCCTTAAACCAGTTCTGGTCAATACCGCTACCCCTAGTGGGTTTGCGCCACCCTGACCACAGAGAGAAAAGGGGAGGCAGGTCTAGGTGTGAGCTTCATCTGCAGATGGCAAGGTAGGCATCCTTTGAAGCTCAGGAAGGGTCTATGCGCAGCCCCCTGGCAATTCTGTCAAGGGAGGAGTCCCCTACCAACTTCCAAGTCTCTTTGTCCACTGTCTAGGAGCAATAGACCTCCCACCACAGGGGAGGCATCAGGGGCCAAGTGACAGCTGGACACTGGCAGGAAAGTCTTTGAGTTTTAGGCTTCTAAAAGGGTCATTTCGAAAACAGTAATATAAAATCTGACTTGACCATTAGATTGGATTTTAAATTGCTGTTAAAATGAGTCCTTGAGCCATTTTTTTTAGCTACTCCCAAACTGAATTTAGCACTTATGAAAGGTAATAGTGTAAACCAGTGTTAACCTATGAGACAGCCAGTCATGCCACAGTGAAAAACAACATTGTTAATTTTTCACTGCCAGGGCATGTAAAACACAAATTATACATGTCCTTCTTTTTCAATACCATGCACCCTGCCCTATAGGCATTTTGGACCTACTGTAGGGGTGATTTATAATTATAAAAAAGGAAGTTTTTTGCCTGGCAATAGAGTAGTTTTGCTAAATTTAAAACTACACACCCAGCCAGTGCTATTTTAGTGGGTTGCACAATGAGTGCTACAGCATAGTAGTAGCATTTAATTTACCCACTCTAGTTACATGCACTACCATATACTAGGGACTTTTAGGTAAATTAAATGTTCCAATTAGGTATATTCCAGTTTTACCATGTTTAAAACAGAAAGCGCATGCACTTTACCAATTGTTAGCGGGAGTAAAGTACACAGAGTCCTATGGCCCACAGAAATGGGTTAAGCGAAAGAAGGAAAAAATCTGAAAGAATGCCACACAAAAGATGGTCATTTCTGGGGGGGGGGGGGAGAGTGGGGGCAGAGCACCAGCTAAGATGGCCACCTAACCCAGGAGCTCCATACATCGATGGACTGTTTTTTAGCGCCGGAACAGTCCTTTCCGTTCCCGCATTGAGAGAGAAGCTGACTCCAACGGCAGAAGGCAAGATGTATACATGAACACCTTTGTCAGCCATCTTTGACTTGTTTTGGGGTTGCAAGCATGCCCGCCTCTTGTTTCTCCTCATGTCGATGGCCATTTTGTACTGAACGCACGTTTGCTGTGAAACATTCTTCTTCCGCCTGCGATATGGACAATACTTCTTCAAGAAGTTATTTCTACTTTTGTGGCTATGCTTCATGAAAATATATTTTCTTTTTAAGCGCATCATGTGTTTTAGCTGAGTTTGCTACATCAATTGGATGTTACCTGCATTTGGCCTCTTAATTGAGGTGTCTTTTCGTTCTGCACTGTGGCAAGGATGGGGGCTTGCACTATTATTTCAATATTAAAACTTTAGGGTTGACGTTTTCTGGTGCTTTTGTCAGACTTACCTCACTTTCTTTCCTATTTTTATATTGTTGTTTTTTCTAAGTCCTTCTAGAAATATTTTGGGAGGTTCAGCTTTAATTGAAACGTTGTTGCTGGCGTATTTTGATGTGGCTCTCATCTCCTCTTGCTTTGCTTGCCCTGTGTTTTGGATTGAATGAAGACAGAATTATACACTTTATGGGCAGAGAACAGAAATATAAGGCTTCTCCTCATCACGTATCATATTCCTCACAGAAAGTATTGCTTGTCCAAAAATCTGACAAGTGCTCTTTGAGTAGCTCTCTTCCTTCACTAAAAATGTCATCCTCATCCACACTGCATACTAAAAATGGTCATGCTGCGCCATCGTGTACGCACAAGACAGTCAATCAAGACCCATCGTGGCCTAAGTCATCTTCAGTTATCTCTCTTGAGCTTGTGCTTGATGAAATACGTGCACTACATCCATTTGTGGAAGAAACCAACATGTGGATACAGAATCTTGATGACAAGTGGTCTCAAATGGAAACAAGAGACTCATTACTTGAGCAACATGTCAGAGATAAGCAGGATGAGGCAAATAAAATCAAGTTTGGAAAAGGAGGTGGCATTGTTGAAAACCCGTTCTGAAGACTTAGAAAATAGAAATAGAAGAAATAACCTTTGCCTTTATGGTCTTCAGGAAGGTCTAGAAGGAAATGACCCTGTTGCTCTTTTTACTTCCTTCTTACCTCAGTTAATGGGCCTTACAGCCTCCACAAAACTGAATATACAGAGAGCCCATCGCCTAGGACAGCATTCTCAAATTTCATTTCCCTCAACTAAAGCCAGGAGAGTCAATATTTTCTTTCTTGAATTTACCATGTTATTGAAAGTCCTCAATGCATCAAAATCTAAAAAACACATTTTTATAGCAGGGGAATAAAGTCTTTATTACACAAGATGTTTCAAAAGCTACAGCGGCTAAGCGGAAAGAGTTTCTGGATCTTCGCCCACAACTTCGTTCTTCAGGTGCCAGCTTTGGCCTGCTACACCCCTGTCTCTTCAACGTAAACTTTCAGAATAAAACGTCCTCCTTCACGTCTCCCGCGGATCTTCGAGAGTTCCTTAGTCTTCATTCCCCCAGCTCCTTGGAGACTTCCGGTGCTTCAATAACATGACTGTATTTCATGTTGTCTTTTAAATCCTGCTGAGCCATTTAAGATTTTATTTGTTTTATTTAATTCTAGTCTCATGTACTGTTATTGCGCTTACCTTGTTTTTTTTTCATTTCTATTGCATAACCTTTTCTTTATTTGCAGCTTCCTTGCTGTCTATTGTATCCTCGTCTTGTTTTGTTTCACTTGTCCGTCAATGCGTCTTTCACTTCCTTGAGTTGCCGTCTTCATCCTGTGCTGCCATCAACCCCACCCTTGTGTTCATCCTCATCAGGTATGTTCCTGCAGTTGTCATTGTTTGACATATACTGTGTTGTATTCTACTTATTAGTTCTTGTTTTGTATTTATATGTGCTTGTTTAAAGTCTGTAGAATCTCTGTGCATTCTATACTTGTATGGTTCTGAGTAGAGTTCTGCCACTGGGAGTTGATTCCTGTAGCTGTTGGTGAGAGGAGCAGTGGCTCTTTTCTTCTCATGAATAAACTAAAGAACTCACCTGAAGTCCTTTCCGTCTCTTCTTGTGATGAGAACACAACATTCCTTTTTGGCGTCGAGCGGGTGTGAGCCACTGCATCTTCAAGGTCAAAACAGAGCATCTTTGATTTCCTCATCTTTACGATTCGGTTTGGCACATCGGTTTAAAAGACACAGAAGTTACAGGATCTCCTCCAGCGGCAGTTATACTGGTATTGGGAAGTTTTTATCTACTTCTCCAGCGGCTGTAAGTAGCGAGTTCGGGTGCAATGAGGAGATTGATGTAAAGTGCTATGCTGATACGCGTGTTGGAGAGAAGTATTGTGCATCGAAGAAACTGCTGTATTCAGGAAACGGAGTGTTGTCTTGAGTCAACCAATTGTGCATGTATCGCGGTTGTGGTGTGCCGAGGGCAGTTGGAATCAGGAGCTCCGTTCGCATGCCTGCCTTTCACCGAGTGATGACGTATTAGAATGAGTACGAGGTGTTGGCGATGGTGGATACACTGACACCGTTATTTTTGATGCTCGTGCGTGCCGTGAGCCACCCGGCGGCGCAAGTGGTACGTGCCGCCATATTGTTTTTTTGTATTTCTGCTTTGAAATCTGCCGACGACTTTATTGAATGAGGACTTGGCAAACGTCAGCGCTGTGATTTCTTCACGGAATTTAAAGTTTTCAGGGCGAGATTCCAGCGGCATCTTCATGAAGAGTATCTGCTACGCTGGACTACATTTGCTGGCACACGCAGGAGGTACACGCGGTTACGGTCCCGGACTGAATGACATTCTTCTGCTAGCATATATCGTCTTTTGCTCAACCAACAGTGGGGTGTTTTAAAGTCATTCGTGCATAATGGTCATTTTTGGTTTACAGTATAGTTCTGTGATACATCTTTTTCAATGTGCTTGAGTTTATCTGTATATTTCTACCATATTTGAGACACGTTGAAGTTTTGATAATTTATCATTACAAATATAGTGAAATAATTTTCTACCCTATTTTATTAGCACTTCAGTTTACCAGTCATGCAGTCAATTAACCCACCTCCCCCTTTTCTGGAAAGCCCTGGCACGCCGCATATTCAATGGAGGCAATGGTTTGATGCCTTCGAAACTTATTTGGGCGCAATTGGGGCAGCACGATTCAGAGCGGAGCGGAAAAAGTGTCTTCTCCTCCACTCTCTAGGCTTTGAAGGAAGAGAAGTCTTCAAGCATTTACCTGAAGTTGTCTTGGGTGAGGGTGAGGTTATGGACGAATACCAAGAAACTGTAAAGAAACTTTGTATTAAGTTTGATGTGCAACCCACTTTGGTCGTTTTAAGGCACAAATTTTTTAAACGTGCGCAACTTCAAAACGAAAATGTTGACTCATATTTAAGTGCTCTTCGCAAGCTGTGTGCTGAGTGTGATTTTGGAGAATTCCGTGATCAATTGGTCAGAGACCAATTTATTGCACACTGTTGCGATAAGCAGATACAACAAAAACTACTCACAATGGGTAATCCTAATCTTGATGATGTAATAAGGGTTGCAAAGAGTGTGGAATTAGCGCAACTGTCAATAAAGGAGTTGAGTGTGAATGGTGGAAATAAAGAGAATGTAAATGTTGTTGCATCAGAAGCTAGCGTTGCTAATAACGGGCGAAAGGAGAAACCCAGTGAAAAGGGTTTTTTGAAGAAGAGTAATATTTGTTTTAGGTGTGGGTATTCACCGCACACGAAAGATAGCAAGTTTTGCCCAGGGAAAAATGCAAAATGTTATAAGTGTGGGAAGCTAGGTCATCTAGCTAAGGTGTGCCAGTCATTTGTTAATAAGACAGATAAAGTTAATTGTGTGACTAAAGAGGAAGCTGTTTCTGAGAATGATCTTGTGCAAACTTTTCAGGACATGATTGTGGTCGTCACTGATGATGGAGTGGTGTCAGGTGATCCATCCGATTGTGTTGATCCTTATGCCGACATACAGGTGGGAGAGGTGTGTCTTAGGTTACTTGTGGACTCAGGGGCACGTATAACAATGATTACGCATGAATTGTTCAAAGAATCTTGGGGTGATAGGTCACTTTTCCCACCAGATAGGGCACCAGTGTCATATGGACGGAGGATTGAGTTGGAAGGTTTTATTGAGGACGTTTTGGAGTTCAAGGGTCGTAAGATTCAGGGGAAAATTTACGTGGCTGTCCGTGGTCTTAACATTTTGGGTTGGTACCATCAGGGATTATTTGGAATGGTGTTGAGGCCTGGTACAAAGGAGCAAGTTCTGGTCGTGAGAGAGGATACTGATGTTGTTCGTTTGGAAGAAGATTTCCCTAGGGTATTTTCGGACTCACTTGGTAAGATTGAGGATTTCAGACACCGTATCAAAGTAAAAAAAGATGCTTTGCCGGTAAAGCATAGAGTCAGGTCTGTTCCTTTCAGTCTTAGAGAAGACCTTAAGGATGAATTGTCGAAATTACAGGACAGTGGTGTTATAGAACCTATTGAATCCAGCTTGTGGTTGAGCCCATTGGTGGTCGCGAGAAAACGGAATGGCGACATGCGTCTATGTATTGACCTCAGGAGTCTCAATAAGGAGACATGGGTTGATTCGCACCCTCTTCCGAATATTGGAGATTTATTGGAAGAGCTGAGGGGTGCTGAGTGGTTTTCGAAGATTGATCTAGCTTCAGCGTATCACCAGGTGCTGCTAGATGATGAATCTCGTCATTATACAGCGTTCAATTCTCCCTTTGGTACGTTCCAGTTCTGCAGAATGCCGTTCGGGCTCGCATCGGCGGCATCAGTGTTCCAGCGAGTTATGCAGACTATTCTGAGAGACGTCAAAGGAGTGGTTATTTTCCAAGATGACGTACTCATTTTTTCTAGGCACTTGGATGAACATGATGCTGTTCTGAGGAAGGTTCTCAGCATTTTTGAGAACAAGGGTGTGGTGGTGAAGAAGAGTAAGTGCGAGTTTTGGAGAAGGGAGATAGAGTTTTTGGGGCATATGGTATCTGCGAAAGGTGTTAGCCCAAGGCCAGGTTTGGTAAAAGCTGTGGTGGATTGTCCGTCTCCCAAAAACAAAGATGAACTGCGTTAATTTCTTGGACTTTGCGAGTTCTACTCGCGATTCGTGCCAGATTACGCCAGTAAAATGCAAACCTTGTCTAGAATGTTGAGGGGAAATGTCGAGTTTGAGTGGGATGCTGACTGTCAGACGACCTTTGATTTGATTAAGTCTGAGATGACCGGTGCTAAGATTCTGTGTGCATATGATCCGAATCTGCCATGCACCATTACGGTGGACGCCAGTAAGTATGGGTTGGGTGCTGTCTTAACCCAATCCTCTGGCACGGATGAAGTGACTATTAGTTATGCGTCAAGAGTACTTCGTAACCCTGAGTTGAATTATTCGGTCATCGAAAAAGAATTATTAGCGTGTTATTGGGCATGTGAGAAATTTAGAACATACGTCTGGGGTAGGAAGTTTTTTATTCAAACGGATCACAAACCTTTGATCTATATTTTGGGGGGGGAGCGTCTAAAATATGCTACTCCCCGCATTGCGCGTCTAACAACCAAGTTGTTACAATATGATTTCAATGTGAAACACATTCCCGGAAAAGAAAATGTAAGGGCGGATTTGTTGTCTAGGCTTCCTTTGTGTGAGAATGAATTTGAGGATGTGGAGGAAGATAAAGAGGATTGCTTTATTGCGTTTATGGATACTGTGGATACCAGAGTGTGCAGTGAGCAAGAATGGTCTAAAGCCTTAAGTGAAGATCCTGTCTTGAATAAAGTCAAAGAGTTTGTGGTGAATGGTTGGCCGAGGGAGAGGTGTGTGTCTACTGAGATACAGCCATTTTGTAAAGTTGCAGAAGAATTGTCCATAGAAGATGGAGTGTTAATGAGAGATGGTAGATGCATCCCGCCCTTTGGCGTGCGGTCCAGATTGATTGAGTGTGCACATGATGGTCACTTGGGCATTACCATGACGAAAAGGAGGGTGAGGCTGCACTATTGGTGGCCGTCTATGGATAATGATGTTGATCTGATGGTGAAGGAGTGTTTTGTGTGTGGTGGGGCAGAAAAAGGTTTGAAAGTAAGTACTCCTCCTCTGCAACCTATATCCTTTCCAGAGAAGCCTTGGTTTAAGGTGGGGATAGATTTGGTTGGTCCTTTCAATTTTCTTCCCTGCAATTTACGTTTTGCTTTTGTTTTAATTGATTTTCATAGCAAGTGGCCTGAGGTTAAATTTTGTCCCACTCCCACTGCCAAGTGTGCCATACTTTTTCTCTAGGAAGTTTTCATGCGGGAAGGGTTTCCAGAAACACTGGTGTCGGACAATGGCGTGCAGTATGTGAATGCGGAAATGGATGTATTTTTGAAGGAATCGGGAGTTAAACATCTCAGGAGTTCTTTTGGACATCCTCAGACGAATGGATTGGTTGAGAGGATGAATAGAGTAGTTGTGGAATGCATCAAATGGGCAAGACAGAGTGGAATTGATGTGGAGAGTGCGGTCAGATCCATGTTGTGGTTTTATCGCACCACGCCTCACTCCCTCACAAAAGTGGCGCCGTTTGTGTCACTTAGGGGCAGAATGCCTACTTCTGCTTTGTATCCAGCTTGGTTGTTAAGAACTGTTCGCAACAAGGTCTCTTGCTGGGTGGATAATGCAGCTTTGGAATCCAGGGTTGTAGTTTCTCAAAAGAAGATGGCTGATAGATATAATCTCAAAAAGTCAGCAATGACCATTGATTTATGCCCAGGTGATATGGTTCGTATAAAAAATCCTAATTTTGTCAAAAAAGGTGGCGCGTGCTATGGAGATCCGGTTTGTATTGAGAAAGTGTGTGGTGGTGCTGTTAGGGTGAGTGGTGGTCACTGGTGGAATGCTGCTAAAGTTGCTAAAATCCACATTGTCCCTGGAAGGAATGAGCCCTCGAGGTGTCTTACGAATAAGGCAGATGATACTCCAGTTCACAAGGAACAAGATGTTTTACCGGGTTGTGTTCTAAGGAAGTCTAGCCGTCTTAGGTATCTACCTTGGAAACTTAGGCAGTAGTTTGTGTCATGTACACTCTACTTCCACATCTGATGTTTATTTTTTTTTGTTTGTTTTTCTTTAGTTTTTCTTTTATAAAAAAAGAGGTAATGTTGTATTCTACTTATTAGTTCTTGTTTTGTATTTATATGTGCTTGTTTAAAGTCTGTAAGAATCTCTGCGCATTCTATACGTGTATGGTTCTGAGTAGAGTTCTGCCACTGGGAGTTGGTTCCTGTAGCTGTTGGTGAGAGGAGCAGTGGCTCTTTTCTTCTCATGAATAAACTAAAGAACTCACCTGAAGTCCTTTCCGTCTCTTCTTGTGATGAGAACACAACATACTGTCTCTTTTTTCCCGATCTTTTTCTATCCCCCTTCTATTTCTTCTTTCTTTTCCTTATAATTAAAAAATGTGTTGTCTCAGAAGACCTTTATTTTTTTTATATATTATATATTATTGCTTGTTTTACCATTTAGAGTTATTTCATGGAAGGTTAAAGGGTTTAATAATCCTATAAAAAGGCAGGAAATTTTGCAACATCTGGCTAAATATTGTCTTGACCCTGTTCTTCTCCAAGAGACTCACCTTACTGAATCTGTAGCTCTAAAGCTTAAACATGGAGGGTGGGTTCTGTTTTTGTTTCTCCTTCTTCCACCAGGAAGAATGGTGTCATTCTTCTTTGTCATTAGAAACTAAAGTTGGTAACCATTTCCCAAGAATCTGATATCGAGGGAAGATGGCTTATTGTTAAATTAATTGTCAATGATATCCCTCTTACTATTTGTAACACTTATGGTCCCACTCAAATGGATAACTCCTTTTGACCTACTATCTCCAAGAAATGTTTACAATTTGCTGATGACTTTTTTATCTGGAAGGTGACTGTATCAACTAATGGACCTTTTTGTTGATCATCAGTCTCCAGTTAAATATGTACCACCCAAAATGCACAATTTCCTTTGTGTATTTCCCAACGTCTCCTAGTTGATTTATGGAGAATTTGCAACCCATCTAGTAGAGAATTCTCCTTTTTCTCTGCAGCACATGGCTCCCTTTGTAGGCTTGACTATATCTTCATCTCGAGTCTACTTTCCCAGAACCTTTTTAGCTCCTCTATTGAACCTATTGTGATTTTCAGACCATGCCCCAGTTATTACAGATTTTGATTTGATCCCAGTGCATTCCTAATCCAATAGATGGAAATGTAATAACTCTCTTCTGTTTGATCCTGCTTTTTCTTCATCCTTTACGAGTTTTATTGAGGAATTCTTTAATATTCATACAGATCCTAACTTTTCTCCTCAACTACTGTGGACACTTTTAAAGCTACAGCTCGTGGTCACATTATTGACTTTGTTTTCAAAAATAAAAAATTCCGTCTAGAACATCAATATTATTCTTCCTCTTCAGCACCGAACTTACAGAACTTATCCTAGCAAAACTCCATTTTAAAAAGATCCCACATATAAGGCTTCCTACATTATTCTTAGCAGTAGTGCTCGTTATTATGGGGGTCGGAATAAAATAGGGAAGCTTCTGGCTAATTAATTACTTGAAGATATGCAAACTGCGATTTACACTAGATTCCATAACCACTGACAAGGGAATCCCTGTTTTCAAAGACAATGAGATTTTGGATGAATTTGTAAATTATTATCAGTTTCTCTACACACCTGAATCTTCACCCCTTCCGTCTCATATTGATACCTATTTGAATGAACTTAAAAACCTATTACTGAACATATCAATTTTTCTGATATGGAAGCTGATATCTCTTTGCTGGAGATTATTTGAGCACTTCAATCCCTTAAGAAAGGTAAAACAACAGGACCTGATAGGTATATGGTTGAGTTTTTTCTACACTTTTCTAACTCCTTATTTCCCAAGCGATTGCATCTTTTTCAATTCTTTTCCAACTCAGGTTCCACTAGCAGCACTTTTCAGGAGGCCACTATTAGTCTCATTCATAAAGAAGGCAAAGACAAAGCTTTTTGTAAGAACTATAGACCAATTTCATTGGCGAATATGTATTATAAACTTTTCGTCAAATTATTAGCATTGCGTCTTGAACCATTCTTGTCTTTGATGATTGGTAAGGAATAATCAGGCTTTACCAAAGGTAGACTTACGTCTGATAACTCTAAACTATTTTCTAATGTTCTCAACAAGGCTCCGTCACTCTCTTATACTTTGGCAGCAATCTCTATAGATGCTGAGACAGCATTTGATCGTATAGATTGGTCCTTACTACTTAAATCCCTGAATTGGCATGGGCTGGGCCATCATTTCATCTCACTCATATCTTTGCTTTATCAATCCCACATGGCATCAGTTTTGGTTAATGGGAAGCTCTCTAGCTAGTTTTCATTAAAACATGGAAATCGTCAAGGCTGTCAACTTGTTTATTTATTTTGGCGTTGGAACCTTTTTCTTTCCCGTATCAGAAATAATTGAGAAATTAATAGTTTCCGATATGGAGATAAGCACCTAAAACTCTCAGCATATGCTGATGATATACTCCTCTTCATATCTAATTCGGAGCAATCTGTACCTGCCCCGCTCCAGGAAATAGCTGCCTTTTCCTCGATTTCAGGCTATAAGATCAATTCAGATAAACCTGAAATCCTTCCACTTACCAAGTTCACCTTTAGCCAACCTTTCATTCCCACGTGTTTTCATTGGAATTCTTCCAAGATTAAATATTTGGGTGTCTGGTTTACTCCTTCCATTAAGGATTCTATCATGACAAATACCAATGATTGTTTAGATAAAGTTGATAAACTCCTTTCCTCATGGAACCCTCTTTTTCTCTCTCCTGGTGGGGTTGTTTGGATTCCATAAAAATGATGATTTTGCCCATAGTTTTATATGTCCTTTCCTTTACCCCTGTATATATGTCTGCTACATTTAAAAAAAATTGATTCCAAATTATCCAAATTTCTTTGGAATAATAAGAAATCTAGAAGAGGGTGGTGTTAACTTTCCAGATCTTCAGTTATATCATAAAGCTTTTTACTTAAGACAAGCTTCTTGATGGCTTTCTGCTCCACATAATTCGTTTACTCCTTTATGGTTGGACATCGAATGCTTTTTCCTAGCTCCATTTTCACCTGAAGAAATTTTATCCTTCTCTTCTAACACCTCCCTTACAGCTTCCCCGCCACTTGGACCGTCCCAAAACCTATCTACCAGCCACAAATTGTATCTTGTGCTTCCTTTTTACACTCTCCCCTTTGGTGTAAGACTCTCAATACTATTAACAATAAATCGTTGTTTTGGACTTTCTGGAGACAAAAAGGTATAATATGGCTTAAAGACTTTTTTTCTAATAATGATCCTCTTTTTTTCTCACAATTTCAACAGTTATCTAATTGTCGTCATTCTTTTTCACCTAAATATCTTCTCCTCTTAAATATTCTTTTAGATGTCCTACATTCATTACTGGACCCTCCCTCTACCTCTTCAACGCAGTCCTCTCTTGGTTTGATTCTTACTTCTTTTCCTAAGGCTTCACCTATTTACAGACTTCTTCACTCTTCTACTTCCTCGAGACTTAAAACTAAGACAGAGACTAAATGGGAGTCTGATTTAGGATGTTCCTGGACAATTCCTTTTGGAATAAGTTATGGGATGAATTGTATTAAACTGCCAGAACGGCCTCTACCCCTCAATCATTGTTTTTCTATATCACAGGTTGTACCTTACTCCTTCCACACTAGCCACGTTCTCCATGAACACATCTTCAAAATGTTGGTCTTGTGATTATTATAATGGGGATCTCATGCACTTATTATTTCATTGTCCTCCTACTGCTTCCTTTTGGGAAAAGGTGTGGTCTCAGATTACCTCAATAAATTTACAGTCCCTATTATCTCGTCTGACACTTTTTCTAGGTAGTTTATCTGAAGATATCAACTCACCCTTAATTAATTTAAGGTTGTTAGATCTCATTTTGGCTTTTCAAGAGATTTCTATTAATTGAAACTGTTCTTCGAACATATCTTACACAGCTTGGTGGTATAATGTTTTTCATTATCATAGATTAGATACTGCTTTCACTTCTTTATACTGCTCTACTGTTAATAGACAGTTATATTGGTTACCATTGATGTCTTTTTTAGACAGTGTTGCTCATGATTATTATTATTAATTAACATTTAGTTAAGCGCATGGCTACCCTTAGGCATCCCAGCGCTAGTGACAGCAAGCAGGCGGGGTAGAGAACATTTTAAGACAAATTCTGAAAGAGCCACGTCTTCAGTTGCTTCCGAAAAGAGAGATGGTGGGGCGTTGAGCGAAGATGAATGGGAAGGGTGTTCCATAAGCTAGCGGCATTGTAAGAAAAAGTACGGCCTCCGGAGCGAGCTCTCTTAATTTTAGGTACCAATGCCAGAAACATGTTGGCTGATCGAAGGCATCTTAAGGGGCAGTAAAAAGCCATGAGGGAATGATTGATTTTAGGACCTATCCCCCAAAGGGTTTTGTGTGCTATACATAATGATTTAAACATTATACGTTCGTTTATTGGTAGCCAGTGCAGTGTTTTCATCGCAGGCTTGGCAGAATGCAATTTGGGGATGTTGTGAAGCAGCCTGACTGCACAGTTCTGCACGACCTGCAGTTTCCTTACGGTGGCATTTGGGGTGCCAAGGTAGAGGGAATTCCCATAGTCCAGGCGGGAGATCACCAATGCCTGGACCATAACTCTTCAAGCAGTTACAGGAAGAAGTGGGAGAACTTTACGCATCTGTCTAATGATACCAAAACAGGAGGCTGCTAACTGAACTGCTTGGTGGTCAAATTGATCTATCCAGCCAGACTCCCAGGCTTTTGATCTTTTCTTTGGGGGCTGGCGAAGGGCCAAGACAGTTGGGCCAGCTCAGTCCGGATGTGGCAATGGTGTAGTTACCCAGGATCATTAGCTCAGTCTTGTCTCCATTGAGATTAAGACACGATTGGTCCATCCATGTGGCCACAGTTTTCAGACACGACTCTAGGTTGGCTGGCACGTTCTTCGGGTGATTTAACGCAACCACCAGCTGTGTGTCGTCCGCATATGTAACAATATGGATCCCATATGGCTGGACCAAGTCAGCAAGGGGTTTTAGATAGACGTTAAATAGGGTGGGGCTTAATGAGGAGCCCTGGGGGACTCCACAAGTAAGTCACACCCTTCTGGAGGTGTTATTGCCCTCAAAAACCTGATACGATCTATCGTTTAGAAAGTACTTGATCCATGCCAGGACTTTGCCTGAGACTCCCACCATACTGAGTCTGTCAAAGAGGATGTTATAGTTGACAGTATCGAATGCGGAGCTCAGGTCAAGCAGGATGATAGCCACCGCGCCTCCTTGGTCGAGGATTTTCCGTGATTTCTCCACTACTGCTAACAGAGCTGTTTCTGTGCCATGGTTTGGTCGGAAACCTGTCTGAGAGGTATGCAGTATGGAGTGGGTTTCTAAATATTCTGAGAGAATTTTGTTGACTTATTTCTCTAGTATTTTACTGGTCCCGGGAAGAAGCGAGACCGGCCGAAAGTTACCCCATGAATCCGGGTTGAGGTTAGGTTTTTTTAGCAGTGCTCTTATCATGGCATGTTTCCATGACGAGGGCACTTGACAGGTGGATATAGAAGAATTTAGCACTTCTAGTAAAACCGGAAGTATGACATCCTCTACCTTACGAAGCGTGTGGATAGGGGCCGAGTCAAGAGGGGAGCCAGACTTGACCTGGGAAAAAAGTTGGGATATGGTAGACAGCTTCATATTAGGAAGGTCTTCTAGTCTTGGAGAACTGCCCCCTGGAGTTTTTACTTCCAGGTCCGTGTTATCGTGACAGATGACCTCAGGAAAGGTGTTGTAAATATCTAAGATTTTCTTATTAAAAAACTCTGCGAGTTCATTACAACGTAGCTGGGAGGATTCTGCAAGTAACTCAGGTAAAGGACAGTTTGTAAGGTTTTTAGCTATGTGGAAGATTTCCCTGGGAGCATTGGCAGCCGATGTGATTTTTTCCTCATAATACTGTGCTTGTGCTCTCTTTATTTCCGTTTGGTAGGTTTTAATAGCTTCTCTATAATTCTGTTTTTTTCCGTACTATCTGGCACATGCATCAATGTTGGATTTTGCGATTTCTTAATTGCGATTTTTAAGGAATCGCAATTAAGGAATCGCAAAAGCCTATGCATGTAGAAATCGCTTAAAAAATAGCGATTTCTAAACATTCCTTAATTGCGACTCGCAAATTGCGAGTGGCAATTAAGGAATACCTCCCCATTCATTCCTATGGGCCTAGCGGCCCATAGGAATGAATGGGAAGACATTCTCAATTTGCGATTCTCAATTAGAGAATCGCAAATTGAAATGCAATTTCAAGGTGCCAGGGTGTCAGAAGGACACCCTGTTGCACCCCTGAAATCTGCATATGAGTACATCTTGCACACACACATGCCCCAAGAGCATGTGTGTGTGTAAATGGAACTTTGAAAAATGCACTTTAGTGCATTTTTCAAAGTTTCTGCAAATTACCATGAAGTTCAACTTTATGGTAATTTGCGCCCTATTAGCGAAATCGCTAATATTTTTACTTTAATGCATTGCATTTAAGGAATCTCAATTTGCGATTCCTTAAATGCAATCGCAATTTGAGAACTCGCAATTAATTGCGAATTCTCAAATTGCGAGGGCCTTGACCTTTGATGCATCGCAAAAGCTAATTTTGCAATCGCAAACGGCCGATTTTTGCGAATCGCACCGTTTGCGATCGCAAAAAGCTTTGATGCATGTGCCTGCAAATTCTTTCCTCCAGGCTCTCTCTAGTTTTTTGCAATTTTGTTTGAGTTCTACTAATTGTATTTCTTCTGAAAATTTTAAGCCGCCATAAATATTGTAATTCTCTGCTCCATGTTTTTGTATCTTAATAATGATTTTTCTGGTTCATATATTGTAAATCTAATTCCATATGTTATATTTTATGATGTTGTCAGGATTTATCTTCTTTTATTAGTTTTCCCTCTCCCCTTCCCGTCCATCCCTTACTCCCCGATATATTTAAAAAATTGTTAAATAGGTTCTCTTCTTCATGACAAATTTGTATATTCATTTTTTATTTATATTGCCATTTGCTATTGTTACCCGTGTTGCTCTTCATATTTCTCAATAAAGCTGTTTTTACCTTAAAAAAAAGATGGTCAGTTCCAACAAGGTGGGAAGCTAAAACAGATTGTGCGTGACAATATGTGCTGGTACTGGGTAGGGGTTCTCGGTCTCTTGACTACGATCTCTTGGTTAGCTGATACCGGTCCCCTATCACCTCTCCACCACGGACCACCAACTGCAAGGATGGCCTTTTGCTCCCAAATGGATCAGGGCTGCAGCTTGTCCATGCTCATATATAAATAACTGGGAATAAAACAGACAGCTTTTCACCCAAGCAAGTTTACGTCATAATCTTAAAAGATTAAAAAAAACAGACTGCATAAAGTGATAGCAAAAAGGCAATGCGTCAGACTAGCTCAGGTGTGGAATAGAAATCAACAATCCCAGCGGGCCTGGATCTTTTATGAGAGGACATGACCCAAACTCATTAGAACAGAAGTACCTTTCTTGAAACAAAAGGAACATCACCATTACTCTTTCAGTCTGGCCTGTGACGTCACTGCTGCGTCTTATGTCTCCATGTGCAGAGTTTAGCATATGGCTTTGTGACAAAGGCACTCAGTGCCTACTACATCCCGACATGCCCACACGCACCGACTGCTCTAAAGATCAGGCCTACAAGCACAGATTTTCCACAAGGACAGATGAATAACTGGAAGACAGCTGGCACATACACATTCCATATCTGTACACGCAAGTTTCTTAGCAAGCAGTATATGCACAAAATGCAGTTTCCCTCAATGTATGTTCAGGAAACAATTTTCTGGATCTGACCCTTTGTCTCCAACATCTATTTAGATCAGTGATCTGGTGCTTGGCTATCTGCATTCTGTGTGAAATAGAATATTAGCTTACTTTTAATTTGACCAAAGGGCAGTCCATCTCTGTTAGAACTCACAGAGGCCCAGATTAACAATTTCTTCGGACCTAAAAAAAAACTCATCTACGGTTGTATGTAACAAATATATTGACAGATTCAGAACCTACGGATATTCACACTCGGAGATGGAAGGGAAAAATCAATCAGTATAACATATTTTCGCGTTAGTACTACATTTAGAGGTAGGTATGGGATTACAGATGTTCCCAGGTGGGTGGTGGATGGAGGGGGTGGCCACCGGGATAGGAGGTGCACAGCACAAAACTGACTTATCATAAACCATGCATTGTTTTTCAACCCTTTCAAACATGAAAATGTCGCTGAATATGTATCTAAATGGGTTACAGAGTTTCCCCAAACATCCCCCATATTTCATGAATGATGACGATTTGGAATGTATGTGTTGCTGGGCCGCTAAATCATCACTTTACTCATCCATTGCTGGTCCACGGCCCTTTACCAAAAGTGGGGTAAGCAATCCAGGTCTTCAAGACTTTGGAATAGCACTGAGGTTGGGAATAAAGGGGATTTGATGGGGTGCAGTGCAAAGCTAGGGACCCTTGACCATTGATGATAAGCCATCCTAGGTGACGAACAAGAATCAGGCTTGGTAAACAGAAGTCTGGCTTGGAGATGAGAAGAGATGAACTCTTACCTAAAGTTGGACTTTCCCTAAACACAGACATCATCGCAGAAATCTTTTGGCTTAACTCGAAATTATACTCTTCTGAGAAAAGGGTAAAATAAACAGGTGAATTGAAAGTATGATATGGACATTTGAAGTGTTTTTGAAGATACTAGTGCATCTTGCCCCCCCTCCTCCCACTTTGACTGCTACAGCCAGGGGCCCAATGGGCTGCTACGCCGAGTCCCACTAAAAGGAGGTTTAGTTTTATATGGGGCTCATTTGTCTGTGGTCCTGCAGACAAAAGCTCATAAGTAATGCTGTAGCGGGATACCAAGGCATGGGTGGGGGCTGAGACTCGCTAAATGAGCCAGATGTAGTGAAGGAGATAGAAAGGTGATATGATAAAAATGGGTAAAAGAACACTGAGAGAAAGGGAAATGGAGTGAGGGAAGTATCTGACCAGGAGAGAGAGAAAGTTAAAAAGAAAAAAGGAGGGGCAAAAATAAAGAAAGATTTGTAGATAGAAAAAAAGAAAAGGAAGTGTTGTAGGGATTCTGCACATACACAGAGCTATGCACAGGATAATAGGACCTCGGAGTATAGTGGTGAGCCAACAATACACCTTAGTACCCACAATCCCAACCCGACTAGCCGTAGCATCTCATTAGCAACAATGCTACCAATGATTAGACAACCCAGAACACGGTCTCTCTCTCAGGACTCGCAGGAGCAAGGACACCCTTTCATAACTCACTCATACCTGTCCACAACGTGCGTAATAAGAGTCACTGTATAGTTTAAAATGTTTATTTCAACTACCGTGCTCTGAGATGCAGTACACGTGCCAGTACTATCAGCATAATGCATAAGAATAAAACAATAAGCATAGTTACAATTCCATAGAATATATACGGGGAAAGCATTTCATAAAGCAGTGGATATATGGCTAAATGACCATACGACCCTCCCCGTGCTAGTAGCTAGTTTATTATAAAAATAGAAGACCTCTAGGCTTTGTCAGGCGGACCCTCATACCTCAATATCTAGATGCTAGTTTTACATCATCAGACAAGGACAGCTCTTCTCTCTGGAAAGGTTTTTCTCCAAGTGCCTCTAACAGTGAAAACACAATATTAAAAGCACACGAATTTCTCCAGTGCAGCTGCTTACAGTGTTATGTCTAAGTGCGAGGGGCTGACCAGATCAGCAAGAACAAGGGACATTGTTTTTCGACCTTGTACATGATGTGCAGACGAAACCCAAAGGGAATAGGAAGAAAGGTGAAAGGCAGACAGTGCCAAAACAGCAGAGGCTAGAAAAACAAAGGCACAAAGTAACGTGCGCAAAAGAGGCATCATGGCAGCCAGGCCTAAGCTAACTTAGCAATGCAGACCATGAGTTCATAAACCAGACAACACCCTCCCCTGGTCAGGCCATTGGCGAAGACATAGGACAAAGTCAGAGTTCAAATAAACGGAGCAGAACGGCAACGTCCGTGACTGAATGGGTCCAAGTGAAAGACAATGAACGGGAGAGAAAAAATAGAAGACAAATGTCCAGGTAGGCAGGACGCCGAAAGCGGAGGCCCCCTAATCCAAGAAAGTGTAGGTGCAGAAAAACGCCACACCTTCCAAGAGGACGTCGTTGGAGTCGTCAGAAAAAAGAGATGCCATCCAGTCCAGTAATTCAAAACTGCATTCATGTTCCTCGCAAGAGGGAGCAGCGAACAGCATTGCGGGACAACTTGCGTGATACTCAATATAACTTTGTTGTAGGAGAGTCTGAGCAGCCGCCCAGACATCCCATTGTGCCAAAATTCCAAGTGCAGCCGCACGCGACATGAAGCCAGGGCCGGAACAGTCTCGTTCATGCGCCTCTAAGGGACCCACCAACTGGACAAAATCCGGGCGAGACAGACGTATTGGAGAGGCAGTAATCCAAGGACCAAGAGAAAGGACATCGGATGCAAGACATCACAGGTTGAACGCAAGTGAAATACGCAAAGCGAAAAGAAAGTCTATATGACACACCAAGTGTCGCCAATGGCAGGACGCCAAAGGCGGAGAGGATGCGTTCACGGAGCATCCGGAGTCGACTGTGGTCGAGCAGGACCCCAGGAAGTGCAGCCATTGCGTAGCACACAGACCAAAAGCAAAACACCAGCCGCTAAGGCGAGGATCAACGGAAAGCCTCCAAAGACGCTGGAAAAAATGGAATGAATAAAAGCTGGTATTACACCAAAAATAGTTTGAAAGGAGGTAACAAGGCCAGACCTTCGGTGCGTGAAGCATTGAAAACACGGTGAATCAGTTCACCAAAATGTTGTGGGAGGTTTGTGTTCAACAGGGCCTGTATTTCACTGTGGGTACTCGCCACCTGGAGAATGAATGTCTCCCGGGCGGATGTGAGCATAACCTCCTGATTTAATAATAGTGCCTTTATTCTGCTCAATTTATTGAAATCCGCCTTCAAAGTCGGAATGGAAGGCCAAATGGAACTATCTACGATGCCGTGCGGGGGAGGAAAAAGCACATTTTTGCAGAAGACAACTCTGTGGGAAACTGTTACAATATAGGGTATACCGGCAAGCATGCCACAGCAGTCCTGATTATTCAGAAGGAGATAGCTACCATTTACAAGCACAGTGAAGGTAGGAGATATAGCAGGAGCAGGAATGCCTTTCAAAACACAAGCAAGATTCGGAGCCGAAACGTTACAAGCCCCGTGCACTCTAATGTGTTTGCAAACAAGGGAATGACCCACAGTAGAATCGCATGACTCCCCCGTGAGAAAAACTTCCTTCCCGTCCCCAAGACATTTATACATGAAAGGCAGGGACCAAAGTTCATGCAGGAAAGCACTGCCTAAAGGCTGAAAGCGGCCAACAGGATAATGTTTCATGCAGGAACTGAACTCAAATAAAGAAAAAGGCAAAGCGATAACCCCGTGTACTAGCCACACAGCAGAATCTAATTCCGCAACAGAGAATGGTAAGGGCTCTATTTTTTCGATATGTAACAGAGTGTATGCTGCATCTTTCATGGACATGAACCGCTGTTTCTCAGTCAAATTGAAAGGTAAGAATAAGGCAGAGGTGTTTAAAAAGTGCCAAGGAACTTTCCCCATTTTAAGTGTTTGCAAAGTCCATGCAAACTGCATTACTGAACGCAATTGATTTTGACCATGATATAACACAGAAACATCATCTTGTACAATATCAACAACAGCAAATAATATTCTCTAATGTGTAAATGCGGGAAGACAGGGTATTAATACTATTGTCAACAACAGCAAGCACTTTTTCTAAATTTGCTTGATCGATTTCCCGAAGACGGGAAGCAGCTTCAATTTGCGAAAGCTTCCAGAGTTCATTATAAGTCTCATAAATGAATCTCTTTGGTCGAGGACCACGAGGCCCCAAAACAAAGTCGGACAGATCAATGTTGCCTGATAGGAGGGATAAATGTTGTATAACAGAATCTAAGGAAGAGTGCTGCAACCACCGTTTACACAATTTACCAACAGAATACGTTGTAACAGTACGGGAGTCAGAAAACCTGGGGTCCGGCCTATCCTGTTTATAGCCAGGATCCGTGTTATGAAAACGCAGTTGGCAGGCATTGGATGCAATGGGCCAAGCCAACCAGGGTGACTGAACAAACGTAGAGACATTAAACGAATTGTTTTGAAACAAAACTTGCAAATCTGTAAGGGACATATTGTAGTACAAGCTTTCGTTGGGAGTGGAAGACAATACAGGAATGGATGGGGCATTTAATTGTTTGGACGTAGCCAAACTCCAACCTGTCGTTTGATAGATGGTCTGATTTAAAAATAAAATTTGGGCCGGGATGAGGCAAGCACGGTGCAAGGCTTCTGTGCCCTGCACCTGCCATGCTTTGGAGCCCCAAATTGATTTTAAATCAATGGTGTCACGCCAATGTTCATACCCACCCACAGCTAAGGCGTTCAAAAAGGAACCCGAATACAGCAGTTTGGTGTGGGTCAACATGACTTTCTGAGTAGCCGTAGTGTTTAATTTAAAATAATAGGACCCAGGGTTCGACCTATTAAATTCTGTAAAATAAGTAAACTTATTTTTAAGAGTTTGGGAGCTACCTGGCAAAGGGGTCGGACAATGTTCCCATTGGGTGTAATTAAAAAGACCCCGAAGGGTACTGGGTTTATGGAGAAAGTGGTTGCCCCAATGCTGGTAACAATATAAATCGGCATAACTTGCAGAATTCATGTACAAATCTTCAGCATTAAAAGCAGCATAATATTTCAAATCAGTAAATAACGATTCAACTGCATGTACATCCCAATTGTCAGATTGAATATTACTTTTAACGACATCACCCATTGAAACACGGAGGACATTTGGTACATTAATAATCTCGGTTGGTCCATGAATTTGGAAATTTACCACATCCCATACGATGGCATCCGCGACTGGGAAAGCTGAAATGTTCACAAATGTGTGGTCACGCTTCATGATGTGAGATGAAGAATGCGGAGCCAAAGTTCCAGCGACACAGTTCACAGCAGAGCGTTCTGGTAAATAGTGACCATTAATGAGTAGAAAAAATACTGTGAGAAAGCCAATGGACCTGAACAGAAAAATCAGGAATAGTACCAACCAGATGTATGTCCATGGGGGGATCAAAAAATTGTCTCTGAACCAGGATACAAAAATACTGAAACTGGACGGGCTAAGTTCAGGGGTGGAATCCGAGTCAAAAGAATAACGTGTTGGGCTCAGTGGCGTCATTGGTAGATGAGCCACGGACTCGGTGGCGGGGTAGGTATACTCGGTCTCCTCGTTGCAGGTGGAATCCGGGTAGTCGAGCAGGCGATCAGGCAAAACTACCATCTCAATGGTTACATCAGTGACAGTTCGGGCCGGAAGACCACAAACCTTCGTCCTAGAAATGACTGGACAAGAGACCGCTGGTGTTACACTATTCAGGATTGGCCATATGTTGTAGCTTGACATTTTCCACTGAGATGTATCTGTTTTCCTTGCGACCAGGAAGTGGTGGTAAGATGACTGTACGAGTACCCTTCAGGCCAAGGACTGGAACTGGTGCACGATAAGAGGGGCCAAATTCTTTTTTGTTCTCCACCTTCTCTCGGACCAGGTCTCCAACTTTCGGAAGCCAGCCGGCAACCGGAATCTGCAGAGCAGCGTCTGTGGCTGAAGGCAAATGTTCAATTGCTAGTTTGTCTCTGGCTTCTTGTAAGTCCTGTAACATAGTAGAATGGTTATCTACGTCAAAGATTGCGGATTGCGCCGCCATGTCTAGACCATCAAGGTCAGGCACAAACATTCTTATGCCAAAGAGCATTTCGAATGGGGACCGCCCACCCAGAGGTCTTCTTGGGAGATTATTAAGTGCACGTTGTACGGTATACAAGTGGGCCAGCCAGTTCCTGCCAGTACCTAGGACTCTAGCTGTCAAGGATTGCTTTAAGTCATGGTTCATTCGTTCAACAATCGAATTGCCCTCAGGCCGATATGGAGACGAAAATTTCACCTGCACCCCCAGTAACCCCATTGCGTCCTTGTAGGCCTTCGAGGCGAACGCTGGACCTTGGTCAGAATGGAAGGTGCCACAGGCGAAAATTCCCACAAAGACACGCAAATCCCTGATGACATTTCGAGCGTCAGCACTCCGTTGTGGCCAGACCCAGATGAAACGTGTGCACGAATCCACTGCAACTAAGATGTACTTACATGCAGTGTCGGAAGAAAATGGACTGCAGTGATCCAGGTAAACACACCCAAAAGGTCTGTTTGAAATGCAGAGCGGTGTCTGTGGTGGCCGTGTAACCGTGGAAGGCTTAATTTGCTGACAAACGTCACAAGAAAGCACATAAGTACGGGTCTGTTTATATAAACCACGCCACCAGTAACGCTGCTGCAAGATGGAAACCGTCGCAGACACGCCAGCATGTGCCGAAGCCATGCCCTCGTGTGCGGCCATTATCAAGGAAAGTCTGCGGTCCGCGTTGGGAATCAGCCGATCCCCAACGTCTGGAATTCTTACATAAGGAGCCTGTTCGGGACCTAATTGATAAGAGTATTTGGAAGGGAAACCCCGAGGGTAATTAGCCCCTTCTTTTGTCGCAGCAATATCTGCCAAAATATCTTTATCGATTTTAGTCATGGATCTTGTAACTGCTGCGACTGAACACGTGGCTACTGCTGATTTGGCAGCTTCGTCTGCCAAACCGTTACCGACAGCGTGTGCGCCCACACGCTGGTGGCCAAGGGTGTGAATCACCTGTGTGAGAGGCAGACGTTGTTGTAGATCTGCCACTCGAACCCAAAGCATTTTATGCTTAATTGTGCTACCTTTTGCATCTCTATAGTCATTTTGTGACCAAAAGAATAGATTGTCATTGTAAGACTGAACACAGTAGTATGAATCACATACAATAAGAGTGGTCACATCAGGATTAGCGAACTCAAGTGCGAGCATCAAAGCACGCAGCTCGGCCAAGTGTGCAGTACTGTCTCCTAGTGCCTGAGTGTGCACTACCGTCTGTTTGAACTCTCCGTTCACCATAACACCTGCAACAATAGCACTTCCGCGGAATAAGCATGCTTGGAACCCGTGGCCGGTTGTGCCGAACCATCGGTATAGATAATACATTCGTACTCCTCAAGCGGTAGCAAAGACAGAGGAGGAGGATGAACGAATTCATACTGTAAATACTCCTGCGTCTGAAGTGAAGAATCAAAGATAAAAGTGACATCCGGGGACGTCAAAGATGTTGCCCATTGTATCCAACGGGGTGCAAAGCTTTAGAGTTCGGTACACTTGCTTTCGTCACTGCCTCAAGGGCAGGATAGGGTGTTACCACCAAAATGGGTTTTTCCTGGGCCAGTGCGCGTTCCTTTAGAATCGCCATTTGCACTGCAGTCAAAACTTTTTCCACAGAGGAAAAGCGCATTTCTGCAGAGGTGTATAGATGTGACTTGTATGCAATCGGTACTGTGTCACCTTCGTTAAAGGTCAAGTACGTGAAACCCACTGCCCCTGGAATGATTCTAATCACCAGGTTTGTGTGGTTGTCACGTGTCAACAAGAATTTAGATTCAAGTAGGTCTGTCTGCAAAGACTGCAGTATGGAGGAATGCTCCGGAAGCCAGCATGACTTCGAAAAGTTAGGTTGTATCAGGGCATAAAGTGGCTTAATACGCTGGGCATATTCGCATAAACCACACGACAGAAGAACGGGAGGCGGAATCAAGAGTGCAAGGTGGAGATGTGTGGTGCAGCGGCCAGGGCAGCTGACTTCGGAGCACAGGGTTCACGGTCCGATCCCCGGCTCTGGCGGCAGCTCAGCTCAGCACCATGTGACTCTGGGCAATAGCTCACTTAATTTCCACTACGGCCCCCAGCGCCTTGAGACCCGTAAGGGTGAGTAGCTGCGCTATATAAAAACGGACTTACTTTACTTTTACTTACTTACTAAGGTAGGAAGCATAAAAGAAAGGAAGGAGACTTGGAAGGAAGGAAAACTAAAAGGATGAAAGGAAAGGTGACAGAGAGGCCAGGGTGAATGGAATGATGGGTGGAAATGAAGAATGGTGAAAAGAAAGAAGGAAGGATGTGTACACGAATAGATAGATTTGAGTGTGAAAGGGTGGCTTAATGGAAGGGTAAAATGATGGATGAAGGATGGATTAAGGGGTGAAAAGACTGTTGAGTTTAAGGATGAATGGAAAACCGAAAGAATGGATGGATCAAAAAGTGAAAGGGTGAATTATTGAAAGTAGAATGGATGACGAGCGTGAGGATGGATAAATGGATAGATTGTTTGTACAGTGAAAGAACGGATGGATATGAGGGATGACTGATGGCAGGGTTAAAGTTTGGAAAAGGGAAAATGTGGATGAATGGTTGAAAAGATGGTTGATGGATGAGTGGATGAATAGATGGGAAGGAAATATGCATTGATGCATGAATGGAATGGTAAATTGATGGATGGATGGATTAATGAAGTGCGGAAGGTGGATAGATAGGTAATAGTATGGATGGATGGAAGGAAGGGTTGATGACCGATAGGTGAGTGAGTGAACAGATGGATGGAAGAATAGGTGAATTGATGGACACATGGATGGACAGCATTGTGAATGGATGGTTGGGTTAGAAGATGAATGATGAAAAGCTGAAAAGGTGGGTGGATAGATGGGTGAAAGGATGGATGGATAGAAGGGTGGATGGGTGAAAAGATGGATTGACGATTGACGGATAGGTGTGTGAACATCAGGATGATGGAAAGTGAATGTATGGCTGGATTGCAGAAAGAATGGACGAATGGCTAAAGGATAGATGATGGAAGAATCAAAAGATGAAAGAATGTATGAATGGGAGAGTGAAAGTAACTCCAGGGTAGATCCACTACAATTCACTCTGCATTCCCTGTGACATTAGTTGTTCTGTTCAAAGTGGGGATATTTTAATTTTCTGACTCCTGCATTCTTGATGGGAGTTTGTGCCTGAATCAAGGTTACAAATGGTGATGTAATTCGATAGGTGAAATCTGGTGGAATTTGTGTAGGAGTCAAGTCAAGGTCAATAATACTTTTATTTGATTTTGTTAAAAATCATAAAAGAGTGAATAAAAAACTTAGTACAAAATGGTTAAAAAAAATAAGGGCTAAAAAGGTACAAAAAAGCTTAAAACATAGTGCCATCATGTACTCAATCATCTTCAGTAGTTTATACACAAAGTATACATTTGTAATCAGTGCAATTTTAAGCGATGCGGTTCAGTGAGCAAAAAAAAAAATTTTTTTTTAAATCGGGAAATAATATCAGTGCAAATGAGAAAGGTCCAAACAGTCTTGTCAAAGCCACTCAGGTTCATTCATTTTTGTTGTCTAGTTCTTTGGCTGCCATTTTCCAAAACGTGATGGCTTTACAAGATAGTTCAATTGACATGCCTCCAAGGCATTGTATGACTGCGGCTCTGCATGTCCTTAGCTGGTTTTTCTCAAAAGCTCGCGGAGGACAATTTTTCGAGTTTCTAAAGCGAGCGGCAGATGCATAGGAGGTGTAATAGACTCTCTTCTCCTTGTCCACACAACCGGCATTCTTTTGTCAGCCATACGTGCTTCCATTTTGGGGTTAGATCCTTCGTGGGGAATGACCCCAACCGTAACATTGTCAGATAATGCTTTTATGATGTGAAAAGTGTTCTGACAAATATGGTTAGTGGTTTGAGCGTCTTATAGGATTGAATCACTGCCCAAGCATGATTTTTCTTAGAAAATGCAGTTTTGTCCATTAACACCGAGATTCGTCTAGTTGCACTGTTCACTGCATTTTTAAAACCAGGATAGGAGTTGCTTGTGTACCATGCCTCTTCAAGGTGTAGGTCTGCAAGTGATTCTTTTAAAACTGTGGTGATGGAATTATTTAGCCTCGCTTGCTTTTCGATTTCTTCCCAGCAAGAGTGGGCTAGTGTGTTGTCTTCTGCTTGCCTCATCCGCCAATAGTATTTGACAACCACCCCTTGTCTGGGTGGTTTCTGGTTTTTAAGCCCGTATTCCAGTCGAATTTGGGCCTGAGAGATGTGCCTGGGGATTGAAAACAGCCTCTTGAAAAAACTCGACTGGGCTTGGTTTAAGGCGGCTGCGTCTTTTGTGTACATTATTTCCGACCCATACGATATTGTTGGTATGAATTTTGCTGCGATTACCTTCAGCAGGTGCAATGTTGAGCAGCCTTTTAATTTCCTGTCTAGAGTTTTAAAAGCATGGAGGAGTTGTTTTGCTTTCATTTTCCCTTGGTACAGCTGTTGGTTAAAGTTGAGATTTTGATCGAGTTGAAACCCTAGGTATTTGTAAGACTCCACCTGAGATATTGGTTTATCACCTAGGTTCCAAATGAATTTGCCTTTAGACCCTTTTTTATGATGTTTAGAGAAGCTCAGCACATTGGTTTTCTTAAGATTTATTATTAATTGGGATGCGATGGTATAGGCTCCTAGTTGGGTCATTGATCGCTGCAGGCCTATCGGTGTCTGTGATAGAAGGACGATATCGTCTGCATATTGAAGGCTGGTGATTAGTGTTTTGCCCAGTTTTGGGGGGTCAGTTTGAACTTGTTGAAGGTGTTTCTCAAGGTCGGCGGTGTAGATGTTGAATAGGCAAGGAGCCAACACACACCCCTGTTTTAGTCCATTTTTTGTTCGGATCTTGCTTGTTATACTGCGCCCGTCTCCTTTTCTTATTTGGACCCACGTATCTGAGTAAAGGTTGATAATCGCCTCCAGAAGTTTAGTTGGTGCCCCCCAGCTTTGCATTTTGGCCCATAGTTTTGCCCTCGGTACTTTATCAAAAGCTGCTTTAAGATCGATAAAGCACGCGTAGAGGGAACGGCATTTTGCAATGGCTTGATTAGCTAGGAGTGTGACCGCGGAGATGTTAGTGAGGGTGCCCATTCCAGCCCGGAAACCAGTTTGCGTGTTTGGCATCAAATTTATACGGCTCACCCAGTCTTCTAAATCTACCAGCAGGTTCGAGGCGTAGATCTTGGCTTCAACGTCGATAAGTGCAATCAATCTGTAGTTAGCTGGGTCTGAACGTGAGCCCGATTTGTATATAGGATTTAGGATGCTTCCTCGCCAGGATTCTGGAACCGTGCCTGATGATAGAGCGTGTGTAAATAGCGGGGTAAGGATATCAGACCAAAATAAAGGGTCATGCCGGAATAGTGCGTTTGGCAAACCGTTGGGTCTTGGAGCTCCCTCAGGCCTTAAGTTTTTTATAATTTTGAGGACCTGCTCTTGTGAAATCTGCAGGGGGAGTTCTAGCAGTTCTAACTTCGATATGTCATGGACTATTTCTGCAGTAGAGGTTCCGTGATTTCTAACTCCTAAGGGTGGAGTGGCGTTGTATGTTTGTTCAATATGTGCTTTCCAGGTATCCTCCATTATGTCCGAGTTGAAATGTCGGTTCTTGCCATTTGATAGCTGGTTGATTATAGCCCAGAAGAGCTTAGAGTCTCTTTGTTTACTGACATGGAGGAGTTTTGTCCAGAGATGTTCTATGAAATCTTTCTTTGCCACCTTGATGTCTCTTTTTAGGTCTTTTCTTGATTTTGATATTAGGAAAAGAATATCCTGAGAAGATTCTGATCCTCGGGTTCGTAATTGCCTTAGATGTTTATTCAGTTGATTTTTTTGTTTCCTTAGACTGTTAGTGAACCACGCTGCTCCTGCTAGTCTACCTGCTTTACGGCCATTTCCTTGATTTGAGAATTCATTGTTTAGATCTTGAGCAAAAGATTCCCAGGCCTTTATACATGATGGTTTGACTTTGAAACTCTCAGAAAGTGCAGAGCATGTGGCCATGATGTCGCCAATGTTTTCCTTTTTCCAAATCAATCGTCTCAGGTTATAACTTTGCGTTTGTTGGGACATCGCTTTATCTGTTGTTGGGTTAGCCGTGCTTAAGAGTAGAGTGAAGGTTTGAGGATGGTGGTCGCTTTCTGATCTTTCTTTAATTTCGAAGTTAGAGATGTATGGGAGAATGTCCTGGTCTGTTAGTGTATAGTCAATAATTGAGCCTGTTTTCTGCGTAACCCTAGTATATGCTGGGAGGCTCTCCGATGTAACTCGTCCATTTAGCACGCCCATTGATAGTTCTTCCAGCAGGGATGCACATCTAGTACCGTGGGTATCACGTTGTTTGCTAGGTCGAGTAATGCCTATTGGTCTTTCTTTCCTGCCATTTAGTAGGTTCATGTTGAAATCTCCTGACAGAATGATATTAGCGTATGGGTGAGCAAGTTTAAGAGTGTCCAATGTTGCTATTAATGTATCGATATTTGATCTCTTTTGTTTGGGTGATGGATGGATGTAGAAGTTCAGTATTAGTAAGCTAAAGAGGTTAGAGGCCGTTAGTTTGATGCATAACATCCAGGTTGAGTCTAGATCTACTTCGAAGGCTTGCCATGAGATGTAGGTCGAGACGTAGATTGAGAGGCCTCCTTTAGCTCTTCCGTATTTCGAATCTTTCTTGGCTGGATTGAGATATTCTTTATATCCTACTATTGGTGAAAAATTTGTCTGCCATGTCTCTTGAAGGAGAAGTAGATCGTGCTGTTTAAAAAATTCCATGAAGTCGGGATCTTCTAGTTTTGAGCTTAGACCGTTCACGTTCCAGGAACAGATGTTACACCCGTTGTCTGTTATTATAGCTTTGGTAGGATTTGTTCATGCCATCCCTTGGCGGGTTCCGACTGTATTCAATTTCCTTTGCCCCGCATATTTGACCGCTTCGGGGTGGGCAAAGGTGATGGTAATTTTCCTCCCCGTTTGGTTTGTGCCCTTTATTGGGCTATGTTGTTCTGGGCCTTTTGCACCTCTCAACATGCTCTCAGGTGAATTTAATTGTTGTAACGGGGTTGGGTAGCGGGGGGAGCTAGCTTTTTTATTTCTATGCCCCATTTGACAAATGAGCCCTGCTGCTGCCAGATCTGCTCTATGATGGAATTATCAGAAAAAGTTGCTGTAGTGATTTCACGACCAGATGAGTCGGGATTGGGTCTAAATTCTATACTTTCAAGATTGCCCATCTCGATATGGCGCAAAGAAGGGAGTGCTTTGAGTAGTTTTAATATTACACTTCTATTGAGGATGTCGTGGGTTCCCCTCGATACGTAATGAGGGATGAAGTCCAGCTTATTGTTGTTGTCGATGATGTTAAAAGAGACCAGCCTGCATTCGATGTATTGGCTCTTTTCAGTTTGTTTTTCCTCCACGGTTCGTCCTGGGGAGATCGGGCAGAAATTCTGGGCGTTGCGTGCGTTGCTTTGTAATCGTGTATCGTTGTTCATGGCCATCGTTGTTGCACCGCTTCCCATGCGGTTACTGTATGTTATATTGGGGGTGCTCCTGTCCTTACTGTCTCCCTCTTTGGACAGGGTTGCATCATTTGAGCTGGTTTTGATATGTTCTGTCATGTTCCGTCCGGGAGTTGTTTTAGGGATTTGTGTAGCCTGAGTTGTTGAATGCCGTTTCTCTTCCTTCTCAACAGGCTTGAATGTACTGTATACGTTTACTGGCTGCGAATGTTCCGTTATAGATTGGTTATGGCTTTTTGAGGTAGTGGGCTTGTTGATAACTGGGGTCGTGTCGACCTCATGGCTAACTTTCTCACTATTTGTAGTTGTTACGTCGTCTTCACTTTGGGTCACATCTTGCTCCTTCATGGTACTGGTTGTGTTCGGTACCTGTCTTGTTTTTTTTCCCTTTCTGGCCTTTCTCAGGCGTTTTCTCTCCCGCTTGGATAGTGGAGCTGTTGCATGTATTTCATTTGCTAGTTGCTCATTGCAATGATCTATTAGTGGACTGGCCGAGGTGCCTGTGTTGCCCGAAGCTGTTTTTGGTTGTGATTTTTCTGTGCTTCCAGGTATTAGAGCTAAGTTAGGCCCCAATGCTCTTTCATTTTGCTCCTTTGGGGAACTAGGATAAGCCTGATCCACTTCCTTCTGTGTTTCTTTGGCTTTCTTAGTTGGTAAATTAGTCTTGGCCGAGGTGTCCCTGGCGACCCCCAATAGTTCGGACATTAAAGTTGGGACTGCGGCTAATTGGTCTATTATTTGGGTGCAGTGGCAGTGACTCATTTGGTAAGTTGTTTCTCGATCTTGCTGCACCTTCATGATCATCTCATTGAAGTTTTGCAGCTTTTGTTCCATCCCCTGAACGTAGATGGCTAGAATGTTTAAAAGATCCACTTGAGCGTCTAACTTGTCTGCGTGGTCGGTCATGGCTTTACCAATGGTATCCAGGGTGTTTAACAGATGCGGCCAGACTGCAGAAGGTGGTGGGCTGGCTACCTGTTCATGTAGTAGTAGATGCTCCAAAGACGTAAAGTCCAGAAAAACTGGAGTTTCACTTGCTTTCTCCCTTTTTTGCGACTGCAGCACCATGGGAGAATTTTCGACGTGTCATTGTGTTGCTTAAAAAACTATGATTTCTGACCGCTTTGATGGACTGAATCCAATGAATAATGTGGCGAGGCAAATTGGTCTTGCTCGTTGGTTTTTGCTTCGACAAAGTCGTCTGCAAGTAGGGCCACCGGCAGCATGTGTGTATTTCCAAAAGGACTTAGGATGTTTGTGCTCGTCTGATGTGTTGGGACGGCTTCATTGTTGCCGTTATTGCCATTGTAGCTGAGTGACGATTGTTGTTGCCACTGCAGTTGTAATTCTGAGATAAGCGGGTGGCAATGTATTTGTGCTTCAATGGCATTAACTTTGTGACTGTGTCCACTTTCCAGAAGGGGTTTGATTGTTTGAAGTTGCAAGCCGTGGTCTGCACTTTTTATTGTGTGATCGAGATCTGGTCCCGTTTCCCAATGCTCTACTGTTTCTTGGTTGTGACTCTTGCTGCTCCTGTCCTGAAAGGTGTTCTTTTCGGGTTCACTTTGAACGTCATTGATGTCGTTGCTGAAATTGGTGTGTTTAGAGTGTTTGAAATGTTTAGGATCGTTGCGGTCCTGGTTGTTCTTGACGGTTTTTGTGGCCACTTTTAAGAAATCGGTGATCAGTGCCCGTTTGCTACTGTTTGGGATTGAGTGGTGCCTAGTCGATGCCGATGGGGTACCTTTCTTGCCTCCTGCATGGGTGACATGCGGAGCAGACTCAGTGACTTTTTTGCTGATGGTTGACTTTACGCTTGAGAATCCAGAGGTTACTGCAGTACCCCACGATAGGGCTCCCGACGGGCGCTGCTTGTCGCTATTAGTTCACCTCGGCTCTATTAGGGACGTTCCTCCCTGCGTGGTTCCAGATGGGGTGCTGGAATCCTCCATGACCAACGCCAGGGAGGCATCCGTTTCTATTACCATTTCCCATTCCCTTTCTTTCTTGGGATTTTTAGGATTGGCTGACGATTTTTTCTCTTTTTTCTCCACCCCCCTCGTTCTTTCAGACCTCATGATGAGTTTTTGCCCACCCGCCTAGCAACCTAAAGCTAAGGATTTGGCGGCGAATTTCGAAGAAGATCACTTTTGGCGGATTTCGTTGCTAAATAAGTTTTTTTTTTTTTTTTTGGAGGCTTTATTTATCTGTCAAAGAGGTGAGTAATGAATTTATGATGGATTTATAAAATCTTATACATTCTTGACAGGCCGCAGAGCCATGGGGGCAGCTTGGCAGTTTGGCAGTTGGGGTGCAGATCAGACCCCCCTCACTCCCCCTCACTCCTGCCCCCCCGACTTCTCACCGTCTTCTCTGCCTGTCCCTGCCTGTCCCTGCCTCCGCTGGCTCCGTCGCCGTCAGCAGGCGTGCAGGTATACTCCTTCTTGCGGGAGGGGGGGGCTCTTTGCAGTTGTCTCAACTCCTGCAGGTCCTGCCAAGTGCAGCTGGCGCAGTCAGCTGTTTACCACCCTCTGTGCGTGCGTGCGTGGCTCCTCCTCCGGTGCCTGCCTCGTTGAAATGCGGAACTGGCTTCACGATAATTAGTGTGACAATCTCCAGGAAGAAGTCTCAACATTCCCACTTACAGCTGCTGTGAAACCCATCATACCTGGAGGTAAGCAGAAGCAGTCAGAGGCAGTCAGAAGCGGTCAGGGCAAGTAGGGGCACGCTAGAGAACCACAAACTGCACCCGGTCTGACCGGGCCGTCACCACGGCGTCTAGGGCCCGGCACTTCGCGGCAGGCCAGCTACGGCCGCCGCACTCGCTGTGTCTCTGCTCCGGTGTTGTGAGTCACCACGAGTCAGCACGGTGAGGTCGAAAGAGGAGGGGGAGCCTCAGGCCGGCGCCAGGCAGAGGACCCGGAGGATCCGAGAGTTCAGTAGTCCGGGAGCCCGGGACAGGCTCGGCGCACGCCGTGTTCCTCCTCGCTCGCCCTTGCTCCTTGCGCTGCTCCGCCCCCACTGCGTTACTGCGTTACTGTGTAGGAAGATACTAAAAATTTTGAGTTTCCCAACTCAGAATGTGAGACAGCGTGTTATATAGTGATCATTTTCCCAATTCCGAGGTGTGGAGCTCTGAATCGGTAGATGATACCAGACCCAGTAAATACCACTCCTGGTTGTTTAAGTATTAACGGTGCACGGTATTACCTTCCAAAAACGGACCATTCATCATGAGGCCTGAACAAACCTGATTTGTTTTGAAGATCTTGCTTAACGTCAGCTTTAGCAGCCGGTTAGTCAAAAGTTTGATTGTGTACAATTCCAGTACTTATAGTGGACTTTGGCAGCCGTGGCCCATGCAGGTAAGAGCAGTGGGGCTGGGTTGGGGGGGATTCAACAGATGACCATGAGGGGAAATTAAATAAATAAATAATATTCCCTCTTATTCGTCTGTCGAATCCTTCCCCAACCAGTCTCCACCGCCCCACAGCTGTTACCTGCACGGGCCGTGGCTGGACTTTGGATCTGCCCATTGCTTCTCTCCCCTTCAGCACAGCTTCCTTACCATTCTTTTCATTAGATGGCTTGTATCCTTCCACAGGTTACATTTAGCAAACTACGTTTTTCCTTTACATCCAGCACTGCATGGGAGTGCATGTGTTTTCTAGCTCTCTCTCCCTCTCCCCTGAGTGCTGCTTGCCCCTTCATATCCCTGCCACCCATGCTGTCCATGTTGGTGTTCCACGCCACAAATCATCTTCGCCCCCTCCTCCCCTCCCCCGACTAGCAGTTCCTGTTTTTCTTATTTCAATTAGCAATTCCGTACCAGACTGATCTATTCACTAAATGTCCTTTTGTGCACCTTTTATTATTTCTTGTACAGCTCCAAAATATGCGTCTGCCATCCAAGTTGGCATCCTTGGAACAGAGGGGAAGGAGAAGCAGTAGGTGACCTAGGGGAAGTGGAGAAAGTGATACAAAGAGCCAGGGGTTCATGGAAAGTTAAAGGGGAAGCAGCACAGGGCGAGAGCAAAAAAACCTATGCACTCCCATTGAGTTCGTGAAGTAAAAGAAAATAGTAGTTCCTGGAATCTAGGCACTGTCAGCAATGGAAGGACACGAGCCAACCAATCAGAATACAATGAGACTGTAATGCTTCTGGGCAGGGCAAACACAACAATAAGGAGGAAATCTATTGAATCAAGAGGAGACAACTGAAAGAAAGCCTTACAATCATGAGATGACCCAAATTCCACTCTAAGTATATGTCATTGTCTGTAGCCAAATCCTAAAAAAAAGCCAAAATGTCCACCGATTCATGACGTATGTATGCATTTGTAATGACGCTTGCATACGATGTCATGCAGGAGCTAAGAGCCAAAATGTTTGCATTGCCATCCCGTATGTCTGCCCATGCATGGTGAAGCATACCTGCACATACGCCATCAGGGTGAGGCAGGATTTTGATTTTTTTTTTCTTTTTTTTTTGTTCATGCTATTTAGCATCAGCAACAAGCATTTTTTGTACCGACGATGTTTGAAGGCGAGACTTATTGGCATTGCCAATGCTTGGCAGGTGCTTTTTTTTTTTTTTTTAATTAGTACTCGATTCTTCATCCAAATGTATTTTATGGTGAACCATATAAAACAAAGTTGTAGATAGCACCTGTGCATCAAAGCCTTATTTTTGGCTCATGATGTCAGTAATCATTCTTTTGTGTATCCATTGGAATCATGGAAGGTTGGGTCATCACTTTCCTGGTACAGATCCCGGCTCTCTACTTCACCCAGTCAGCAGCAATGCAACGCACAAAACAGAGTAGGGTACAGAAATAAAACATTATGGCCATTGCTAGAGTCGGCCTCTGAGACGCTGTAATCACAGCTATGCTAAGGAACTGTTGGCTCAGCTGCTACTGGAAACACCTGTTTCAATTTAGCTCCTGATAATTATGCAGCCCCCCGGCTACAGAGGAGAGGAGGGATTTTTCGGTACCCGTTTGAAATAACATATTTTCCATTCGCTGTTTGAGGCTCCGGTAGTTCCTCAACAGGCCGCTGCCCTGCTAATTCCGGGGAAATGAAAGAATAGCAACATATTTTTAGCCCCAGGAAGTTTTTACTCGCTACTGCCAGTGGCGTGTCTTCCTTTCTGCAGCCACACTGTTTTCATTCCCTTTGAGAAGCTGCAGGGAGAAACTGGCTCGGGACTCGACACGCACGGGAAGTGCCTTAGCTCCGCTCACTTACTTAGTGCACCAATGAAACCGGAGCTGTCCCAGGCAACACTTCATTTGAGGCCGGAAACTTACACAGAAAAGCGGAAATGGATTAAACCTGCCTGACACTAGTAGAAGAAGTCATGAAAGACACAGGAAGCAACAGATGAGACCTCGAAAGTAAAAGCTATTTCAATATTTGAAAGTAAAGAGTTCTAAGTGTTACTTTGTTGGCTCGCCATAGTTATTAATTGCAATAGTTACAGCACCTGCAAAAAAAATACTGTAGCATCCCAATTTTAATGAACCGCAGAGTCAAACCGGTTTCTGTCAAGATTGCTGCCAACCACAGCATGAAAAATAAACATGTACCTAGAAGCAGGCTAAGGTGCTCATTCAAAGGTCTCGAGAATCAGGAAATTAATAAGTTAAGGTGGGTAGGCCAAAATACACACGTGTTTCGACCTTATGAGCCCCCTTAAATCACAAAATGGGCCAGCTCTGTAAGTGTATTAATCAGGTGTGGCAAGTTTGAAACTAGAAGGTGAATTTTTCTCCTCGGCTACGCTGGTAATATTCTGACTTTCTAGAGGGCTGGAGGGGAACCGAAATATCCTACATATTTTTTTTTTTAAGTTTAGAATGCTTTATTGATAGAATAAACAAAGTAAAACATCATTACATGGTCATATAGCAAAAGGAAATAATAGCAAAAAATATATATATATGACAAAAATGCAACCAAAACCCTCAAGAGGGAAAAATTGTACATAGAGTAAATGCATTTAACATTTTGAAATAAAGAGGGGAAGAGAAGATGAAGAAAAAGAAGGGGGACAGCGAGAGGAGGGCGAAATAAATCAGAAGTTAAAACAATAATAAATAATCATAGAGAACATTAAGTATTATGAGGTGATAAAAGATAACAATGGTACCATAAAAAATGAGTGAAATCAGGTAGCAATTCTAGAGAGAAAAGAGGTTAGTGGTGTCCACAATAAGTCTTTTTTGATCAATAGAGGTAATGGAGTGGCGTGGGCACGATCAAGTCTGTGATGATGACTTAGCAAGTTCCACCAGCTTGATATGAAATTTTGAGGTGTCCTTCCAGTTGGTGGTGATGATCTGAAAGGAAATAGCTTAATACAAGTTTATACATTTACCCACATTACTCTTGACATATTTTTTAATTGCTTTGACTCATGTTTTTTTCTTGTAATCATTAATCGTTCTCTGTTTATTGATCTTTCCAGAAACATTGCTAGTTTGTGATTGGTCTACACAGAAATAAGTATTTAACATCCTGTCGCTGCGACTTCCAAGCCCCCTGAGTACATAATGAAACGCCTGGTCGTCATTTAAGGTTACCGGGAGTAGCACTTGCTAGCACTGGCTTGACCTCTGGTCACTTTGGCCTTTGCCATTGCTCCCTGCAGTAGTAGGAGCTATGAAGGAAGTGGCAGGAAAACAATGTATAACACAAAATGGTGCTTGGACTTTCAGAAGGACACCCAATATGGTCCCAAGTCATCTGCAGGTATCTACAAGATATGGATAGGTCACCTCAATCACTTAATGTGGCATGCTTCTTCCTTAGTAACCTATCCACGCCAAGGTAGGTAAATTCCACCTTGGCGAACTTAACCACTATTCAGGAGTTTAGATACAATATAACTGGATAGGCGCAGGGATCCTGGAAAATAAAAATGTCTCAGGGTATACTCATTTAGAATTACCATTTAATTGGAGTATCCCAATATGATTAAAACGCTGATGTGTGGAGTTCTAATGGGTTATAATGCACCATCTGTCCACTATTGACTTGCCTATGTGTTTTGGCCATTTTACATGTCGATACAGGTCAGCGGCCTTCATCAGGGCTATACTGATGTTGTTCTCCCTGCCTATAGTTCACTCATTCCGTGCATCACACTAAGGGATGCATACAGAAAATAATGTTTTTAACCTTACAAAATGCCTCATAGAACCTGCAGGAAAATAGAGATTGAATCAATATTTTTCAGATATAAAACCTACACCCCTTACACCATGCAAACACTGCAAAGTTACACACATCTATTTCTTGAGAGATCTGGGTGCAACATGAAAATTCTAATAACCGAGCATAACACAGCAAAATCGTGTACATGCACATGTGCACCTGTCTCATTTCATCCATAGGCTTACCCTTCTAAAGAGGGTTGTGCGCCTGCAAGGGGCTAGGGCGCCTGCAGGGGCTTGGGTGCAAGCTTGGCCACAGTGCCAACCCTACGCCGTATAGAGCGATGGACATCTTACTTTACATTAAAAAGAAACCTAGAAATTCACTGAAAAAAACAAAGGTTAAAGCAAACTTATAATTTGGTATGGTAATAATATCTTACTTTGCATAAAAAAAAACCTTGGAAATTGACTGAAACAACCTGCAGGTTAAAAAGACATTCTCATTAGGTGAAAATGTCAGTTAAAACAAAAACATACCATTTTAAGTAAACAAATATATATATTACCTACCAGTAGGTAGTTATAGTTAGGACATAATTTTCCGTAGAAAAAAGTTTTTGGTTTTGCAAATAACATTGGCTTTATTTGAGTTTCAGTGTGATTTGTCAAGGGGTGAGGGGAGGTCCCAGAACGCAATTTCCCATAGGGATTTTGCACACGACCACAGAGCGAACTGTTGAACAGAATTACACCAAATTTGGCAGAAAGCTAGATCTTGTTCCAGAAAGATCTCTTTTTGTAATTTGGCATAAATCCGGTCAGTAGTTTTGGAGTTATTGGGAAAAAAATATTTATGTGTATCAGAGACCTGGATGGTCCACGGATCTGACAGATCTCAAAATGAGATCTGATTGACTGCCACCACTTCAACCAGGAAGTAGTGACAGCCATCGTAGGACTCAGCCGAGTCTCAAGAAAAAACACAAAAAAACACATAAGGGGGCAGGATAGGAATACCCTCACCTCTCGGCAAAAAAAAAAAAACATAAGGGGGCAGGGTAGGAATAACTTGATCCCTAGGCTTGGTGGTGGGGTCCAACAGGGACCATGCCTGGGGCAAAAAGGTTTTTTTCCTTTAATTTTGCTGTGTATCCGCGGATCCTTGGCAGTTTGTTTTAAAAAAGCGCTGTTTCCCGCGCTTGTGTTTTTTAATGTCCCCCAGGTGGGCCAGGTGCTGGGGAGGGATTTGGGAAAGGGGGTGCATGTGACCCCAATTTTGGCCCCAGAGACCCCATCCCCCATGGCCCGGCCTTATAGAAAAATGGGAGGATGGCAGGTGGCTCCTCTCCCAGGCCGATTTTGGCCCCAGGAACCCAATCCCGCAGGTCCCGACTGCAGCTGAAAAGGGGACAGGGGTATGCAACCCCCTTCCCGGGCTGATTTTGGCCCCAGGGCACGGCTATGTTGGTAATGGGGAGAGGGGAGGGGACCCTACTCCCCATGACAATTTTAGCCCCAGGAACCCCATCCCCAGTGGCCCAGCCGAAATTAGAAAGGGGTGGAGGGCTGCACGCCCCCCCTCCCGGAGCCATTAATGGCCCTGGGTACCCCATTCATCAGGGCCAGTTCCTGATATGTCCCAGAGTGCCCACCCCCGGGACATAGCGGGGTCCCTGCCCACACTGCAGCTGGCAGGGAAAACTGTTTTTGCTCTTGCTTGGCAGGAGCAATTTCAAAGCTCCCAGCAAGCGAGAGCAAACACGAAGTCCGCTCCCAGGGGGCAGGAGCATGAAAATGGCTCCTGCCTGCTGGGAGAGAACTTCAGATCTGTTTCCCTGCCCACAGTGATGCAGGCAGGGAAACAGATCTGAATATTGATTCCGCCTGCAGGGAGCAGAATTTTTAGCTGCTCACTGTGGGCGGGATCAATGCTTGCTCCCACTGGATGCAGGGAGCTGGCTGGGGCCTTGGGCTCCCCGCATGGCCCCCAACAAGGACAAGGTGGGTGCCGTGCCATGGGTGGACACCGGGGCATCCATCCTTAATTGGCCAGGCCCCAGGGGATGAGATCACAGAGGCCAAAATTGGCCCAGGGGAGGAGAGTCATGCGGCTCCCTCGTCCTTTAATAATAGGACGGGGCCAGGGAGATGGGGTTCCGCGTGGCCAATATCAGCATGGGGTTGCTGCATGTGGGGAGTTGGCCGCAGGCCCTGCAGCCAACTCCCTGCCACACATGGCCAAAGTCGTGGGGTTGGCTGCAGGTGGGGGTTTGGCCGTGCGGCCCCTCCCCATTAATAATTGTCCAGGCCCCTCGGGATGAGGTTCCGCACAGTTGAAATCAGAGTAGGGAGGGAGACACATGCACCCTCCCCCACAAAATGTGAATGGCCCAGGGGGATGGGGTCCCCTTGGCTGAAATCGGCCCATGGATGGGGGCAGCGTGCCCCCCTTCTGGGTTGGCTGTCTTTGGGGTTTGGCCACAGGCCAGGCCTTGTGACCAACCCTCTTCTGCACACAGCTGAAGGCCGGGCATGTCGTGGGGTTGTCTGCATGCTGGAAGTTGGTTGCAGGGAGTCCAACTCCCTGCCACGCATGGCCGAAGGCTGTGGGAAGAGTGGGGTTGGCTGCATGTTGGTGGTTGGTCGCAGGCCAGACCCTCCGACCAATCCCCCGCTGCGCATGGCCAAAGGCCAAGTGTGGCATAATTCACTGAAAAAAACTAAGGTTACAGGGACGCTATAGTTAGGAAAAAGAATAAAACTTTAGAAATTAACAAAAAAAACTCAAGGTTACAGGGACGTTATAGTTAGGTTCAGATTTTACACACACAAAACTATAGAAATTCAGCAGTTATAGTTATACTTATTTCAAGAAACCATAACTCGCACCCTTGCCATGCACTGCTAATTACCAACATATTTCATCAGTCATGACATCTTCTATGACATCATTGATAATATCACTGCAACATTTGCAATAAAATTATTGATGAGAAAGCTGTGCATGGCAAGGGTGTGAGTTATAGTTACCTTATGGTATGAGGTATAGTTTCTTGAGATAGGTATAAATATAACTACTGGATTTCTATGGTTTTGTGTGTGTGAAATCTGAACCTAACTATAAAGTCCCTGTAGCCTTTACTTTTTTTATTGAATTTCGAAGGTTTTCTTTTCATTCTTCCTAAGTATAACATCCCTGTAACGTTTGGTTCTTTCAGTGAATATAAATATATATTTTCAATGAAAAATTTGTCTTGTTAGGAATGTTATGACTTAACATGCTATAAGTGATATAATATGAAATGGTATAAGCAGTGCATGGAGAAGGCGCAAGTTATAGTTAATGTACAATGGCTAGCAAGTTGACAACACTGTGTACAGAGGTGCTTGAGTTATAGAAATTAGAAGGTGGTGCGTAAATTATAAATTTAAGGTATAACTATAACTTTAGAATTTCTAATATTTGTGTAGTTTAAGTTTGGTTTGTATAGAAAGAATAAATAAAGTTTTCCTAACTATAACTAAGTTTTAATCTTTGTTGTTTGGTTGAATTTCAATGGTTTTTGCTTTTTAATAAAAATGTGTTTGAAATCATAGAGTCGAGTGTCATTGAGTGGAGTGTCATTAAGTGTAATGACTTATAGGAAAGTGGAGGAGAGTGTGGCAAAGTGTAGTGTCAGAGTGGAGTTTCAGAGTGGAGTGGAGTGGCACTGCATATAGTGTAATAAAGTGTTATGCAGTGGAGTGGGGTGGTGTGTCGTAGATTGGAGTTGAGTGTTGTCGACTGGAGTGTCATGGAATGTCATTGAGTAGCGCATAATAGAGTGGCATAGAGTCTAGTAGTGCGTTAGTGTGTTGTGGAGTGGCTTACAGTGTCAGAGTGGAGTGTTGTAGAGTGGATTGTCATCCTGTGGAGTGGCGTAGAGTCTAATATAGTGTAGTGTCGTGGAGTGGTGTGGCATGTCACACAGTGTAGTGTGGTAAAGTGGCGAACACTGGAGTAGAGTGGAGTACAGGGTAGTAGAGTGGAGGGGCATTCAGTGGAGTAGAGTCTTCTAGAGTGTAGTGGCATAGAGTAAAGTGGCTTGTTGTACAGTAGAATGTCATACAGTGGAGTGTCGTAGAGCGTCACACAGAGTAGTCTAGCGGCGTAGAGTGGATGGGTATACAGTGTAGTAGAGTGGCAAAGAGTGTAGGAGAGTGTTGCAGAGTAGAGTTGCATACAGTGGAGTAGAGTGCCACACAGTGGCATAGAGTTGGTTAAAGTGTCGTAGAGTGCAGTAGAGTAGAGTGGAGTAAAGTGTCATAGAGTGGAGTAGCGTGTCATAGAGCAGAGTGTCATGGAGTGCATTAGAGTGGAGTGGCATAATGTAGAGTTGAGCAAAGTGTCATAAACTGAAGTGGCCTGTGTTACAGTAGAGTGGAGTGGCATGTCGTAGAGTTTTGGAAAGTGTTTGTGAACATAGTACCATAATGCTTGTTTCAGAACTTGGAAAGGAAGCAATGAGTCTTGAGCTTAATATCCACTTTAAGATGAGCCAGTGGGGCAGTCTTAGAACGATGGTGATGTGGTCAGATTTTCAGACTGGGGATTAGGCAGGCAGCAGAATGGAAGATTGGGTTCAGAGGTCTTAGTATTATTTGGTAGATCACTGAGCAGGGCATTCGTTCTTTCTTTCTAAAGCTCATAGTCACCAAAGTCATCATTGTGCTAAAATAATAAAAACAACCAACATCAGGGCAGGAGACAACATAAAAGGACACAAAGACAAAAACAAAAAACCATAAGTACATTAACTAAAAAGGAGTTCTGTCAGTTAAAGCTCAGGGGGAGAGCTGTCCAGATTTGGGGACCCGTTACTTGGAATGAAATGCATCTGTACCAAGACTTCCTGAACTGAGGAATCTTCATAAGAAAGTGAAATCCGATTCAGAGCATATAGATTAGCACTTAGGATACAATCATGTAATGAAGAAACTTAGGGCCTTTCCAAAAGACTGCCCATTCAATAGGGCAGTGCATCATATTTTGGATTCTTTTCTTGATAGGTAGTCAGTGTGGTGATCTGCGGGCATCTAAAATGTGGTAAAATCTTTGTATACCCTGAGTTCTGTTTTTTCAGTAGCCCCACGTAGAGTGCATTTCCATTATTCAGGCAAGAAGGAGTCAGTGTGCCTATAACTGATGCCCATTTCTCTTTAGGAATGAAGGGAACACTTTGTTTTTGATAATGTGTGAGGAGGAAACATGAGACAGACCTTCTGGATTGGGATGTCAAAAATTAGTCTGTTATCGAACTAGATTCCTTTATTTTTTGTATGTGGGTTTGTGGTAGACATGTCTCCAAGCAAGGCTGGTCAGACTCTTTCATACCAGACTAAGGGCCTTAAAATGAGTTTGGCAGTCAGTGGACCATGGTACCTCCGTTTGCAGTCCAAACACCACAAGCTTAGCAGTCCTACCGCCGTATTACAAGTTGTGCGGATTGCATTTGGGAACACTGTGGCTGAACCGTAGACACTGCCAGCACACTGCAGACCACTGGGTCGCGGTCAGAGAAAGGTAGCTTTAAGGAGAGTTTCACTGCCGTCCGTATTACGAGTTGGCTTTTTCACGAGCTGAACACAGGCTGAGACTGCCAGCTTCAATTCGGTGAAAACAACGGTTTTGGGGTGCGTACTCACCCCTTTCTTGTTCTTTCGGCCAGAGTTCAACGTGGATCCCTTTCTTCAAGTCCCCCCTTCACAGCAGCATCTTCACTCCGAGGATTATGACCCTGTTTGCGGCGATGTACAGGTGAGTCTTTTTTGTACCATATGCCAATTGCCTGGACTGCCCGTATATGGGCCCGACACCGGCAATGGATAGGTGGTATTTTTCCACGTGTATCATTCATATGTGTGCATACAACAGATAAGCAGTTGAAATGGTCACAGAGGCATTGATAGAAGTGGAAAAATAGTTACTACTGCTGCAAACACTCCACAGCCACACCACACTCAACTCGTAATACGGTGGTCTATAGACCACTGACACTGCGGGCTCCTTGCGGCGGCAGTGTTCGGGCGGTCGGACTGACAAAATTCGTAATAAGGACCTTAGGTATTTTTACGTAACAGCAAAAGTTTAGTTTTGCTGCTCTTCAACTTGAGAAAGTTGCATGGCATTAAAGTATGCACTGCAGATAAACAATTCTATAATCTAATCTCTCGGTTTTGATCTGCAGGATCAACATTTAGCAACACTTGGGTGTCGTTGGCATAGGGCAACACCGGTTGTATGATGCAACCGCGCATGCGATTACCACGCATGCCTTTTCAATGAAGAGGTTACCAAGGCATGAATGGTAAAGACATATGCGTGGTGAAGGCTACAGTACCTGCATTTTCACCGCGGGCACCTGCCACAGCCTCTCCCACGCCCAGACCCTAAAAATGCTCTAAACATAGCCCTGAACTCTAAGACCAGCACCAAAGCCTCTTCCCTACCCCTAAGTCATATACGTCACTCCTTCCCACTCCCCCAGCCCTGAAAACCATCATCCCCCAGCCCCCAGCCCTGAGCCCTAAAACCCAACCCTGAAAACAACCCTGACCTCAGCCCTGATCCAGAAAACTCGTACCTTCCACTCCCCAAACCAAATCCCACTCCTGGCCGGCCTTCACAAAGCTACTGCCGATTCCAATCCCAGCCCTAAGCCCTAAAACGCTTGTGTGGCACTCGTCCGACATCACCGCATTCAGCCCCTTGTTAGCCTATAGCAGGAAAAGTGCTTTCTGAAAACACATCCAAATTCCACCTTTTCCTCCATCCATACCAAAACAGGAACGGTACAACATCTTTTTTACCATAACATCCAAAATGGGCCCTTTTGATAACATTGAAAACCGGCACTACCTCACCAAGCCACGTCCCGATCCCATCACTGGAACGACTTTTACCTCAAACACCTCTCACCCCCGCCAATTCACTCTGAAGGCGGTTCTGACGTGCAGGTCTATTTTTTTTATATCCCATTGGCTGAGTCAGGAGTGCTGACTTGCAGACGCTGAATGGGTGCTCTGATTACCATTACCACGCATTTGCCTTTACCATTCATACATTTACAATTAAACAAAAATCATTGAAAAAGGCATTTGTGATAAGGCAAACTCATTGTAAAATCATGCATGGTAAGGACTATGCGTGGTAACAGTAGTTGCGTTGTAAGTGCTGCGTTATAAATGTATTGGGTGGTAACGGCCGCATTGTAATGGCTGTTTCCCGGCAAAACCTTAAATTTGAAGTTGAAAATTAACTCCCCCAGGAGATGCACATAGATATTAAAGAAGATGGGATAATGTGCATATTCCTGGGGAACCCCTTAGATAATGTTATATTCTGCTAAATGGGCAGAGATAAGTGAAACAGTTTGCATTAAGCCCATCAGAATATTAGTTATTTTAGTGCATTTAAGGCTAGTCCTAATTCTATTGGTCATTCAAGATGGTTGGATTGGTCCATCGTATCAAAGGCGGCCAACAGATCGAGCAACGTCAGTCTGGCATGCTCTTTATTAATGTATAAAAGTGTTACATAGTAGAGAGGGAAGATGTTTGTTCTTTTCTTTGTTAAATGCTCCTTGAATGAGATTTAAAAGTTTATGTAGAAGCTAAATGACTCGCCACAGTTGGTGAGGAAAACGATGACGCCCTCGAAGTTTGTAAATCATCCAGGATTTTATGGGATCTTTGTGGCTCCACAAAGGACACCAAAGTCTTTCTTTGTTTGGCCATGTTTAGAGTAAACCAGTAAGCTAAAACAGGACCCCATGTTGTGGGTGGTATTTGTTGACTATAGCATGAGGCAAAGCTCGGTATAAATGGCTTACTTATAGATTGTGATAGTCTGCCAGGGCAGCTGTGCACCTTGCGGTTCTAAGTAAAGGCTGAAAAGTATTGCTGCAAGGATGGAATCCTGTGGAACCCTACATGGGTGTCTATAAGTAGTGAGGAAGGAGGAATCCAAAAGTCTCCTTTTGGTTGAGGCACACTTTTTTGTAAACAAGATTTTTGTAAGTGGGAATGCTGTGACCCTCTGGAGGAAGCACTGGAACCACAGCAACTAGTGAGCTTTGCCAGTTGAAGGTTGGCTTTTGTCACCGGGCCGAATATCGGCCTTAAAACGAGCAGAGAAAGCTAGAAAGACTCAGTTGAGTATGCAATGTCTCTCTGGAGACGAGAATCCTTGCAGGTACAACTAAGAGTTTTGATCCATAAACTGAGAACACTTAGACTAATTTTCCTGAATTGACCTGCTGTGCATCAGCCATGGACTTGAAAGGAGCCTGAAACACATGCGGAAAAAGCAAGAGGACTGTTTCTGACCCTCATGGCAAGATAAAAAGTGAGTTAAATGGACAGAATCTATGGGAGACAAGTGGATAGCAGGAGCTCACTCAATAGGAGCAAGTTCTCCTGAGCTCCATCAATGCGATGATGGTGGAAACATCCAAAAATATATAGCAAGCTTTGAGGACATTGCAGATTAAATTCGAGGGGATGGTAAATTGTGTGACCAGAGTAAAATATAACAGGAAGTGATAAGGAACACCTTAAAAGTAACAGAATCCATAAAGAAAGCAGCAATCATGGCTGTGGAGCCTTGCAATACCTTTAAAAGTACTCTGACTGATAGCCTTGTGCTCCTGGATATTATAATGAAACATCTTGATAAACTGCACAGGGGACCCCTGATGAGGGCTCTGGGAATCCTGCCACAGATCCCGGTTGAATCCCTACAAGGTGAAATGTGTATAGCTATGGGAGACCTGCCAAAAGTGGAGAATGAGAAAATCCAGCAGGTAATGGTGAATATCGTCAGACTTCTGCAAGAAAAAGGAAGAAACAATGTGAGAACTGGCTGCACAGTGTTGGTCGCTGAAGGTAATGCTTGGTAAGGCTGGACTCCTCTTCTTTCCAGACCTCAACCCAGTGACACTTTCTAGGAAATGTGCAGTCATGGAAATTAAACACAGCCTGATCAATAAAGGCATAATAGCCTCAAGTGGCTTTCCGGTGAAGCTGGGAGGGAATCTTGGTGGAAAGCAGTATGTATTCTCAAACGTAGACTTAGCCAAGGCATTTGTGGACAACCCACTAGGAGACAACCCAGAACAAGAGACAGGCATAAACTATATAAAGTGTTGGACACTGTTCAGGGTGGCGGGCCTCACCCATAATGGACTGGCAGCCCTTCTATGGGAGGGAAATATTAGGTGGACAGGTTTTATTTTTTTTCTTCTACATGGGACTATGGACATTATCCTTAATACAGGTTTTCTGTCCTTAATACATTTGTTCCCAACCCTGGCTCCCACCCCCTGTCCAATTTGCTGTCTGTGATAACCATATGATCGATTATGTTTAGGATGGTCTATATTATGTTTTTGTCTGTGGAGCATTCTCTTTATCTTGGATGGATGGTGGTTCAGACCCTGTGATTAACGTGTAAGAGGGGCAACCCTGTTTGGTTGGCTGTGGCTTTAATAAAATGATTGAAACCGAAGTCACCAGTAAGGCCCCTCATTGCTGCAGCTCTGCCAGACTTGAAGCCCAATAATGAAAAAATCATCCTGAGCCTCCTACATATTGTACTTAATCATGAATCAGACCCCCCCACTCAGCCCAGATTTCTTGCCTACCTAATTGCTTTGTACAACACTGTACTCTACATGCACCATGTACATGTGCTCTACAAGCATAGTCTTGTCTGAGGCCTATGACTGCTTGGTGCCTCTTCATCGAAGTGTATTACATTACTTTGTGGCGTGTAAATATCAAGACCTTGATATCATTCATTAGATACAAGAAGCCAGGCTCCTATCAACAGTCTGAGCTGATCTAAAGATAGATTTGTTAATGTGTAATGTTACTCATTCTTCTTCCGTGTGCTCTAAGACTACCCTAGGTGGCATCGAGCACTTTGCAAAAACCAACAAAAGAAATGCAAAATCCTAACTTCTACATTTCTCCTGTGACAGTCACACTTTCAATCACAGAACATTAAAGATGAAATACGTACCAGTTGCTCTGTTACATGGGAGAGGGTCAGCGATCTTGGGCCTGGGCAGAGCTCCAGCTACATAGACCATCAGCAGCCTCAATATTATGGACAGGTCAAGAGCCAGGCCAGAGACACCACACTACCTATCTGTTGAGGTAGAGAATCCGTGGTACTCCTGATGGGAAGAGATGACCATGGACTAATTTCAGCTTGAGTGAGTGATGTTTAGTACAGATTTCTGGGTGCACTTTCTGTTTTCACACCAGGACCTGCCTACGAAGATAAAAAAATACACTGATAGAACATAGCAAACCATCCCCAAGATACCTGTGAGAGGGAGGATTGACTACTATTCTGCAGTGCTCCGAGTGACAACAGATAGCAAGGACATGGGTCTCAGAAACTCTGATGTTGCTGATATTCTTTTGGACTATGAAGGAGCAGTCTGCTTAGTAAGTTACATAGACATAACAAGGCAAAACATGAGAAAGACCATCTTCATGGTCTGCTTTATATAAAGTTTTAATACTCTGGACAAGTACACCAGTTACAACATTAACTCACAGGATCAGACAGACCACAACCCTTCCATAAGTGCGTAAATCTACCTATGTCGTCTGCTAACAAAGATGTATATTACTTAAAGTGGTCCGAGCTGTGACACCTGCACTAGCTGACATAACATCCATGAAGAGAAAAAGAGACCAAGTACCATGATCATGAACAAAAAAACGCAAAACTGCTTTTCTCACCAAAGAGGTTCTAATTAGCTAATTGTCAGTGCTCCACAATGAGTTAAGTAAATGTTTCACAGATCAGCTGCCGGCTGCTAAAATTGAAATTATATCACCAGTGGACAAATCTTCAAGGACATACCGGTGGTTGGCAAACAAGAGAGTGGCAAAGAAAAGACTTTATCTATGGCGCTGAAGGAGTCAAATGCCAGCTTCCCAAGGTATCAGAGGAGCTGCAGTATCTCAAAGACAAATGTGGTAACCTCAAAGACTGCTAGAGACGCCACAACATAAGACTCAAGAATGTCATGGATTCATCAGAAGTCTGATATATCTCAGTTTCACCACATCTAATGAGAAAAAAGAACTTAACAGTGCATATACTGAGAGCCAACAGGGTAGGAGCTCAGAGAACTGTACCGAGGGCTCATCGGAGGGACACAGCAGCAAAACTCTCTTCACCAATACTGAAAAAATACTGTTGGAAGCAAAATCTTCACATGACATAGACTCTGAAGATAATATGGTTTGACTGTACCTTCTATAAGAGAAGAGCACAACAAGAGATATAAGACCTGAACTCAAGAGGAGACTGATCTGGTATAGATGGATGTCCTCTTTTTGCACTGATGCTCCACCTGGATTCCAAGTCCCATTAAATCTAAATGTCTTGCAAGGGAAAATAGTTACTGAGCATAGTAAACACCAAGGGGCCGATTTCGATGTGGGATGGATCTGAGTCCGTCCGACATTGATCTGGAACTGGGACCGACCAACCTCCTGTCGGCGGTCCCAAACCAGCAATTAGGATGCGACCGAACACCGTTTGGTCGCACTCCTATTCTTTACAATGGGAGCATGCATTCCGACCAGAATGCATGCTCTCATTGTAAAGAGCTGAGGTGCAGTTCATCCCTGCACCCCGTGGCAGGCACCTCAAGGCCTTGTACCCATGGGGGACCTGCTGGGGGCCCCCAAAGTCGACTTCCCACAACCTTTCTGTGTCGCAAAGGCTGCACAGAAAGGCTGTCGGAATCAGACATTGTAATCCCTCGGGCGGAAAGTCCCGCCCTAGGGATTACAGGAGGCTTTCCAAATGGCAGACAGGCTCTCCGAGCCCGTCGTAAGCCATTCGGAAATCCTGTTTGAATTCATTTCCGACGACTCCATCAAAATGGGTCGGTCGGAAATGAATTCAAACAGGAGATTACGATGCAGTAGGAACAGCTCTGACCAAGGGTCGTAGCTGAGTCCTACGGCATCGTAATTGGCCCCTAAGCCTAAAGACCCCCAACACAAGGAATCACGTCCGCTATAATGTCGAGGAGTGAGATGGGAACATGGATGCAACAGCAGGAGAAAAGGTGAAAGACACGTGCTGGACAGATGATAGTGAGACTGTAAGATGATGATTGACCAAAATATTGAGTTGGAAATATCTTTCTTCCCTAATATCATTGCATAATATTGTTGCATTCATATTGTGACATCAAAAATATAATCGTCCAAAATATTGCAGGTAAGACAATCATTTTTTAGTGTTATTGTTAATATCATTGTGTAAAAAAATACCATTGTGAATTATATAGTTGTATATTGTATCATTTTTTCAATATTACTATTTTAAGTGATATATGTCTTTGGATTAAAATGTTGGAATATTTTAGTAATATGTTTTGTAGGATAATTTTGTGGGTGTATTTAAAAACATGTTTTATATTTGGAGGATATTTTTTGTTTGGTTTTATTGTAAGTTAAATATTGTAAAACAGACTATTTTAAAATAGATTTAACATTTTAATGTGTTTGTGTAGGTTGTTTGTCATTGTTTTATTTATTATATTGTTTTAAGTACTGGGGTGTAGGATTTATAGAGGATATTGAAAACTATTTAAAAAAATGTTGTTTTAAGTGTAGTGTGTTCTATTATATTTTTTAATTGTTTCTATGTAAACAAATTTGTGTTTGAATATTGAATAAAATAAAAATACTTTTGGTTCAATTCCTTTTAAAAATTGAATATATTACTTTTTCATTTTATACATTGGATTTTTTATTTTAGGTAGTACATTTTAAATACTTAAAACTATTATTAAATAGTTGTAGAAATATATTTATAGATTTGTTTTTTAAATTTTTTTATTGTTCGTAAACTAATATATTGGTAGGTATTATGAGTTTCTTGAATTGTTTTTAAATGTTAATGTTTTTAACAATATAATATATCATGTTTTGTTTCAAAAGAATCACGGTGTAAACTTTTTTCTATTGATTTTATACAAATCTTCTTATTTTTATTTATTATTCTATAGTAAAGAAGTTTATTTTCTACTTTATTTTTCAGCATTTTAAATTTAATTTTGGTAGAATTAAGTTAAGTTTCAATATTAGATACCCATTCAAGAGTGATGTTTTCACACATGTAGTTTATATTCGAGTAAGAATAGTAACTATAATCCCTTTAATAACCAACACTTCCTCAAATGTACTTTAGAATGGAGTGGGAATGGTAAGTATAACCCTTCAATGTCCAACGCTTTTCCCAATAGATCTTAGATTGGAGTGGGAATAGTAACTCTAACCCTCTGAATGTACAACACCTTCCCTAAAGTATCCTAGATTGGAGTAAGAATTTTAAATCTACCCTCTTCCGTGTCCAACACCTTCTCTAAAGAAGATTAGACAGGAGTGGGAATAATAAATCTAACCTCTTCAATATAATTTTTAATGTTACTTTGATTGGAGTGCCTGATGCTTTTCCTAATGTAGCGTAGATTGGAGTTGCAATAGTAAAACTAACCATTTAATGTGAAACACTTTCCCGTAATGCAGCATTGATGGGAGTGTGAATAGTAAATCTAACCACTTTATTGTCCCATACTTTCCAAATGCAGCTAAAATTTGAGTGGGATTGATAAATATAACCCCTTTGATGTCCAACACCTTCCTTAATGTAGCTTCGCTTGAAGTTGGAATATAGCCTCTTTAATGTCCAACGTTTTCCCCAATGTAGCTTAGTTTGGAGTGGAAATAGTAAATTGAAACATTTTAATGTTCAACACCTTCTCTAATGTGAATTACATTGGAGTGGGAACAGTGAATATAACCTTTTGAATGTCCAACGTCTTTCCCAATGTAGATTAGATTGGAATGGGAATAGTTATCTAACCCCTTTAATGGACAGCACCTTCCCCAATGATGCATACATTGGAATGAGAATAATAAAGAAGATTTAGTTAATAAGTCTTTTAATGTTAGGTGGAGTGTAATGTTTTTACAAGTAACAGACTTCGTCTTTTTGTTTTTTTTTAAACATATTTTATTAAATTTTCAGATTAAAGTAACAAGAGGAACAAACCGACAGCTCATACAAGGTATAATAGTAGTAAAAGAAATATTTGTACAGCAGAGCAGCAAGTTATTATCAATTTGATTACATTACTATAATTTAATAAACAGATGTAGTCAGCGAGGAATCCCTCCCCCCTCCCGATGTCTATTAACTGCAGACCCACCCACCAACCCATCCCAGACTCACTACTGTACAAACTAAGCCACAGGTACAGCAGCCACGACTTATGGCGGCCCATACTTCCAGGCACTCGTCCTACAAAGTTACATAATACAATTCCGTAGAGATCATATGGGGTCTGTTAGCTATTAATTCCATAATTATACAACTCAGCTTTAAAATGGTGTAAAACCTCAATGCAACGACGGTTCAGTAGATATAAACAATTCCAACATCGCATGCCACTCCAATGCAATCGGATTCTTTCGCAAACCTGTTTTCCTCCCTCTTGATTTCCATACTTTCAGCCCTCCCCCAGCGAACCACCTCACCATGCCATGCCAATGCCGTCGGGGGCAATGCAGACTTCCAACGCATTATAATTGATCTTTTCGCCAGGAGCAACATCAGATTGGCAAACCTAGTCTGTACTCCCTGCTTCTTGCTTAACGCAAATATGCAGTATTCAATTGTATTCCCTCCTGCAACCAACGCCACCTCACCTAGAGTGTTGAGTACCGTTGTCCAAAAAGGGGTTAGACGGGGGCATGCCCATATCATATGGAGTAAGTCAGCTGGTTGTGTGTGACATCTGGGACATATATCTGCTGTGCCCGGGAACATCCTACTCAATCTATGTGGAGTCAAGTACGCTCTATGTAAGAACATGTATTGAATTAGTTTAAACTTGGGATTACGAGATATTTTCTTAGGGTGTTCTAGTATTTGCTCCCATTCCTTATCCGACAGTGCACGTCCAATATCATTATACCATTTGTCTCTCAGCTCCTGGAGCGGGATTGCCACATGCACACGAATACCTCTATACAACCACTTAGTTAAGTGTCCCCCATTTCCCATAAGATACAGCATGTATACTAATTCATGTGTTTTAGGTTCCGTACCCTCTGGCGACCAGGTATTTTTAACATATCTGCTGATGCTAGCATGGAGCAGATATAGCGAGCTTGGAACCCCTTGTTCCCTGACAAAAGCTTCATGGTCCATTAAAGTATTATCTGCAAACAACATCTCTATTGTGGTAACTCCTTCTTCTGACCATTTGGTTAGGCTTCTGGTATTGACTATTCTATACGGTGTAGGGATCCCCAGCAGAGTAATGTTAGGAGCATAGGGAGGAAGGCTATTCGTGTAGTGGACCGCCCTCTTCCAGTAGGCAACAGCCACTTTTAGTAGCGACGGTGCTGTCCGCAAGGGTTTCCCTTTGGGTAACAGCAGGGCATGTATCGTGCCACTTTCCCATGTTTTCTGTGTCATCCCTATTTCCTGCAAGTGTCGTCCTGCTACCCAGTATGATAGCCATTGCAGTTGGCACGCATAGCAATATGCCTTAAAGTCGGGGACCCCCAGTCCCCCCCGATCCGTGGGCAGTTGAAGTTTCGCCAGTCCCACCCTTCCACGCCCCCTACTCCATATTAGTTCCAGCAGAAGTGTGTATAGTGATTTAAATATGTGTGACGGGATTAATATCTGTAAGTTTGTAAAAAAGTAAAGCAGTCTCGGGAGCATGACCATTTTTTAAATAGCCACTCTCCCTGCCACCGAGAGTGGAAGTGATGTCCAGAAAGCTATTTGGGTTTTCAGTGATTTGATGGCACGGCCCAAGTTACCATCCAATAGATCCTGTGCCTCTCTGTATATCTGTATCCCCAAGTATTTAAATGTTACGGGCGCTATTGGAAATGTCCAGTGGCCAAAGTGAATGGGTTCTGCTCGTGCAGTGTCCTTGAAATAATAAGCATACGATTTTGTTTCATTTATTGCTAAGCCTGAGAGTCCTTGAAATTGTTGAAACACTATGGGTAGTGGGTCATGGGTACTTTGCAGGTCATTTAAATATAGTATTATGTCATCCGCATAGGCGGAAGAAAATATGCGTGGCGTCCCCATCCTTAATACCTCTGTCCACCGCCACAGCACGTATTTTGATGGCTAATGGTTCAAGTGCTAACACAAACAACAGAGAAGACAAAGGGCACCCCTGCCTAGTGCCTCTAGCTATCAAATAGGGCTGCGAGATGTGTGCCCCCGTGCGAGCCCTTGCCGTGGGATCCATATAGAATACTCTAACCCACTTTATGTATTTGTTGGGTATTCCAAACTGCGGGAGGACTCGCAACATATAGCTCCAGTGTAGAGTATCAAATGCTTGTCTCAGGTCGAGTGAGATACAGCCTGGTTTTTCGTCCTCTGTTGCCACACTTGTTAATACCTGGTGTAGGCGTCTAGTATTGTGAGAGGTACTCGTGCCCGGGACAAATCCACACTGGACTATGTGTGCAAGCTTCGGTAGATAGGTAAGTAGTCTATGGGCCAAGATTTTGCTTAGTATCTTATAATCAGTATTTAATAATGAAAGGGGGCGGTATCCCGACATATCTGTGGGATCCTTGCCAGGCTTCGGGAGGGATGTAACTAACGCCTGTCGTGTAGTGGGGGGTAAAAGCCCCATCTTCAGTGCCGCATGGTATAGTTTTTCTAGTTGGGGGACCAATTGTGTCGCAAATGTCTCGTAGAACTCAACTGGAAAACCGTCAAGCCCCGGAGTTTTATTACGTGGGAGGTCCTTTATCGCCGAGCATATTTCAGTTTTAGTAATGGGCACTGCAAGTTCTTTTTTCTGTGCGTCTGAGAGCTATGGGAACCCTAGGCCATCAAGGAAGGCCATTAATTTCTCCTCTCGAAGCTCCGCTGGAGCTGCGTATAGTGCCTCATAATATTTCCTAAAGGACATATTAATGTCTGCTTGTGTGTTCACTATATTCCCCTCTATCGTGGCGACTTTGTGTATTGGAACAGTGGCCGGCGCGTCTCGTATAATCCTTGCTAATAGGGCGCCCGCTCTATCTGCTTCTGCCTGTCTGTGGGTGTAAGCGCGGTAGTCTATAGTTCGCAACTGTTCTAGTAGTTCTGCATGTCTTATGTGAGCTTCTTGTAGGGCATCCTTATGCGTGACATCAGACACATCAGACACAGCAGCCTGCTCCAACCTTCCCAAGCTATTTTCCAACTCCCGTAGTTCACTATCTAACGTTATGCGGACTCCCACTTTGGTGCTGATAGCCACCCCACGGATGACCGTATTGAAGGCCTCCCACTCCATCTGCCTCGAGCTTGCAGTGTCCTCATATTCTAAGAAATAATTAGTTATGGCAGTGGAGAGGGCGGAGTGGAACACCGGGTCTTCCAATGTTATAGGCTGCATTCTCCATGTGGGCACTGGCGCAGGAACTCTCCCCCATGCAAGCGTTACTTCTAAAGGCTTATGGTCCGACAGTGTTTTCCCAAGGTAAGTAGTATGTGTAAAGCTTGCTATTAGGGATAGAGAACAAAACACCCTGTCAATTCTTGTGTGTAACATGTGCGATGGGGAGTAGTACGAGTACTCTCTGCTCATCGGATTGCGTTCACGCCAGGCGTCCTTAAGTGACCAACCCTTTGCCCATCCCTTCAATGCCTCAGCTTGTTTTTTACTGCTAGTCCCTATAAGTGGCAGGTGTGAGCAGTCGAATTCAATGTTCAGGACAGCATTGAAGTCACCACCTATACACCAGGGGTATCCCTCCCAGTCCTCTAATACCGTGTTGAGTGCTCCCAGGAATTTGTCCTGTTCTATGTTTGGGGCATATATACTACCAAGTATTAGGTGTTCCCCATCCAGTGTGCCGCGGAGCAACACATACCTGCCGTTAATGTCTATCCTCTGTTCCAGGACCACAAACGGGGTGCCATTTTTAATCCATATAGCTGCCCTTCGTGCGAATGCAGAGTATGATGTACGGTATAGTTGTCCTCTCCATTTTCTCTTTAGCTTAACCCCTTCGCTGCTAGGCCTTTTCCCCTCCTGTGCTAAGCCTTTTTTTTGCTATTTGGGGTAGTTCGCGCTTAGGCCCCTGTAACTTTTTGACCACATAAGGTATCCATGCCAAATTTGCGTCCTTTTTTTCCAACATCATGGGAATTCTAAAGGTACCCAGGGTTTGTGGATTCCCCTGGAGGGGACCCAGAAATTAGCTAAAATACAGCTAACTTTTGTTTTTTTGGGGAAAAATGCAAAAAAAGGGCTACAGATGAAAGCATCTGGGTTTTTTCCCTGCAAATGGCATCAAAAAAGGGGTTGTGGTGCTGAAATCACCATCTTCCCAGCTTTCAGGGACAAGCAGACTTTTGTCAGAAAACCAAAATTTTGTACACAGTGTTGGCATTTTTCTGGGACATAGCCTATTTTTGCTATTTTTTGTGCTTTCAACCTCCTTCCAGTTAATGGTAGAAATGGGTATGAAAGCAATAATGGATCCTGGAAAGCCATACATTTCTGAAAAGTAGACAAAAGTCTGAATTCAGCAAGGGGTCATTTGTGTAGATCCTTCAAGTTTTCTTTATAAAAACAAACAGTTAAATATAGGAAAAATTGAAAATTAGTTGAAAAAAACAGCCATTTGTGTCAACGTTTTCACCTGTAACTTCTTCTAATTATGACAGCTATTTGAAAGCAATATACCATTACATCCGCTGGACCTTTCTGGTTGTGGTGATATATAGGACTTGTAGGTTCACCAAGAACCCGACGAACCCAGAGCCAATAACTGAGCAGCATCTTGCAATGGTTTTTTATTATGTCCCGGTTATATAGCAATTATTCTGGGAAAATTTATACTTGGTAATCGGTATGAAAGACACCTATGTATTTCTGAAATGGGAACAAAATATAGAGTTTAGAAACAGTAGATATTTGCACATTTCCGAAATTGGGAGTACCCATACTAGCATGAGAATTATAGGTCATTTTTCAAAATGACTTCTTTTTTACACATTGCCTTTCATTTGGAAGGCAGAAATGCATCGAAAGTCAATAGATAATAACAGTTGCTCTACAGTTTTGTGTTACCCTAAGTCTCCCGAGAAAAATGTTACCTCACTTGTGTGGGTAGGCCGCGTGCCCGCGATAGGAAACAGCGCAAAACGCAACGTGGACACACCACATTTTCACAGTGAAAAATGACCCTTTTTTTGCAAAGTGCCTAGCTGTAGTTTTTGAACCCTAGCTCTGCCGGCACCTAGGGAAACCTACCAAACCCACACATTTCTGAAAAGTAGACACCCAGGGGATTCCAGTGAGGTATGTCTTGCGTGGATCCCCCAACGTTTTCTTACCCAGAATCCCCTGCAAACCTGAAATTTTGCTGAAAAAATCACTTTTTTCACACATTTGTGTGTGGGAAAGTTGTGGCATCACCGGGCTGACACAAATTTCCTACCACTCAGCGTTCGGCCAGGTCTCCCGATAAAAATGGTGCCTCACTCAGGTGGGAGGCCCAAGTACCCGCGACAGGCAAGGGCCCAAAACGTATTGAGGCGACATCAAAATTGCCCATCACAAAACGACCTGGTTTTGCAAGGGGGTCCCATGACTTTTGGCCCGGGGCTCGGCGGCCACCTAAGGAAACCTACCAAACCCACACATTTCTGAAAACTAGACACCCGGGGGATTCCAGGGAGGTATGGCTAGCGTGGATCCCCCAACGTTTTCTTACCCAGAATCCCCTGCAAACCTGAAATTTTGCTGAATCAATCACTTTTTCCACACATTTGTGTGTGGGAAAGTTGTGGCATCACCGGGCTGACACAAATTTCCTACCACCCAGCGTTCCCCCAGGTCTCCCGATAAAAATGGTGCCTCACTCGGGTGGGAGGCCCAAGTACCCGCGACAGGCAAGGGCCCAAAACGTATTGAGGCGACATCAAAATTGCCTATCACGAAACGACCTGGTTTTGCAAGTGGGGTCCCATGACTTTCTGGCCCGAGGCTCGGCGGCCACCTAGGGAAACCTACCAAACCCACACATTTCTGAAAAGTAGACACCCGGGGGATTCCAGGGAGGTATGTCTTGCGTGGATCCCCCAACGTTTTCTTACCCAGAATCCCCTGCAAACCTGAAATTTGGCTGAAAAAATCACTTTTTTCACACATTTGTGTGTGGGAAAGTTGTGGCATCACCGGGCTGACACAAATTTCCTACCACCGAGCGTTTCCCCAGGTCTCCCGATAAAAATGGTGCCTCACTCGGGTGGGAGGCCCAAGTACCCGCGACAGGCAAGGGCCCAAAACATTTTGTGATAGGCAATTTTGATGTCGCCTCTATACGTTTTGGGCCCTTGCCTGTCGCGGGTTCTTAGGCCTCCCACCCGAGTGAGGCACCATTTTTATCAGGAGACCTGGGCGAACGCTGGGTGGTAGGAAATTTGTGTCAGCCCTTTGATGCCACAACTTTCCCACACACAAATGTGTGAAAAAAGTGATTTTTTTCAGCAAAATTTCAGGTTTGCAGGGGATTCTGGGTAACAAAACGTTGGGGGATCCACGCAAGCCATACCTCCCTGGAATCCCCGGGTGTCTACTTTTCAGAAATGTGTGGATTTGGTAGGTTTCCCTAGGTGGCCGCCGAGCACGGGCCAAAATCCAGGTGACCCCTTGCAAAACCAGGTCGTTTTGTGATAGGCAATTTTGATGTCGCCTCAATAAGTTTTTGGCCTTTGCCTGTCGCGGGTACTTGTGCCTCCCACACGAGTGAGGCACCATTTTTATCGGGAGACCTGGGGGAACGCTGGGTGGTAGGAAATTTGTGTCAGCCCAGTGATGCCACAACTTTCCCACACAAAAATGTGTGGAAAAAGTGATTTTTTTCAGCTAAATTTGAGGTTTGCAGGGGATTCTGGGTAAGAAAACGTTGGGGGATCCACGCAAGCCATACCTCCCTGGAATCCCTGGGTGTCTAGTTTTCAGAAACGTGTGGGTTTGGTAGGTTTCCCTAGATGGCCGCCGACCCCGGGGCCAAAAACCCAGGTAACCCCCCGTGCAAAACCACGTTGGTTTGTGATAGGTAATTTTGATGTCGCCTCACTAGGTTTTGGGCCCTTGCCTGTCGCGGGTACTTGACCCACCCACACAAGTGAGGTACCATTTTTCTCGGAAGACTTTGGGGAATGCGGGGTGAGTGGAATTTTGTGGATCCACACAGATTCCAGAACTTTCCACCACAGAAATGTGAGGAAAATGTGTTTTTTTATACACATTTTGAGGTTTGCAAGGGATTCTGGGTAACAGAACCTGGTGAGAGCCAGTCAAGTCACCCCATCCTGGATTCCCTGGGTGTCTAGTTTTCAAAAATGTACAGGTTTGCTAGGTTTCCCTATGTGCCGGCTGCGCTAGGGCCCAAAATCCACAGGTAGGCATATTGCTAAAAACAAATCCGTGCCTAGTCAGCTTTCTGCCGCCCTGGGGGGGATATCGGGGGTGGGGTTGCCCCGATATGCCCCCAAGGGGGGCAGAAACACTGTGGCTATTTTTTTGGGGGGTAGGGGCATTGGTATGCCCATTCTGGGCAGCCCCCACCCCCACACATAAAAAAGCCAGCGTAATCATTGGCGTCTAGTGGGCTTTTTGCCCCCCCGGGGGGGGCAGATTGGGGGCTATTGCCCCTTCTTCCTCCCAGGGGGGGGCAGAAAGGCTGTAATTTTTGTGGGTGGGGGGTGGGGGCATTGGCATGTCCGTTTTGGGCAGCCCCCACCCTAATTAAAATTTGCCCCAAAAAATCCCTGGCGTCTAGTGGGCTTTTTGCCCCCCGGGGGGGCAGATAGGGGGCTACTGCCCCCATCTTCCCCCCAGGGGGGACAGGAAGGCTGTAATTTTTGCGGGGAGGGGGTGGGGGCATGAGCATGCCCATTTTGGGCAGCCCCCACCCTAATTCAAATTTGCCCAAAAAAAATCCCTGGCGACTAGTGGGCTTTTTGCCCCCCCCCCGGCAGGGCAGATTGGGGGCTAATGCCCCCATCTTCCCCCCAGGGGGGGTAGAAAGTCCACTAGACGCCAGTGAGTTTTTTGGGCAAATTTTAATTAGGGTGGGGCCTGCCCAAAACGGGCATGCCAATGCCCCCACCCTAATTAAAATTTGCCCCAAAAAATCCCTGGCGTCTAGTGGGCTTTTTGCCCCCCGGGGGGGCAGATTGGGGGCTACTGCCCCATATGCCCCCCAGGGGGGACAGGAAGGCTGTAATTTTTGCAGGGAGGGGGTGGGGGCATGGGCATGCCCATTTTGGGCAGCCCCCACCCAAATTCAAATTTGCCCAAAAAAAATCCCTGGCGACTAGTGGGCTTTTTGCCCCCCCCAGAGGGGCAGATTGGGGGCTAATGCCCCCATCTGCCCCCACAGGGGCAGAAAGTCCACTAGACGCCAGGGAGTTCTGGGCAAATTTAATTAGGGTGGGGGCTGCCCAAAACGGGCATGCCAATGCCCCCACCCTAATTAAAATTTGCCCCAAAAATCCCTGGCATCTAGTGGGCTTTTTGCCCCCCGGGGGGCAGATTGGGGGCTACTGCCCCATCTGCCCCCCAGGGGGGGCAGGAAGGCTGTTATTTTTGCGGGGGAGGGGGCATGGGAATGCCTGTTTTGGGAGCCCCCACCCTAATTCAAATTTGCCCCCAAAAAATCCCTGGCGTCTAGTGTGCTTTTTGCCCCCCCCCCTCCGGGGCAGATTGGGGGCTAATGCCCCCATCTGCCCCCCGGGGGGGCAGAAAGTCCACTAGATGCCAGGGAGTTTTTTGGGCAAATTTGAATTAGGGTGGGGGCTGCCCAAAACGGGCAGTCCAATGCCCCCACCCTAATTAAAATTTGCCCAAAAAGATCCCTGGCGTCTAGTGGGCTTTTTGCCCCCCGGGGGGGGCAGATTGGGGGCTACTGCCCCATCTGCCCCCCAGGGGGGGCAGGAAGGCTGTTATTTTTGCGGGGGAGGGGGTGGGGGCATGGGCATGCCCGTTTAGGGAGCCCCCACCCTAATTCAAATTTGCCCCAAAAAAATCCCTGGCGTCTAGTGGGCTTTTTGCCCCCCCCCGCCGGGGCAGATTGGGGGCTAATGCCCCCATCTGCCCCCCGGGGGGGCAGAAAGTCCACTAGACGCCAGGGAGTTTTTTGGGCAAATTTGAATTAGGGTGGGGGCTGCCCAAAACGGGCAGTCCAATGCCCCCACCCTAATTAAAATTTGCCCAAAAAGATCCCTGGCGTCTAGTGGGCTTTTTGCCCCCTGGGGTGGGCAGATTGGGGGCTACTGCCCCATATGCCCCCCAGGGCGGGCAGCAAGGCTGTTATTTTTGCAGGGGAGGGGGTGGGGGCATGGGCATGCCCGTTTAGGGAGCCCCCACCCTAATTCAAATTTGCCCCCAAAAAATCCCTGGCGTCTAGTGGGCTTTTTGCCCCCCCCCCGGTGGGGCAGATTGGGGGCTAATGCCCCCATCTGCCCCCCTGGGGGGGCAGAATGTCCACTAGACGCCAGGGAGTTTTTTGGGCAAATTTTAATTAGGGTGGGGGCTGCCCAAAATGGGCATGCCAATGCCCCCACCCTAATTAAAATTTGCCCATAAAATCCCTGGCGTCTACTGGGCTTTTTGCCCCCCCGCGGGGGCAGATTTGGGGCTAATGCTCCCAGCTGCCCCCCAGGGGGGGCAGAAAGGCTGTCATTTTTGCGGGGGTGGGTGGGGGCATGGGCATGCCCATATTGGGCAGCCCCACCACAAATTATAATTTAAAAAAAATCCCTGGCGTATAGTGGGCTTTTTGCCCCCCCGGGGGGGCAGAAAGGCTGTAAATTTTGCGGGGTGGGGGCATGGACATGCCCTTTATGGGCAGCTCCCACCCTAATAAATTATGCGGCAAAAAAAATTATCCCTGGGGTCTAGTGGGCTTTTTGCCCCCCCGGGGGGGGCAGATTGGGGGCTACTGCCCCCATCTGCCCCCCAGGGGCGGGGGCAAAAAGATTAAATCACACCAAAAAAAATTGGGGGAGCAAAAGCCCTTGCCCAAGGGGCTGCTCCCCCCTCCCTGGTGTCTAGTGGGTGGATCCCTGCTTGGGGATCGCCCTCCTGCGGCGATCCCCAAGCAGGGATCCACTGGGGAGGGGTACCATTGGAAAGGGGAGATTCTCCCCTTTCCAATGATACCTCTCCCGTCTTTCTACGTGCCCGGGGGGCTGAGATAGCCCCCTGAGCACATAGAATGTGAAACTGAAATGAGCCGAAAGGCTCATTTCAGTTTTGGTTTCTGTGCAATGAGGACAGCGCGACGTGCACGCTGGTCCTCATGGCACAGAAACCAGGGAGGGGGCCTCGGGAGCTGGGGAAGGTCTTCCCCAACTCCCAAGGTCACAGGGGTGAAATAGAAATCCCTCTGCTGTCTGCAGCAGACGGATTTCGTGCCCCTGGCCTCATGACGGAATGGTTCCGTCATGAGCGCAGGGGCACCGATGCTCATGACGGAACCATTCCGTCATGAGCATCGAAGGGGTTAAGGGCTCCCGCATTAGTGAGGTGTGTTTCCTGCATGAACACTATGTGGGTTTTCCTTCTGCCTAGTTGTGCATAAATTCTATGCCTCTTGTGCACAGACCCCATCCCCCTGACATTCCATGTCGTGATAGTGTACTTCCCGGTCGTGTCCATGAAGTGGTGTGTGATGCTGTGTCATGCCCATACCCCTGACTTCTTGAGTGACTAGTACTAATGCTCCAGTAAGTGAGTCTATCTGAACTTTCCCCACAACAAAACCCAACACAAGGTTCCCCCACAGAACGGCAGAAGACCAAACCATGTTAATTAGTAAACATCTTAACAACTGATATAGAAATGCAGTTGCAAGGGGGGGGGGGGTGGAAACCAACATCTATGGTAATTCTAGTGGTGCAATATACCAAACCAGTGCCAAAGCCAGCCGCGCCCGGGCCCTTCCTTAACACATACCAGTACTGCTAAAGCAATGTATGTAGTATGAGATATATTGTCTACCTGCAACTTGCTTCCCCATCCCCTATGTATACAGACCGGGTACATCATCCCCGGTAGTCATTCACTGTTTGTGGCGTGATAGAAGGGAAGAGAGCCAAACTATTTTCAGAGTCCGAATGCAGGGTAGCGTCCTCTGAAGAGTCCAGGTATCCAACCGTCGAGACTCTATCCTGGTCATCCAACGCTGCGGCTGCTAGTATTGCCGATTTTTGACCTTCTAGTATTTGTTCCGGAGTTGGGCTCGTCATGGCATCTGTATGAGGCGTCGTTGTACGGGGAGCTTTGTCTCCTCCGACCTTCAGTGGCTTGCGCACTTTCTGTTTTGGAGCTTGGGATGTACTCTGTGACGGGTTCGGCGACAACGTGACCTCCATCCATTCCGCAGCTTCTTCCGGAATATCGAAAAAATGGGATTTCTGCTCGTGTATTACTTTTAATCTGGCTGGGAATAAAAGGGCATATTTCAGATTATAGCTTCTGAGCTGCTTTTTGACTTCCTGGAACGACGCTCTCAGTTTTTGCACTGCCAGCGTAAAGTCTGGGTATAACGAGATTCTCTTGTTCTCAAATTGAATCGGTGCTTTTTCTCTGGCGGCTCTTAAGAGGGTATCTCGATCCTTGTAATTTAGGATGCGCACTATTATCGGTCTAGGCGGGGTGCCAGGAGGCGGGGGTAGCGACGGTATTCTGTGCGCCCTTTCCACACTATAATGTTTGGTAAGTCCCTCTGGCGCAATCGTGTCCCTTAGCCATTGGTCTATATACTGCGTGGGGTTCGACCCTTCACTGCGCTCCGGCATTCCTACTATCCGAAACGTTGTTACGCCGAGCCCTTCCTCCTGCATCATCAACTCTATCTTGTAGCCCCACGAGCTAGCGTCTAAGTTGTTCAATTTGTGCTGACTGAGCTTTGTGCTGTGGCAAGATCTCTTCTAAATGCACTTTGTTGGCTTTAACAGTTTCTGCCAGTTTGCTATGATTGGCTTTTAACAGCATAATGCCTGTGGAAAGGGTGCCCATCTGTTGTTCAATTGCCTTTCTTGATTCGCGCACTTCCTGTAAAATGAAATCCAACTTATCTTCTTGGCTTCCTAGTGCTGTCGGTGGAACACAATCTGTCTCTGAGGCAGACATTGCGTCATCCTGCACAGTGTGGGCAGACCCCCCTATCGCAAGTACCTCTGGTTGCTTCCCCCTTGTGCTTCCCCCTTGTGCGCCCCATTTCTCGCAGCGATTGTATTTTGCGTAGCGTGGATTGATCAGATCATGCACTCATAAGCCCGTCACAGGTTACAGTGTCCTCTCCATACACTCTGCCAGTCTTCCCTGTGCCCGTGCAATACAGTGTCCAATGAATTGTCCCACAGCAGATCCCAGCTATACTCAGTGTATCTGTACTCAGCTTTGGCACTAGCCCCGTTTTGTTCAGTGTGCCGGTATCAGGTGGCTGCTGGCACACGTACCATTCTTTGCATGTAGGCCTCTTAAGAAGTCTGACCCAGTGATAGAGGTTGTTTTTATCTGGCCTTCCCAGTTAGTCACTCAGGCCCCAGGGCGGTGTCCCCCATATTCCCGTATCTGCTGCAGTAAACTGCGTAGACTCTCGCTATGATCAGGGCAGTCCCCGTATGCCTTGTACCCTCCGGTACTCCTAGTCCACATATGCAAGATCTCCAGTGCCAGAGGAGGGAGCGCCGCTACTCACATATCGTTGGCAGTCTCCCTGTGGGTGTCCACCCACGCTGGTTCAGGCCACCGCTGCCGCTTACTCCTTATATACTCTCGGGCAGTTCCGCCGAGTCCCGCGGTCACCGCCAAACGGCTCCCCTCCACCGCCGCCGGCAGGGTCTTCCAGTCAGAGATGGAAGTGTCCGCAGTACGCATCACTGAAATCAGCACGTCCGCTTCAGTGTGTTGCAGGCATCCTGTACAGTGATTTCTTTGCGGCTCTCTTAGTCTCTGGGGACTACGTTATGCCGTCCCAGCCGGCTTTGTTGCTGCCATTTACTCCTTGTGTGCAGTCTGGCAAGGCCGCTTAGTCATGTGGCCTCCGTTAGTCGGTCCTCCGCAGCAGCAGCCGACAGAGCCCTCCGGACGGGAACGCAGGCCTCCGCAGCGTACACCTCGCAGATCAGTTCGTCCAAGCCGGCGCGTCGCCGGGCTTTTACGCAGCAGTTTCTTTCAGCTCCCTAATTATTCTGAGAGTGCGTCACGCTGTCTCGGCCGATCCCTTTTTCTGGGCTGCAGCATCGGCTTCACTTACGTGGCTCTTTGTGTTCGGCCCTCGATGTATTGTTTTGCCCCCCCGTGTCACTCAGGAGGGAGGTCTGGGGCCCGGCAGGTAGCGCGACGGGTCGGATGTCCAGTCAATCCTGCAGTAATTATCAGGATTTAGGGCCCTGGCCTGGAGCTCGGCTACAACACGTCCGCCATGCTTGGCGGTTAGCCACGCCCATTCGACTTCATTTTTTAACATACTTTTCTTGTTATATATTGAATTTATTTTTTACACAGCGTTACATTGTTTATTTTTTATAAATACTTTTTCTTATAAAGACATTTTATTACATTATTTAACATAATTGTCATTTATTACACATTTACACGTTTTTACATTTTTTGAACATGTACTACTCTTATTTTTAATGAAATATTTATATTTTAAATTTCAGTCTGTAGGAGTTTGTTCACATATTTGAAACAATACTATTTCAACAGATACATTTTATTTTATTAAAAAACTTTTTTAAATTTTGTAAACACATTTAGTTGCTTTATATTAATAAATTGTACTTTTTATTATGTTATTTGTGTTGTATCATTTTATAACATTGTTAAAAAAATTACATAAATAAAATAAAATTAACATATATTTTTGAATATACATTCATTTCTATGTATGACTAGCCTTTTTCTAGTTTCATTTAGCTGCCATTTTTTTTTACAGCTACCTTTCTTTTTTTAGCCTATTACTCCAATTTGTGGGTTGCTCCTATCTCCTGTCGGTTGCTGTGCCCTGCTGCTGATCTATGAAACATGTAAGTCTACTTTTAGGTTACGTTTTGGGTATTTACGTGTAGGGTAATATGTTTAGTGTTAGTAAAGTTATTTTTGTCTATTGGTTTGTTATGGTTCAGTGATTTTGTGTTGGGTTGTAGTTTGAGTTTTCTTAGTGTAGTATGGGAGGCCTTACTGTATTGTATGTTTAGTATAGAGCAGTGTGTATTAATTGAATTAGGGTCTGTTATTTTGCAATGAATGTTTGTGAGGGAGTTTGTGTGCATGGGTATAATGTGAATTTTACCGGTTTTTCGGAGAGGAGGATTTTTCCTAATTTTGGATGCATTCCTTTCAGAAAGGAAGTCAGGATGGTTAAATTTTGACGAACATTGATTTTTCATTTCCTTAATTGTTCAGTTTGCATGGAATATTTTTTAACTAGATTTTCAGGTTTTTTGGGGGGGTTTCAAGTAGTATACTTTTTATGTGTTGGTGGTTTTTTATAAGCTTTTTGTGTTTTTAGGTTTTATTTTTATAGGTTTATTTTATGTAGCTTTACAAAGATAATGGACATTAGCTACACAACTGTAAGTTATATATTTGTTATTTGTAATGGTTAGGAAATGTTTATTTGTTTCACTGTTTTGTGTTTTATTGTAAACTGTTATGTATTTTGTGTATTTATAGGTAATTGGTAGATGTTTAGCTTGTATGTGATGGGGTATTTTGTTTTTTAATATGTATTTACATATTTATTAATATAATTTTGATTTATTTTTAATGATCATCTAATGCATTTTTTAATATTGTAATACATAATTTAATATGATTATTAAAAATGATGTATTTTAATAACAGTTATAAAAAGAAGTATTTAGCATGTTATTTATAGTCGTTTTTTTAATTGTAATTGGAAGATTAGAGTTTTTATAGTAGTGTCCTTCCAATGGAATCTAGGTAGGGTAGGCCTTTGTTATTATTATTAAATGTACTTTTTTGGTAGAATTTCATACATTTCTTCTGCTTGTTTGGATAATTAAGGTTTTATTTTGGTAATAGATTATTCTATTCTAAGTTGTTGGTAGATTTGCACTTTTTTAGGATTTCTAGGAACTGATAGAGGCTAGGGTGACTTTGGCACAGAATTGCTTGGAAGGTGTTATGCTATCCTTCTACTGCATTCCTTGTTTAGACTTGTTGAGCCATGGTGCTGCCATATACATTCCACAATGATACTTGGATTGGCATCTGTGGCTGAAACGGTGCAATCTGCAAACCCAAGTATCTTCAAAATAGTCCATTAGAGGACTCTGGGCCTGATGTACTAAACTCTGGACTCAAAATGCCGGTCACAATTTGCGACCAATATTTTTAAGACTAGAGTGCTATTTTCCTATGTATTAATTGGTCAGTTCATATATTATTGATTCTTAGTGAGTCCCCCAATTGGCATACCTCTTCAATATTAATGAGGTAGTTCGCAATTTGCAACCCACGAGGAATCACAGCCATCACAGGGATAGTGGCCTGCTGGGGCCATCAGACCACTAGGTCTGTGATTTCTTTTAAATAACACATTTGTTTTTAAAACACAACCTCTTTCCCTTAAAGGAAAATGGAATGCACTTGAAAAACGAAAATTAAATGTTTAACTTGCATTTTTTAAGAGTAGGCAGGTGTTCATGGAACCCACATATGCCCTAAACACACGCCTTCCAAATACCGAATAAAATTGTATCGCAAACCTAAGTTGTGATTCTGTAACTTGTTACTGAATCGCAATTTGGTGTTTGTACACATGAAAAGCATTTTTGCAATTACAAACAGCCTGATTCTTCACACATCTGGCCCCTAGTTTATCATTGTTTGTTTGGTAATATGCATACTCTATGAGGAGGTTGTAGTGGTTAGCTACTTCTGTAACTGGTACATATTCTAGGGGTGATTATTTCATCAGCCAATTGGGCATTTATTGAGTTTTCTACACATAAGCCGTTCCGACTGCATCGTAATATGCCGGTCGGATTCCTTTCCGACCAACCCATTATGATGCAGTCGGACGGAAAGGAATCCAAATGGTCTTTCCGACTGGCTTCCAATGGGCTTGGAGAGCCCGTCTGCCAGTTGGAAAGCGGCCAGTAATCCCAAGGGCGGCTCTTTCCGCCCGAGGTATTACGATGTCGGTTTGACACAGCCTTTCTGTGCCGGCCTTTCTGATACAGAAAGGCTGTCGGAACTCGAATTTGGGGGCCCCCAGCAGGTCCCCCTTGGGTTCGCGGCCTCCAATTGGAGGCCCCCCTGTTGATCCCTGCACCTTGTGGCAGGCACTGTGAGGTGCTCGCCATGGGGTGCAGGGATGAACTGCACCTCGCATTTTACAGTGGGAGCATGCATTCTGGCCGGAATGTATGCTCCCATTGTAAAGTATAGGAGTGCGACCGAACAGTGTTTAGTGCATCCTAATTAGTCGGTCGGTCCCTTGACCGAGATGATGTCGGGCGGGGGAAACTCCGCTCGACATCGTAATTAGGCCCATAGGGTCGAGTTTTTCAAGGTGTCTCCAAATACTCCAGGTGGAATGACAGGAACAGCACTGTATCGCCATGTGTAGTTAGACTTTTAATACTGTGCTTATCATTGCTTGTTCAAAATCGGTAATAATTCTCCAGGGGCAGTAGTTCTGGAATTGTTTTGAGTTAGTAATTCATAGTATGTAGCACTGTGCTTTTTATCAAGATGAGCTTACACTAAAGGTATGTTTATATTTTCAAGTTTGTTTTTGGTGTTTGCAGGTGTCATTTTTCTCTTGGTGTTCAGTTCTTCGTGTTTGCTTTTTAGCTGTTTCCTATGTTAGTGAACTATAAATAGAAAGCATTATATTGATGGTAGCTTTTTAGTTTAAAGTTAAGCAGTTGATATTATTTACGTACTAATAATAGTGTTTGTAGTACTTTTTAAAGTTGATTGTATTTTTATTTCACTTTCTTACTTTTTTCTTCTGTCTGGAGTCCAGCAGAGGGTTGCTTTTGTGAAGTTTTAGCATTTTTGTTGGGAAATGAAGCTTGATTGTGTGCCTTTTTTATAGTGCTAATTTAATTAGTCAATTGTTTGTATTGGTTACTTTGTTTATAGTTTAATTTTATTGGTTGTTTTGTGGGGTATTTGATTTTGTTTTTGCCAGTTTACTCCTTATTTGGTGGACCCTAATTTGGGCTCGATTACGATGTCGGTTGGAGTTGACTCCAACCGACACCATCGCAGTCTCAGGACTGACCGACCTCTGGTCGGCGGTCCCAACACCGCAATTACAATGCGACCACACATGGTGCAGTCGCATACTCACATTTCTCCATGGGAGCTTGTGCTGCGGCCGTAAACCGACCGTAGCACATGCTCCCATAGAGAAATGGGAGATTGTGTTAATCCCTGCACCACGTGGCAGGCACCTCAAGGTCCTCCCAACCCAACTGGGGTCCACAAGGAAAAGGGGGCCCTGCTAGGGGCCCCCAAACTTGCTTTGCGACAGGCTTTCCATGTCAGAAAGCCCGGCATGGAAAGCCTGTCGGAAACCGAGCATCGTAATCCCAACTGCAAAAACACCATCCATTTCAATTCCGACCGCTTAAATTGTAATTGCGGTCGGAGGCTTTCCGGGCCTCATCGTAATAAGGCCCTTAGTGTTTATGTGTTAATGTTGTATATATGTATTTACATTTATTTAATTAAATGTAATGTTTTAATTATAAATCATTTTTTTATGATTTGCATTCGTTGGTTTCTATCTTTCATATTAGATGTTATTGTAATAATTTTTTTAGTCAAATTCTTATTTGATGTTATTGTAAATATATTTCTAAACAATTTATTTTGTATTTGTTCATCAAACGATTTTTTAAAATATTAAATATTATTTAGAAATTTAAGGCGTTATAAATTAACTATGTGATATTGAAATATAGTCATATATGTTTTATGCATTCATTATGATAGTTATAGTTGATATAATTATTTCCGATATTTTGGTAGTGTGTATATTTAACATTATGATGATATTTTGTATACTTTTGTTATTGTTGTCAAATTGTGGGTATTTTAGATATTTAGCACTGCAGTATTTTTGTAGTTGATATTTTTTGGTTTTTAAGTATAGGATTATTTTTTGGGGGGCTTTTTAAGCATAAGATCATAATATATTGGTAATAAATATATTTTTTAGCATTATTTATGGAGTTCAATGTTGCTGTAGCCGATATTCTGTCATAGAACCAACCAGTTGAGGCAGTGGATGAAAGCTATGCATGTACACATGCCAAGCGATTACAGGCACTGCAAATTATCTGTGAAAAATTTAAGCTTCTCAGAGGGCCAGGGGAAAGATGGAGGAGACGGACTATGAGTGCACTTTCACCAACACACTCCGAGTGTTTCGGATCTCCACACTACATGTTCTATGCTATCTGTTACATTGGGGCAGCCGGTTACAAGATAGGTAGGGCAGGGCGAAGGTGTGAGAGGAGGGTTCCTCATAGCGGAGAAGCAATGGTCAGGGCAAATAGAGAAGATGATAGATCATGTTGGGCACGGACACGGGATCAGCAAAAAAGCAACCAACACTTTAAGGACAGATGATACCCCTACTTGAAATGTTAGGGGATTAAATTCCCCTGTCAACACTACAAGATTTAGTGCACCCTTTTGTTAGAGGCCTCTGATATCATCTGAATATAAGAGACCTATTTGATAACCAAAGACACCTAAACTTATGTCACACAAAATTTACCCCACACATTTCTTTGCATCAGCCAAATAGAAGATAAGTGGAATATTGGTCACCCTTTGTGGATACACACTTTTGATCTAGAGGAAACTACTACTGATAAGAAAGAGGCAAGATAATTGATACTCATGTGCAAATTGGCAAGTAGAGATCTAATGCTGAGAGTTATCTATGCTTCAAACTTTAATTAGGAGAAATTTCTGTTGCAGGTGATGGAAGTTGTAAGGGAACATTTTGCAGGTGGGTGACTATGTGGCTAATAGGCACACTCAAGATTCATGCATTAGTGGTGTGATGCCATGATTCATGGTTAGGATCTTCTTAGATTTGGGACTGCAAGGTATGTAGTAAAATGTCCAGTCCACTTCACAGAGAAAGACTTCACTTTTTGTGCATCGCCATAGAACATAATTTAGAACTAATTTTAATATGGTGCAATAACTTGCTCACTTAAGCAGCTGTCAGGATTGATATTGCTCTTAATACAATCTCCGATCAGGCCCCTGTTATTTGGGACTGTAACATGGGAGACCTGCCCCGTAAGCAGAAAACATGGAGATTTGACATTAACATCCTGTGAATACATGAGTGCAGAAATCTACACAGCAAATAAATCACTAGCCATAGTATATCTCTTTTGCCACCCTCCAGGAGACAACCAACTGTTCATTGAACATATAGGGCCCGATTACGATGTCGTTAGGAAACGAATCAGCTCCGGAATAGTTTCCAAACGAATCGGGTCCTGTCAGTCCGGACAACCAATTACGATGCTTCCCAACATCGTCGGTCAGACTCGCATGGACTTCAATGGGAGCCTGTGTTCCGAATGAGAACACAGGTTCTCATTGAAAAAAGGGGTGGTTGGGGAAAACCTTGCACCCTGTGGCTGGCACCCCATGGTGCCTGCCACACTGTACATGATTGGGAAGAGGGATCCCTTGGGTACCCCCATGGGCTACATTTGTATGTCTCAGTATGAAGGGGGGCCCGCAACGGGCCACCAAAGACAGATTCCGGCAAACGTTTCATCTCGGGAAAACCAAATTGGAACGGCTGTCTGAATCGGTCATCCTAATCGCTCGTCCGTAAACCGTGTCCATAGAATTGTACGAATCGGCTCTGAAAGACTCGGGCTTTGCGGGTGCCTTTCGGAACCGATTCGGTCTGCTCAAACAGTTTGGGGGCATTGTAATCGGTCGTTGGGAAATCTGAACAATTCGGTAGGAAACAAGGGTTCTGAATCGGATTCTGCAATACCAAATCCCATCCGGATACGTTTCCTATGGCATCGTAATCGGCCCCATAGTGGAAACAATTACAATACACTCTATGCTACACCCATATGCTATTTTTGTCTGAGACATCAACCTCCACTGGAATGATGAAGATGATATGCAGGTATGTACTCTAAAACAATCACTCTCTGTTCAAAACTTGACCCAATCTTGCACAAGACCAACTCATATCAAAGGCTCAATGCTCGACCTAATGATATCCAGAGAAGGAGCGCTGACAATTGACGCGATCACACCCAATGACTAGTCTGATCATCACTCAATCATTTTCCACCTAAATATGACCCACAGAGAACTAAAGGGCACGAGACAAAACAGAACTGCTGTGTCAGAGACACCAAAAACATGAACTAGGCGGAACGGATTGCACGCTGCATGAAAAACCTCAATCCCATAATAGGAACCCAGAATGTTCTCAAATTAACCTAGCACAACAACCATACAATAGCACATATAATGGAGTCAGTAGCCCCACTGACCCTCAAAAGACAAAAAAATCAAACCCTCTAACCCTTGGTACAATCAAAATCTAAATGAAGAAAGAAGGAGTCTTAGACTTGCAGAACCAAGGTGGCGACAGGAACCGTCGACGCTTCTCCTAATCAAACTACGTCAACATCCGAACAGCTACAAAAAACACATCTGAAACGCAAAATCATCATACTTCAGATCCCAACTCGACATCACAAAGAATCGCCCAAGACGATTATTCGAAATTGTTAACCAGCAATCCAAGATCAGCAATAACTCAGTGGAAAACTGTGAAGCCTTCTTTTCTTTTTCAATGAAAAAATGTTAGAAATAGAAAAGGGAATTGTAACCGACTAAGAAAGGCTAACAGCCACCTTATACAACAATATTAATTCCAACATTGAACAAATGACGTCTCACCCATCCAAGACCAAAAATTAAGCTATCTGGAGTGAGTTCAAAACACTTACTGAGGAAGACGTACACAAGACCTTACTATCAATGAAACCAACTTCGCATTTCAATGACCCTATCCCCTCAACAATACTTAAGGAACTCAGTCACCTCTGCTTACCCATACTGACCAAGATTGTAAATTCATCACTAGAGTAAGATATCATCTCGGAATGCCTGAAGGCTGGGCAAGTGACACTCCTGAAAAAAGTAGGAGCAGACCCTACAGCCCTGAGCAACTTTCGCCCAGTGTTGAACATCCCCTTTCTGGCCAAGTTGTTGGAAAAACGCGTGCACAAACAATTGAGGCAACACAATGATCAATTCAACCTTCTTGACAAATTTCAATCAGTATTTTGACCAGGGCACAGCACAGAATCAGCCATGGCTTACATAATTGATGACACCCTTAAGATGTAGACAACTCCTGCCTACTCATCCTACTAAACCTCTCATCGGTGTACGACACGGTCAACCACAACAACCTACTAAAACTGCAAAAAAACAGAATGTAGCTGTCTGGGAATGTGCTCTCCTGGTTCTCATTCTTCCTGCAGAACTGCTCACACCGAATCAAACTAGGTAACTCTTTCTCAGGGGCCACACCAGTGAGTTGCAGAGTCCGACAAGGATCGACCATTGCCCCCACTACCTTTAACCCTTATAAGGAGCCACTAACGGAAATCTTCAAACAATTAAATGTCGCATACCACATGTATGAAGACGACACACAATTATACTTAAAGATATCCTCCCTAGAGGATGTTGTTCAACTAAATAACACTCTAGTCAAAACGCAGTCCTGACTAGCCCAAAACAACCTCAAGCTGAACTCTCTGAAAACAGAATTCCTAATGATTTCTCCTTACAACAGCCCCACACACATCCAAGAGTGGCTCAATTAACCAGACACCCTTAACTGCAAACCCACCATTACTAATTCCTTTAAGTCCCTTGGAATAACACTGTACAAGAATTGGAACATGCTAGCACATATCAGTGCAACCACATGCAGTGCATCATTCCAACTCAATCTACTGTAGAAAGTGTAACCATTCCTGCCTCCTTGAGACTTCAAACAAGCAGTAAATCATTAGTGATCTCAAGACTAGAATATGGATCAGCGACCCTTTCAGCTCTTCCCAAATTGAGAATGGCTACACTCAAGCAACCCTCAACACAGCAGCTAGATTTGTAACAGGCACTAGACGATTTGACCACATCTCTCCATCATTTAGATCTCTCTAATAACTTTCTCTGGAGGCCAGAACTCAACTAAAAATTGCTTGCCTCATGCATACAGCCATACACTATAACGAACCAAGGTACCTGGCAGAAAAGATTAGAATTTAATGAGGAAGCCTCTCCCTCATAAGCGCAAACTCTCTCAGTCTATAGCCCCCCAGATTCAGGAAACAAAAAACATACACACACTCCTTTTCTGGATCGGCTCCAAGGATTTGGAACTCCCTACCGCCCAAGGTTTGGTATAACCCATCAGCCCACGTGTTCAAAAGAGGGGTGAAAAAGATCCTAATGAACAGATTCCTCTCTTAAAATTAGGGTGAGCCTGTCCACTGGGCACAGTGGCCAGCAAAATGACAATAATAAAAGTACAGGGCAGAAACACTTCAGAAGAATTCATACAAACATTGCCCACCGGGTGCCTGGAATGGAACGGACGGAAAGCAGACTCTTGAAAAACAATCATAGAGAAGCCTTCCCAATGACTCATAAATGAATGGAGGTCGTTTAACAATAGCTCTGTGTCATCGTAACTTATCTTACTGAAGTTGGTATATGTCTTTGCTAGACGTGCTTTGTTCTGATTTCAGTTCTTTGTTTATGTATATCATTCATTTGTACATGCTCTTATACCTTTGCGTCATGGCTGCACTTTATATAACACCAAAAATAAATAAATAAAATAAGGTATAGGAAGAGGAACCAAATATGAGAATATTTGGATTTATTGATACCAGCAATACTCCCCTTGATACAGTAGGACATGCTTTCAAGGCATATATAACAGGGAAATACATTGCTGACAGAACTAAACAGATGCACAAAAAAATTAAATAAAGAGAAGGCCGAGTTAGTGCAACTGGAGAATGCATATTGGAGAAAAGCGACACTAAAGCTGATAAAAGAAATAGTAACTCTTGGGGTCAGATCAATTTGAAGGAATCTCGAGGGTCAGAAGGAGCACTACTGCAGCTGTAGAAAAGCGTCTATGATAAATCAAAAAACGTGAATAGGGTATTAGGGAGGAGAGTCTGTATGGAGATTGAGAACTAGAATGCCGAATTCAGAATGTAGTCACAAAGAGAGACGAGACAACAAATTCAGAAGAGGGAAAGCAGAGAGCATTTGTAGATTACTATGCCAAAGTATACAGAGATAAAATTGAAGACATCCAGTCATTTGACTCCTTTGTTACTGATTTAGGCATGCTAAAACTTGCCACATTGGAACGGGATAACCTGGAACAAGAGATAACAGTAGCAGAAGTAGAAAAGGTAATATAAGGTCTATCGGTCAATCAGTCAATAAGCCACCATGTCTGGATAGCCTTACTAATTAATTTGCTAAGAGATTGTGTTCTAAATTAGTACTACAATAAGCTAGGCTCTAGAAACCCTTCAGGGTCAAGGTATCTATCAGAGACTCTATGAAGGAGACAAACATTACATTAATACATAAAACAAGGAAACCATGCTCATCATGTAGTCCAATAACTGAAAATATTTAATAAAATCCTAGTACCCCGGTTACAATTACTGATACCACACTTGATTGATCCAGATCAAGCAGGATTTATTAAGAACAGTAAAACTTCTGAAAATGTGAGAAGAGTCCTATACGTGATAGAACATTTTTTTTAAAATACCCATGGTGATACTAACCCTAGACGCAGAAAATGGATATGGTCGAACTGGTCATTCCTGAGCTATGCGTTACACAGAGCAGGGATGGGCACTGTCATGGAAGCCTACATATGGGTGAGCTATGAGGACCAGAAAGCCGGGCCTTTGATAAATGGGGATAAGCGGATCCATTCTCTTCTTTGCTCGGGCACAAAAATATTTGACAACGGAGGAATATAATATAGATGGGATACCCTTTAGGAGAAGCATCACATAAAATACACTTATTGACAGATGACATCTCAATGACGTTAAGAATCCCAGAGAGATCTATTCCTGAGATATTGATGGTACTAAAGGACTATTGTGCATTCATGGGCTTCAAAGTGATTCTAGGGAAATGTGGAATTATGGAAAGAGGGTTGGATTCTGAGTCTTGGGAACAGTTGGAGGATATATCCCTGTTCTGATCAGCCATGGAAAAGATTAAGTACCTAGGAAGACTTGCTTTGTCTTTGGAGGTCTTAGAGAAGCTAATCAACTGACGCCTCACAGACTACTTCAGCAATCACTAACTCCTCGATGCTACGCACTTCTGATTCAGGCCTAATCACAGCACTCACTGTCACCACAGACGACTCAGCACGATCATTCACAGAGGAGACATAGCCTCCCTCATTCTCCTGCACCCTCTGCAGCATTTGACATGGTCTCACATACCATCCTCATCAAACACCTGCACAGGATTGGCATCTAAGGACCCACTCTCTGGTGGATCTGCTCCTTCCAAATAGATAGAACGCAAGCTGTCAGTCTGGCACTTTACTCCTCGGAAGCCCACAAATTAATCTGCAGAGTGCTTCAAGGTTGATCGCTCAGCCTCACCCTCTTCAATGCATACGTGATCCCATTGGCCAAAATTATCAGCACACAGGTTATCAACATCCTCTCCTATGCTAAACATATGCAACTCATACTCTCCCTCTCAGTAAAGACCCCCACTACAAGAAACAAGTTCACCGTCTGCATGACCGAAGTCACTAAATGGACGAAAGCCAACTGTCTCAAGCTCAACTTCGACAGGACTGAAGTAGTGATCTTCGGTAACAACACCTCACCATGGGACTAAAACTGGTGGCAGCCTAACTCAATTAAAAAAATATATATTATTATCAGTGCCTGACTACAGGAATGGTCCCCCAATGGTGTGACTTGTTGGTTTGGACCCTAAAAGTAATAGGGTAAGTATAAGCACGAGTTTTGCATGTTCACTTTTGTGTGTTCACGTATGCCCTATATGTGAAAACAGTGTCTTTCACCTGTGTGACACATAATATCATCAAACATCTGCGATAATAGCACTAAGACTCACCATAGGTACTTTCAAAGTTTCTGAACGAAACTAAGGGCAAACTGTGTTGACAACAACCGTTTAAGTACAAGTAGAGGTAAGACTTATTCTTACCTGTGTGCAGGGACACACATGCAGGACGGACTGTAGAGGTACAGTTTTTTGCCCAGATGAAGGCACTGAACCCTCCCCTTTTTTGTATGGGGTACCTCTTTTGTGGCCAAAACATGTTGGCAAATGTTGATTATGATGGATGTCCGAGACATTGATTGACGTTAACATCAAAGACTGTGTTTTTAATCCTGCCCTGGGTACCCACTGGAGAAAGGGAGTCTCCTGGGTTTACGCAGAGGTAGTTTTAGGAATTTATCTGGACCCCTCAAGAGACCAGAAATTATTTATCTTGTTCTCCCTTGTAGCGAGGTTGTGACCACAATTTCTGCATTGTCTTATCATGGTGGGGCAGAATGGCCAATGGTGAAGCATGCCACAAAAATGTGGATGAGGCCTTTCCTTCCATAATGTCTGGGTTTTGTGTTTCCAACTTTGGAGTCTTCTGCGTGGTGAGATTAAAAATTAATTTAGCTATCATATATTTTTGTGGTTGTATGCTATTCGTGGAGGGTTTTTAAGAATCCTCTGTCTCTTCCTTTAGTGTGATAAAATATTTATTTCAAACCCTACAAGTAGACATACCTTAGCACGTCACAGCAGGACTACCGGCTTACTTCAAATCTTTCACATAGGACAATAAACAACCTAGGCTGTGGAAGAAATTGATGCAAGCTCCTAAAGTGAGAGGAGGTTTGAGACTTCCATGTCTCAATGCATATTACAAAGCAGCCCAAATCAGGATAGCTTACGAATGGTTGGTGAGGGAAATCGAGAAACATTGACCAAAATATGGAATACATGTTAACGGGCAGATCCTTGTGGGACCTTTTCTGGGTCCCAAGATAACATAGTCCAGCGATTATGAATGTTTTCCGGAAGTATGAGATGTCAAAAGATGTAGACTTACTACTTTTCTGACACCATTCACACCAATCCTTCAAAATCCTGAGATCACGCCGGTTGTGAAGGGAGATGACTTAGGCAAATGGAAGGAGGGGGAATGCAGAATGCTCAAAGATCTATTTTATCATGTGAAATATAAACCTTTCGAATTATGTAAAAATTAGGTCAGAGTGGTAGAGTCCAATAGACACAACTATTTCAACAGTTGTACTATGGCAAATTAACTGTGCACTTTAAAAAAGTAATATGTGCTTTGACACTACCAGATTTTCTACCTTTCATAATTCAGTGCATACAGTAGCTAAATTATCATTGCAGCAAAATTGTTTGTCGGAAACATTTCCAGGAATTGAGTCTAGTGTCCAATTCAAACAACAATATTGTCATGCTGCGGGACTGAATACATACTACTCTGTACAATAGGAATGAGCGTGAAAAGGATATTTTTTTTATTAATCAGTCCCAAATAATATGTTCACAGTACCAGAAACGAACACCTAAACAAAATAAGCATTGGCAGAGCCAATTGGTCTCACTTTATCAGGGCTTTTTGTTTGCAACTATTGGCTTTGCCAGTGCTTGGAACACTGTGCAGGTACTGGTAAAGCCAAAAACAGTGGCTGGTCATCTTGGAATTGTATTTTCTTTAGTTCCAAAATGAAAGTCGTTGCATGTAGATGCCACATGGTGGCCATCTTGGAAGTAGGGAAAATAAAGTTTGGCCATCATTAAATGTTATTTTTTCTAGTTCCAAGATGGCTGCCACATTGTAAGTAAAAGCAACTTGGCAGCCATCTTGTAAGTATTACATTTATAGCTCCAATATGGCCACAATATTGCATCTAGACGCAAAGTGGTGGTCATCTTTGAACTATAGAAAATAACATTCGAAGATGGCTGAATATTATTTTCTTTACTTCCAATAGTGCCTCCACTTTGCGTCTGAAAAGCATCTTAGAAAATATAAATTCCAGGATGGTTGACAGCTGCTGTTGGCTATGAAGCTTCTGACTTTACAAGCCTTGGCAAAAGCCAGCGCCAAAGCAAGCAGAGAGTCATGGGTGAGAAGCAGGGGAGGGACAGAGGGAGACACTGAACCTCACTTCAGGAAGCAAGGTGGGGTGGGGGGGTCAATGATACATTGAGCCAGTCAAAATGAGGCTGAACCCTAAAGGCCTCAGAGGTGGAACAAGAATAGGGAGAAATGACATTGAGTCAAGAGCAGGGAACTACAATTCATGAGCAAGAGGTGATTCCAAGCATATGTTCAAGTATTGGTTACAACAGACTGTAAGTAGCGAGACTGCAAAAAAGGACCTGATCACTGAGTAACGTGTTATATTAGTTGAAGTTCTGTTTTAAAACAGGCTCTATCAAATGCATTCCCAACAAATCCTCAGTTTGCAAACAATGACAAGAATATTCCTTAGGCAGAACACACTTTAATTTCCAAGTATGCCTTGCCAAAGAATAATTTTCTAAAATAGAGAGTGCTAAGACCTGTAAGCAATGATCTAAGCTAAGTTGATGCATCTTGGACATGAAATCCTTTCCACTTCCTTCCACATTCTTCATTTTCTTCACCTAGTACATATTATTTACATGTATTGTATCCTTTTAAAAATGTGTTTTCCCATTAGTGTCTCGTTACCTTGTGTGCACATGGTGTTCTGTATCATCTCACCTCTTTTATGTAGGATGTTTCCATTTAGAGATTAGCCTTTTACTGATTCCACAAGAACTTTCTCTAACACATATGCTAGTATCACAAACAAACACCAAAGATGTGTAGTTAAAATGTGCCAAAACTATAAGAATACTATCCACAAACATTCTGTTTGGTGGGAAGCACAATGTAACTCATACATATTTATAGAACAAGACATTAGTGAATTATTTGTTTTGAGGAAATCCAAAAATTCACTTTGGAGTTGGCTTTTCAAGTCCATATTGAATTTCTTAATGGTTTTAATGCCAATGTGGTGGTTTGCTATGTATGCTAATAATTATTCCAATAGCAATCATTTAGTGGCCATTATCTGTAAATATTCATCTGTTAGGTTGGCTTCCAGTGCAAGGAAGGTTTGTTTCCCATACAAAGGCAGAGTACACGGCCTTCTCACACTAAAATGATATATCAGCATTAATGGCTGGAATCGCGGCCATATTAGCCTGGTTGGGGACAATTATTTTCTGAGCCTCCTAATATTTGCAAAGCATCCAACTGATTGAAACATGAACATTTACATTTTCAATCAGCGAGTAAGAGTGAGCCATAAGCACACAGTTTAATTACGAATGTATTTATTTATTTTTGTAGCTTGATTGAACATGAACAAACGGGGATCACAGTGCTGATAAGACGAGTGGCAGTCATCCTGGAGAGTGAACAAGTGCACAAACTACTACACTGAGTAGGGTAAGAATCAAAAGTTGCCTGTGAAGTGGTCTACAAGTATCTAAGTGCTAGATACTCAATGATACGTCAAATCTTGAAGACTCATGATGTTCTCATTAATGCTGAGGATAATTAAATTGGGCTTCTTAGACAATGCTTGCCCAGTATCCTTTCTCCAACCTTTTTCTCAAGCCCTTGTTCCTTTGTTGACAATAATCAATCAACTCCTCCAGATGTGAATGGCCATCTACTGTTTTCCATGAAGGCAAACAATTTAGCCCTCTGAAGACTTCAGCACTTGGATGCCACATCCTGCTGGAGTTATTTAGTATCGGAGTGTTTAGAGATAAATATCCGATTCAAAATTGTACACAATAACCTCTTAGAAAAATACATCCATCAAAGTATAAAATCAAGGAGATTAAATAAATATCACTGAACTTTCAAATAGTAATCCAAACTGTATGTGCTCCGAAAAACCAATAAACAATACACTAAACAAGTTGAAATATATTTGCCTGTATGTTCATTGTCTATATTTGTGCAGGATATGATCGCACAAAGGAATATGAAGGCGGTGGAGTAAAACAAATTTTTATTGCTCAGTCTAAAAATTCCCAGTCATTGGCAGAAGAAGCTACACAGCAGTATGTGGTGAAGTAAATAACGAAGTCAGGTCCGGTATCTTTCAATTAACATCTGCAATTCTAATAAAAAATAAATCTTAATATACATGCAACTAAAAGGTGACAAAATATTCTTCAACTCAGGTTACTAGTGCAACTGGAATGTGTAAAAATGAACAAAGCATTCCAACATGGGGACTTACCAGAAAAGAATGTCCCCATCTAAGGTCAAAACACGTGTATTCAGGCAATCAATGAATCTGGGCTTTCATAGTATGCAAATGGAATTCTACACATTTCTGATATTATTGGTATCAGTGTTTCCAGTCTTACCTGCATAAAATTGTCCTTGAAACATAGGAATCAACAGGTTTGTTTGGCTTACCACATATCCCCTATCAGTTCTTTTGGGACTGGAGGGCCTCAAGCAAGCCATTTCCTTCTTATTTTCTGCAGTGTCTACCTAATAACACAGACGCATGTCATCAGGACAGATAGCGTAACATTCCAATAATATGCTGCCACCAAACCCTGTATTCACTTCAAAACTTCTGGCTCATAAGTGTTAAGATTTTACTAGTTTAAAGTGTAGCATGAAGAGATTACAATTGGTTACTCAGATTCTACTTACTTCAGAAAGTCAGAGGGAATTGATGGGGAAGCTGATGTTGGTGGCGTCTCCTATTGTGAACTCATTAAATATGTTTTCAACTAGAGTTAAGCTTAACATGTATATTGAAACTCAAACTCACTGAACTGAACGTCATGCGTTCCAAATATTTATATATGTATTTGGCAGAACTATTATTAAAGGATTGAAATTATACATCCTTAAGTTTGGCCTTGTATTTGGCCTACCCACCTTATCTTAAGCTTGACTGCTGTAGGTCATGCCCCCACCTCAGTCAGTTTATAAGCACTAAACTGTTGATTTTGGAATCCAGTTATGTGGAGCTAAACAGATCAATGCTGCAAACAAAATGAAGATGGTGAAGAACATGATCCCCTACCTCACAGTACTATATAACATAAGCACTGGTGCTCTCTAGATTTGATCATTGCAAGTCACAATATTAAAATATGCAAAGTGTACAAATGGCATGTGTTAAAATAGCAAAATAATATTCCATGCAGCAGAGCCGTGAAGACCTTCCTGTTTTGTCAAGTTTACAAGAACAACTAAATCATTTGCTACAACCCTCCACTGGCAAACGTAAAGAGCTCTGAGGCTATGTTGTGTTGCACATAGTATTATGCAAGCATGAGACTATAACAATAAAACAGACAACCTCAGAAACTTTGATATCCGTCTCCAACTGTGGATAATTCAGTTCAGAGAGTAAAGTGCTAACAATTAAATAAGGCCTTACGTTCCTGAGAACCAAATTATGGCAAACCACTAACACCCAATAGCTTGTTTCTCTTGTTATCACTACTCATTGGCATTCGCTATTAACATTAAGTCAAGTTAGGACTGCCCCAAATCCAAGGTCTAAGACATTTCTTTACACCAATAGTTCATGTTTGTAATTTAGAGTCTTTGGTACAGGGTTTATACAAGATGCTACTTTCATGATCTAAAGTCAGAAGTCCAAGTGGCCAGCGCAGGGTGTTTCCTTAAATTCAGTTATGTCACTGAGGCTACAATACTCCCATACCACATAAAAAAAATTCAAGTATGCCCTGTGTCAGACTCTTTGTCAGAAAGTGATGTTTCTCAGAGCAGGGTCATCTCCAGGCTGGAGTACCCACAGCAGAGGCACAAAGAGGTGTGAAAAATATGCACCTGACTTTCAACAGTCACACTTGACGGTGATCAGGAAGAGAGACAAAAGGCTGCCCCACTTCTTAAGCACCCTTTACACTCTGACAATAGGAACTGCAATCCCACCCTTCACTCCGAATATTTACCAAATGCCAGTTTCAGGATTCCTTATCAGTACCCCTCTGAAGCAAATGGACCTAATCGAATTTCTCAGGGGAAGGCTGTTTTGTCTTTCCCCACTCCAGTGTCTAGATTCCCTCCCTTTAGTCTCTGGAATGTCAGCAATACACTTCCAATGGCTTGGAAAGGAATCTCTCCATTATCTTGTGCACATATACAGGCCACTTGTGTGTAACACGCAGACCAACATAAATACACCCATGGGCAGAAGATCTTAGCGCAAGAATCGAGGCTCATCTATAGTAGTGGAACTTTATATTAGTCGGCCTGTAGGCCTCCATTACAGTGACATCGGTGAAGTCTGATCACACTAGGATTTCCAAAAATTTGGTAATCCTGCCACCAGAGCGTTACACGCACGAATCCTTGACAGCTACAGTAGTCATCTGTCACAATGGTGAGCACACTTGGTGAATCCTCTGGGTTCAGGACCAGATTCTTGGTAAAGGGCAGGCCTAGGCCTTCACACACACACATTAGATTAACCTGAGACTGGGGTCAAAATCTAAATACTGGTATACCAGACACTCACATTTGGGCACGCAGGGCAGCAAACACTACTTCACATCATGCATGGGACATTCCCCTCCAAACACTGTGAGACCTATGAACGCTTTAACTTGTGCCTAAGAACTCTACAAAACCCACAACACAATTGACTAATTCTTTGTTTGAAAAGGTTTTTTTTCTCCTGCTTACATCTGGGTACACAGCAAACAAAAACGTGTTCTATTCAAAACTCACTAGCCTTGGTAATTAGGTCTAAATTGTGATTCCCCAATTGGCACTTGTTAGACCTTTTAGCAGTAGGGTGGTCTTCCCTCAAACATTTTGCCTTCCTCCTCCATTTTTACCAACTTTATTTTTACTGGCCGTAGGACTTTATGCACTTTACCACTACTAACCAGTGCTAACGTGCTTTCTCCTCTAAACATGGTAAGATTTGCTTATTCCCAATTTGCATATTTAATTTACTTATAAGTCCCTAGCCAAATGGCACTACATGTGCCCATGGCCTGTAGATTGAATGCTACTAGTGGGTCTGCAGCACCGATTGTTCCACTCACTAAAATAGCCCTTTTGACCTGGCAAAATAAACCTTTTGCCAGACCCAAACCTTCCTTTTGAATACATATGTCACCGCTAGGGTAGGTCCTGGACAGCCCAGAGGGCAGGGTGCAATGTATTTCTTTTAAAAAGGCATGTACTTTTAAGTTTCACATGTCCTAGTGATGAAAAATACTTAAATTCGTTTTTCACAACTGCAAAGTCTACCTCTCCCATGGGACAACATTGGTGTTACCTTATTACTTACACTGTAAGTGTAATTTCCAAATGGGAATAGATAACCAGTTCATATTTGGTGTTTCTGGAATCACAATTTAAAATCCTAACTTATGGTGAAGTAGGATAGCTGGCATTTTCCTGCCTTAACCATTTAGTGCCTGTAGCCTGTACCTGGGTCACATGACTGGGTGCAGCTGACAATTGAGCTTTGTGTATTCCTACTAGACAGCCAAACACATTAGTGAGCTTAGGTGTGCCTGGATGGGACATCACTGGCAGGATGTGAGGTAAGAACTGGGCACAGCTCCACTTATACTTGAATAGGCTGTGCCCAGCCACCACACACATGACTATATACCCCCTGTAGTTAGTCTGGAGCCGGGAGAGAGAAGGCAGGATGCCTGGGGATTTCAAAGAGAAAGCTCTAGAAGCTTCCCCCCTACTTCAAAGGCACAACTAGATATAAATATTGGAACCGATATACCAACTCTTCAGTACACTTCTGAATTTGTGGATACTCTGCCAGGAAGAAGGACTGTTGTGCGACTACAAGGACTGCCAATATGCTGGACTGCTTCCGTAAAGGAACTGCTGCCCTTTAGCCTGGGGAAGGAGAACTGGACTTTCAACTCCATCTTGAACCTAGGACCCCAGAGTGACTCAAGGGCTAGTCTGGGACATAAAAGGCTCCCCAACATCCTACACCAGCCACTGGACCCAGCTGCAGCGCATTCCTGACCCCCAAGTGGTTTCTCTCAGGTTCTGGACCCTTAGTGATTCTCACAGGCACTGAATTCAAGTTTTGGGCTTTTCGCAACAATGCTGGTTTGCACCGAGACCTCGTCGCTCGCACCATAAATCAGCACAAAGATCCGCAGCCTGACTCTTTTCACTGCAGCATCGATCATTTGCGTGGACTGCCACCATGAAGCTTCAGCAACGTCTGCCTGTGACGCCGGCCAACTTCTCGCGCTTCACTGACAGCATCCCACAATGCTCTCCCTGCTCCTCACGGCCCTCTGCAATGCAAACAGGACTATTGGTACAAACTTGAGAAGGTAAACCTTCACAGGGACTAATCTGGGACTGTATTCGATCTGCACTCCATTGCAGTTAGCCTGATCTATTGAATTTGACCCGGACCAGCGCAACCACATATCCTGAGTTGGCGCTTTGTGGCGCTGTGTTCACTTTATTGTTTAAAAATTCATATCTACGGTTCTACTGATTGGATTTTTGTTGTTTTGGTCTGGTTTCATTTATTACATTTTGCTCTACGTTTCTAATTTAGTGTGGAATCTTTTTGATTAGTGTTCTCACTGTATTACTGTTTGAAGTGTTGCACAAATACTTTACACATTGCATCTAATTTAAGCCCGACTGCTCTGTGCCAAGTAACCAGAGGATTGAGCACAGGCTAATTTAAGGTTTGCTTGTGCCTCAACCTGACAAGGATTGTGGTTGCTGCTTGACCAGGGCTCACACCAAAGTCAACCAACAACCTAATTTCTCAAAGCACTGAAGAGCGCAATGTCATCCAAATAGGACACACCCTCCACATCAGATAGAAACCAATTCACGAATCAATGGATGGGACATCTCTAAACCAGATTGCATAATTTTCAATTTAAGATTTTCTTTAGGTGGTGGAATTCTGCCTCTCCATGGAGCTTTCATTTATGTCAATCGGTCAGCAGCCATTGATCAAAGGAAAGGTACTGAGAGTATTGCAATACCTTATATTGTTGAGAGGTATGTCCACTCGAGGTGTGATGTTGCAAATTATGTGGGTGACAAACTTGAGTCCCTCGGAAACCATACAGAAGCTCAGTTTTATGGTACGATCTGTGCTGGACCCAATACTGCTATAGGGGTTTCAAACACCCAATTACCTACTATGTTCACTGTGAGAAGTTGGCCTGGCATATGCTGTCCACTAATTATAGTGGGCACCTTGCACCAGTCCAAACAACCCCTTATTGGAGATAGGTTAAAGACAACCTTTATTGAAAGCTATCCTAGTGATAGCTATAGAGAGCAGCCTTCAGGCTAAGTCTTGAAGGAATGTAAAGCAGCTTGTTTTACCAGTCTATAATCTCTTGAGTGACCAAATGAAAGAGGACCACACCAGGTATATATTCAAAATATATGTATTTATTACTAAACACACCCCTCTAGTCTCTTTATGAGGCTAGAGTTCAAGTACATCAATTATAAGTTAGTTATCTACAGTAATAGCACAAATACACGTTTGAGCCCCAGGGGCGTACCAAACCATATACCAATAAAGTGGTATAAGAACCACGACTGAGCTAGAAACAAGGCCTAGAGCCTGTAGAAGTGCTTGGACCACAAGGAACCACCCAAGGCAGTGACACAGGGGACCCACGGGGGACGCGTGCAGTGTATGAACACAGCCGCGAACCACCGTTAACTTCTATGGGGAAAGTCGCGATTAGAATTTAAAAGAAAAGGGACACTTAGAGGAGGACTTGGAGCAAACCCTTTGAGAACTAGGCTGTTCTAGTGTCAATACCCACGGGAGCACCGGAGTACTCGAGTTACCTCACCCAGGGGAACCGGGTGCATAGGTGTCTTTCGGAGTCGGGTTTCGTCGTCGCTTTCTATGGCGATCTGCTGCAAAGTGCTGCTGGCGACCAAGTCGAAAGTGTTCGGGTGGATCCAAAGGTGGATCGAAGATCTGAAGAACCTGAAAGCAGAGGCAACAGAGTCTGGGTCACTAGCCAGTGACCAGGAAGGCGATGAGCAGATGCCCACCGATGTCGAGTGCTTCAGGTAGGTTGACGATCGTCTTGACTCTTCAGCCACGAGGTCCAGGAGGCGTCGACGACAACCAGGAGCTGGATTCGAGCTGTCCCACGACGTCGGTCGATTGCAGGGGTGTCGGCGACCGGATTGGACCCAACAAGCCTTGGCAACGGCAAGTCTCGTGGAAATGGAAGAAGGACGATGTTGCAGACCAGCAAGGTCTGGGGGACTCATCCAGCGAGGATAAGTCAGGGCACACCTGGAGCAACCAGGGAGCCCAAGCAGAAAAAGATTGGCCTTCGGGAGGGCCTACTAGCCAACGGACTAGCAACCGCGAAGGAGCCTCGAGACGATGCACGTGGAGCTGGCTCACAGGACACTCGTGGAGTGGAGGCCAGTGATCTTCGGTGCAGTTGGTGCTGGAGGCTGGGGCTACTCGGAGCCCAAAGCACGACTTCGTGGGAGACCCAGAAGAGGATGCACTTGCAAATGCGTTCGGTGTCCAGGGGTCACGGTTCCACGTTACCCACGACAGCTACGGGCCTCAGCTTTGCTGGGAACTCAGGGCAGCCTCGGGGAAGTCTGGAAATCCACCTCTGGTGATGCAAAGACTTCGGCGTCCGACAGGAGCTTCAGCGATGCAGACCGGACAATTGCTTCTTTGGTGCCTGCCAAGCAGGGGAGTCACTCCTTGACCCCAAGGGAGATTCTTCAGTCCTCTAATCTTGAAGTAGAGCGTCGAAGGTCCAGGATTCTGTGTCAGAGTTTCGTCCAGGTTAATCTAAAGTCCTAAGGACTGGGGTCCCCTACTTATACTAAGGTAGGGGGTTGGACATACTCTGTGGCCCCACCTATGGGAGGGTCAGGGCAGAGGGGTGGTTACACCCCTTTCCCTTTGTCCAGTTTCGCGCCAGAGCAGGGGCTGGAAGCCCCTGAGCCGGTTTGAACTGGGGTATGCACAGGGACACCAAGTGTGCCCCCAGTGCAGGACTTCACAGCACCCGAGAGTGCTCCCGCCCAGCCCCAATACACACTATCCTGTCTGGGGAGGTGGTCACACCTCCCTGGGACAGGAAACCTATTGTCCAGGCCTCCCCTGCCGGAGTTTCGGTCAGCAGCAGGAGGCCAGACTCGTGTCTGTGGCAGCGGCATCCATTTTGTGATGCCAGGGCTCTGGAAAGTCAGTACCGGGTATACCGGTGTGTACATGTCTTTCCCTCTAGAAGGGTGGAATGCTACCCCCGCCGCCAGAACTGGCGGGTGGGGGGTAGTATACACGACATGTTTCCGTGCAGCCATCCCAAAGTTAGCATTTAACGCGAGGTTATAATGTGCTTAAGAGTATATGGTCAGGCTGCACTACAAACAGCATCAGAGAAGGGTCTCCGAACGCTGCAGAGGGGCCCAGCTCATGCAGGGGCACCCTCTCACATAGGAACCACGCACTCTGCCTTCAGGATTGATAAGGCCTGCCATAGGAGTGACTTATAGGTTTATATGTGTGTATGTATGTAGTGATATAGGTAGCCTATATCACAGTAAGGGGTTCATGCACCACCTTACCCAGGCTGCAGTAGCAGACCTGTGGTGTCAGTATGGATGGCCTTCCAGGGGTGGCATAATACATGCTGCAGCCCCTGGTAGGCCTCTGAGGTACCTATGCCCTGGGTACATAGTATACCATATACTAGGGACTTATAAGGGCACTCCAGATTCCAATCAGAGATGTGCCTAAGGCACATGGAAACCATTTTAAAGAGGAAGCAGCTAGGCTGGGGCCCTGAATAGCAGGATCCCAGTCCAACTAAGTCATAAACCATCAAAACACCAGGAGAAAAGTGGGGGCAACCATATAGTCAGATTCCACCTTCCTACATAACCCCCCCCAAACGAAAGGAGATAAGGCTAACCATGGCCAGTTGAGCCTTTATTGACTAAGTGGCCATATAAGGAAGCACCTGCACTAGTATGGTTGCCCCCTATCTTATGGTCCACTAAGCAATCCCTCACCCTAAGGGTATGAGAAGGTCTCCACCATGGGGAATTACTACCTGTGGTGTGCTTTGGTAAAGTACAAGGCTGGTGAGGTGTCTGAGAAGGGAAGTGAGGCCCTAGGAAGGTTGGTCTCAGCTTCCTCAGATCACTGGTCACCATGTATGCCTGTCTTTCCATGACTGAGTTGCACTGTGCTCTAAGGGTCAACCTTTGGCTGCCTACAGCTGGGGGTTGGGTCCCTTTGGATGGACCACTGGAGGGACATGGCAGGTTTGGAACCTTTTGGACTCAGGTTTGCCCTTGCCTAACAGAGTCCTTCTGGGGGAGGTCCCTACACAAAGGTATGGGGGATCCCTCAGTGTGTTGAGGAATTTTCACCTGGCTAGGGCTACTAGCCTGGGTGCCCCAAATCTGCTGATGGGGGGGGGTTCCTCTGGACAGGGTGCCCTGGGGGGTCCACTGACATCCCTGACCTCTGCAGCCCTGGGCTGACTGAAGCAGGGTAGAGAGGGGCAGGTTACCTGCTCCAGACTGGGTACCACCTTGGAAGGGTCCTCTGCCATCAGGGGTGGGGCCAGGCCTGACTACCTCTGGGGCAGTTCCTTCACTAGGGGTAGGGTCAGTTCTCTGAGGAGGCTGACCCTTACCTACTGTCTGGAGGGAAGAAGACTTTTCTTCAACCCTTGTGCTCTCTTTTGGGGGAGAGTGGGCCATTCTTCCAGGCTCCATCTCTCCAAAGTTTCCCTGGGCTTGGGCTGTGGCCATCACAGCCCCACTAACCTTTACAGGGACGCCCAGCATTCTCAGATGGGTTTGGTGTTCAACTTCAGCCCAGGCTGAAATTTCCAGATCATTGCCCATCAGGCAATCTACAGGCAAGGTTGGGGACACTGCCACTCTTTTTGGGCCTGTGACCCCTTCCCAGCTGAGATTGACTATGGCCATGGGGTGATCTGTTCTGACACAATCAATGTTGGTTAACTGGTATTTAAACTCAGGTAAAAGCTGGTGAGGGGGGACTAGTTTCCCTGCCACCATGGTGACACTAGCCCCTGTGTCCCTAAATGCCACAGCTTTCTGACCATTAATTATTGGCTCCAGTCTGTACCTGCCCAATGCATTGGGACCCATGGTAAAGGTGGCAAATCCTACACCACCATCAGAGTTAGAGGAGTCTGTTGAGGGGGTCCTGTCTAAACTAGGGCCCACCTCTGTTCCTCTTGCAAAAGCACCTAACTTTTTGGGTGCACTACTTCCAACTGGAGGATTACTACTGGTAGTACCAGGAGGGGTGGTAGTAGTTGTTGGAGGAACATTTTCTTTATTGCCAATCCTGGGGCAACTGGGATCAGTTTTCCAGTGTCCAGGCTTTTTACAGACATGGCAATATGGTTTCTTTTCAGGAGAGGAAGGAGTTTGGGACCCACCCCCAGAAGAGGACTTTTGGGGCCCTGTAGTGGATTTATCCTTAGATTTATCCCCACCTTTCTCTTGGGACTTGGTAGAATCTTTCTTCTGGTCACCACCCTGATTCTTAGTCTTTACTCTGGTTCTGACCCATTTGTCTGCCTTCTTTCCCAATTCTTGGGGAGAGGTCAGATCAGAGTCCACCAGGTACTGGTGTAAAAGCTGGTTTTGACAATTATTAAGGATCTGCTCCCTCATAATCAAATTGTACAATCCTAAAAAGTCATGCACCTTGTTGCCATGTATCCAACCTTCCAGAGCCTTAGTAGCACAATCTACAAAATCAACCCAGTCTTGAGTCTGAGCCTTTTGGGTGTCTCTGAACTTCAACCTATACTGTTCAGTGGTTAGGCCAAACCCATCTATCAGAGCACTCTTCAAGACTTTGTAATTGTCAGCATCCTCCTCTCTAACAGTGAGGAGCTTGTCTCTACCTTTGTCTGCAAAGGAGAGCCACAAGATTGCTGCCCACTGCTCCTGAGGGACCCTCTGTACTTTACAGGCCCTCTCTAGAGCAGTTATCCATTTGTGGATGTCATCCCCACTCTGGTAGGGAGGGACAATCTTGCTCAGGTTTCTATGGTCATAAGACCTTTCCCGATCTTTGGGGAAATTGCTGCCACCATGGGACTCTAGTCCCAACTTTTGTCTCTCTCTATAGAGATCTAGGGACTCCCTGTCTATAGCCAATTGCTGTTTTCTGAGTTCAAGCTGGGCTTGCTCATACTGAATCAGTCTCTTCCTCCTCTCATGAGAGGATTCCCTCCTATGAGAGGAGACAGAGGTCCCTATTGAGGTGTCAGAGTGGTTAGACTCCTGAGAAGGAGATCTAGACCTTCTGGGCACACTCAGAACTCTTCCTGGGGGGACAAAGGGGAAGTCAGTCTGATCCTCCCCTCCTCCTCCTCCACAGGAGGAATTGGATTTTCCAGGACAAGGTCATTTTCACCTTCCTGGCCAGTTTCAGAGGGGGGCCTGGATTTCTTCACCCCTGGCCCCTTCCTCATCTTCTGCCCCACCCTCTTTGCCTACCCCTTCAGACCCTAGGGGCCTGCTGAGATCATCAGCTAGTAACACCTCCCTGAGGTGTTGGGTGCTGGCACTTTTGCCTGCCTTCAACTTCCTAGTATTGCATAATGCTCTCAATTCCAAGAATGGGAGTTTATCATACTTGGAGGGAAGAAGCCCACTGGCTTCTGGCAAGGACTCACTGGGTCCTGGCTTTGAAGACATTACTAGTGAGGTGTGGTGTATGCACTACCTACTCTAGTGTGGCCTACTAAACTCTCTTGAGTTGTAGAAAGGGTGTGCTGTCCCTTAACACACAACTCTAAGTTCAGTAGAACTTACTGTATTACTAAGCTTGATTTATATGTACCTTAGGTACCCTTAGTGGTTTTCAGTTGATCAATTCAATTGAGATTATCTGGTAAAACAATAGCAAGCTGGAATCCCACACGCTGCACACCCTTGTGAGAAGTTGGCCTGGCATATGCTGTCCACTAATTATAGTGGGCACCTTGCACCAGTCCAAACAACCCCTTATTGGAGATAGGTTAAAGACAACCTTTATTGAAAGCTATCCTAGTGGTAGCTATGGAGAGCAGCCTTCAGGCTAAGTCTTGAAGGAATGTAAAGCAGCTTGTTTTACCAGTCTATAATCTCTTGAGTGACCAAATGAAAGAGGACCACACCAGGTATATATTCAAAATATATGTATTTATTACTAAACACACCCCTCTAGTCTCTTTATGAGGCTAGAGTTCGGAGTACATAAATTATAAGTTAGTTATCTACAGTAATAGCACAAATACACGTTTGAACCCCAGGGGCGTACCAAACCATATACCAATAAAGTGGTATAAGAACCACGACTGAGCTAGACACAAGGCCTAGAGCCTGTAGAAGTGCTTGGACCACAAGGAACCACCCAAGGCAGTGACACAGGGGACCCACGGGGGACGCGTGCAGTGTATGAACACAGCCGCGAACCACCGTTAACTTCTATGGGGAAAGTCGCGATTAGAATTTAAAAGAAAAGGGACACTTAGAGGAGGACTTGGAGCAAACCCTTTGAGAACTAGGCTGTTTTAGTGTCAATACCCACGGGAGCACCGGAGTACTCTAGTTACCTCACCCAGGGGAGCCGGGTGCATAGGGGTCTTTCGGGGTCGGGTTTCGTCATCGCTTTCTATGGCGATCTGCTGCAAAGTGCTGTTGGCGACCAAGTCGAAAGTGTTCGGGTGGATCCAAAGGTGGATCGAAGATCTGAAGAACCTGAAAGCAGAGGGGACAGAGTCTGGGTCACTAGCCAGTGACCAGGAAGGCGATGAGCAGATGCCCACCGATGTCGAGTGCTTCAGGTAGGTTGACGGTCGTCTTGACTCTTCAGCCACGAGGTCCAGGAGGCGTCGACGACAACCAGGAGCTGGATTCGAGCTGTCCCACGACGTCTGTCGATTGCAGGGGTGTCGGCGACCGGATTGGACCCAACAAGCCTTGGCAACGGCAAGTCTCGTGGAAATGGAAGAAGGACGATGTTGCAGATCAGCAAGGTCTGGGGGACTCACCCAGCGAGGATAAGTCAGGGCACACCTGGAGCAACCAGGGAGCCCAAGCAGAAAAAGATTGGCCTTCGGGAGGGCCTACTAGCCAACGGACTAGCGACCGCGAAGGAGCCTCGAGACGATGCACGTGGAGCTGGCTCACAGGACACTCGTGGAGTGGAGGCCAGTGATCTTCGGTGCAGTTGGTGCTGGAGGCTGGGGCTACTCGGAGCCCAAAGCACGACTTCGTGGGAGACCCAGAAGAGGATGCACTTGCAAATGCGTTCGTTGTCCAGGGGTCACGGTTCCACGTTACCCACAACAGCTACGGGCCTCAGCTTTGCTGGGGACTCAGGGAAGCCTCGGGGAAGTCTGGAAATCCACCTCTGGTGATGCAAAGACTTCGGCGTCCGACGGGAGCTTCAGCGATGCAGACCGGACAATTGCTTCTTTGGTGCCTGCCAAGCAGGGGAGTCACTCCTTGACCCCAAGGGAGATTCTTCAGTCCTCTAATCTTGAAGTAGAGCATCGAAGGTCCAGGATTCTGTGTCAGAGTTTCGTCCAGGTTAATCTAAAGTCCTAAGGACTGGGGTCCCCTACTTATACTAAGGTAGGGGGTTGGACATACTCTGTGGCCCCACCTATGGGAGGGTCAGGGCAGAGGGGTGGTTACACCCCTTTCCCTTTGTCCAGTTTCACGCAGGGGCTGGAAGCCCCTGAGCCGGTTTGAACTGGGGTATGCACAGGGACACCAAGTGTGCCCCCAGTGCAGGACTTCACAGCACCCGAGAGTGCTCCCGCCCAGCCCCAATACACACTATCCTGTCTGGGGAGGTGGTCACACCTCCCTGGGACAGGAAACCTATTGTCCAGGCCTCCCCTGCCGGAGTTTCGGTCAGCAGCAGGAGGCCAGACTCGTGTCTGTGGCAGCGGCATCCATTTTGTGATGCCAGGGCTCTGGAAAGTCAGTACCGGGTATACCGGTGTGTACATGTCTTTCCCTCTAGAAGGGTGGAATGCTACCCCCGCCGCCAGAACTGGCGGGGGGGTAGTATTCCAAGATGTTTGACACCAAACACGACATGTTTCCGTGCAGCCCATCCCAAAGTTAGCATTTAACGCGAGGTTATAATGAGCTTAAGAGTATATGGTCAGGCTGCACTACAAACAGCATCAGAGAAGGGTCTCCGAACGCTGCAGAGGGGCCCAGCTCATGCAGGGGCACCCTCTCACATAGGAACCACGCACTCTGCCTTCAGGATTGATAAGGCCTGCCATAGGAGTGACTTATAGGTTTATATGTGTGTATGTATGTAGTGATATAGGTAGCCTATATCACAGTAAGGGGTGCATGCACCACCTTACCCAGGCTGTAGTAGCAGACCTGTGGTGTCAGTTTGGATGGCCTTCCAGGGGTGGCATTATACATGCTGCAGCCCCTGGTAGGCCTCTGAGGAACCTATGCCCTGGGTACATAGTATACCATATACTAGGGACTTATAAGGGCACTCCAGATTCCAATCAGAGATGTGCCTAAGGCACATGGAAACCATTTTAAAGAGGATGCAGCTAGGCTGGGGCCCTGAATAGCAGGATCCCAGTCCAACTAAGTCATAAACCAGCAAAACACCAGGAAAAAAGTGGGGGCAACCATATAGTCAGATTCCACCTTCCTACATTCACTACCTGAATTTTGAAGCGCTCCCTCATCTTCTCTTTGATCCTGTGTTTCTAAGTTCATTAAAATCTACTTGACGGTCTCCATATCATTGACAAACCATCTTGCCTTACCTGTGGCTCTGCCACCAGCATCCCGCCTGGGTTCTTGTCGGGCACACAGAATGCAATAGTGGAGATCGGGCAGGCGGGATGCAATAGTGGAGACCGATGAGTAACCTGGGGAGCACACCGACAAGTTGCCGCACCACGTGCCGTCTCTTACCTTGTGGCGGCTGACTCGCCTGTGTAATCGTGCCCCTGCCTCTCCACTGTCATGGGGAAAACCACTGATGGAGGACGCCATTGGTGCCTCCATTCGGTCAGGTCTTCTTCCCAGGATTCCCGAAGAGAAATCCAGGGTTCTAATAAAGCCCAAGCCAAAGATGGCTGCCTCACTCTACTCCTCTATCACTCTTTCCCAATGTAAAATTGTTTCTCCATAATTTCCTGTGTTTCTGGCCCTATATGAGGAAGTCTGTCAAGTCACTTCCTTGCGTTGCATCGCTTTGTGCATGCTGCCCTAGTGTGTCATTCTTCCTGCTTAGATTGGTTATTCCGTACTAGCATTACATTTCTTATTGCAGAAGTTCTTCTTCTTCCTGACCCTTCATGTGCTTGGACTCTTTTGGTTATATTTCCTGTGTTCGTTCCCACTGGATTTAAACTGCCTTGCAGGAGTTTTTTGCCCTCTGGCACTTTCCTGCATGTACATTTTCTTCATTGGCAGCAACACAGCTACTAGAAGAGGTCGCCCCTACCTCTGGCAGACCAGAACAGCCAAATCCTGGAGTTCTCCATCAATCCACGACTGAAGATCCAAAAGTAGGCATCTGATTCCTGACAGCGTGCAACACCACTTTTACAGTACCAAGGTAGAACAATTGGACCAGGCCCAGCTGGTCGCTCAGTCATGCCAAATCAACCCTGCCCAAGCACTACTCCCGACAATCCAACAAAAGACACTAGAATTGCAACAGTTGAGAGATAAAAACCTTACTTTATGACAGGCCCTTGCTACTAGAAGTCCAGACGTTCCAGCTGTTTCTTCTGTGACGCAATGCTTTTCTGGGGATCCAAATAAATTAAGGGAATATTTGGATTCCCTAACTGTTTTCTTTGCCTTCCACTTTGCACATTTTACTCAAGAACGTGCTAAGATTGGTTCCCTCATGAGTGCCTTGTCTGGACTGGTGTTGGCTTGGGCGAATCCTCTAGTATCCTCTGAAGACCCTAGTCTCTCTTTTAGTAATTTCAAATACATGTTTGAGGCCTGATCTCCAATTTACAGCAAAACAGTCATTATGCGAGATCCAGCAGGGGAATTAAGGCGCCCGTGCCTATATAACTCACTTCGTCAACTGGCTTTGGAGACTACTTGGATTAAACGAATACTGGTCACTCTTTTCCAGCGGGATCTGCGGGAAGAAATTATGATGAACTAGTTCACTTTGTCAGATGCGGGTCTTTGTACACAGTGATGGATGATGCCTTGACTATTGAACATCGTCTGCAAGAAAGACTATCCGAGAGACGTAGGGCTAAACCATCCTTGCCCCAGAGTTATGCCCGATTGCCTCCTTACAGGTCAGAAATACCATCTAAAGATCAGTCTGCCTCTTCTAAAGAGAAACCAATGTAAGTTGTTGTCACTTGTGGGGCCCTTACTGACTCCAAGAGGGAACACAGATGCAAAAATGGCTTGTGTATGCATTGTGGGTCTACAGAACATATGATCCAAGCCTGCCCTCTACAGCCTATGAAACAGTTGGGGAAACACCAGATCTCGTCCCTTATGAAAGGGGAAAAGACAAGAGAATCTCAAGCCTCTGTCATTGGCTCTTCAAATGACCCACTTTACAGCCTGCATTGAGAACATGCCCAGGCCCCCAATTCCCTGGTTGAGCACCGATCCACGGCGCTTAGACCAATCATAACGCTGCATTGCTCAGGAGAGCCTGGTGCTTCCTGCTTGCCTGTTCCAGCTGGAGAGACAGCAGAGGAGAGACCCGGTAATCAGGTAAGTTTATTTTTAATTTTTACCTCCTCTCCCCACTCCCCTGTCCCCCTGGCCCTGATCACTGCCGGCCGCCACTGAAATCTAGATTAATTTTCAGTCTGTGTGAAAACATGCAGACATATCGCCCGTTCTGAACTCAAACATCAGCAGAATCTCAAAAGCACCAGGTAATCAAAGGCCTATAGAACAGTAGTTTTATCAAATGAATGTGGCATCCAAAGAAAGAAATTTCACATGAAACAATTCTTAAACAATGTCCCTTTAATTACGTTTGTCGAGTGGCCTTTGCTTTTGTGCTTGGAGATTTGTTTTCAACAAACTGCTGGCTCATGCAGCAGGTATTGGTGCTCCTCTTCCTTTTGGCTATGTTTGCCTAGGACAAATATAACACAAACACTCAAGTCTCAAATAAAACTAAAATTAAGCTACTTCTCGTGTGTTTTACAGATTTCCATGATGATATGTTGTAGCTCTTATTACACATAAATGTGCCAATACAACATTTCAATATTTTTTATTTCATATGATCATATACGCAATAAAATGAAATGGTATTGATTGTCTAGCAGACACCTAATTGCATGCATGCAGTAATTGCCACTAACTGGAAAGCCTATTTAACAAAATACCGCTATGATGTCTTTAAATAGAATTTTGAGTATTCACCTATAAATTCTCAAAATGAACAATACCCCAACTCCCATTCTCGAGAAAGAAGCCAGACTGAGTAGTAGATGTAATCTAAGGTGCTGGGTTGATAATATAAGTCAAGGACCATAGATAGTGTGGTAACACATCATAGGCTAAGGAGGATATGGGCAATACCATCTTCCCTGTTTTAGTTGGCACAAAGAACATGTTATATAATTGCCCAAAATGTCATGACTGCATGGAGTACGTAATGGAAAAAAACTTGTATCATCTTGAAGACCTGCATTATCACATATAAAGTAGGAATTGAAGTCCTCTACTCCTCTGAGAATAGACTTCTGGATTAATGATCTGTTTCAACTAGCCCATTAAGAAGGCATTCTATTCAAAATGTGCGATGACACACAATAAACATCTGTCATTCAAAGCTAAGATGCCCCAGGGGGGTGAACATGAGCTTTACATATACATGTTATGCACAAACTCTTCATCAACTATGGAATGGCTTTTTAGCCTTATGTGATTCTATACTAACTGCCTACAGCCACTTTCAAGTAGAAACATGTCAGAGGTATAAGAAAAAGAGAACCTTTGAAGCCCTTGGAATTTTAGCATTACTTCAAAAGTTAGATACTTTATCTTTCTAGCCTATGTCCAACCTAAACACAAAGTAATTGTTTAAAAATGTATGTGAATAATTGCAGTATCAATAATATAGTTTATAGACAGATTGGCCTCGCATGCAGTGCGAACACTGGAGTCTGTGCATAAGGTCTTTAGATTTCTTGTAAGGTGAGAACAGTGGACATTGGCGGGTAGCACCTCTATGTTGCTATCGTCAATATCAAAGCCGCATTTGATCTGGTCCCTAGAACGAGGCGGAGGGAAGTTCTTGCCTAAATGAGAGTGCCACCCAAACATTTAAAAATTATAATATGCCTTCACAAAGACAGTTTTGCTCATGTTAGGTGGGGCCTCAAGGGCAAATTGATAGGCAAAATCAGTGTTGAGAAAGGTGTATGCAAGGACTTTGCCCTGGCCCCTACCCTATTCCTTCTGGTCATTAATAGTTGTATTAGCTTTTTGACTGATTGCAAAAATAATGCACCAGCTTTGGGCTAGAGGGAGATTTCAGGCGCTACTCTTTGCTGATGACACCCGCTCATTTCCTAATCCCCAAAAGGTCTACAAACCCTCCTTCACAGGTTTTCTTTTTGTCATATGCGTGAGTTGGAAGTCAATACTCAGAAGACCAAATGTATATATTTTAATCCAAGTAGAAATATTAGGGAGGAAATGAGGTTGGGTGTGCATCGTCTTGAGAGTCAACAAATTTCACTACTTAGGAATGAGGCTAACCAATTGCAATTCATGGGTGTCACAAATTTCAAAAAGCTGCCTTCTCATTAAGCACTGAGCCTCAGCCATTCTTAGGCTTGCCGAGCGCACTTCCTTGCACCCAGTCTCTCCCACAATTGAAATTTACGAAGATCAAGCAAATAATGCTTCTCTTTATGGTGCAGAGTTATGGGGATATTCTGACATTACAAACCTAGGGATCAAAGAAAACAAATTTATACGGTCCCTAACAAATCTGGGCCGGAATACTTTTCTATTACACTTAAGGTTTGGTCTTGCATTGAAGCCCATTGTAGAGCTCACCAAACACCTATATTGTACTGGTTTCATATTTAGTGTGTCTAGACCATATGGGGATGCGGGGGCGTGGCCAAAATTGCAGCTAGAGCGGACGCGATGCCCTGAGCTCCGCTCTAAGCCCGTCGTAAATATCCTGTTTACTCTTCGCCTGGCCAACTTTCCCGCACTGAAATCGACGTGGAGGGCGGCCGGCCCCTCGATCCTGCACCGGAGCTCTTGGGGACTCCGGGTGACCGCTGCGGGCTCCGGCCTCCCACTATGCAGCGGGGTGGGCTCCCGCGGCCCGGCGGTTTCGGCGAGGGGGGCGCTGCATCGACAGGGGGCCGTGCATTGGCCGAGCGGTGTGGGCGCCTGTCTCCCGCTGGGTCTGAGGACTTGCCCGGCTGCGCCCTGAGGCATCGACCAGCTGTGCTTGCAGTTATTGGACCATGGCGGACAACGCGACCAGTGCCGCCATTTTGCTTCGGGCGGCCCGTGGCGGTCGGGCCCGCCGCGAGATAGGCTCGTGATTGGGGTGCCTGGCTGGTGCCCAGAGGTTGTGCCCTGGAAGCGGTGGGTGGCTGCCCGCGAACTCCCCCTTTATTCAGCTCCTTCCTGACCCGGACAAGTGCTGAGTGTGCTGTGGCTGTACTGCTGACCCTACGCACACAGATCCCCGGTGCACGAGGCTGCTGGGACCTATGCTCTGCGGTGGACGCGCTCTCCACGGGTTGCTCTGGTTTGCGGTGGCCTTGGGATGGGTTGGGCCCAGCCGGCGGACTGTGGGCTGCCTCCCGCGGCAGGTAAAGACTTCCTGAATTTCTGGACATTGTTTCTGACCTTGCGGTGGGGTTGCTCTATATCAGACCCGGGCCTATGGGTGCTCTATTGTGTGAGGGGAGGAGCCTTGGTGGAGGAGCGTGCCTAGTGGCGGATCTTCCGCATCCCCCTGCGATCTGCACGCGAATACACATGAGGATACTGCGTGCGCTAATAGATACCCGAGTGCGGAATGTCTGGAGAGTCTTGTGTACCCCTGCCGACTTCAACTTGTCGCTGATAGCCTTGCATGCAGGACGTCACGGGCTCCATGTTAGGATTTCGGCAGCAGATGCCCTTGTAGGAGAAATGTCGGTACCTTGATGCATGTGTACTTCCCTCGTTAGTTCACAGAGTGAGTTCTTTTGTGACGACCCCTACCTGCTATAAGAGGCCGTCTCACCCAATTGCCAATGCTTGACTTACTATCCCTAACTAGTGATCACGCCCCCTTCGAGCTCGGAGTTGAGTACCTGCTCTTTGGATTGATTCCTGGTGTCCGGCTTGAACTCTTCTATCCCGAGTTGCCTTGTCTACTTCTGCTACCCATCAGAAGTTCTGTTCCTTCCCTGACGAGCGTGTGTCTCGCTGATCCGCTCCTCTCCCCACGGAGCCGGCCATCGTGCCACGCCTTCCTTTGCTGACCTGCCTTCGTGAAAGCGTGTGTGCCGCTGATCCGCTCCTTTCCCCACGGAGCCGGCCAGCGCGTCACGCCATCTATTGCCGACCCACCTTCGAGAAAGCGTGTGCGCCTCTGATCCGCTCCTCTCCCTACGGAGCCGGCCAGCGCGCCACGCCATCTTTTCCTGTCCCGCTTTCTTGACAGCGTGTGCGCCGCTGAACCGCTCCTCTCCCTACGGAGCCGGCCAGCGCGCCACGCCATCTTTTCCTGTCCCGCTTTCTTGAAAGCGTGTGCGCCGCTGATCCGCTCCTCTCTCACGGAGCCGGCCAGCGCGCCACGCCATCTTTTCCTGTCCCGCTTTCTTGAAAGCGTGTGCGCCGCTGATCCGCTCCTCTCTCTACGGAGCCGGCCAGCGCGCCACGCCGTCTTTTCCTCTCCCGCTTTCTTGAAAGCGTGAGTGCCGCTGATCCGCTCCTCTCCCTACGGAGCCGGTCAGTAATTCTTGGAATCCCCGCTCCCCTTAACAAACTAGGGGACTCTCCCTCTTTTGAATCATCCAACGTGACCTTGAGTGGTTGTGGAAGTGAGTGGTTGTGTTTGTCGTCCCTTAGTAGTTCATCTTCTCAGTATTCCCTTACCTGCACTTCCTGGTCTTTCATCGATTGGGCCTGGGTTATGCGCTCATAGGACGCTGAGAAATATCAGAATATCCTGGGACTCTATCACTGGTAAGTGAACTGCATATGTTGGGAAGTGACATGCATTAATGTTCTTGACTACTGTTTAGTTCTTGAGGAGTAAAGCCAGTCTTATTTGTTATCTCTTTTGTTTAGCTTCTCTGTGGAACCAGCTCCCCACTACCACGCTACCTGGTGTCATCTCTGGGGAAAGAGTGTTGGTCACTCTATGCGTTATTCCCCTTACTTTTGGTTAGCAGCGTCTTGTGAGTGAGTTACTATACCTCCTCCAGGAGTTGTTGTCTAAAGGTGGGGGGAACTAATTTCTTTGCTCCTGTGGAATCTCACGTGGATTGGACTTCAGACCCGACAGAAAGTCAAGCCCAAGAGTTATTTCCACCTGAGCAAAGATGAATACTGACGGGGCTAGCGCCCCTCTAGATCCCTCTCTCCACTCATCTTTATTAGGTCCCTCAGTAGAGGAACTTGCGGCAGTTCTAGTTGAATTGCAATCGGAGGTAGGGAGGTTAAGGTCTGAAAATCAGAGATTACAGACAGAGTTACTACAATCAAAGTCACAGAATTCATTAGACCCTAGGAACCCTAGTACCCTTCCAAAGACCCGGAAAAGTTACATTCAGCCTGCGCATTTTTCAGTTCCGTCCCATAGTCCCAATTCCTCCACAAGGGTAGATAGCAACATACCTCCTGTTCACTTTACCGTTCATACTCCCAGCCCAGTTCCACTAGCTATGCCAGAGAGGTTCAACGGAGACAGTGCTAGATTTAGCGTCTTCATGAACCAATGTCAGCTACAGTTCCTGTGTAAGGCGGCATCGTTTCCAGACGACGCTGCTAAAGTAGCCTTTGTTATATCTTATTTAGCAGGCAATGCTGCAGATTGGGCTGTTCCATTGGTAGAAAACAACGATCCATTATTATATGACTTTATGCTATTTCAGGATAAGATGAAGAGTCTTTTTCAAAACATACCTTTATGCAGGCCAGCGATAATGCTCTTCTCAATCTTAGGCAGGGATCCAAGGACCTACTTACGTATATAACTAACTTTAATAGGCTGGTAGCTGAAACGCATTGGCCTGAGGAAAAAGAACCTCTCTGTTTTATCGAGGGTTAAACGATGAACTTAAAGATTTGTTGTCTCAAATAGTAGATCCTCCCGATGACTGCTCTGCCTTCATAGATATGACGGTCAAGTTGGATCATAGACTCCATGAAAGGAAAGGGGAAAAATCACGTCTTACTCCTTCTAAATATATGATGTTAAAACCTGAAAAGAAAGACATTAAAGACGTTGCTGAGCCTATGCAGATTGGAGGACTGAGGAGTCCGCTGTCTGCTGAAGAAAAAGACAAGAGGAGAAAGAACAATCTCTGTTTATATTGCGGGAAAGGAGGACATTATGCTCGTGAGTGTCCAATCAGACCTCGTTCCGTTGCTAAGAAAATCGCAAGTAGTATTCTTCCTACTTATATGGAGGAAAACTAGAAGACTTGAAGAAAGCAGAGACCAATTCTTCAAGTGTTGTCTTTTCTACGGTCTCTACCACAAAGAAAATCCTTCCCCTAGTACCAAGACACTTTACCTTGTCCATTACTTTGGTGATATCTCCTCAATGTCGAAAGAACATGTCTATATTATTGGACTCAGGGGCCACAGGGAATTTTCTTGATATTCAGTTGGCCCGAGATGTCGGAATCCCTTTCTTATTGAAACCTCATCCTGAACCGGTGAGAGCGGTAGATGGGTCTGAGTTATCATCTGGATTGATTACCTATCAGACTCCCCCGATTGTAATGGTGTGTAATAACGGACATTCAGAATCTATAGTCTTTGATCTTATAGACACCCCCAATTTCGGCGCTATCCTGGGGGTTCCCTGGCTACAAGTTCACAATCCCCAAATAGACTGGGTGACTCGAACAGTGACACTAAAATCTCATCATTGCATGATAAACTGTTACCAAGAAGCAAGTGAATGGAATAGTTCGCTTTGCTGTGCGGTACATATAATGTCCACAGTTCCTGACCTTCCGGCGCACTATGAGGAATACCTAACTGTCTTTGACGAAGTTAAAGCCTCTGCCTTACCTCCGCACAGAAGCTATGATTGTCGCATTGATTTAGTACCCGGAGCAACCTTGCCAGTTAGTCGTATTTATGCCCTAACTGCACCTGAAACTGAATACTTGCAGAAATACATCGAAGAAATGCTGGAAAAAGGGTTCATACGTCACTCTACATCTCCAGTGTCCTCTCCCATCTTTTTTATTCCAAAGCGAGAAGGGGTCTTCGAGCGTGTTTGGATTATCGCGCCCTTAACAAAGTCACCATAAAGAATAAATATCCCCTACCACTTATTTCAGTTCTTTTGGATCAGGTACGAGGAGCTAAGATCTTTACCAAAATAGATCTTAGAGGAGCCTACCATCTCATTCGTATTAAACATGGAGATGAATGGAAAACAGCATTCCGTACCAAATTTGGGTTATTTGAGTACTGCGTAATGCCGTTTGGTCTTTGTAATGCTCCAGCGGCATTTCAATTTTTGTTAACGAAATACTAAGAGAATACCTTGATGTCTTCGTGATCGTCTATATCGACGATATCCTGATTTATTCACAAACAGAACAAGATCATATTATCCACGTTACAAAAATCTTGAAAACACTGAAGGAAAACCAATTATTCGCCAAACTTGACAAGAGCACCTTCCATACCACCAGAGTGGAGTTTCTAGGATTTGTGATATCTCCTGAAGGCGTACATATGGACCCCAAAAAGATAGAAGCCTTGGTTAACTGGTCTAGTCCCTGTACAGTAAAAGAGGTGCAATCTTTTATAGGCTTTGCCAATTTTTACCGCAGATTTATAGATCACTTTTCTGAATTATTAACACCCATTACTCGACTTCTGCGGAAAGGAGTACAGTTTGAATGGAATCAAGAAGCAGAACGAGCCTTCTGCATTTTAAAGGAACGATTCACTACCGCTCCTGTCATCAAACATGCTGATAATACGCAACCTTATTACGTTGAAGCAGACGCTTCTCAGTATGCGGTGGGAGGAGTTCTCTCTCAGAGAGATACTAACACAGGACGCTTGCATCCTGTTGCTTACTATTCTAAAACCCTATTGCCTGCTGAACAGAACTACACAATTGGAGAACGTGAACTATTGGCCATCAAGCTTGCCTTCCAGGAGTGGAGACACTATTTGTTAGGATCCCCACATATAGTTACCATCTACTCTGATCATAGAAATCTCCAATATTTTCGGTCAGCACGAGCACTCACTCCCCGTCAAATGAGATGGGTTTCATTCTTTAGTGAGTATGATTTCGTTATCACTTATCGCCCTGGATCTCAACATGGCAAGGCAGATGCACTCTCTCGACTTGGTCCAGAGAAAGTTGCCTCTCCTGAATGTTATCCCCCTTTTTTTTCTGACAAAAAGATTAGAGGGGTAGAATGCCATGGGGACGTCACTCCCTTGGGGTTTATAGACAAACTAAAAGAATACTACCGTACCATCCCTTCTGAAGAATGGGAAAACGATCCCCTGAATCAGATCAGAGACCAGTTGTATTATCACGAAAACAAATTATACATACCAACTGTTGCATTGCAAAAACAACTATTGCTCTGGTGCCACAATAGCTCACTGGCTGGACATCCAGGGAGTAGCAAAACCCTCAAGATCTGTCAGAGATGGTTTTGGTGGGAAGAAATGGCCAAAGATATTATAGCCTTTGTCAATTCGTGTTCCACCTGTGCTCGACAAAAAGCCTCACATTGTGCTCCGGCCGGGTTATTGAGAACCACTGCCGTTCCCCTTCCCCCTGGCATTCCATTAGCATGGATTTTATTACAGATCTCCCGAGAAGTCAGGGATACAACACCATCTTTGTAGTGGTAGATATGTTAACCAAGATGGCCCATTTTGTCCCTCTAAAAACTTACCCACATCCAAAGAATTAGTGCATATTTTTCTAGAACATGTAATCAGATTACACGGTCTTCCTTCAATAATCATTTCAGACAGAGGGGCCCAATTTGTGTCCAAATTTTGGCAAGGCATGTGTAAGACACTGGGTATAGATCACAGACTCTCCACCGCTTATCATCCCCAAACCGATGGTCAAACCGAAAGAACGAACCAGACTTTAGAACAATATTTACGTTGTCTGTTAGCCACAATCACAAGTGACTGGTCCCGAGCTCTCCCTATGGCTGAATTTGCCTATAACAATTCCACACATTCTTCTACTGGTGTGTCTCCTTTCTTTTTCACATTAGCACAACACCCTAAATTCCTGCCTATTTCTCTTCCCTCAGAATTAGAGAGTATCCCTGCTCTTAAAGATCATCACAAAGTTCTTTTGTCCAACTGGGACAACGCAAAACAAGAATTACACCGAGCCAAAGAAGCCATGAAACTACAGGCTGATAAACACAGACGTCCTGAACCTGCTTATCAAGTAGGAGACAAGGTGTGGTTATCAACTAGAAATCTGAGATTGAGAGGCTCTAAAAAATTACAACCTAGATACATAGGTCCTTATCTGGTAAAGAGAGTAATAACACCTGTTACAGTACACCTGCAGTTGCCAGACGACATGCAAATACACCCTGTATTTCATTGCTCCTTAGTCAAAAGATACATACCCCCTCTAGTCCCTGAGAAGCCTCCTCCCCCAATAATCATAGAGGGTGAAGAGGAATATGAAGTGAACATGATTTTAGATTCCCGCAAACACAGAGGCAAAATACAGTACCTCATTGATTGGGTAGGCTATGCCCCAGAGGATAGGTCCTGGGAACCTGCTGAAAATATTCATGCTCCTGTGTTGATTCGCAGATTCCATGCACTCCATCCTTCAAAACCCCGCCCCGGGAATAGGCCTTTGGGTGGGAGAACTGTTAGGATTTCGGCAGCAGATGCCCTTGTAGGAGAAATGTCGGTACCTTGATGCATGTGTACTTCCCTCGTTAGTTCACAGAGTGAGTTCTTTTGTGACGACCCCTACCTGCTATAAGAGGCCGTCTCACCCAATTGCCAATGCTTGACTTACTATCCCTAACTAGTGATCACGCCCCTTCGAGCTCGGAGTTGAGTACCTGCTCTTTGGATTGATTCCTGGTGTCCGGCTTGAACTCTTCTATCCCGAGTTGCCTTGTCTACTTCTGCTACCCATCAGAAGTTCTGTTCCTTCCCTGACGAGCGTGTGTCTCGCTGATCCGCTCCTCTCCCCACGGAGCCGGCCATCGTGCCACGCCTTCCTTTGCTGACCTGCCTTCGTGAAAGCGTGTGTGCCGCTGATCCGCTCCTTTCCCCACGGAGCCGGCCAGCGCGTCACGCCATCTATTGCCGACCCACCTTCGAGAAAGCGTGTGCGCCTCTGATCCGCTCCTCTCCCTACGGAGCCGGCCAGCGCGCCACGCCATCTTTTCCTGTCCCGCTTTCTTGACAGCGTGTGCGCCGCTGAACCGCTCCTCTCCCTACGGAGCCGGCCAGCGCGCCACGCCATCTTTTCCTGTCCCGCTTTCTTGAAAGCGTGTGCGCCGCTGATCCGCTCCTCTCTCTACGGAGCCGGCCAGCGCGCCACGCCATCTTTTCCTGTCCCGCTTTCTTGAAAGCGTGTGCGCCGCTGATCCGCTCCTCTCTCTACGGAGCCGGCCAGCGCGCCACGCCGTCTTTTCCTCTCCCGCTTTCTTGAAAGCGTGAGTGCCGCTGATCCGCTCCTCTCCCTACGGAGCCGGTCAGTAATTCTTGGAATCCCCGCTCCCCTTAACAAACTAGGGGACTCTCCCTCTTTTGAATCACCCAACGTGACCTTGAGTGGTTGTGGAAGTGAGTGGTTGTGTTTGTCGTCCCTTAGTAGTTCATCTTCTCAGTATTCCCTTACCTGCACTTCCTGGTCTTTCATCGATTGGGCCTGGGTTATGCGCTCATAGGACGCTGAGAAATATCAGAATATCCTGGGACTCTATCACTGGTAAGTGAACTGCATATGTTGGGAAGTGACATGCATTAATGTTCTTGACTACTGTTTAGTTCTTGAGGAGTAAAGCCAGTCTTATTTGTTATCTCTTTTGTTTAGCTTCTCTGTGGAACCAGCTCCCCACTACCACGCTACCTGGTGTCATCTCTGGGGAAAGAGTGGTGGTCACTCTATGCGTTATTCCCCTTACTTTTGGTTAGCAGCGTCTTGTGAGTGAGTTACTATACCTCCTCCAGGAGTTGTTGTCTAAAGGTGGGGGGAACTAATTTCTTTGCTCCTGTGGAATCTCACGTGGATTGGACTTCAGACCCGACACTCCACACGACTGGGAGGTACCTCACGGTGAGGATCTGCGGCGTGGGATGCCTTGGTCTTTGGTAACTCAATCCGCGCACCCTGGTCTACACCTACACTCTTACCCACTCCTGATCTCTGGAGGTGCGTAAACACCAGCATCCAGCTCGTGGTCTCTTGTGGGCGGCATAATGGGCAAACCCAGACCGGACAGGTCCCAGGCGCAGCCTCCGGAGCTGGAACCAGCGTCCTCGGAACACAAAAGTATGGACCCCCCCACGGTCCTCCAGCCAGGGAGATCGCGGTGACCAATCACACCGCTTTGATGAAATACTAGTGGCAATTCTGGACATCAAAACTACCTTGGGCACGAAAATTGACTCCCTCAGTATCGACATGGGGTATCTGCAAGAGGATCATAAGAAACTCATGGGTCGAGACGATGAAACTGAGTCCGCCTTGGCATCCATGCGGCCTACAGTGGCCGCGACGACCTCCCACCTGCCGACCCTCCAACAAGAGGTGGACTACCTACAGGCGCGCGTGGATGACCAGGAAGGGCGCTCGCATCGCAACAATGTGAGAATTGTGGGTCTCTCCGAACGGGCGGAGGGGCCCAGCACAGAGCTTTTCCTGGAAGACTGGTTCCCACGCGAGGTCCTACAGGGCAAAATGTCAAAGTTCTTCTCCATTGAACGAGCCCACAGGGTCCCGGGGGGCCCCCCTCGCCCCGGTGCACCTCCTCGGCCAGTGGTGGCCAGATTCTTCAACTACCGTGACAGGGATCACGTGTTGCAAATCACCAGGGGTCCCTGGGAAGTCGAAAATGCCGCAGTCCACATCTACCCGGACTACACCTTGGCCGTGCAGCATCGCCGATCCTCATATTTGGAGGTCAAGAAGTGCTTGAGAGATCACGACATCCAATATTCCTTGCGTATTCGCCACAAGGAGGTCACAGCTTTCTGCGATACGCCTGAGCTTGGATCGACCAACAGGGTATGGCGCATGATCCTCCTGCGCAGCGGACGGACTCGGCACGGCCGTGGACCTTGGTGGCGGCACGTGGAGGCCGGGGTGGGAATCGGCCACGACGCCCGACGGAAACGCAGGTTACACAGGAACGGGCACAGGCCATCAAGACGGTGGAGCAATTGGGCTCCCCTGCATCTTCTTCCAGACGGGACTCGGACTCCGATACTCAAATGGACCGCACACTGCAGTTCACGGCCTCACAGCTCGAGGCATTGGCAGGGGTCGGCCCGGCCCTCACCCCACAAACAGCGGATGCGCTGGGCTGAAGACATCGGGCTCGGGCCTGTTCTTAGTTGTGGTGGCCGGATGGCTCGCGCACGCCCGTTGAGTGCCAGGCTGAACCACGGGAGGCGGCATGGACATTATCCACGAACTCTGCGCCACCTTCCCCACCGAGCGATAAGTAGCTGATATAGCAACTCATTTGATTTTCTTTCTTTATTGTATGTTTTAATTGTTGTGCTTCTGGATTTGCAGTTTAGTGCTAATGGCCCATTGCCCGTTGGCAACCAGGCCTGGGGTAGGAAGTTGGGGAATTTTTGATATCTTTGTTTTCTTCCTTTTATGCTTGCAACTCACGAGGTCTGGTGCTGACATATGCTTGAACCCGGTTATGTGGGAATGTGAATGTACTAGAGGGGGTGCGGACTGTCACACAATAATGGGCTTAATGTCGTGCTCTTCCACGCAACTGTGTAAATGGCATAGGGGGATTACTTATTTTTGACTTGGAATGTGAGGGGGTTGGCGGGATGTGCCAAGCGACAAAGTTTACTAATACTTGCGCAGTCATAAGATCACGTTTGCACTGCTCCAGGAGACACATCTCACAACACAGACATTAGCGTCGCTCCGCAAGCGTTGGCGGGGCATGGTCCTGGGCACAACGTATTCTGGATACGCCAGGGGAGTGCTTATAGGGGTGGCACCGGGAACTCCACTGCAAATCACACACTCCCGGGTCGACGCACAAGGCCGTTATGTTACCATGGAGGGTTTGCTGAATGGCGCCCCCCTGGCATTGATCTCCTTGTATGCTCCAAACTCGGGGCAACCCAATTTCTTGCGGACGCTCACGCGATCCCTGCTTACAGACCCTACGGTACCCACATATTGGGGAGGCGATTTTAATGGAGTATGGGATCTGACCTTGGATCGCTCCCGTCCCCATCTTATAGGGGCACAATCCATCAAACTGGCACACCACATGAAGGAATGGGCATCCCATACACAGGTCCACGATATATGGCGTAGGCTACATCCACAGGCGCGCATATATTCTCATTACTCGACACTGCATGATTGATTTACGCGGATCGCCATGGTGTTCTGCTCGGACAACGCTGTGCACAGCGTGGTCCATGCAGCCTATTTGGCGCGCGCGTGCGCTATCAGACCATACTCCATTGCAACTAAATCTGGTCTGGGGTACGCCACGTCCTGAGATCTCGACTTGGCGTTTACCCAGGGCGGCGCTTGTTGATCCCTCCTACCGGGCCACCCACCTGGAATCCATCACTTCCTATTTCAGGGAGAACGAGGGGACTGCCTCGTCGGCGGGGGTGGAGTGGGACGCCTTCAAGTCTGTTCTCAGAGGGCACGCCCTTAAGACCACGTATGGGGTACGAAAAACTCTGACGCGCTTGCCACACACGAGTCCACGATTCAGTGCCATGAGCAGCGTGTCCCCTCTGGTCCCCTGACTACCCCCTTGCTCGCTCAGGCCCGCTTAGCATACAAGACCGCGATGGATGACTTATGTGCCTTCGACTACAAAACGTATTTGGCGCGCAGACATAAAGAGGGAGATAGGGCAGGGAGGCTCCTGGCGTGGCTACTGCGATCCAACACTACCCAGGCTCCCATCACTACCATATACACGAATGCTGGAGTCCTGGTGAACACCCAGGCAGCTATCAATCGCTCTTTCTATGACTATTATACACTGTTGTACGCAGCCCCGGCCCCACAAGACCCTGCTCTTATACAGGACTTTCTGGCGGGGATTCAGCTCCCAGAGATCACCCCGGCCTCCTTTGATATCCTAGAACAGCCCATTGCGCTGGACGAGATCACTGAGGCCATTAAACAGATGGCAATGGGCAAAACGCCAGGGACGGACGGGTGGCCAGCAGAATTTTACTTCGCCTTCTCTACACAGTTAGCGCCTAGACTGGCCGAGGTGTACGCTGAGGCCTTCGAGGCGGGTGAGTTACCGCCTACTATGAGGGAAGCGACGCAGGATATCTTACCTAAGCCGGGCCGAGACCCCCTCCACATGGCCTCCTATCGACCCCTGTCAATGTTAAATGTTGAGTATAAGATTCTTGGGAAGTTACTGGCCAATCGGCTGATTACTACTGTTCCCCTACTGGTCCACGAAGACCAAAATGGCTTCATCCCAGGCCGCAGTATGGGGTTGAATTTGCGGTGGTTATTTACTTTATTGGAGTGGGCAAGGGACAGGAGGGAGCAGCCCTGGGTTGCCTCCCTGGACATAGAAAAGGCATTTGATACTTTAAGTTGGGCTTACCTTGAGGCGACCCTGGCGGGGTTAGGCATAGGCCCTAATTTCTTGCAATGGATCAGACTGCTGTACTCTGGACCGCAGGCTAGGGTGAAGATGGGCCGTACTTACTCACCGCTTTTGTCGATGGCAAGGGGCACACGCCAGGGCTGCCCCGTCACTGATCCTTTTTGCTCTGGCTATGGAGCCCCTAGCATGCAAACTGCGGCAACGGGTCAGAGACTGGGGTCTGTGGTCGGATCAACGATGGCACATCGTCTCGTTATACGCCGATGACGCATTAATTTATTTACGCGGTAAGGCCGAGATACTCCGATCGATTATGGCTCTTTTAAATGCTCATGCAGGTGTCTCCGGCCTTCAGGTTAATTGGGCTAAGTCGGTGGTGTTTCCCATGACGCCTATGACATCGACTCAACGACAGTTGGCGCCATCTACGCCGTTAAAGTGGGCATTTGATACTTTTAAGTACCTGGAGGTTCAGATTTATCACCTGGAATCAGACACGATTGATGGGAACTTAGGCCGGGCTATAACACATGCTCGATCGACCCTCCCGTTTTGGACAGGTCTCCCTTTGTCTCCAATGGGCCGGGTTGCGATATCTAAGATGTTAATCCTTCCTCGTCTCTTATACTTTTTCTGCATGCTCCCCTACCGTCTACCTCGGAGACTCTTCCGAGACCTGGAGTCCCTACTGATATCATTGATATGGGGGAATTTGCGGGCCAGAGTGGCGCTCCATAAACTATTTGCCACTGTCGGAGGGCAGCCTGGGTGCGCCGAATTATGAACGATATTATGCAGTGGCACAGCTGCAGTGGCTGATGCGGTGGATCGCCAAAAGCAACCTCACTGAGTTGACCACTGGTGCCGTGAGCTGGGACCCCCCCCCCCCCCGACGCTCCTGGAGTGGCTATCGGGAACGGTTACACCGACCCAGAGGCGGCGAGGTAACTTATTAATGACGGCAGCCAGGCGGCATTGGTTTAGGTATGTGAGACCCAGAGGTCGCCCACCCCCTTACGCTCCCAGTTTACCCTTGGAACTGCTCCCAGACATGTACTCATGCCATGGACGCCCGGAGTTGGGGGCGTGGAGGGAGAATGGGTTGGACACATGGGGCGACATGTATGTGGACTCACAGTTACTAACATTTGAGGGCTTGGTGGAAACGTATGGTGTACCGCAGGGTTCCTTCTTACTACATGCCTTACTGACTCGCTTGTCCCTGTGGGCATGGAACACTGAAAGGGTGGAACCGGTTACCTCACAGTTATTACACACACTACTCACACATGGCCGCGGTCGACGAGCCATAACGGGCATATACACCTCCATTAGACTCGACGATCCTCCTGCATTGACGACACTGCGTGCATACTGGGATAGCGAACTGTCCATTACCCTATCAGATAAACAATGGCAGCAGTGTCTTAGCCAACCCAAAACTATTTCAGTTAACGCCAGAGTGAAATACACTCAATTTAATTACCTTCACCATTCCTACCTCACCCCCCACAGGCTGGCGCGCATGTATCCTACTGCCACGGACGTATGTCCCAGATGTAGAGCCCAGGGAGCTACTTTTACACACATGGTCTGGATTTGCACCACCATACACGTATTTTGGTCGGAGGTGGCTACTGTGCTTACAGCAGCGACAGACGCGCTGGTGGAGGTGACCCCCCTCCATTTCCTGCTGGGAGTCACGAGGCGCAATTCGTCCCGTAAGAATATGAATACATTTCTGGATCTTGCTCTGGGCTTGGCCAAACGAAAAATAGCCATGACCTGGAAGGCGCAAACGGGCCCCAAGATTGACGCATGGCTACTAGACTTGCGGAGAGCCCTGGTCTCAGAATGCACGAATCAGCGAGAGGTTGAGGCAAGGGCATCAGCTCCCCCGAGGCAAACCCCTGCGCGATGGCAGGAATATTTAGCAGTGGTCGAAACAAAAATTGCTGCAGGTACCCTCTCTGCCTAGGTCTTCCTACATGGGCGGAGACTCGGGGGTGGTTTCCCTCCCTCCCGCTTGGCTACCTCCCTCATTCCCCCTCACCCTACACGCCCGCCTTTTCTCCATATATATATATATATATATATATATATATATATATATATATATATATATATATTTACTCTTTTCCTTGCGGTGCACGACAGTACACAGCTCATCACGCCCCTATGTTCAGACACACGTCACTTCTTATCGCACCAGACTGACACACGTACCTGCGGTACTCCTTCCATCTAGAGATCGGTTCTGGTTCTCTTTTTTTATGTTGTATATTTATTTTTTCTTTACATTATTGTTTTGTTAAGTTTCTCCTGCTTGAACTCATAATTCATTACGCATATGTATGCAATGTGTCGTAGAACTCGAATTGTGGAGCACTGACCGATTCTCCTTTTGCTAGGTTAATTGTAAACCGATTACGTTCAGTGGTGCGGCACTGCGGAGTGAAGCAGCAAGCCACGCCAGCATAAGTAGACGTGGAAATGTTATTTGGCTGAGTGCTTCCTTATGCCCCTACCTATGCCATTCGATTTTATTGCTAATCTCCAATGTTAATAGCCTACTTTGATTGTCATGCAAATGTTTTGGATGTTATTATACTAAAAATTAATAAACATCATTTATCCAAAAAAAAGACCATATGGGGATGCACTCCATGATATTATTAACCGACCACAAGCCTTGTAGATTCCTTGGCTAAGCTATGTTAAGTTGTCTGTATTAGAATTTGGCCTGAGAGACAGCTGGCATAATCTATCTTCTATTTGTCCAACTGTAGTCGCAAGAGCAAAGACCAGGTACTGGGCATTATTCAAGCAGAAAAGGGAATCCTCTGTATCTTTAGGCACTTTATCACATGCATTTTTGCACCATAAAATTGTATTTGTGTGAGGAATTTTTACATCATATCAACCCAACACTTTCAAGATTTCTGTATTTGAAGTTGGGATATGGTGTTTTACCATTAGCTAATTTTACATTCTCCTGGTCATTTTCTCACATTAAGTACAAACTCTGTCCCTCTTGTGGTCTGGCAGAGAAATTGGAGGAGCATCTGTTTTCTTGCACCCTTTATTCTAGACCTAGAGCTATATGCATTGTCCCATTATATTGGACTATGGGCATATCGGATAAATGCGATAAGAATGTGTAAAACTGATACAAGAATATACATAGTGTTTGCTGTTTCTAAATGTATTTATGCTCCATGGCTGATAAGGTCTAAAACATTGGGCAAAGCCATCACTTGTAATGTATGACAAGTATCAGGGTTTTTTACCAGGTGTATTAGAATTTTAAAAACAAAACATTTTTTCGATGAGCTACATTTGTTTAAGTTTATTTAGTTTTTACTGATTTTATTTTACACTGTAACACGTTGATGGATTTTATAATCTGATCTGGCAAAGATGTGATGATAATGACCAAGAGGAGCTGCTCCAGAAACTCTGAAAAGTTGCGACCTAGAATTTTTGGGGAATTGAAAGATCTCCAAAGCTTTAGCGGTGCTTCGCAGCAAAGGTGTCCAATTTCGAAGTGACTTTGATGGAATCAGCTTCATGCTTGCCTTGCAGGAAGATTTTGAGGTCCATAAAAAAACTACACTACAAGATCAAATTCTTGACAGGATAAAGGTACAAAACGTATCCACCCAATCTGAGGACTTTGTCTGCTATGGAAGTTAAAGTTCTTCGTCTCTGAGGTTTTCCCAGCAAAATCAGTGGCTTCACAGGACCTCATCTAGTGGCTATCTGGCTTGAAGAGGACTTTGGCAGACACAGCATGCAAACTTGCATCGCTGGAGGAGTTTGACTTCATTTCAGAGGCCAAGTAAAAAGGTAAAATGTTTGACTAGGATGAACGTGTTTGGAGTATTTGACCCATGTTCCATTATGACCGGCCTGAAATCATACCTTGGTCCAGGTCAACTGCGAACAGACTACTAATTGGCGTTTCACTTTTTCTTGAAGCTTTTTGCTTTAAATTAACCCCGGGCAGTGAACTCTGCTCGCGGAGTTTGCAGAGTTTTCCGCACTCCGCGTTACGCGGAGCTCGCGGAGTTCCGAAAAGCTCCGCTTCGTGCAGCGAAGTTTTTTTCCTCGCTCGCGTTCACCAACGTCAAGTTGGCGAGCGTGAGTGAGGAAAATCCACCTCACGGGGAGATTTTTCTTCGTTCGCGATCGTCAACATCAAGTTGGCGAGCGCGGAAAATAAACCTCCCCACGAGATTTCTCAACGCGGGGGGTTGGGTTTCTCATTGCGAGTGGTCGCGTATGCTCGCGACCGCTCGCGTTGAGAAAGCTGCTGCTCGAGTAAAAATCTACTCAAATGGCAGAAAGGAAAGCAGTGCTCACTTGCGCTGTGCATGGTGCTGTTCGCGATGATTGCAGTGCGGACAAGCATCCGGCACTGAAAATCACCGCGAACTACATTTTTCTATCGCACTCCGCCGCTTGCGGAGCTCCGCGTAGCGCGGCGGAGTTTTTTATCCACTTCGGGGAGTTTCGCGTAGCGCAACTCCGCGAACTCCGCCCAGGGTTACTTTAAATCTTTAAACATTCATATCTCCAGTTTGCCTTATGAGACTTTTGCTATTTTGGATTAATTTTACTGGTTACATTTTTCTAAATTGGTTGTAGGTTGTTTGTTGTATTGTGTTTTGACTTTTTAACTGTTTTGTTGATTTATTATCTGCTTGAGTAAAGATGGGCAATTATTTGGAAGGCCGCTGATGACTCACTTACCAAGAAATGACAATTTCAAATGGACTCTGGTAAAACTGCTTTTGACCTTCCTACCAATCCTCTGGAAGCCGGGAAGTTTTGCAGAAGCTTCAAAATAAAGTACTTCCTTGTTTTCTAAATGCAGATGGCATATTCCTGGTAGATCTATCATTAGTAAGACCACGAAAACAGATTGCATAGTCTATGCTGCACATAAAAGTAATGTAGTTAATATTCAGAGAGCAAAAACAATATGCTTGGCTGATCGTTTTTGCAAATCAACAATTTAAATAATATATGCGTTAGTTGGAACATGTTTGCACTCACTATGAGGGAGTTCTGTTCGCAGGCAACCAGTCCTGTGACCAAAAATCTATCCATGTACTCTAAATACTAAGAAATCCAGTCATCTAAATGGCCCATCTGTGGTGAGCATGATCACATAAAATAAGTGAATGTCATGGAGTAAGCTCTTTTCAAGCCTCACTTGGCTTCTGTCCTGAATTGAACGTGTTGTAGTGCTCCTGGTTGGCTTACCCTCTGGCTCCTTAGATTCCCGAGCTAAAACGAGTTACTGTTTCCTGAACCTGCACATTTTATCAAGATAGCCATATTTTTTGACCCTGGACTATTTTGTAGCATGCTTGTTTCAAGAGCCAGTATAAAGCAATGGGGTGACCCAGTTATGTGCAGAACCTGGGGATTCGTACATTAAGTGAACAGTGGTTCTGCCACCTGTTGGCTTTTAGAAAGCGTCAAACGTATTTATTCAATTTGTCCCTCTCCTCCGATGAGACTATCATTTAATGAAAATATCCAAATTAAGCCCAAGCAAAAGAAACTCATGTACTTCTGAATTAGTATATGATTTTATAACAAATTGGTGAAAATGATGTACTCAAAAATGAGAACAGGACATATATGCACACACAGATATATAATGTATATTTACACTTATTGACAAATGACGTGAAGTGAAAACAAAAAAATATATTTACATATCAACACAATATATACATAACAAATGAACATATATATTCAAGACACACATTTAAACACAGTGTGAGGTATATGAAAATTTGATTCAACCCGACTGGCAATCGATCTGGTTATTCTCGATTGTTTTGGGTGATCATTAACACTTGAAAGTATGCATCGACGTTTCGACCCCTGGATATTATTGCGATAATGTAATCGTCTGTGTGGGGTCTTCTGCAGGACTATATACAGAGTCTGTGTGTGGCCTTAAATAAGATTCCACCTTAATACCAAAACATTGGTATTGTCAGCACGGCAGCTTGAACAAAATATGTGGTTGACCTGAATCAAAAGCAGTTCTCCTTATCAGCTGGTTGTTTTAGAGATCAGTGGCACTACGTGCCTTCAATTCTCCGGCGTCTGGCGCTCGGGGTCTTCTATTGTTATTCAATACTTCACAGTGGGGCAATGATTGTCGGGGCCGACAGCCTCCAGACAAAACTTCCTCATGGGACTCCAGGCTAATTATTGCCTCAGAGTTCTCTCTGGCATTGCATATCTGGAAATCTATCTCTGGAAGCTTCCAGAGATTGATTTCCACATATGCAATGTCAGAGAGAACTCTGAGGCAATAATTAGCCTGGAGTTCCACGAGGAAGTTTTGTCTGGAGGCGGTCGGCCCCGACAATCATTGCCCCACTGTGAAGTACTGAATAACAATAGAAGACCCAGAGCGCCAGACACCGTAGTGTTGAAGGCACGTACTGCCACTGATCTCTAAAACAACCAGCTGATAAGGAAAACTGCTTTTGATTCAGGTCAACCACATATTTTGTTCAAGCTGCCGTGCTGACAATACCAATATTTTGGTATTAAGGTGGAATCTTATTTAAGGCCACACACAGACTCTGTATATAGTCCTGAAGAAGACCCCCCACAGACGATTACATTATCGCAATAATATCCAGGGGTCGAAAAGTCGACGCATACTTTCAAGTGTTAATGATCACCCAGAACAATCGAGAATAACCAGATCGATTGCCAGTCGGGTTGAATCAAATTTTCATATACCTCACACTGTGTTTAAATGTGTGTCTTGAATATATGTTCATTTGTTATGTATATATTGTGTTCTGATATGTAAATATATTACATTGTTTCAAGAGCCAGCCCTATTTTACATTGTTTCCACATTTCCTGACCTAGTACTATTCAGCACCATCCGATTTCTTAAGCTTTCACTTCTTTTGTGCTTACCCTTTTCTCAGTCCTTGCCTTCGTTCCCTGCTTCCTTATTTCCCAATGTGCTCCTTTCCTTTCAATCTGCCTTATTTCTGTTTCCTATAGAGTGATATATTTTATTGCTTCCTTCCAAGTGTTACCAGGTTTTCCATTCTTTCCTGTTAAGCACTATTCCCCTCTAGGTTCTTGTCTATAATGGTGGTGTATCTAGTGATCAAGTCGTGCTGTTTCTGCATTACATGTTCCGGTGTGATTGTCAGGATTCATGGGCAAGGCTGACAACTTAGACAGTGTTAAATATTTAACAGAAAAATCAAATCTAGTGTTTATTTGCAATGGAATCACTATCAAAAAATTATATTTTGCACAATTCCATATCTATAGGTTTTATTGATATGATCAGTCCTCATTTTCCACATTTGTGTCCTCTGGCAGTTTCTTAAGAATCCAGAAGCTCAGTTTTTCAAGCTCATCTCTGCTGAGCTCGTGATAAAGGTTTGGAATGCTATGGAAGGAGGTTACCACACCCAAGGAACTCAACACGCGGTTGGTCTCTTCACCCCATGAGTGCATAACTAACTCATCTGAAGTTCCATGGCACTGGTATAGCTCTGGAAGTCTAATGGGATTGTTCTTAAGAGTCTGAGAATAGAAAAGAAAAATATATCAGAGGTATGACAGACTAAAAGAACATTAATGATCAACAATCAGAATGCAAACGTAATCAAGAATTACATACCAACAAAGGATATGCACAACCGAGGTAAAAAAGTAACATGATATTCATTAACAGCTGTTCAGTACGAATTGTTGTTATTGGGGTCTATGTTATGTTTATAGTCTTATAAAGTCAACTACAATGAAAACAAGTTAAATTTAGAATAACTCGGTAATCTATTAGCTTGGCACAATATCTCTGATGGAGAGGTATAACAGAACGGTTAAAACAAGACACTTGAGAGAGAAGATTGAACAGTTATGCAAAAAATTTACAGGCACAACGAATTGCACAATTGCCTACTGTGAAAATACAGTAATAAAGCAGAACATATTTTACGGAATGGCACGAAGAGAGAAGAGCATTTTGAGAACATGTATTCTCATATCTAGATATCAGGCTAGGTTTGTTATGATTTGCTCAAATCGTTAAATGATTTAGTGGGACATACACTAAAAGATGTCCTTTTTCCCTCTTCCCATTTTTGATATTGATTATTAATGAAATGTAAGTAGTTTGATAACAATATGGTGGAGGATTTGTCTGATGCCGACAATCTCAAAAGTGTTGACGGCAATTGAAAGTTACATCAAACCAGCATTTAAGTTGGATTAATGAGTTATTCAAGAAAGTTATGAAGTAAATGTTAACAGGCCCATTATTTGGAATAAAGAAACATTTACATATAATCATTGAACCTTATGGGTTCAATTCCCAAAAAGTAGTACATCGCTACCGTACAAGTAGCTTATATATAGACACAGATTTATAGCTTTTTGGTATTCATAAACATTTAAAGTGCTACTCTCGGAAGGTTGTTACAGGTTTCCAGGCATACTATTGGGAATATTATGTGATATATGCCCAAGGCTCCTAATTCCTTGGTGAGTAATTCTACATGGCACAGAATTATGGATAGGAGGAATGGAGCCCACCGTCCAAATGCCCATTTTTTCTGTAAGGAAACATTTTTGCCCCATGGATAAAGCTCTTCCCACACACCCTATCAAACATGGGAGTGATTTGTTCTCCTTCCCATTGGGGAAGGGGAGTTACTCCAGGCTTTGATTAGAGTAAATCTTCACCTATTTCCAGGATGGAAAGCTTAACTTATAACATCCAATTATCATCCTTGCATGGGATTTACTACTGTGGATTTATCCACATTTGTGTCGGAGAAATCCAATTAGTAAAACCATTTACATAAGCCAGGATTCCCCTTATGGATACATGGCAGGCGTAATGTTGCCATTTGTGGGCTGTAAGCATAGATATGGCTCTCTCCAACTCTCTTTAATTAATATGTAGAACATCTCACTAACTTTCAAAAATATTAAAATTTGGGTTCTCATGGCACTAGGAAGGAGATGAAGAGAAGCACTGAGGATTTATGGATGGATTCGATGTAATTCTTAAAAAAATAAAAATAAAGACAAGTTTGAAGCAAAGTTCCAGAAACTCTCCTCCGACGACATCATGTCACGTTCTCAGCCAAGGCTACTTCAAAAGTTTTGTTTGCATAGAATGGGTTTGGTCAATGTTAGATATCTGGAAAGTTCCCCTGCTCCTTTGGGTGCCTTATTAACTGGGTAAGGATGTGTTTGTGGAAGCTGTTAACTTCCGAGTAAGCAAGAGAAGAGCGTCCTAGTGAAAGACTGCTGGACAGCGGGAGGGCGGTGTTTATGAGGTAGAAAGAAAGAGCTAGAACAAAGACCACTTAGTACTATCTGAAACTTTTGTGATGGATCAAACCTTTTATCACTGGACTTTAAAATGGTGGCTCAAGCAGTGGTTTTATTAAGAACTGATTATGGCCATGCCCTGCTGATAGTTATTCCTAAACTACACCTAGCTCATCTGAAGGCAGCACTACACGCAGAAGTGAGACTCATCACAGTAGTAAAATATCCTGTAAACATCACACCAGTCCTTGCCACTCCTAATTGTTTTCACTTACAATGTGGAAGGAGATTTAAATAGACTGCGTAACACAAAGTCATGCACTGCGGTTCCCGGATATGTCTGGCAAAAATATATACACCCTCGGGTGGAATCTGCTCTTTGCAAAGTGCTGAATCCATCCTCCTGGAGCATCCAAGGATCAAGAAACAAAGAACCATCTGGAACTCGTTTTCAGATCATGCCCTGAAAATATGGAACTCTATTCCCACCTCCCCCCCCCCCCATATTCACATACTCAATATCAGATTCTTCTTTCAAAAAAAGATCTAAAACAACTAATTCCCCAGTACTACCTCAAACCAAAATAATAAAAAAAAAAAAAAAAAAAAAAAATCAATCAAGGCAAGCAGTAAGCTTGAACATTACACATTGGACAGAAATGTATTTCTTTCTTTTATAAACCGGTGTATGTCCCTTGCATGTATTCTGTCCCTAGGAATGATGCGAAGTAAAAATAATTGTATATTACACTGAATTTGCTCTTGTATTGTACTTTCCTCATGTAAAGCACTCTGGAACTCAACAATCTGGTACACGCTATATAAAACTATATACATAAATACGTAAAATAATTTCTAACAGGTGGTATAGGTAACTTTCGATGATTCGGTTGCAAAATGTAAATGTAATGTAATAAAGAATTAAGTGACTAAGTAAGCTTTGACAAGCTACAACACTGAGACTACAATTGTGTTGTGGACTTTTGGCAGCAGACTCTAAGACCAGAGCTGCACGTGTCATTGAAGACAATCACCACCTTGGAACTGAAGGTCCAATGTGCAGATTTTGGGTAATGCTGCAGCTCGATCTCTGATTTTCTTTTCTGAAGGTGCAGCAGAATTCAGCAGATATTTTAATGATTATCTTGCAGACAATAACTTTCAAGTAGCAGATGGGATTGAGCGATGTGTGTGCTTTGAACAGATCTTGACTCATAAGAGCAGACATATTTTCCATGTTATGTTTTAACTGAAACAAGTTTATCCCAAAATGATCCGAGAAAGAATTTGCTGGACTTTGAGACAATTAAGCCATGATGTTGACAATGTACTTCAGTTTGTGGGGAACTGTGGTCAGATCTGTGGACTAAAAAGCATCCTACCAAACATCAGACCCCAAGTTTAAGGAATGACCAACATCCTCCTTGTCATGTATAATCATCCATTATGCCAGCACCAGCAATTTCAATAATTTAGTTTACATAGCTGAATGTCATTAAGGTTACTGATAAAAGATTTAAACATACCTGATAAACAATTGAAGATTTATTTAGAAAACTAGATAGAGCAAAGACTCCAGCTACAGTCTGATGGTATCGATATGCTAAATGCATTGCCATGGCTCCTCCCATTGAAAACCCACCTTTAAAGAAAGAAAACGTTTGATGAGTGTCCTCGAACACAGTAAACAAAATTCAGCAATGCATAAGATTTACCAACCGTGAAGACTTTGACAACTATTTCTACAACCAAAAGCTGCAATAGTGAACAGCGCAGTGCTCCTACCATGAGCAAGCACTAGCATGACCAAGCACCGGAACTTAATGTTCATCAACCCAGATGACTCTACTAAGTGCCCCAATTTCAGGTTAACAATCTCTTCAATTATCCTGGTCAGATGAGTGTTAGTATTCAGGAAACTACAAGGTGCAGTCATCCTATGGGGCAAAAACAAGGTCAGATCACCTGCACTAGTATGGAAATGCACTAATATATTTATCATGTGAACTTGCTCTACCTGTGAAACAAAGAAAAGCATTTTACATATAATTTCCTCTAATATCAATTTTGTTTTTTGCTCTTAACTTGCATTGCTCTTTCTGTCTGCTGTCCAGGTCCGTTTCAGAGATGATCATAATGCTCTAAAGGGGACTCTAGTAGGCTAATTTTGCTTAAATGTCTTCACAAGATTAGTATAATTTGGAAAATGTTATTTGAGTGAATCCTGAATTGTAGAACGGACAATTAATTCTTGAATTTTGCAATACCACTCGCAACCATTTTCTCAGATGACATGAAAACTGCCATTACCTTATTTTTCGATTGCTCAGTGATACAACAGAGATTCTTAGTTGTCTGGGGAGTGGTGTGGGTGTTAACATACATACATAGTTATGTCTCTGATTAAGCATGATAATTTAACTTAAAGCTGAAAGAAAGTGGGGTATTAATTGTGGTGGATGTGGGTTCAACACAAGGAAACTTGTCAGGGTAAAATACAGTTTCAATAATTTAAACCTTAGCTCAAACCCCTAATAGGTGTAGCACTAAGCAGAAAGGCTTAGCATCTGAAAATATGTGAAGCAATACAGTCAAAAATTCAAAACACAACACAATAAAAATCCCACAGGCAATTTTGAAGACCAGATACAAATTGATTGAGTAAAAAGACACCAAAATAACAAACATTCAATAAGGGGAACCAAAGATGTACATTTTTTAAATGTAAGGCAAAAAGCCAGAAGAAAAAGTAAATCATCAATCAGTAGTCACTATCTGTGGTTGACCAGGACCTAGATGTGCTTTTTGGCCAACCACTATGGTGTGCAGATCAAATACATGAAGCAGCGTTGTCCAGGTCAAAGATTTTACATTCAGTCTCTGAAATGGAAGTCAAAATCCTCCAGTAGGGCAACATTGTAGGCTGTAGATGTCACAGTCATCTCAAAGCCGGAGACCCACTAGATGAAGGCCCACTTAAGCCGTTGATTTGGATGGGAAAAGTTATAAGTGTAAGAAATTCAAATTTCATGGCAGATGAAGTCCTTGCGTCAGGCGGATACTTTTCTCGCCTTTACTGGTCAAGATTTCTACTTTCGGACGTAGTCTTTTTTTAAGAAGTTCAAACCCCTCCAGTGAGGCAGGACTGAAGTGGTATCTGACAAAATCAGAATCGGACACCTTTGCCGTGAAGTTCTGCTGATGCCCGAGAGGTCTTGAAAATCCAAAACGTTTCAAAAAAACTTTTCAGAGTTTCTGGAACAGCACCTCTTTGTCACTTCTGAAGCCCCTGGGTCCTCAGGGTGAGGATTCACTCCAGCAGAGGCCACCAAGAGGATCCACGCCAATTCCAGTTGCTACTGATCAGCAATGCATGTCAGGAAAAAGGCCTCTTGCAGCTTGTTGTGTCCCTCTAGCCACATACAAGGTCTGCCAACTGACCCTTGTAGTCCACTTTTAATCTTGAGTACAAGTGGGAGCAGGTCCAGTAATTCACCCCTCCGCAAAAGTCTCAAACAGCAGGTCCAGTCCTCTTTTGTTCTTTTGCTGGTCCATCCAGGGGTATGTCTAGAAAACGAGCCTTCCGCACCTGCTTTGCTACATCAAACTAGTATGGGGGCAAGCTCTCCCTCTCACTGGGATGATGCTAGGCTGACAATGGTGTGTCCTCGGAACAAAGGGCTTTGCCCTCCAAGGCTTCCCCTTACACTAAACTGGAGCTGGGCAGGCCTCACCACTGCACCTTTGAAGTAAATTAATGTCCTGCACCTTTGAAGTAAATTAATGTCCTGAACCCTCGCAGCTTTTCTTCCTGGGCTAACAGGTGTCACATACCTCATACCCAGGCCATCCTGTCCAACAGGCCTAAACCACTATCTTGCTCTGGGTGCAGTTTTCACACCACATTAAGGCCAAGCCCCTTTTGATGGAGTCAATCAGTGAGTCCACATCTTCCAAGTAGGATAATTCGGCATCGGATTGTTCCACATAATGCGTAGCATCGCCGGGAATTTTAGTTGCGCCCTGGCCCCCAGTTTGTGGAGTTTTTCCATTCTCCTAATGAGCTTCCACTGATGCTGGTGTGTAGCCTTACACACATCAGACCAGAGACTGAAGGAATAACCTTTGACGGTGAGAGACCCACACTTCAAAGCAATACCGAAGATGGCCTCTTTTACTGCGTATGAAAGAATATGTACCAGGATCTTCTTGGGTTTTGATGCTTCAGATTCCTTTCAAATGGATCCCTGTGTTCTCTCTGGATCTCCTGTCCGAGATTAATATCAGGCATATCTTTGAGAACTGTGTCCCGTAATAGTGCTATGATAAAGGTCTTCATGTCTCTACCTTCCTCTGCCTCTGGGACATGTAGGATCTGGGGGTTATTCTTCCGAGAAGGATTCTTGATCCTCTCTAAATCCCCCCTCAGACCTTGATTTTGCTTGGTCAATAGGCTGATTCCAGTTGCATTCTTCTGTATATCTTGTTTGACCAAGACGACCTCTTTCTCCAGTGCTCTAGTCTGCACTGCCACCTCATCCAATTTCTGGGAAAAGCTAGGCAAGAAGCTTGAATCCTCGAAAGGTTAACCTTGGATACCTCAAACCTACTCTAGATCTCCGCCTTAAGCCCCAGTAGGATAGCTGCCAGTGACTCCTCTGCCTGTACCCCAACCATCTCATCCGCTAAGGGCCCCAAGGTGGCAACTCTCTCCTGCTGATCCTTCTGGCAGAGCTCACCCACTTGCTTGGACCTCCCTAGGGGAGCAAGAAACTCAAACCTGCTCCTGGTAGTGATCTGTGGGACGTGCTGGGTAGGGCCATTCATAGCTGGACTGGTTACTTCACTAAGTATATCCGTACTACTCGTTCTAATCGCATCTGAAGAAATGTGAGGAGATTCCGTATCCTGGTTCCGTCTTCCCATAGCCCCCTCAGGGGCCCCTTCAACACTTTGATGAAGAACAGGCGAGGCCATGTCTTTGAAGAAGGAGTTGAGGGATGGTGTCACTTCCTGAGGTTTTTCTTATTGAGGTCAGGCTTCATGTAGGGTCTGGGTGTGGCGAGGGGGGGTGCATGCTGCGGGCTAGCTTATAGTTGTTGTTCATAACATTCCCTCCCAGGGGATGCTCTTAGGCATTCAAAATGTTAACCAGTAGTGGGAGGGTTCCCCAGGGTGGGATCTGGGAGAGGGCACTGGGTGGAGAGCACTGGGGAGAGAACAACAACAAAAATGTCCTCAAGATCACCAAGCTGCTGTTTTTCTAATCACTTATTTCAAAATAGATTATACTACAGGAATAAGGGTGGAGATGCTTAGAAATTAAATGGGGGCAGGCAAAGAGATTTGCTTTTTAACTTGGAATGTTAATGGCCTTAGGTCTAATGGGAGGCAGAGATTTGTGCTTCGGTATCTTGAAGAGAGTATGACCCATGTTATGATCCTGCAGGAGACCAATTTAACGGCAGAGTAGAGCCCTCTCTTCTAAATATAGATGGATTGAGAATTTTCTAGGCTCGAATCAAGCATTGCAAAAGGGTTACAATTCCTTTGAGGGAAGGAAGAGGGGTGGAGGTGCTGTGCTCAAAAAACGATAGCTCAGGTAGATGGATCTTGGCAGGTATGAAATGTTCTGATTATGAATTCATATGTATTGGCTTTTATGGCCCGAATGCCGATGAGCCTTCCCACCTTTCCACCCTGGAATGGAACCTGGTGGAGTCTTCACTACCGATGGTGCTGTGGGGGGCGATTTCAACACTCTGGTAGATATCAGTCTCAATCAATCTACCAGGAGAGATTGTATCTATACACCTAAGACTAGGCAGGCTCTAAGAGGTATGCTACAGGACTTGGGGTTGGTGGATGTGTGGTGCCACCAAATGGGTTAGACAAGGGGGTATACATTCCACAGCAAGAAATATGGTCATTTCTCAAGGCTCAACTATTGTTTTGTGGAAAGTGCCATAGCAGATAAGGTTAAAGAGGTCAAGCACGTGCCAGGGCATATCTCCGATCATTTAGCTGTGACTATGCTGTTTCAGTGTTCTGGTTATGGGCAGAATTCTAGGTGGATGGTCAATCATGCCCTTCTCTTGGAGGCAGAAGTTGGATCGGCTCTGAAAATAACCAGTGGTGATTTTTTTCATTGATAACTTAGGATCTGCCTCCCCTGCTATAGTCTGGGATACTTCTAAAGCCTTCATACGTGGGGTCTTGCGAAGTCAAGCATATTTTAAGGTTCAATCAGAGAGGGTGGAGTTTATCTCTCTGGGACAAGAAATAGGGACATTGGAGGGTTCCCTGCAGGCGCAAAACTCTCCTTTGGGCAGGGATCAAGCACTGAAGAGGTTGGAAGAGGCGCAACAACATTTTAAAATCAAGCTGGATAATAAGTGCAGGGATAAGTGACAGGCAAAGTGTCTAAATCTTTTTGAGTATGGGGAATGATCAGGATCACTCTTGGCATGGAAGACGAGGTCAGAGAGGTCTAGGAACAACAAGGAGAGGATTATTAATTCGGGGCGGGGGAACATCTCCAAAAAGGGAGGAGAAATGCAGGAACACCTGGTCTCCCTTTTCTCAGCGCTATATACAGAGTAGGTCTATCCAAACCTTGATAGGCTCAGGGAATGGTTGGGGGACAGGGGCCTTCCTGGACTCACGGAGTTGGGAAAGAAGTCCCTTGAGGCACAGGTCACTCAGACAGAAATTTGGGAGCACCTGAAACATGCTAAGAATGGGAAGGCCGCGGGCCCAGATGCCATTCCCCCTGAGCTTTATAAGCTATTGAAGAAGTAATTGTACCTTTTTGGGGAAAAATTGATAACTATTTATATGGAGAACACCCAGACCCAGATTAATCGAGGGAAGCCACGTTAGTGTTAATCTTAAAAACTGCTAAGGATCCTAAAAAGGCAGACTCATATCGGACAATTTCTCTACTAAATGCCGACAATAAGGTTTTTTCAAGCATTCTGGCTAGTAGATTTGCCAAACTAGCTCCTCAATTAATCCACCCCGATCAGAAGTGGTTTGTCCTTAAACGCCAGATCCAAGAACTCACTCAACAACTAATTGACTCCCTCAACCTAGCCACTGCCTATTCGATCCCTTTGATAGTGGCTACAATAGATGCTGCCAAGGCTTTCAACCGAGTATGCTGGGCTTATCTGTGGTAGGTCTTGTCAGCATTAGGTTTCAGCCCGTGTTTTATCTTGATCCTCCAGAGATTATATGAAACCTCGTCTGCCTGAATGCCATTTAATGGTTCCTTGACTAGAAGTTTTGGGATCTCTAGAGGCATGAGGCAGGGGTGCCCTCTTTCTTTCCTTCTGTTTGACATCTATATCGACCCAGTTACTCAGAAGGTATCAACAGGTATTCCCCTTTTCCTCGCAGCACTACAGGAAAAAGATAGCGCTCTATGCTGATGACCTTATAATATGCACATCAGATCCTGCCCAGACTATCCCTAGGGTAGAAAAGCTAGCTGAAGAGTTCAGGTCTTTATCAGGATACTCCGTGAAAACCGCCAAGTCTGAGGTTATGTGTTGAAACATTGCTAATTTGAATGGGGAGGTTAAGACTGAGATCAAATACATAAGCATCTCCATAGTCCATGCATTGGAGGCAGTCCCTACACAATCTAGGGAGGGTGGTAAAGGAGATCGATCTGCTTCTTACTAAGTGGAGGAATTTGGAACTGAATATTTATGATCAAGTGAACTTGATTAAAATGTTGATACTCCAAGTTGACATATCTTTTTAATTGTATCTCATTTATGTTTCCCAGAACGGCTATAGCTAAAATACGGGGAAAAATAAAAAGTTTTATCTGGGCTACTGGTGGAGCCAGGCTTTCCTAGAAACAAATGAGGCAAAGGTTGAAAAAAAAAAGGGGGCCTGGCATTACCGGACTTGAGTTCTTATTGTAAGGCTTTTCCAGTTCAAAAACTGTATGATGCTCCATGGAACTCCGGATAGCTCAAACTGGGGTAAGATCTTAGCAGAAATTATCACAGAGCTGGGACCTACAGGTTTCCTTTATAAGTTCAGGGCCCTGAAGTTTAAACAAAAAGTTTGACTGAAAGTTTTAAAGGCTGCATTCATCCTTTGGTACAGAGTCAGGAAGACTCTGGGTATTAGCTACTATTCAGAATTCTCACCAGTTTGGACTCCCCAGGTACCCCAGAGTGTTTGCTGGATGGGTTGAGCTACCCCCTTAAGGAAGGCTGGGATAACAACCTGGGGGGAACTGTTCACAGTGCATGGTCTATTACCTTGGGAAGCACTTAAGGCTAGGACTGGGGGTTCCCTATCAAGATTTAAATACTTGCAGCTCTCCTCTTGGTATGCAAGTGCCAATAAGGAGATCGGTGGATCTGGGAAGTTGAGTCACTCCTGCAAGATTTGAGGCCCATGAACAAAGAGGTTTCCATATGGTATCGGAAGCTCTTGGACTAGGAAAATAGAAAACTGGAGGCACCATATGTGGTTTGGGAGGAGATGATCCCAGGTTCTGAGCTATTACATCTGTGGCAAGTATCCTTAAACTTGCTGTATTAGATGTTTAAGCAGGCTAATTTAAAAAGGAACCATTATTTCACCCATAATAGAATATTTTGGACCCCCAAAGGATTGCAAGGTTTGTGCAGTACCCGACCCCAAGATGCAGAAGATGCAGCCATCTTGAAGCAAACGATGAACACATGTTTGCCACCTGTCCCTCGATCAGCAGGTACTGGGAGACCATGACTAAAACCACTGTGGAAATTTTGGGAGTTAGAATCAAGCTGAGCCCCACGCTGGCGTTTTTTGGGGTAGATACTGCATCATACAGCCTCATGGGTAGACCTCAGGGGTGTCTGCTGTTCTATCTAGTGCCTCTTGCTAGAAGGGAGATCCATTACTTTCCTCCCCAGAGGATTGGCTAAAGGCTTCGCACCGGACCTGCAGATTGGATCTAGGGAGCACTCCAGGCAGGGCGGATACTATCTGGGCTTACTTTGAGGTGGAGTGGTATGTCGGTTCCAGAAAATAGAGTAGTCCCATGATTGCACCCAAGCACCAATGAGATATGGGTTTCTAGCCTAGGTTGGTGTGGTGAGGCCAACACTAGTGTATCAGGCTGGAGGACATTCTCCTAATGTAGTATAGCCGGAGTTTGCAGCAGCTTTGGTGATATGAGGACAAAAAAAAAACATCAAGGTCAAGCACTGGCAGGTACAGCTGCTGGCAGGCCAATACAAATTAGCCTCCAGGAGCATCAGGCAGGGAAAAGGTAACTTTATAAATGCTACTTTTCCTAAATATTTATTAGAAACTTCTTACTGAATTAGATTTTTAATAAATATACAAATTTTAAAAATGGTGGCTGAACCATTTCTCTAGCTTGCTCAAAACCTGAGAAAGCAAAATTAATAGATTTAGCAAAATTAATAGATGCATCTTCACTCTAGTTTTCCGATTGGACAGCCAGAGCCTTCACAGTTAAAATACCTTTTGGGGGCTTGTCACTGGAAGGACATGCCAACATTAAATATGTAGATGTCTCACTTTTAAATACCAAGGACCCGATTTATAGTTTGGCGACCATGTTACGTACAGTCGCCATGGAAGAGTACTTTCCTCCTGCCATGGCGAGGTTACTCCGCTCACCACGGTTAGAGACTTTCGCCTCTCTTTAATTTCCAGGAACCGCTGTCATGGAGATTCTTGTAAATGCATTGAAAGTTTGAGCCCCGTATGTCAAACTTTCCTCTTTTTTTATTTTTAAAAACAAAATCCTCATGCAGGATTTTGTTTTTGAAAATAAAAAAAAAGTGATGACCTCCCCATTAGGGGAGTTTTCTCAAATGGCGTGGGGGTCATTATGCAGTTTTCCCTGCCCCTTACCATCAGGTTTTACATGGTGGTGACGGACAATGAAAACTTGCCATTTGTCCACCCACTCTAAATAGCGCAAATGGATGGACAAATGGGAAAACCTCCGCTGCCTATTAATCTGTTGGGCTGTCAGAGGTTTACGTTGGTGGCAGAGATGGAGTATCTCTGCCGTCGACATACTGAAGGTCTGCCAATCTCCAAATGAGGAATACCGTCTCTGCCAGACTCTAAATCAAGCCCCAAATATTCTACCTTGTGGGCTACAATGCCTACTTAGGGGTGACTTTAATATCAGGTCAGACTGCAGGTTTAAACTGAAGCAGTCAGGCTACATTTGTAGGCCTGACCCCATGTTTGCTTGTCACATTAGTGGATGGCACAATGAGTGCTGCAGTTTATAAATGACATTTAACTTTCCATTTCATGTCCTCAGTCTCTACACCATATACCATGGCCTGACAGGCGAGTTCAATATGCCAATCAGGGATTTGCAATCGTTACATGTTTTAGGAATCAGAGCACATGCACTTGACACTGGTTGGCAGAGCCTCAGTGTGCGGTTTCTAAAAGCCATGAATAAAGCACAAAATGGGGTTGATCACTCAAACAATGACATTTTCTCACAAACCTTTAATATTTTTAGGCTCAGCTAATCAGCCTCTGCTTCAGACGCATTTATTATAAGCGCCCAATTGTTCCATCCTAAGATATTTGACCCTGACAATAGTATTTTAATATTTTATTATCATTACTTGTTTTAATAGTACTTATATTGACTGTCTGTAAACAGATATATGAGTGGTAAATAGAAGTTCACTGAACCATATAGAAGTATTTAACCAATATAGATATGACTGTATAGTTATAGATAGTTAATATGAGTTATAATGTATGAAGTGATCTACATAAAATTGTTTAGCAGAAATAGAAGTTTGGTCCAGAGAGCCTTCATGTCTGACAGAGCCAACACTGAAACAATTAATTCAACAGGAAGTCAAGTGGCTTAATAATCGATCCTGGATCAACATAAAGACCACTACACAGAATACATCAAAGATTATATGGCTTTTGATATCTTGCCTTTAAAACACCAATCACTGACACGCTTACTTCACACCCACAATGGTAAATGTAGTCTCATGGAACAAATATCCCATCAAGCAACTACTGTAGCACCACTACTACATTAGCACCAAGACGTATTTCTGAATGAGATCCAGTCAAAGAAGGGGAAAGAAATCTACTAAGGATATGGTTTGGGAAAAAGCAGCAAATCCCACATTTTGAGCACTCATTATTATGAAAAAGTCACAAAGCAGAGCAGACATACTGACAATAAAGGCATATTGGTAACAGCAAAAGCAACAGCCAATGCATCGGAAATAATTGTGGTAAATCGTTTTTGCTTCTGTGATCGCCCTTGGAACCTTGACACATAAGCTTTATATCATTTAGAAGACGCTTTAATTCCCATGCAATGCGAAAACATAATATTTGGAGTGACTTTTACATGGCTCCTGATGATTTAGGGAACAAGAGCACTATATTCCTTTGACAGGTAATGGTGAAAGGAGAATTATGTTAAAGTTTAGCCACTGACAAGTTTTAGGAGCTCTGGGGACCACTGTAAGCAAAAGATCAGGATTAATCATTTCCACTGGTGTTTGTATATTTCCCCTTCTTATTGTGGTAATGTTCGCCGTAAAGGTAGCAAACATACAATCTAACCACTGGTTTGCTGATATTTTTGAAACGTTATCATCATTTATGATGTAACAATACAAATGGGTGGTGCACAAATGCTAAATTAGTAGAAGAGTGAAGCCTTAGGCTAAGTAGATTTTAAAATCCTGAGGTTGACAATTTAAATCAAATGACATCCCTTTCAGTTCTCCAACACAAGAAAGTCTCAAACAGAAGTGTTTCAATAAAGTCACACACAGTCCTTCTTCAAGTTATTCACAATTTTATAGTCATGGCTGTCACAAATTACTAACAGATCTAGAGAATCTAACACAGGAGTTCTCTCTCTTTCTATGAAAGGGTGAAGGTCATTTACTATACCTCTCAGGACGGGCGTAGTGTTTAACCTCAACCTCTACTAACAACCAAAAACAATAAAATAGCTCTCTAGATGAAGACAATTTTACTGAGCACAGTCATCCTCCTTTCTTGGTTTAGTGTCAAGAAATGCAAGTTGCATTACATTGACTGCTCTCAAAATTCATGCACCCCCTTAAAATAGAGGAACCGCCAGTCGAGCCTAAAATCCGTATTTGTAAATCTAAATCCGTATTTGTAAAGCGCGAACTACTCACCCTTACGGGTCTCAAGGCGCTGGGGGCCGTCGTGGAAATTAAGCGAGCTATTGCCCAGAGTCACATGGTGCTGAGCTGAGCTGCCGCCGGGGATCGAACCGTGAACCCTGTGCTCCGAAGACAGCTGCCCTGGCCGCTGCACCACACCTACATGTACGCCCTATCTGTGGCCTCTCCGCCAGCACCGCATGACATGTTTAAACGTATTTCCTTTGTGGTAGTGTTGTGGTGGCATAGATATTTGTTCACGAGGAACAAACCAGAAAGAACAAACCTGTCTTCAAGTTTCAATAGCTTTTCAACACTATAAACCTGAGGTAGCTTTGGGCAAAATGCTTCCTTGCCATATTATACATCAAACCATCCTCCTAGTGTGAAGCAAGGCAAGTGTTAAAACAATGTAAGTTGGACCATCCTCTGGACTGCCTTTGGTCATTTTCCCAAAATATCTTCATGAACATGTACAATCTACTTCTAAAAAAGAATTTGCATGGAACAAACAGCATGTGAGAAAAATTAATTGGATCGACAGGTTTGTCTTAGAAGGCTTAATGCCGAACACAAAATGTTACAAGATGAAACAGCCTCCCATAACTATTCTCAATCTGATTAACTATGTCCCAGATTGTTATAGCAATCTTGATCAAATTTCATTTAAAAAAATACACATTAAACAAATAAAGTAAAAGTCATATGCTAGAATGTATTTCAAGAAGACATTTAATTTCCTGCTGCTGTAAATCACTACAAGTAAGTGGTGCCCATAGGGCTAGGCCCATGTTATTTTAATATTGTTCAATAGTACATGAATAATGAATATATTTACATGGCATTGCAGTCAAATTTTAAAGCATTAGTGCAGTGGTCTCAGTTTGGTTAGGTTTATTTCTCCAATCAAGGTAATTTCAACAGTTAACTATAGAACAAGAGCAGACCCAAGGTGCTCAGTGGTAGTCCTTTAGTAGTTCCTGCTATCTTTATAGACAATTCTTTTATTTCTCTTCAGCAGAACAGCCAACATGTTTTGTCTCAACCTTCTTCAAGGCTGGTAGGGAGAATAGTAGGTTAAAGCTAAAGAATCCATATGACTGACTCCTTATAATATTGCCTAGCAGGAAGAAGGGTTACAGTACTAAAGTTATGCTCAAGGCTCTATTCAGTTATGAATGGAAGGATCTGCAGCCTAGATGGCAGCAGTAACAGTTCACGCTATCACTGGTATTCTTCAAAGTTTTGAGACAAATTGACACCGGTGAATATCGAACAGCACAACCAACTATTTAGTATTGCCTCTCAGTTGAATTTCCATAGTGTGTTCCAAATGCAGAAAATCTTTTGCCCTGCTATGAAAGCGCAGTGCGATCTATGAGGTAGTCTAGAAGCTCCACGTGTTAGTGCATCAAATTTCAACACTGGAATGAAAAATGGTGATTATTGCATCCACAAATGATTACAAGAAGGTGAGGATCACAAATATGGCATGCCTTCCCATGTCTATATTTTACTTGGGCTGATTCAAGTTAAAATGTATATTTATATTTATTTGGTTAATGTAAATTTTCCTTTTTTTATAATGAACTAATATTTTTAATGCAACAAACTGTTTTAAACAAATGACTCCAAAAATGTATAAAGTAATAGGAAGCAAAAGACACACAATTGATGGACGGAATGCAGAACAAATCAAAACATTCACCCCCAGTCAAGAGATCTGGGTTATATCCATCATTCTTTTGCTCACCATGCCACCCCAGTTTAGTTTCATTCCATCCATCAATTGTGGGTCTTTTGCTTTCACGCCCTATGTGCGCCGGGGTATGACCCGACGTGGGTCCCTGGCTCACTGTGCGACTGGATTCAAGCTATCCTGGCTGATGAGGGCTGAAACCCTGAGACCGGTCCTAGGCTGCTTGTTTCTGGTCCAGGGAGGACCTGGCTTGGCAGTTCAGGCTGGACTGTTCCCATGAGGCACAGGGTCAAGAGTGATTTGCATATGGCCAGGTCTAAACTGGGGTGGCATGGTGAGCGAAACAATGATGGATTTCACCCAGATCTCTTGACTGGGGGTGAATGTTTTGATTTGTTCTGCATTCCGTCCATCAATTGTGTCTCTTTTGCAAAGTAATAGGAAAGCATTCAAATTTATATAATAGCAACTTCACTCAGAGGTATATTGTATCTTACTTTCGCCAGTGAAAAAACAATATGGGGGCCCTATTCACAATCATAAATTTACACATGTAGATCATGTGTAAATGTATTCTTGTGCTTAAGTGTAAGTCTATAAGTTTTAACTATTTAGGAATTTGGATTTAGAGTAAATGCAGACTTGCATGTCTCTACTCCCTTAGTAAAACTGAAATATCTTATTTAATACTATTTCAAATTGAGTTAATATTAAATTGCTGCCTCCATTATTTTATATGGGAGTTGCCGAAGCTGTTATTGGCCATGTGTGGTGCTAAACTTCCTCAAAAGCTGAGCTGGTGTACATTTACTACTGTACTGGGACCTTTTTGGCTGTAGTAACTTTAGAAGTATAGATTTTGAGTATAAATGGGTTCACACATTTGTGGGTGGGTGTTTGCATGTCTGTCACTAAACCTCTCTTTACCCCTACCTAGACCCCGCTCATTTAGGAGTATTTCCCATTTTCCAGTCACTTCCCCTGGTCCCTTTCACATTTATTACTAAAACATATCTCCCTATACATGGTGGAGATCTCATCACAGACAAGACCGGCGTGGCAGAGGTCTGTGAACCAGGGTTAGTGAATGGCATTTTGTAGTATGTGAGCAGTACTCCTTTAGTACTACTTTATGCATTACAAAATGCAGTTGGTGAATTGGGCCTTATTATTCAATTTAGATTCATCATGAAGTATAATCTCACAAAACAGAAGTGGTCTCTACAACAACAGGAGAAGGCATGAGTTAGGAGTCTTGGTGCGAGTTGTCGGATCATTTTTGCATCATCTTCTCTAAAGTAGACTAGATATTATGCTAATACCAGTCGTTTCAGTGGTGTTTCTCTTTGTTTCCAGTATTTGCTTTTTTGTTTCCTTCCTATGTTTGCATGAGATGTCACAGGATGAGGCCTGAGGGGTCCTTTCTGGTCCTGATCAAGCAGGTGCTGCATTCACATTACCAGTGCTGCTGAGGCTGTAATCTTTTACCAGTCCCACAGCGGCTGGTGCTACCCCAGAAATTTTATGAGAAATCAGACGTCTCTGCCAGATAAGTGACCAGAAACTGTTTGCATGCATGCATGCAAAGATCCCTTGTTTAATTGTGTATCAATGTACGTCTAACTAGTTAAACTGTCTGAGACTAAAGGGACAAGATATTCAGAGCTGGGCATCTACCCAGTGAAGACTCCTCAGACGGCAGCTATTAAACTCATTTTTTTGTGTAATGGATCAAGAGCTCTATCGGCGTTGAGTACAATGACTTGAACTGATAAGTTCTGAAATATAGGGTGAAAGAACACAACACGTGCGGAACTACTCCCCTCATTTAAAGCCCTGTGGAGAACTTCAAAGGTGATCCCACATAGGCTTACTTGGGAGGCGTGTTAACGAAGTAACTCATGACAGGTCAATGCATTTTAGTAATGAAAGTCTATTGATTTAGCACTGCATCTGAATTAGAAATACTGCAATTATTATCTACGTTCTGGCCTATTATTCAGTACAGTAGAGTCACCACAGCCACAAATCACTCTCTGAAGACACGGTAACACTTCTGCTAGTAGGTGTTGTCTGATAGTGATTAGCCTTATTAGAAAAGTGCAGGAGTATTCAACGACAAAACTGGCAATTAGTGTATTTGTTTCTGCACAGGCGACGAATGCGTACCTGCATTGTTCCATTTTATTTTAGGGTACTTCTTAGATTTTGTTTGTAACCGATCCCCTTGTCTTGGGATCATTGGGTGGTCAATGTTCTAGCAGCAGTGGTGGCCAGGTGGCTTTCGGGGATTGTAGGGTTCATGCTCCCTCCGTAATCACATGGAGAGAAGGACCACATTCTGACATTCCATGACACTATGCAAAAGACACCCTATGTCCTATTGGTGAATGAAAGCTGCATTTTTAATACAATCTGCAAACAGAATAAACATCCTTAAGTATATATCAGGAGAATGAGAAGGGACACCCAGTACGCAGGGATGAATAACTCTAATCTTATTACATTCGTTTTGGAACTTGTCACATTTAGCTACATAAATTAGCAATAACGGTGGCAAGCAAAGTAAATGAAAGAAAATACAGGCTTTTTATTGCTTTTTTGTTTCTTTTAAGCTTCGTATCTGTCTGTTCTGCAATCATACTAGCTTTATCGACGTTTGAGATGACGTGGGTAATGTACAGCATTGATTCAAAGCATAATGACTAAAACACAGTCTGTATTCCGAAAGCTATTTGTACACCAGATGTCACCTTAAGTGTGCAGATAACTGCATTTGTGAGGGCAAAATCCTATTTCTGACTCCCAGAATAAGGTGTGGTAAATTCCTACCCTGATAAAAGGCATTAACATTCATTCCACAGTATGAGAGGTTATCTGTGTAAGCAACTTTACACCCAGAGGCTGTTGGCGGGCGTTCCTGGGTGGGTTCACTGGAATAAGTTAATTAATACCTACAACCTCTCAAGTTAGTGGAAACCATCAAGCTTTAGTAGGGATTCACTCTCTGAATACATTCACAAACTTACCCTGTAAAGGTAAGGAATAAAGTTATTTGACGTAGGGAATATTGAAAAGCCATAAAATTGTTAGGCTGGGGCGAGGGGAGGGGTATCTACATAAGAAAAAATATTTTGCCGAAGAGAAGCAAAGCAAAACAAATTAGAATTGAAAAAAAAGTCACATTTTCCCATATGGAAACTACACCTTTTGAATATTCTATGATGCATACTTGGCTTGACAATGCCTGGGAGTACTCACAGAAGTCTACAACTAGCATAGACCTGGAGTAAACCTCCACGTTATGCCATACAAGGTGTAAATTAATTTGAGGCATAAATTATAAGACCTGTGTGTAAATTTACGACCTTTGTCCCTGAGGTTTTGTGAATCTTGTCCTATTTGCGTGCCAGACACGATCTCACAAAGTCTTAAGGCACAAAGCACAGTGTGTGATTAATACATAAATTAAAGATGGATGCAATTAAAAAAAAACGAACACGTTCCTTGAGCAGCGCCACCTTCTTCTAGATGTCCGGTTTGAGAAGCCTGCTGATGAGGAAATGAACACGAGCTGTTCTTGGAAACTCGCGCTGTTTTCTCGGTGAACCATGCATACTGTTCGAGCAGATTGCAACTACAAAAAAATTATTGGACCCCTGGGGTTCTGTACTTTTGCAACACGCCTTAGTCCATGGTAGCAGTAGTAAACGACGCCAAGAAGCACGAAAAATAAATGAACAAACTATAATGAAACAAATTAAAATGGATGGAAGAGAATAGAATGTGGCGCGACCCATGAAAGCAAAACTGTAGTTGAGAGAAATGTTAATAGCAATGGACAAGTCTGCAATATGTCTTGTTGCCGTTTTGTAATTTTGTTTTTTTATTCACGCGCGCATGATAGAGTGGCACAAATAAAGCCAGTTTCATTCATTTCATACAATGCATTTCATAGCACACTTAGGAATGTGCATATTGAAAACGCATTCGTATTTCCAATTTTTTTTTATTGACGTTTTGCACCCAGTTAGTCACGATCTGGCACTGCCACCGACAATTACTCATTTGCAATCTTTTACAATGCAGTCACCTTCGATGCAGAATAATATTAGGTAATGGTGCTTTCATGTGTTTCACGCACCGAAATCAGCAAAAATACAAAGGGCCAGTACTTTGGATTAGAGTTTCCATGGAAAAACCTGCGGTTTATCACTTTGTGGCACAAAGGTCTCTGGGCAGATACTGCGCTGAACGTTCAGTTCAGACAATGATTTAAGTGGCAATTTACAATTGATGACACAATGTTATGATTCGAAAAGATAATATTTCAATGGATGTCTAAATTGACATGATGCAGAAAACACATGCTCAGTTGGAAGAGTTTACATTTTTGGCGCTTTTTCTTTTTATTCTGCTAATATAAACTTGGCAAGTGGAGGTGAAACGTAAAACTCTAACTAGCGACATACTCTTGAGTGTGCTGGTTGGTCATTTCGCAAGGTAACTACCTGGCAGCTTTTGTTGTGGTAGCCAGCCACATTTCACTTTTACGAATTGGTGACGTGAATAACATTTCAATCCAGATGTCTCTCCACACTAAACATTCAGTCCTTTCTAGCTTTGCAAAGAGGCTGCCTTAGTACAGCCCTACAGCAAAAAAACAATAACTTTATCTTCTTTCGCTCAAACAAGGGATTTCGAGACATTTTGCCACATTAAAGAACCACATTTTTAATATGCACTTTTTGTAAAAAAATCCCTCCTTGATACCTACACTTTTTTCTACATTGAAGAGGCAGCTGCTTCAAACGCTACCCAAGGCTAACCCTTCTGTTGTCTTTGAACTGGTCAGCACTTTGTTTTGCAATTGGGAATTGAAGCCCTGATGTATCAAGGGGTTCTCCATTCAAAGTCTGAGGAGTAAAAAAAAGAACTGCGGCGGCAGAGTTTGCAAAAAACACATTCCGATGCATTTAAGAAGTCACACATTAGAAGTCGCAAATGATTTTCCACTTGCAAAGTCTAAACAGCAAGCGCGCAACTTATTATTAAAAGGGGTCATGCAAAGGTTGATCCCCACGCCTTGCAACGATATTTAATGGTAGTTAACCATTGGTGAAATGCAGACACGTGATAGGGTGCGGTAGCCATTTGCAAACATCTACAGGCATCGGGGAGAGGATGCAGGGGTCCCTACGACAACAGCATGTTCTCCCCGATTTCTGGTCTGATCCCTACATATAAGGTCCCAAATGCGAGACCGATTGCATTGCAAATGCTTGTTAGTGTCTAGCTATGAACAGCTTCAGCGGTTTGTTGTGAACTCTAATGTGAACAATACAGAGCCAGCAAATACCACAGAGGGTTACACTGAGCCTCTGGCTACCCAGGATGGTGCTGGTGAGGTGGCAAAGTAGTTCCTTACTGTACACACAGCCAGCGCATAGCTGCCTGCAGCACAAACTTCTCGAATACTGACTCACCAGAGGCTCACAGTCCTACCCAGCTTCCACCTGCTGAAGGTGGCTCTTCCTAGGTACCTTACTACAGAATTCGTCACAGACTGCAAAGCCAGATGTTTTGGTTTAAATTGCAGCCCCTCCCCCACTGTGTGACAGGAGCTGCATTCTGGGCGTAATGTCAATGCGAATGCAAGAAAGGAGTTCTGCTGTCCCTCACAGGCCAACATCAGTTCCTTCACAGATATTTGGAAGTATTTATAGAGAGAATCCTGCCTCATTAATATACATGAGGCATGGTTTCTGTGAATCTTTCTAAATGCCTACTAGTTCCGGGGATACTAGCAGGAGTAAGGTTTGGGCCCCCCTGTTGACACACCTATACCTAGCTCTGCTGCTGGATCGGCAGGGGTGGTGCATTGTAAGGAGTATCCACTTATCGAAGAAGCTGGCCACAGCATCACCAACATTTTAGAGGAGAGGATTCCCCACTCAGGCCATTGGGGATTGCCAAATGGATCATCCTCAGCAGTCTAGATAGGAGTTAAGTATTAATTAGGGTCTAAAACAATTCAGTTCCTCTCTACTCATTCTATTAAATGACCAATGTAAGGCATTCAAGTATAGGTCATTCTATACTTTCTTTAGGAAAGTATGGTAACACTCTGTGACAACACCCAATGGGAACAATTGGGAGAATGCAAATGTGGGGAAGAAGAAAATAGTTGTGCGCATGCTTGTTGACCCGGCAACGTAACTTGGTCTTGGTATGTACGGGCACAGCTGTTTCTCAAATATCAATGATTGTTCAAGAATGTAATACACATCTTGGAAAGAAAATGTACTATGAAATGGTGATTATCTGCGGTTATGAAAAAGTTGAATAAAATTAAAACAAACATGTAGCCCATTGGATAAAGCTTGACATGTTGTTCTATCACACGTTAGTAGCGATGTTGCCCAATTAGTTAAGATTGTGTTCACATTGTAAATATGGTTACTGTACATAAACTTTGTCAATCCTTTACAGAAGCATACAATTTGTTGTTTTACAGTGTTCACATGACATATATACACAGTTTTGAATTTGGGGAAAAAAAAAATCACACTGAATTATTAAGTGAAATATTAAGTGACACTGGTTATACGGTCAGAGTTTGATCAAACACAGTGGTGGAACTCTCCCTGCATCATTACATAGAGCTACACATGACCAAGCACACCGCAGGACACAAGCCAAGGCTTAAACTAGGCAGGAATGAAGGCCTAGACCTGAAAGCATTTCAGACATTTAAAATGAATAACAGAAACTCAAGATCTTGTTGATCGATGATGGTTAACAACTTCTAAATCAATCAGGAAAAAGAAAGGGTTAGAATTGACAGGCCAATTTTGTTCTTCTGTTTAAAAAAAGAAAGAAAATTGAGAAAATACCTGGATATTCTAAAATGAATGCCATGATCTTTTTTTCCTTTAAGTAAGGTTTGGATACTCAGATTAAGTATTAAGCAAATCAAAGTGATCAAAACCACAGACTTAAAACACACAACCGTTCTCTTGAAAAAAGCAACCTGTTTACCACTGAGTGGAGTACATTACAAAGAGACAGAAGTTCCTGAAGCTCCTTAAACATTTTTGGGAGACATGAATAAGTTGGAAACTATAAAAGTCTACTTTTGGAAAAGCAGCCGATTGAACTGGGCTGCCATGCAAGGGTTAACATTCAGCACTATTTTGTTCAACAGTAACACATGTATCATTACTACTGTGGGTACTTTCAGAAACACATCATACTTAGGAGTTCAGAGTCTAGGGATCCAGTCAGAACACCAATGTCCATCTCTCAATCAAACAACGCAACAAATGCAGCCTTCTTTGTTAAAGGAATGACGCCATGCCCAGAAGATGATAGCACATGGAGGTGTTTGGAGAAAACTGGCGCTAACTATACAGACCCAGGTTTGGCCAATCTGCAAAACTCTGAACACTCAAATACGACAGACATTTATTTTGTTCAGTAGAAAAAGCTCAGCCCATCTTTGTCACTGGAGTCACACAATCCATATATTGTCTTCTGTGCAACAACAGGTGTAGTAGACTTAGTAAACTTGCCTTCTGTAGTTATTTAAGAACAGAGGACCTGTTTTGGACTGGTTGGGCACATCACACAACTCACTGCCTTTAGGAAATGTTACATAGATTCAAAAGAGGGACCACACTAGATTTGTAAATGAGCAACAGCAACACTATTAGCATGGCATCATGACAAAGATACTCAATCCTGTAGACCTAATACAGAAAGAAAATAAACTCTGAAAAAGAGTCTTTCAAGATGAAAAAAAGGAAAACATTCAGAAGTAAAACAAGATCAAAGACACTCCTTTGATGAAAGAAACAACTTGCTGCACACACTGACAAGCAAACCCCGATGTCAAAATATAATGTGCTAGCACGAGAGCTGCAATCTGTTCCTGCCATGGGGGAAACCACACTGTTTACATTAGCTATACTAATGAATCCACCTTTCAGAGGCTGTAGAAAAGGTTACTTACACTTGCTTCCTTTGCAAAGATCATACTGTGCCTAACAATCACTTTTACCCGATATATCTATCAGATCAAATGACTAAAAAACAAAGGCAAAAATATTTCCCAATGACTCTCCAAATCTAGGAATGTCAAACCATGCCAACGAGTAATGTAGATGAATCTAATGAAAAGAACCCATTTCAAATACGTTTTCTAGCACAGGGATTACTAGAGCATTCTTATTGGTTGCAGGAGCTTCTATTAACATTTTTTTGGGGGTAGGTTAGTTACGTTTTTTTACACAATTATTAACTCGGATATCTGTGGCACTACAGAGACATTCTGTTTCACATGAATGGTAGAGTTGGAATCATTTTAGTTGAGAAATGTATGTTTAAATATGTGTTGGACTTGGCCCTTTTTGCAGGGTCATCCCTAAACTTTTTGCCTTTCTCCCCGCCTTATTGCTGACATGGTGTTGGTGGTTTTAGGCCTCTGGGCACTTTAGCACTGCGGTCCAGTGTAAAGTGCGTGCGCTCTCTGTGTACATTTGGTAAGGTTGGCCTGCCCTCCCATAGGAATGCATTGGGGATTCCCTGATGTGTGTCAGTTGTAATTCCTGGGATGAGAGGAGCAGCGCGGTCGAGTTTAGTATGTATGAAACTGTAATAATAAATGCTGCGCAATGGTGTGCGCAGATTTATTATGATTATTGGAGAAATGCCACTTTTAGAAGTTGGCATTTCTGTGTTCTATGTGTCTGCCTGCCTGATGTGAATTGCATGTCTGGCTTTTGAGTGAGTGGGAGGTGTGTGTGGCTCCAGGAGGGGCAGGGTGAGTCAGCACTAGGCTGAATGGGACAGCTGCTTGGGGAGTAGTGGGAGGAGTAATCCCCTGACTCTGAATCGGACTGTGCCCAGCCTGGACAATGTGGCTCCGCCCCCTGTGGTGTGTCTGATCACCTAGCCCCCACCTGACAAAGGGGAAGAGGAGCTTGGAAAACAAAGTGCTCCAAATCCCCCCTGAACCAGTTGCATCTGGTTCCCCCAAACCCTACACTGCAGACAAAGGAGGGAAGTGGTATAAATGTAGGGACTGTGACCCCATGTTTGGTGCTATGCTGGTGCTGTTCCTGACTTGCTGGGGGCTTGCTGCTGCTGGGGCCCAGGAGGAACCGCCATGGGGTCTTGCCTCCCTGCTGGAGGGCCCTGTGTGCTGGCCTCCCTGGGCCCAGCTGTGCCCCTAAAAACTTTGCTGCTGGAGCTGTGGCTCCTAGCGCCTCGTGAGCGCTATATTTAAATTGCCCAAAGAAGAGCGCGTGGGCTCTGCAGCACAGAGCTGCAACTTACTTCGAGGGAATCCCGACGTGGGGATTCCCCCACCTGGATGCTGAGAGAAGCGGGAGCCCACCCCACGTTTTGCCAATTGGGGCGGGAGCCCACCCCGCTTTCCTGCATCTTTAACGGCGGGTGCCCACCCCGCTTATGGTGCGGATTCAAAGCGGGTGCCCACCCCGCAATTGCCTTCGTTCTACGCGGGAGCCTACCCCGCATTGCCGCTTTGTGTTGAGTGAAGCGGGTGCCCACCCCGCATTGCGGCCGAAAAGGAGAAGCCGCCGAAGGGAATCACCAGGCCGCTGCTCAACGCGACCCGGAAGTCAGGCAGGACGAGCCTGATGGTGGGCGGGGCCTCGCGCCCTCTGGAGCGGAAGCTGCGGTCGGTGGACAAGCGGGGCTCCCATGCGTGAGGGAGAGCCCCGCGTGCAGCAGCAGTGTGGCGATTGCGGCGGAGGGGGCCAGAGGCACATTGTCGGTGCCTGCCCCCGCCGCATGGAAGGAGAACTGCCCAGGAGGAGACCGGAGGAGTCTGCCAGCAGCCCGGTGAGTGAGGGCTTGGCTGGGTACAGTGCGGGCGCCTATTTTCCGAGTGGACCCGCCAGAGAGCGGGCCGCTCCATCAAGGGGGCAATTTCGTCTCATTGCGGAGTTCTGTTCCCCTGAGGGGGCCCAGAAGGCCCAGGGGGGCACGTGACTCTCCCATTTTGGCTATTTTCCCCAGCTGCCCCGCCTGCTAGAGGGCAGTTGGCCATAATGGTTTAGAGAATCCCAGTGGGGACCCAGAGGGGCCCAGAGGGCACAGTGAGTGCCCATGCCTTCAGTGATGTTCACAGCTGCACAGCAATTAGTGTCAGCTGCAACGTTTAGGCCTGCGCAATTGCGCACTTTTGGATTCTGCTGCATTGGCAGCCCAAGCCCTGACATTATGGACATAGGGAATTTGAGCCCTCTGAGAAGGCCAGTTGGCCAGGGGGACTGTGAGGTTGATAGGGCGCCAGGCCCTAATGTGATTTATGTGGTGCGCAGGAAATGGGATTCATGTGCTGCGAGTTATGCACTGTGATTTATGCCTCTAATGTGGTTTATGATTATGAGGTTTTGCATACTGTGTTTATGCTTGTGAGGTTATTCTCTACTGTGATTTATGCCTCTAATGTGATTTATGATTAGGAGGTTATGGTCTAATATGTTTAGGCTTATGAGGTTGGCGCATAATGTATTTTGCGCCTGATGTGATACTGTGCATAATATGATTTATGTTGCAGGATAATGCAGAGTACAGTAATTCGCCAGTCATTTCTGGTTGTGTTCTACACTTATTTGTGCTTTTGATGGTTCTGACAGTGGCCCAATAGGCCCTGTCATGTGTATATAATCCCCTGTAAATATTGCCTAGTGCCAGTTGGCACAGTGTATATTGTGTGATTACTATTCTAATGTGTTTATGATAATACAAAGGCTATTTTTTATATAACCTTGTGTGGAGTTCCTTTTGAGGTGTGCCTAGTGGGTTGCTGCTGTGTGTGTGTGTGTGTGTTGCGCAAACGCTTTACACATTGCCTCTGGGATAAGCCCGACTGCTCGTGCCAAGCTACCAAGGGGGTGAGCAGGGGTTATCTTCAGCGTGTAACTCCCTTGCCCTGACTAGAGTGGTGGTTTCTGCCTGGCTTAGGCGCAAGCCCAAGCCAACCAGAAATCCCAATTCCAACAATATGCTATTGGAAAATGTTGTTTCCACCGAGATAATTTTCACAGGACAGATTACTGCCAGAAGATCACAGGACATAGAATAATGTTCTGAGGTTAATTGATTGGCCATAACCCCATTGCTTCTGTTGAAAATGCACTTCATAACTTTATTGACATTGCAACAGAATTAAATGCATATCAGTGCATGCTTAAATAACATATAAATTAAAAGGGATTATAGCTTGAAACTGGATATGCACAAGGAATTTAAAAATGTTCGTCTAGTAATTGCAGAAAAGGGACCACATTTACACAAGCGACTATACATTTTCAGTATAGTGCAATACTGTTAAATACAATCAATTGGCAGGAAATAAATACCTACTACGTTGCATTATCTGACCAGAATACACTACAAGAAGATCAACCCAAGCCAAATTGCAGGTCTTCTCTGCAATTTCATGGCATAATCACTAGCAGAGGATTGCAGGTTTGATTTACTGATGCTAGCGCCTAGCTGAGGGAAGAGCAGGGGTAGATAGTGGCAGCATAAGGCGACTAGCTGCCTCAGCCCCGGACCAGGCGGTGTGAGATGAACAGATGAGGCACAGGAGATGATTACTTTCACTTATCCACCTGCGGCAAGATGTGGGTGGGGAGGCCAGGTGCGAAGCATTATAGCAATTATCGATGCTCAAGATCAAACATCTTGATTTTCTTTTCTTTCCCATGTCTAACAGAAATACAGGCGAAATGCTTTCTTTGGTCTGGAAGCCAAAGGTGGAGAGAAGCCAAGAGAGGAGAGAAACAAAGAAAATTAGGGAGAAACAACAGTATGAGCCGTGTTGACACCATCAATACCACGGATATCCATTACTTCTGCCTGGGCCTTGACTTGGTCAACCATGGTGCACCAGGCTCTGTTTTGGGAAGTGCCAGTACTGAAAGAGTTTTCACAAAACTACCCTCGGACACACCCGAAGAGAACCGGCACAGCAGAGAACAAGATGCATCTCACTCGGTTAGGCTTGCTGATGGCACTTATAGGTATCAGGCAGAGAGATGCATAGGGTAGGAGGATAAATTAAGACCTAAAGGAAGCTGGTTATGTTCCAGTGCAAACAAGCAGTATATCTTATGAGAGGTATACGGCTTATCTCGTGACTGACCCTGCTATATTTCAGCTGAGTCAACAAGAGTGGTTCTTTATTCGTCCCACTACTGCCTTAAAAAAAAAAGTTTACATCCACGGCTCCCGGTAGCCCCTCTAACAATCAAAGGTGAGACACAACAATGAAAAGACAGTAGCACACAAAAGAGAGGAAGGGGGGACGGAATTAGCTATGGAAAAGCCTGTTGAAGGTAGCACTGAAGACCGTTTAAATACACCATCAACAACACCAGGAAGAAAAGCTCAGCTTGATGCAAGTCACTATGAGGAGGGGTCATATTAACTTTACACCCTTTAACGACTGGGCTGAATGGAACAATGCAACCACTAATGCCATATTTAAAGTTGTACCCCCTACCTTATAGGTTGTTAGCGCTAGTGTAATTGGCCATCCAGAAGTAAGAGCTAGACCAAAAGTTCAAGTTTTCACAAACTCAATATTTTACAGCCCCAAACTTCAACGCCAACCTGCCTCCACAGCTGCTGAAATACTCTCCTCCTTAGTTGAACACATCCTTTCAATGAGCTGTTTAACTTTACAGTTATTAATCTACCGCTCTGGACGAACTTACACTAAACTCAGAAAACATATAGGCCCAGATTTACTAAGCCTTTGCGTTGTCCTCGTGTAGTGCAAGAAAACGCAAGGCAAGGCAAATGCTCAAGTAAGTTTTATAAATCCACAGAAGAGGCGATTTGCGCTACCTTGCGTAACTTTGTAAAGAAATGCAACACAACACAGCGGATTGCGCTTCATTGCGTTTCATTTAATATTGGTAGGCATTGGGAGTTCCTGTGCATCCACCCAAGAAATCTGACGTAATCCTAAATTTACCAAAATCAATAAACCCTGGATTACGCCAAAATGGTACATCACCCCCAACCATGGAGTAACGAGGAGAAATATATTTATTTCTCATTATTTCCTCTTTCTGTGCATTCTGCATCACACATTGAAAAAGGAAATTGCCTCCTAGGATAGGTATCCCTGCTGTAATGCAGGCCTCCTTGCACATTTTCGCTAGGCAGCCTCAAGCGCACCAGCGCAGGTAGCGAGCGAATAGTGCCATATCTTAGATATGACGCTCTTCACCGTTCTCCTTTTCACACAATGCAGCATAGCATGCTGCACCGACTATTGTTAAATGTGCCCCCTAGTTTGTATATACAGGTTGTTGTTAACTGCAAGGACACTCTCAATTACAATAGCGAACTCTTAGTTAGTATTCTAATGGATGCTTTTATTCCATGTTGCAATAAGTCTTATAAGCTATCCCTCTGCTCCATGTGTTATGATTTAGTAAAGCAGCTAACATTTACATAAAAACAAAGATTATGGTGAGATTGGATTGGTCCTTTTGGAAATATTGAGCGATCAATTACAAAGAGCTCTAAATCATGTGATAAATTAAAAGTAGTATTACACATTTTTATACAAAGTTGTGGCCTAATAGACGATTACAGAAAAATTGTACCCATAAATTGTAGGCTATGCGTTTAACTAGGGTTTCTACATTTTCAAAAGAATCGATTATTTTCTGGGGTCATTTTTATTTAACCAAAATATCGAAAATAGATACTGCACCTAAACACTTCGCTGACCAATCAATGATTAGTAATATACGGTTTCAGACGCAAAACTGGTGGAGAGGCTGAGATCACCAGAGATTAAAATGCAGCAGAAAAAGAGACCCGGTAGGAACGTGATGTAACGAAGCAAAGGTCTTTAGCCAAAATAAAACGAAGCGATTAAAGCCCAGAAGGCATCTTCACAATGTTATATGAAACTTACCTAAATTAAAATCCTTATCCCAAAGGGAAGGTTTACAAGTTCAGTGAAAGGAGAGCTGGATGAAGCTCAACGAGAACAGAAATCGGATTTATTTATTTAGAAATTCCGAAATAAAAATAAAAAGATCAATAAGTTTATTAAGACATTCGTCCATAAAGAAGATAAAAACACAGTGATAAAGTTCATTTTATCTCATTATACTTCGTTTGCATTGAAGGAAGAAATAAGATCTCCAACTCAGCAGTTAAGGGGGCATTTGTAAATCCTGTTGTCTCAGTCTCCTCAGACCCACCAAGGAGCGTTGTTCCGTTAGGGCAGTGCCTGCATAATCCGAGTACATAATTATCCAAATACTTCATGGTTTCAGACATGGCAAAATATAGATCTGCCTTTTCACAGATATCTTTGTGGTTGCGGAGAAGGCTTTCCATTTAGTCCAGTGGGAGCATCTGTGCATATCATTTCCATTGTCCAACAATACCAGGCATTTATCTCTGCAACTCAGGCAATACACCAAACTAAACGTCTTAACTTTTAACTAAATGGAGAATTTTCATGACACTAGCCAGTAGCTGAGGCCAACGTAGACTTCACCTTGCTAGGTGGAAAGGAAGGGAGAAGCTGAGATACTGTACAGACACTTCTAGTTCAGACATTTTGTTGATGATGTTTCTAGTTAACGTGCCTAACCAAACTCTTAGTTCCCACCAAGAAACTTGCTTTACAAATCTAATAATATTTAGACTTGTCACCTTAAAGTGGTCTTCACCCAAACTGTTTGCCATCCTCCTCCATTTTTACAGACCACGTTTTTGCTTACCTTAGGACTCTGTGCACTTTACCACTGTTAACCAGTGCTAAAGTGCTTGTGTTCTCTCCTCCAAACATGGTAATATTGGCTTATCCCCAATTGGCATATTTAATTACTTATAAGTCCCTAGTAAAGTGGTTCTACATGTACTCAGGGCCTGTAAATTAAATGCTACGAGTGGGCCTGCAGCCCAGATTGTGCCACCTACTTAAGTACCCCTTTAAACACATCTCAAGCCTGCCATTGCAAAGCCGGTGCATGCAGTTTTAAACATCCATTTTGGCTTGGCAAAATAAACCTTTGCCAGGCCTAAACCTTCCTTTTAAAAACACATAAGTCACCCCTAGTGTAGGCCCATGGTCAGTCCAGAGTGGAGGGTGCAATGTATTTAAAAAGTAGGATATGTGCTTTTAAGTTTTACATGTAATGGTAGTGAAAAACTCTTAAATTCGATTTTCACTACTGCAAGGCCTATCTATCCCATAGAATAACATTGGAGCTGCCTAATTACATTTTAGAAATGAAATTTTCCAACGCGAGGACGTAAGCAGTTCATGTTTGGTGTCTCCAGAATCACAACTTAAAATCCTAACTTATAGTAAGGTCGGGATTTAAATTGCAAATCTGAAAATGGCACTTTAAAAAAAAGTTTTATATGTGGCAGGATGCACTCCAGTCTTTACAAAAACGCTCAAAGGCACAATTTCAACATTTAGTCAGAACGCACAAAGCCATTAATTTTGGCATGCGACCCTGGTCCGCGTTTCATCCAGACATGCGTAATTCATGCCTTTGAGCGTTCTGACTAAATTTTGAAATTCTGCCTTTGAGCGTTTGTGTAAAGATTGGAGTGCATCCTGCCACAATATAAAAGTATTCACATTTATGTCCACCGGCAGTTTGCACTCTATAATTATTTAAATTACAAGCATCGACATACATTGAGGATTTACTAGCATACTCGCAACTACAAACTTTTGTGTTTCATTGATTGTCGGTGAGGTTGCACGGCACACAAGTGGCTAGAGCTTTATTTATACCTTAGTTCATCTCACTTTCACTGTATTTTACTTTCCAAATTGAGCATTTTTCAACAGCACAGTGTAACACTTTATGGTAATTCGTTGCATTTTTTTTGCAAAATGGATAGTTTCAGTTAAGCATTAACCAAGTTACTTTTCCACAGTATCCCGGTTAAAGCAAATGTTTACAAGGATGACCGGATATTTTTCTTCTTGGCATTAGAGCACCATGAGCACTGAGGGTTCATAGTATTTAGTTTGTTTTCTTCACGAGCACAGGTTCAGTTTGGGGCTATTTAAAGAAACTAGTTTCACCTGATTCCCCTTATGGAGAAGGCATTGGAGGGGCTGTGCACTAGCTGTCCATTGTCCAAGCTGGAGATTCTATTACCCTTACCCAAGAGTCTCAGGAAGATCTAGACTGGTGGTTAAAGAATCTAGAAGCATGGAATGGCAAGGCCATATTCGGAAATGTACCAGACTTTATCCTAGAATCAGACGCGAGCAAACGAGGTTGGGGAGCCTGGTTAGGCAATCAAGAAACAGGGGGAAGATGGTCCTTAGAGGAACAGTCAGTCCACAAACTGTTTGGAAATGTTAGCCGGCCTGAATGCCCTGATGAGCTTCAAGGCGATCCTACAAAACTCCAATACACTGATTCACTTAGACAGTTTCTCAGATGTATCAAATATAAATCGACTGGGGGGGTACCAAATCACCAATGCTCTAGAGTCTAGCGAAATAAATTTGGTATTTCTGCTGGGATCACAACATAGTGTTACGGCAGAATTCATTCAGGGCTTCAGAACACAAGGGCAGATTGGAACTCCAGATATATCAAGGATGCCAGCGATTGGAAGTCACATCCGGATTTCTTCTCACGAATACAAAAATTATGGGGTCCATTCCAGATAGATTTATTTGCGAGCAGACTAACCTTTCAAATTCCAACATACTTCAGTTGGAGACTAGACCCAAAGGCAACAGCTGTAGATGCCTTTCTTCATTCATGGGGCAAGAACAAAGGTTATGCCTTCAGGTGGTGATGAACGATGCTGCCAGGTTAATTTTCAAACTACCGAGGCGCACGCGGGCATCACCCCTATTGCAACAACTTCATTGGCTGCCAATTAAGCAGAGGGCTAAATTTAAAGGCCTCTGCATCACACATAAGGCCCTATTCGGTCAGGCACCCATTTACATCAAGGAACGCCTGGAGAAATACGTCCCCGGCCGCTCACTAAGGTCCTCCACGGAAGGCCTCTTAAAATGCCCGCGATTCAATTACACTACCAAAGGTGGCCGGGCATTTTCTGTCCTATTACCACCACTCTGGAACAGGTTGCCGGTCCAGCTTCGGGCAGAAAGATGTCTCCTTCCATTCAGAAAAGAACTCAAAACCCTTTTATTTACGGAAGCATGGGCTTGACACTTCTGGATCTGACAGTATTCTCCTTGGAACGGACGTTGTTCTTCTTGAAGCGCTTAGAGACCTGCTGGTAATAAGCGCCCTTACAAGTCCAATTTAACATTAACATGCCTTCCCCCACTTCTCCGTGATTCAAAGGGTCCTGTGGAAAGTGAGACTAGAATGCAGCAGTATTATCCTAGTGACCCCCTTCTGGAAGTCCCAAGTCTGGTTTCCCAGGGTGCTGGAACTAGCCATGGATATCCCACGCTTGGTCCCGGTGTCCTTCGGCCTCCTACAAGGCCCAGACGGAGTGGAACATCCTTTGGTGGTAGAAGGCAACATGAACCTTCTTGTTTGGAAGATTTCAGGAGATCAAATAGATACCTGAATCTTTCATCAAAAGTTAAAAGCCTTTTGGACGAATCCTGGGCCCCGGGGACAAGAAAAAGATATAAAGGGGTGTGGAACAAGTGGTGCAGTTGGTGCCTGGAAAGGGACTTGGATCCCGTGGAAACCCCTGTTCAATTCATAGCAAACTTTTTAGCAAGTCTTTTTGAATCCAGACTTTCTTATAGAGCTATCAACTGCTAGAAATCAGCTATCTCCTCTGGTCATGCCTTAGTTAATAAATTGGCGATTGGGAGTGATGCCTTGATCAAAAGAGTTATGAAAGGTGTAAGACTTAAAAGACCTCCTAAGACTCGTTACGAATCCATGTGGGATGTCAACTTGATTTTTAAACTTTTTAGTTCTTGGCCAAACAACACCTATCTCTCCCTTAAACAAATTTCCATGAAACTTGCTACTCTACTTTGTTTGATATCCTTTAAAAGAGTATCCGACATCAAAGCATTGGAAATATCCAACAGATTCTATTCTAGTGAGGGTGTACACTTCGATGTCTGGAAAAGAACAACACCATGTCTGATTCCGTCTTTTACCCTTTCTTCCATGATTGTGAAAAAGTATGTGTGGTAAGATGCATGAAAGAATATGAAAGTAAGATTTCAGAGTTCAGAGCTCATGGGGTTGACCAACTTCTTTTATCTTATGTGGAGCCTCATAAACCAGTTTCAACTGCGAGTCTCGCAAGGTGGATACGTGTGGTTATGAGTGAAGCAGGTGTGGACCTTTCAAGGTTTGGTGCTCATTCTTCCAGAGGAGCAATGTCTAGTAAGGTCTTTTGGTCAGGTGGTTCCTTACCAGAGATTCTCAAAACAGCTGACTGGTCAAACGCAAGCACATTTGTTAAATTCTACCTAAAACCAATAGAGCATGTTAGTAATGTAGCATTGAGGGGCTTAGAACATGCATAATGGTAGCCTCTGGTCTTGTAATGAAATGTCGATTCTCCAACTAATATGCAGAGAGAACCTTGATTTCATTAAAGACAACGGAGGCTAACATTATCCCACCCTCCTCTCCCTTGAGGAGAGGTATACGTATATATTTATTTGGTTTATCTTGGTTAACCTGTATAGATTGTGTTAACAAAATGTTTAAGATTTCCTTTTACTTAGGACGCTCTCTTTCTTTTTTCTTGTAAAAAACACCTTGTAGGATGATACCAAAGTTTCCAAATTGGATCGTCGTCTTCTTGTGTTAGCAGCTAAAAGAGGAAAATGACAGCGTGCACCAGATACTTATACTCCGTTATGAACATTCTTATCTTTATGATGTGTTAAACGTTCTTTAAAGGGGCGGCAGTTGGAAGCGGCAATAAAAGCCTTTGCATAATGTTAGCCTCCGTTGTCTTTAATGAAATCAAGATTCTCTCTGCATATTAATTGGAGAATCGACATTCTCCTTATGGAGCAGCCATTGGAGGGGCTGGGCACTAGCTGTCAGATTTCGGATTCTTTTCTTACTTCAGTAAGATGTGGTCATCGTAAATTCAACACCATATTTACTGGGGTCTCTCAGTGGTGTTTCACTTTGCAGTATAATCAGTAGAATTCAGCATACAAGTTTATTATAGTTTAACCACGGGCTTTCACAGCATGTGAACAGGGTTTTAAACATGCAGTTTCTGTTCTGTTTTGTTGATTCAGGGGGTTTAACGTGTTCTAGCAAGGGATGGGTTTTATTTTGGATTAACACCTCTTTTCTTGTTTTAAGTTACCCATGGGAACACATTATGGGGAGGGTTATGCATGAGTTGTTCTATAATTTATTAGGTCACACAAGCTTGACTTGATTCAATTATGACTTTTGCTAGGTAAACATCACATACTTAGGGTGCGGACAGGATTTTTTTCCACCTTTTGTACTGTAGTTACTACTGAAGAAGGGAATCTTCCTGAAATGCATTGGGTATACGTTAGAATGGATGACAGTTACATCGTCATATGTTGTAGAAATATGCTTGAAGCGACTCTATGCATGTCTTCCGAACACTACTATTTGCGAATAAAGCATGTAAGATCTGGAAATCCTCATTTTGTTTGGATTATATCAAAGACTGACAAAACTTACAAAAAAGTTAAAAATTATTTTAAAAAGGTTTAAAGAATGATGAAAATGATGGATTGACATCGTTAAGGCCTGGAACTGATGCACCATTTGGGAACCAGCTTTTGAACAACTTTAAGAAAGTTGGCATTTTCTTGCGATTAGCCATTTAGTGCCTGCAGCGTGTCTCTTGTCACATAACTGGGTGTCACTGACAGTTGAGCTTTCTGTATTCCTCCTAGACAGCCACACACAATAGGGAGCTTAGGTGTGCCTGGATGGGCCATCACAGGCAGGATGGGAGGGAGGAGCTGGACACAGCCTGACTTACACTTGAATAGGCTCTTTCCTGCCTCCACACAAAAGGCTGGATACCCCCTTTAATTAGTCTGGGGCCAGGGAAGGAAGGATGCCTGGGGACTTCAAAGGGAAACCTCTAGAAGCTTCTCCCCCACTTCAAAGGCACAACCGGGTAAAAATCCTGGACCTCAGACACCAACTCTTCAGTACACTTCTGGATCTGTGGATACTCTGCCAGGAAGGATTGCTAGGCTGCTACGAGGACTGCCATTCTGCTGGACTGCTGCTCTAAAGGAGCTGACCTGCTGCCTGGGCAAGAAGAACTGGACGTGCAACTTCACTTTGAATCCAGGACTCCAGAGGGATTCCAAGGACTATTCTGCTGGCCTCCTGATCTGAGCCCCAGAGACACAAAAGGCTCCCCAGCCAGCTCCTGGACCTAGCTGCAGCAAAATCCTGACGCCCCACCCCCCCACTCCCCAAGTGGTGCCTCGCAAGTCCTGGACCATTGGTGTAGCTCACGGGCTCTTAAAAAGAAGCTTTTGGTCTCTTTGCGACCGTGAATGGGCCAGTTTGCACAGAGACCGTTTCGCTAGCACCGATAAGCAGCACTAGCAGCTATCATCCTGTCTCTTCCACATAGCAGCTTCGACAACCCATGGGGGACTGCCAATGGGAAGCACCATCCGCGACTCTCTGCCTGCTTTTTGCACTACACTGACAACTGCCCGCAACGTTCTCCTTGCTCCCCGCGACCCTCTCCAATGCCAATGGGACTCTTGGAACAAACCTTGAGAAGGCAAACCTTCAGTGGGACTAATCTGGGACCATATCCAACCTGTGCTCCATCACGGTCGCCCTGAACCTTTTACTTTCAACCGGTCTTATGCGACCAGATGGCCGTGGTAGGTGTTTTCTGCATCTAGGCTCTATTTTACACTTTAATCTTTAAAAATTCATAACTCCAGTTTTACTGATTGGATTTTTGTCGTTTTTGTCTCGTTTTATTTATCAAATTAAGCTCTATTTTTCTAACATGGTCTGTGATCTTTCTGTGTGGTGTTTTCACTGTGTTACTGTTTGAAGTGTTGCACAAATACTTTACACATTGCCTCTAAGTTAAGCCCGACTGCTCAGTGGTAAGCTACCAGGGGGTTGAGCACAGGTTAATTTAGTGTTTGGTTGTGCCTTACCCTGACCAGGACTGAGGTTGCTGCTTGACCTTGGGTCACGCCGCAGTCACCCACTAACTCAATTTCGTAAAATAATGCATTATGTGCTTCCTTTGTCTTTGTCCTAAATATAAACTCCTAAAATCAGTGGATTATACTAGATTACACTAGGCGTAGACACTTTAACAACAATATTGAATCCTTTTTCATTGGCCATACATTCCACAAACGTATTCAGTATTATGCTTGTATAAACAGTGTAATAGGAACAAGGGAATCAGCTTTTCATAGTCTTTCATCAAATCTCTTTGTAACATGGTAATGGTATCTCAAACTGATAGAATCCACAGTCGGGGAGCTGTGTGGCCCAAGGGCTGGGGGTTACTCTAATTTTAGTGGCTCAAAGCCTCCACTTAAGTCCAGCAGGGTATATTCCTCCAGTTCCCTATCCCACACCAGTCTCACCAGATTTGGAGACAGGGGGTCTCTAAGTGAAGCCGTGAGGCGTTCCATAGCATGAATAGAATAGAATGATCCATACCTAAATCCACACTGTCCTGTTATTGGCAGCATGGGATTCTATCTCTGGGCCACCACCGGTCAAGCCACTAGTAGTTTTTCAGTGGCTTGGGAAAGGGGATAAAGATGCTCTTCATCCACAGGGCCCAGTAGTGCTCTTTCTGGTGGTCTTGGCAATTCTATGTTCGTGATCTCCTTAATGATCCCCAAAACATGTTCCAAAAACGGTTTACTTTTGGGGCATCTCCACCACATATGAATGTAGGTCCCCCGTGATCAACATCCGCTCCAAAAAGTGTCCGGGGTATTTATCACTGCCTTCAGATGTACTGGGGTCAGGTCCCATCTCAGCATAATTCTAAAGGCATTCCCTCTGTGCTGAAGGCAGTCGGAGGATTTTGCCACTATTCCCCAGATTAGAATCCAGGCCACTTCCGTCCGGTCGAGGTCAAGAGCTTCTGACCATTTTTCCTTACACACTAACTATCTTATGGGAATAGATCTGTCTAGGACTTGTTATAGTCGAGATATCACTTTGTTGGTGTTCCCATCCGAGAACATATTCTCCACCCCTGTAGTCTCTCTTGCCCCCAGTTCCCTCACCCTAGGTTGTTTGGCCAAGTGTAAGAGCTGTTTGATTCGGTAAAGATCACTGCACTGGCACATTGGTCTCTGGACTTAGGAGTTCCATTTGTGTAGAGTTGGCCAAGACAAAGTAGAGGATGGGGAGAGGATGTAGCCTTATGGCTAGAGCAGTCGACCTCGAAGCTGGGTAACCCAGTTCGAGTCTTGGCAACGACCCTCAACATCCTGTGATTCTGGGCAAATCACTTAATCTCCCCATGCCTAACTAAAATGAATGTGTCCATCTTTAACAAAACTAATGCTCATGTAAAGCGCTCCGATACTCGATGTCTCGGGTCTAGTTCGCGCTATATATCACGCTCTAAAAAAAAAGTGCATCACTCCCCTCCAAGGACAATTACTCTGTTGGTCATGCCTGTTGAGAATTTGGGATTCCCCATCACTGGGGTCAATGGGGAAGGATAGGTTGTTACCTGTCGTGTGGATGGCGTGTTCCAATATTGCAGGGTTACTTCAGGGGCCCACATCAAAGTGCCCAGAGAGCGGTGATTGCAGGAGGATATCCACAGCAATTGATGGAGCGAGAGCCGGGACTCTACCTGCTCCATAAGGCACTAGGGTTTGTCAGCATCAGGGGAGCAACATGCTAGAGCCGGGGGGAGAGCTGAGCAGCCAGTATATACCTTTCAAAATCAGGGACTCCCATACCTCCCTCTGCAGAGCTCCTTACTAACAGAGGTTTCGTAATCCGAGGGGATTTGTTGTTCTAAATAAAAGCCCACATTTTTGTTTGGAGGGATCCTTTTTGAGGAATGGCAGGAATTAAAAAGGATAAAGCAGGCATGGTGGAAAGTTCATCCTGATACAGATGATCCTACCCCTTCATGAAACCTCCAGCCTGCCCCATTGGTAGAGGTCTGTAATTTGGATGTCAAGCAGAGGAGGTAATTTGCTCTGAAATATCTCACAGTTTTTTTGGGGGGAAGATAGGCACATGCAGATAATTTATTCCTGCCAAAGCAATTTGCAGCCTTTATCTAGAGGTGACAGCTTCGCTATTCTCCCGATTACTGCCAAGCCCCATCCCTTTAGTTTTATGGCAGTTGACTTTAAAGTCTGCCACTTGCTGGAAATGGTCCAATTCCTCCACCAATGCCAAGAGAGAAGTGGCGGGATTGGTTAAGAAACAGAGAATGTTATCAGCGAAAAGGGAATACTTCATGTGCTCATCTTTTGTCTCTAAAATGGTGATATCCGGATGAGCCTGAAGATGTTGGAACAATGGTTCCAGTGGCAGGGTGAACATTGTTGGTGAGCGGGGGCAACCCCGTTGTGTCCCTTGGGCCAGACCTATGGGGTCCGAGAGACGTGACTGTATTCAGAGTCTAGTTCGCCAGAACAAAGGACTTCATTTCATAACTCAGGGCCATTCTATTAAAAAGACCCAGTTAACAAAGTCAAAAGCCTTCTCCGTGTCAAGCTAGAGAAGGAGGACTTGAGTGTTCGTGGTCGACACCCTGTCTACTGCATTGAGAGCCAATCGCATATTGCTTGCTGTGTGCTGTTCTCCAATGAAATCCAGCAGGCATGGAGAACTCAAACTGGGCCACACCAGTTTCAGGTTGGTGGCCAGGATCATGCTGTAGGTCTTGACGTCCCTGTTGAGAAGGGCTATGGGGCGGTAAGATTCTCGCTCCTCAGGGTCTTTTCCTGGCTTTACTATCAATGTGAGGAGGGACTCCATCATTGATGGAGTGACCTACCGGGTGTTAAGAAAAGAGTTGTAGATCATAGCCAGGTAGGGCTAAAGAAACACCGAGAAGGCCTTGTAGAGGGCCTGCAGCTTTATTATTGGGAAGCGTCTTTATGGCCTCTGTCAGCTCCTGTACCATCATTGGTTGGTCCATTTCTTCTCCAAGTGCCTTGTCTATTTCTGGGAAGTTTACCGTAGCTAGATATTCATCTTGTAGCTACTCATAACAGTTCTTGTTCGCAGAGGGCAGCATAATAGGTGGCTAAACTTGCCACAATTTCCTGTTCGGTCATGTGTAGGCACCCCTTATTGTCACTAATTGAGGCTATGTGATTCTTTGACCTCTGTATGCATTTTGTTATGGGCTTAGAGCATATCTGCTTTATCAACCTCATCATAATACAGTGTTATTTCTAGCAGTTGGTGAGCAGCAGCTTTGGTTAGTACTGCTTCCAGCTCCCCTAGGGCCTGCGTAAGGCTCTTTGTGTTTTTCTACCGCTAGTATGTTTGAATTCTTGTTATAATGTGGCTATTTCAGCCTCAAGTCCAGACTTCTAAATCTGGCCATATTAAGGAAGATTGTATTGTAGCTTATAAGTTCGCCTCTTATCACTACCGTAGCAGCGTCCCATAGCATTGCCAAGAAGATGTCCTTGGTTGCATTCTCTTTGAAGTAGTTCTTGCCTACTTCCTTTATTTTCTCTTTAAGGACGGGGTCTTGGAACACTATTTCATTCATCTTCCAGAATCTACAGGGGGGAGCTTCCAGAGGGAACTGCAACAGTGTAGCCATCATTGGGGCATGGTTGGATAGCGCCTGTGTGCCAATATCTGATGAGCCGACCCAGGCGTATACAGGCAGGGAGACAAGTAAAATGTGTAATCCTTCGCACCTGGGTGTTGTGGTCACCAAACATCAACGAATTTCAGATCCTCTAGACCCAGTATAATAGATTTTGGGAGGTGCAATGGTTGCCATGATGAGTGTGATCTGTCCATACTGGGGATAATGACCACATTAAAGTCTCCCTCACAATCAGATTATTAATGAGCGCTGGGCCCCACATGGGTTGAGCCCGGAGTAAAACTGCTCTTTATGGTTGTTTGGGCCGTACACGGACACTATCCTTCTCTCCTCCGAGTCTCTATGGATCGAGTACAACCAAAACAATGTTGCCGACCCCAACAGAATCGCCACACCCCTAGTCTTGGTCGGTGCATTTGAGTGAAACTGTTGCGGGTGGTACAGAGAATAGCATCTTTTAGCATTGCTGGGCAAGAGGTGCATCTCTTGCAATAACACCAGATTTGCCTTTTTCATATCAACCAATGAAGCAAGGACTTCCTCTTTACCGGTGAACTGAGGCCGTGTACACATTTAGGGTTACAATACTCAAAGCCTGTCTCTTTTCCTGCATTGAGAGTGTGGAACAAAGTTTGCTAACCCACCTGCAGCTGTCACAGTATGGGATTTGGGGCTACCAAGTGCACTTACCCAACGGTCGGTACCAGCTTTTCAGTTGGTATGGTCTTGTCCATAGTGATAGACACTTTTTTAACTAACAGAAAGAATAAAAATAACTTTAACTAATGAGGCGTCCTCCCAGGTCATTGCCATACGTAATCCCCGTTGAGGTAGTGTGTGTTTTCTGGGGACCCCAATTTCGCAACTTGGGGTAGACATTAAAGCGTCCACCTCAGTTTGGGCCAGCTCCTCTGAGCCAGGAGGTGCATGCCCCCTCCTCCCACTGCACCCCTCCAGGCCAGTGAGGACATAGATTAATTATTATAGAGTAAAGATCAAAGGTGAGACTCCGATATAAGGAACAACCAACTGGCTCTCATAGGGGACAGTCTCCAGTCACTGTGTTAAGGGATAAACACCAAGCCAGTGAGGCTTAGAGGGTTTCACCCGGTCCAAAGGCAGTCGACAGGCTCACTCCACCAGAGACCTACTGCTCGTACGTGGAGGGCTCCCTGCCTGATACCCCTTAGTAATCCCGATACTGTCTCTATCAAGTCTCCTCCAATTGGGGGTTGCCTTCTGATGGAAATTGCTGCTCCCGGATGGCTTTGCACGCTTCTTGTTGCTTGGCTTTTCTAGTTTGTTGACGTCGCCATACAAGTTTAAGGTTGCACAACTGTTTGCCACCCACGTCCTGCTGCCCCTCCAGCTGAAAAAGGGAGATAGATTCTCATCTTGTGGAGATCGAGACCCGTTTATCCTTATACTGGAATAGAAGACGGACTGGGAATCCCTAGCGGTGTGGGATGTTTTGGGTTCGCAGGTAGCCAGTCGCTCTTTTCATGGACTACTTCTTGGTAAGCATCAAAGCTAATACTATGGGTTAAGACCGTCGAGCTGCTTTCATGATTTTGTCTTTCTGATGAAAGTGATGCACTCTAGTTAGGACATAAGGAGTTAACTTCTTCTGGGTTTGGCATGGGGAAAATACTCTGTGTGTGTGCGTGTGTGTGTGTGTGTGTGAAGTCCAACACGACTGTGGGCTCTTCCAGGTCTTGCAGAAGCGATTTGAATAACATATCTGACATGACTAAGTCTGGAATACCTCGGATATGTACATTTAATTCACAGTGATCGGTTTTCTCCATCTTCCACTTGGTCAGTTAGCCATTGGCTCAGTTTTTTCAATTCCTTAAGCCACATGGTCAGTTTACATCTCTTATTGGCCCCTTCTGGAGTTGCAACTAGGAGAAGATCTGCTCGTGTCCAGTTTCTGGACTATATAATTTAAGTCTGCTAGAGATTTCACAAGGTCTTGCCTCAGTTTGCCCATTTCCTTTGTAAATGCTGCCAGCATCAATTGGATATTTCCCCTGTAACTGGGGAGTCTCTGTCCCCGCTGGTCTCAACTTGTGGACCGGACTGACTCGCATCGATCATAGTGCTTGTGGCTGAGGTCGACTTGTGTTGTGGCTTCTGAGCACTCAGGAGATCCCGTATAGAACGCCCTCTCTGGTCTCCTGCCTGGGCCATTGCCATTGAACCCCGCACTACTCTTCCAGGCTCAGAGCCCAAAATACACTCAGGCACCCAACCGGGGAGCAGAGATTTGTTCCACAATATTGTTAACAACGGTCCAGGTAGTTAGTCATGGCGGGTGCGCACTGTTTCAAAAGCTGTTGGTCCATATATTATGACTTGTACCCCTTCGTTATAGTTCACCTGGGCTGCCACTCCTAATTACCGTTTCTCATTTTGGTGGGGAGGTAAGATCTCAGGCCCCAAGAGTCCCTTCATTCTTCTGGACTGCGGCCTTCCGTGCCAGCTCGCCGGGGCATCTGGAATCCTTGGCTCTAGTCACTTTGTACCCACCCTTAGCGGCTGTACCTTCTGCTGCGATTGTTGCCAGCCAGGAGCTCCTCGCTCTCAGCTCTGTGTCCCTTCTCCGATTGAGGGGCATACAGGCTTCCGGTCGGCACCCTCCCCCACCCCCGATCACGCCAGGCAGGAACATGACAGGCATGCCTCTCCTCCCCACGTGCCGGCGTTAACCTGGTGGTGGCCATCTTGTTAGAATTGCCATTGGGCAGGGGATGCCGTCTCTCGGGTTCTTTTCATTGCTTTCAGACGGCTGATGCCGCCATCTGATGGCTTCCACTGGTCAAGGACCGCCTCCCCTGCCTCTACCTTCTTTTCAGGAGTCGTTGGTGGTTATCTGGCCTGGCTGCAGGATTAGGACGGCCCTCTGGTACTCAGTGAGAACACGTCTACGTGGGTCCTCATCGTAGCCACGCCCCCATATACACATTTTGACAAATAATTTGATATCTTCTTTGGTGCTGCAAAGCATGAAAGGAATTAGGCTTTATAATGTAAATATGCTGTAAATAATATATATATATATATATATATATATACATACATACATATACATACACACATCTCTGTAGCTCCCCCCATATTCCACAAGTGATCATAAAGCACATCTCATTATGTTTTCCACATTGCGCCCTCTAATTTGGATGTATATTTCTTAATACAGCATGCACATTGTATTATACAAATTTAAAATAGACCTACCTAATACTATTCTGTTCTTGGGTATACCACTGTTAACTTCCTCTTTAATCAAATCGTTAAGCATATTGCAAGTTGACTCAATTGATTCAAGATGCTCTGGACAATCATTGGAAATGTTATATCTGTCGAACCACACAGTGGACAGGGCACCCATCATAGGCGTGTAAGGTCTGTAAAGCAAGAAAACATTACTCATTACTCATCTGTGAAGTAAACTTTGTATTTTTGTCTTTAAATTCTTTACATTGAAAACTTTGGAAATGCTGTATCTGGTGGATGGTAGAAGAATTGTGATACAGGTATGTTGAGTGACAGCAAAGATGTTTACACACTCCGCCCATAAAAATCCGAAAACAAGAGTTTCTGACTGAAGTTTGAGTTTGAAGTATTTTGCATGGTACAAATCACCTGGGTCTGTAAGAGCCGGTCAACCAAACACCTCTAAGTAGGTGCACACAGATTTAGAAAGCACACATTCTAGTAAGGATGCAAGTTATCAAAAACACTCTGAATGAAATCAAGAACGTTCAATCCAGAATGATGGACCTTTCACTTCTGTAAAACAACCTTTTGAGGAAAAGCCTAACAATCTCAGGATTACAGAGAGCGGTGGGCAAAAAGCAAAATAACAAACAAGTCCTTTTTAAAACCACCTGCGTAGCTTATATCCGAGAGAAACGCTACCTAAATCCATTTCACAGACAAATAAGCAATGGCAATAGGTCTGGCTTTAAAGGAATGCTGTACGGTAATGTCGAGCATTACAAGTAAATAGCATGGGAATAGATATGCATTTGTGTGGAAGCAAAAAAACGTAGAATAATATTGGTGTAGGTTAAAAGGTCAAGTGACAGTTGCACTGTTAACCCAGACCTAAAAAGTCATATAGGTCAATGACTGCTTACTCCCATCTGGGCTGCTGCCACATGAAAACATACATTTTCCAGTTATCAAAGACACTTTATTAGCATTCCAATGTCATGTGTATGCCCCTGTAGGTTCAAGATTAACCAGCTGGATAAATAAACAAAATGATCACAGCTGCATGGAGGGTAAGCACTTTATTGTGAAAGCACACAGTTTCTGCCACATGAAAACATATTTCTGGCTCCCAACATGCGGGCGGGGCCAAAACCCCTCTCTATTGATGCTCACATAACTGTATGGCCACTCTCTCAAGCCAGACCATAAAAATCAAGGCAGTAATCCTCACTGCCTGTTAGCAGATAGCCTTGTGCTTGGTGGCAGATATCAGCCAATATCCTCTTTCGACAAATGCCTCATGCAGAGGCTCCAGAACGGACTGATAGACTACTGAGACTCACAGATGGGGTGTTTTCCAGCACCTGCTGTCAACAATATGCTGTTACAAGTCACAAAAAAACTATTCCAACTTAACAGAAGGAAAAATAAGAATTTTTCATATATGAACTATTTCAGTATTTTAAGGTAAAACATTAGCAGTGAACCATGCTATCGTACAGAGGAAGCCTTTTACAGATCCACAGTGTATAGTGCAATTATGTGGCTAGTCATTTTGATCAACAAGATTGGGTTGCAATTGTGGTTAGGGATATGGTGAGTTTTTGGAGCCGATTACCCACGTTTTTGGAGCAGAATACTTTTTTCTTTCTACATTTGGCCACAGACAACTGGAGCGGGCTAAAGGATATCATGTCATTCATTCTTCAAAAAAGTACACAAAAAACTGCAGTGAGAGTGGGCTTTGCATTAGCCCCCTGCAACCATTAGCTTTCATGTGTTTATCATGGTTTGTGTTGGAAATTTGCCCTTCCTCCAGAGTCACCAGAAATCGTTTTGCCTTTTTAGTGAACCCTATTCTTGTTGGCCATAGGACTCTGTGCAATTTCTTAGGGAGCTCAAACTTTCATACACAGGCAAAGTTTTGAGAGGCTGACACTCCTTTTGAACATCGGAAGTCAATGAGTGCAGCAGACAAATTAAGATCTGATACTTCTCTGTGTTGTTAGCAGGCCATGCCAAAGCTTCCTCTGATGACATAATCGCATTAGGATAAAAGATGGACGTTAACAGGCAGACAATTCCTGGTAGGCACAAAGAGGGCATGTATTTGGGACTTAGTTGTGCACTTTATTCCTGCTAACCAGTGGTAAAGTGCTTGTGTTCTCCTCTTTACACGTATTAGAAGTCCCTAGGATATGGTACTAAATGTACCCAGAGCCTGTAAATTAAATGCTTCTAGTGGGCTGTACCACCCACTAATGTAGCACTGGAAAGCATGTTTACAGGCCTGCCACTGCAGCCTGGGTGTGCAGTTTTAAACTGTCATTTCGACATGGCAAAATAAAGCTTTTTCAAGGCCTAAACATTTCTTTTTAATACTTCTGTCACCCCGAAGGCAGGCCCTACATGCCCATTGAGCAAGGTGTGTATTATTTAAATATAGGGCATGTACATTTAAGGTTTTACTTGCCATAGCAGTAAAAAAACTCCAAAGTTGCTTTTCACTGTGGCAAGGCGAGCATTCCCATAGGGTAATGCTGGTTTACACCATTACATTTAAAGTTATTTTCCTGCTAAAACTAAAAGACTTTCCTGCCAGTGCCCAGCTGTCACCTGACCCCTGATGGCCTGTAGTAAGATATGTATTGCTACGAAATAGTGGACAAAGGAATCTGGGTGTGGGGAGGGGGCACCTCCCTTGACAGGATGGCCTGGGAGCTGTGCCCAGACTCTTCCTGAGATTCAAGGGATGCCTTCCATGTCATTGGCAGATGAAGCTCACACCCTAGGCCTGTCCCTCTTGTTTCTCTAGTTAGGCTAGCATCAAACCCAGTGGGAGGGGAGAAACTGACCAGAACTGATTTAGGGGGTAGACAAAGGCTTGTCCTCCACAGGCTGGAGCATAAACGTGGACCCCAACAGACCTCTCCTCAGAACGCTTCTGGACCTGTGAGGAATCGGAAGGAGGACTGCCCCGCTGTCTGAAGGACCTGAAAGAAGACTGGACCTGGCTGCCTTAAATTCCAGATCCCAGAAGTGACTCTAAGGGTCAGTTTGTGATACAGGGAAACACCAGGTTTCCAGAGGCTTCTCTCCCTGCAACCACCTAGCTAACCTGTTCCAATCTGAACTGCGTTGGAACCTGCTGCTGGCCTCTGCTAGAGTGAGTCCTAACCCCTAAGTGGTGCCCCCAGTTCCTGGACCTTGGCTGGTGTTACAGTGTACTGCTCCTGACTCCAAACTGCAAAAAGCATGACTTAGAAACTTTTTTGCAAACTTTCTGCCTGGAGAACTGTGGGGAAACCGGGACCGCCGTCAAAGCTGCAGTAGTGAAATCACCGGTTGGCCTCAGTTGCTGGTTTGCCCCACTGACAGGGATTTGACTTCCAGAAATGTTTTTAAGTCTGAACGTAGAGGGCTTCATCGGGACTGGTGCTGAGCAACATCCGATTGAAGTTAAAGCCTTCCCAGGCTTTGCCTACTTGGAGCTTTCTAACCTTCATTGTTGACTACACTAAGACCTTGCTATTCTGCAATCTGTGGTCATCAAGCCCTGCTTTGGATCCAACAGGCAGTTTGCCCCACCAACGACTCACTGAAAAACACTTTTTCTTTAAAAAAATGTATAAGTCAGAAGGTAAACTTTCCACCGGGAGGGACACAGTCCTTGTTATATTAAATGCTAACATGGATGTACATTTCTGCACTTCACCTGTCAGTTGCAGAATAGAATCCAGTCAGAACACACCAGGTCTTTGATTTTTTGAGAGTGGGGGTGCCAAGTACGTAAATGTTACATCCAGTATTGGAGTGTATGGCTTCTGCTTGATGATGGATGCATGGAAAATGTGTGTCCTACAGCAGCAGGAGTGGGCCCTCAGGTGATGGCTGCCCTATGGAAGATGGTTGAGTGGGAGGTGTCCATCCTAAAACAGAAAGAGGCATCTAGGGTGATGTGTGTCCTGTGACAACAAACGGTTCCTGGGTGATGCATGTCTGGTGGAATAGTGTATCTCATAATAGTGCTAGAATATTAGATCTGCCCAGGTGATGAGTTATAAGATGGTGGAGGAGCCAGGGTGACACATGTTCCTACAATGGCAGCAGCTGCATGGGGAGATGTTTGCAGCTGAGGGTTCTCAGGTGATGTGTTCGTGTGATGTGTACTTTATATCCCAAGATTAAAACTCTGCCCATCGCTAGCCCTGGGAACTTGTGGATCTGCAACACTGTGAGATCTGTCAGTAAGTGATTACTGCCATAAAAATGGTTAAACATGGGACGGGGATTATTCCAAAAACAGAAAACTTTTAGCAACATGACAATACATGCAGTTTCTTGCAACATGTATAACAAATTCATACATGAATGTTTTAGGCAAAATCCTCTCTTGCTTTTTAAATCTTCAATTCAGGACTTTGGGCCCAATGGGGTAATGGTAGACGGTGGTATCATGAATTATCCAGCCTTAGCTTCACAGCCAGCACAGGTACGTGTGGAAAATGATATGAATAGCTAGCCACCACTGCTCCACCCCTTCCTGGTCTTGTCCAACTCCTGCAGCACACGGCCTTCTAAGAGGTGCATGGAGAGGAGGGGGGGTTGGTAGGAAAAGAGACCTGCTTGGATAAGGATGGTGTGGCGATGGTGGGAGGGGCTTGATGGGCACAAGCATCCTAGAAGCAAACAGCAGCCTCCACACATGAGACAGAGCTCTTACTGGGACAACAGCAGCTCTGGTGCACCACCTACCAGTTGGATGTGGCAGCCAATAGCTGCAATGGCCGAGGCGCCGGGCCTGCTGACTCAGGCTGGATCACGGGGCAGAGAAGCATAGGGTGATGACTGCTGTACTGCTGAGCTGCCATGGCCCACTAGCAGCAACTCAAAGGCCCAGGACACAGCAGCAGCCGTAGATTTAGCACCAGTTTCCTACTCCTTCAAGCCCCACACCAAGCTCTGCACCTAGTCAGGAGCAGAGTTCTTGAGACGTATGGGGCCACGTCACTGGGTAAGCCATACAGGGAGTACAGGAAAGTGGGGAAACAGCATAGCATGGCAGGTCCTGTGCTCCTCCGTTGACAGAGTAGTAACTTTTGAGGAACAGGAGGACATTCTCTTCGAGAGCTATTGGCAAGAAGGCATATTGGTATTGGAGGCCCTGGCGGTGTGTTGCCAACCATGAATGCATTTCTTTGATGTAGGATTTTTTTCACATGGGATCTGTGCAGCTGATGTAATGTCCATTAAACAAACAGCATGATAATTAAGATCCACACGTGTGCAAATACAAGAAATAGATGAATCTCATACATTTCCAGCACCCTGGGCCCGAGTAAACGAAGGCCCACTCGCTTTATGAATAGGATTATAACTGGCCAGAAAGAAAGTGTACTCCATTGTAATAGAAGAGTTTGTAAACTGCCCAGAAAAGCACAGACCTTTGTGGAGTTAAAAGCACACTAATATTTAAAAATAAAATCAATAACACGCTTGGTGGTCCTCACGACGCCATTAAATTTAACTTCTCTTTGCATTTTGAAGTCTTCCGCAGAACAGCAAAGCGATGAAAGAAAACTACAAATATCCCTGTTTTTGTCCCAAAGGTGACAAACTCTTCAATGATGCAAAATTACCTCAGAAAGTTAGGAAACTGGAGGGATGCCAACCGCGTGCCTCTTCTTTCACGTTTATTAGGTTAGCCTACCAGTATCGAAACCTTTTAATCTCATTTTCAGACTGGAAATTTACTTCTGTAGAGCCGACCTGTTGGTGCTGAACAGAGCCCCTGGCTTCTCAGACATGTCACCTCATTGCCTCGCAAGTGCACAGCAGTACAGTGTTAAGCATGCTACACTGGGACCAAAGTTGTCATTCCAGGCAGGTTAAAATGCATAGATTAATTATAGTGTTTAATCACGAGGCACATGTTCCACTCGCAATTAGACGCAAGAGCTTAGGTCCTATTACACGGACAGCCTGCATTCGGACCGCCTTTGATCAATCGGAAGTCAAACCCTTAAAATAAACACTGTCCCTATTCAAGCTGTAGTTTTTCTCCCAACAAAGGAGTCTGTTCTCACGAAAGGAATAAAACAGCTACTGTATGAAAATTTAGAAGCCTTTTATTCTTGAAACAAGTATAATGCTCATGTATGTGCTCTACAAAACACTCACATCAAAGCACAAAGCCTCTAAGATGGATACACCGGGACAATAACAAAATTAAGAGTTCAAACTGGAAAAATATCTCTTATACTAAATTTACTGACTTGCTCGATTACAACCATTGCTCCTACTTTCCTGTTTCTACTGATTTGTACCCTGAGCACATAAGGAAAACAACTTGCTTCTCTGTGCGTATTTTTAGATACAGAATAAAATCGGAAAGTAGGCCTCCTGAGAGGCTGCCAAAGAGGTACCTCATGACGGTCGGTCCAATGGCTCTGCAGAAGCCCACCAGCAACATCATTTGCATGTCTTTTATTACAATTCTAGTTTTTTCAGATGAACATATTTGTCTACTTCGTAGAAGTGTTCTGAAAATTAAGTGACGAAAAAATGCGATCCCTCATAACTTTGGCTGGCTTATAAGGCACAGAATTTTTGACATTTCGGTCTCTATATTTTGTCATATAATTAGTTTTTTCCCCATTATTCATTTTTCCGTGAAATAATGAACACGCTACTAGTACCTTTACACATTTTAAAGAAAATGCAGTTGGTTTGGAAGTTGTAAGAAATCACTTCTGCTCGTGGTATACCCTCAGATCCGCTCGTTTCCTACCTCTGCTGCAGTCAGACTTAGTGAACAGCCCTCAAATGGCCTGTATTCATATTACCAAGTCTCCCCTCGAACACAGCCTAGCAGGGCCTTCAAGTTTACCAGATCAAAGTTTGTAGTTTTGTCTTTGATCTACTAATAACCGATATACTGTGTAAACTATCGCGGTACAGGTTTACCCTTGCCTGGTTAGGCCTGCATTACGTTAACTAATGTGAGATTTCCCCCCCACAGCTGCCCACTCTCGCCCTCCTGTGTTTCGGGGCCGGCTGGGCCGCAGCCTAAACGTCTCCTGAAGGCGCCCCCGGCATATAGCAGAGGGGTGCCATTAGTCGCTCCACGGGCAGGAGCAGCCAAGGTGGAGAGTCGTCCTTCTTTGGTGTCGCCACAATGCAATGGAGGGTCGCCCATGACGTCATCGGATGGCGCCTAATGGCTGCAGCTTATAAGGCCCGCAAAGCGAGAGATCGGCCTCTTTTTTCCCTTCACTGAGCACCGGGATCCATCATACCGGATTCGCACAAGGTCCAGATTTGTGCGCATGGGGCATAAAGGTGAGCACGGTAGATGGTGGGGCACAGTGGGGGGGGCGGCCATTAGCGTAACCACGGAGGTGATGTGCTTATTATAGCAGTAATGGCTCCGTAGTGGTTTCGACAGAAAACAGGTCTCAGAGCAATATGCAACTGTTTCACGACCGAATATAATTCATACTTTGTCTTTATTTCATGTCGGGACCACCTCGTGGAGATGGCGGCAGCTCGATTCCAGAAGTTGACCGGCGTATCCGGAGGAGGTCGGCCAGCGGGAAGCGTGAGGCAAGGCAGAGCGAACTGAAGATCGTCATGGCTGCCGGGAGACATGGTTTAAGACGCCGAGGTCACTTTGGTATCAACAGGTTTGTTATGTGCCAAAATAGGAAAAACGCTTCCAGGGCTCAGGAACGGTTTAGGCTGGGATGTTTTGGCACAGCGAGTGGCGCCCAGCGACAGTGTTTAGGCAATATATAACCTACCTGTGCCTTTAACCCTTCAAGGATGGCAGGGTTCGGATGGGTTAGTTACCCACGTATGAACGACGCCGTCGGGCCGTCTCAGTAAATGCGACAGTTTCTTATATTAGGCAAAAATGAATGGTGCATTTAGATAAAGCGGGGGTAATTGTATGGTCAGAACGTTGAGCTCAAGACCAGTATAGGTCCTGTTAGGTAATTCTCCTGGTTCAAGAAACAGCGGATAGCGCGGGGTATGAATGCATCTTTGGTAGGGAGCAGTGCCGGGGTATTAATGCATCTTTGGTAGGGAGCAGCAGGTAAGATTAAGTTCACCGGTTCGTACCCGGGTGCGAACATGCAGTTTTTCAGAGGCTGTGTTAGGTTGTGCTGCACTCCGGCTTTCCCTGCTTTACAACCGTAGAAACGACATTTGTGCAAAGGCTTAGGGTGCAGGACCCCCATGCATTCTTCAATGCTACATTGCTTTCTCTGAACTACAATTGAATCGGCATGCAGGGCTTAGAACGATTGCTGGCATTGGGTGGCAGTAATGGTATGGGAGAATAAATACATTTCCTCCTCAGTGGCATCAAGGTTTCTCACCACCGGCAAGGTCTAAAGATAGCAGAGCAATTGCTCAACTCTATCAAATATTATAGTGCTTCAGGGCGGTGCCGGGGGGCGATATCTTAGATGTTAACCTGTGCAAAGTTGTTCAAAGAGGCCATATCGTGAGGGGCAAATTTTGCTATGGACCCTAGACTTTCAAGGCTCTTGTCTTTGAAGAATGTCTTCTCCTTTAAAAAATTAGATAGCCCGTTAGGGAGAGAATGTGGCATAACGGCCTGAGGTGCTGACTTGGGTGCCAGGGGGAACCAGGTTCGAGCCTATGCATCAACATCCTGTGTTTCTGGGGGGAAAACACCTATTATACCTGCTTGGACTATTCAGCGCCATGAGACCCTCATGGGCAAATTGCAGCGATATACAAATCCTGGGTTTTTAAATCATTGTGATGGTATTCACACCGGTCTTTTAATTGTGTATGTCAAAGTGAGCTAACTCGTGGGCGGGCTCTGGCTCACACAGAGGGGACGCAGGGCGGTCGTCCAGGATCCTGGATGGCAGCCTCGAGCCTCCAGGCTAGGTTCACTTAGCCTCTCACCCTTCCGACGTTGAATAAACTCCTGCCAAATTAGCCAAGTAATAGCTGCAGTACTCGCGGGGGTGCTTAAAAATCCGATGACTGGGGTAAAGCACAGTTACAAGGAAGGCTGGGCAGTTATTATGAAATTGTGACATTTGATACAGTGCATTGTTAAAGGTCATGAGAAGGGGTAGACAGAAGTCCTATTGAAAGGAATAAAATAGTGGTACGCTCCTTTCTTGTCCGGTAATACTGCCTGGTAACTTAAACCCTAAACTTTTAGTACAGGGCAGCACATTTAACTTTTGCACCTCACATGAAAACAAAGTTAATCAGGGTCTCCAAACACGTGGAGAAGACAGCTCTTGTCTGAGTCTCAGCCTTCTTAAGGCTCAGCGACATGACATGTTAAGCACACATGCTCAGATGTTCTAAGTACCTTGACTTTGTTTATTGATGGTAATAGCATAAACGCCGCAGCACTTCTGTTCAGGGTGAGCGGTACCTCATTATCTTACTTTTTAGGTGCGCGTCAGTTAAGTTTTAATTTGACTCCATCTGCATCTTGCCATCCCGGTATATGGACTGGTTGGTTAATGACCTCGCAGTCTACAAGTTACTACCTGTGATCCTGCATATTAATCAGCGGTGATTCCGAGGTCGGAGTTAGTGCTTTGTGCAGTGGCAACAGATGCCCAGCAAGGCAAATGTTTCTGCGGTTGCGCCAAGTTGGCTGCCCTGCACTGGAAGTACTTCAGTTAGCTAGCTCCACGTGAGCTGCCGCAAGCGTATCCCTTAAATGAAGGAAAAGCATTTTAAAAGCCATCCAAATAACGTTTTGTGATATATTGTGACATAATTCACAGGATGCCCCCCCTCGAAACTCGGTTGCAATGTGGGGAATTGCTAAGATTCAATCAAGATTAGGGTAGCTTGACTTAATTGCCAAATATTTATATGCGGAGTTCCTTTTTCTTTTTAAGGTCAGCAGTCTTTAGTGAGGACTGATGGAGTACAATATAATTAACATAAAGTGCGCTTTGGGTCCTCCGCCGACTCGTGGAGATAGCTTTCTCTTCATCTCAGTTCCTTATTCCCTAGTCGACAGTAACTCTTGTAACCAGTTGGACGGTAAGGAATGCATAGATGAACAAACCATAAGAGCAATGGGATGTTCCCTGACAACAACAAATGTATCCCCAGCAGCTTCCCAGGGGGGAGAAGACTTCTTGAAGCTGCAGTAACGACGGTAGTCACTAGTGATGGGTGGTTTACGCGTGGTGGTCACCTCCCGTAACGGAATATGCAGGGAGAGTTATGGTCAGGGCCTCACATTCTGAGCAGCAGAGTGGGGTAAGGGATAAGACGCTGTCCTCTGATCTGCTTCCCTGCAGAGCAGGAAATTCCACTCTATCTGTAATTAGAGATACAGGGAAAGGTCATTGTGAGATTCCACCTCCCAGGATCGCAGTGAGACAGTCAACATTCGACCCCTAATTCAGAAAAAGAAAGTTGGGTAGTGCTTAATTGGTGCCAGGGGTTGCTGGTGGAGCTTACCAGCACCCTGTTTCTTGGTGCCAGTGTGAGGTGAATAGGTGGGGGGGTCCGATGGGTATGAACGGGTTTTGTTTACCTGGAGGCAGGTGATCTTAGCATACTTGATATTCATAATATTGGCTGGCGCTTCTGAGCAAACAGAGGCCCAGGACTTATTCTTCTTCACAGCTAAAGCCTGCTTCTGAGTAGGGAGGTGACACAATGGGAGGGCATTGGTTCTCAACACAGAGGGTAGAAACCTTTGAGGGCCACGGGAGATCATTTCTGATGGCCCCAGGGCTGGGTACTCCCAGGCAGTCGGTCGGCCCCAGTCGGGGTTACTGGTTCACTTTATGGCTGACATCTTGACCAGAGGCCACCAATTCGTGCTGGTTACAGTATTTATTTGGACAAGTCTTATTGACCTTTAATGACACGGGTGGCTAATGCATCCCATCTCTTTGCAATGGGTGGACACAGGTCACTCATTTGCGATACTGGGTATAGTAGGTGAGGTCTGGTCCTAACTACGGTCGATACTCGCTGGTCAGGAAGGTTGGAACAGGGCTGTTTAAGAACATTCCAGAGGGCAGCAGTGGGAATCCAGGCTCCGGTATTACTCGCCTGGTACTGGCGTGCAATTCTTATTAGGCAGTGTGGGAGCCCGGTTACAGTAAGGGATTTGCATGTCTCATCATGAGGACCCCACGCTGGTTGTAGTGACTACATCTTACTGACATCTATGTACGAAGCCAGAGGCGCCTTGACTTGGAATTGGGAGGATGAGGGTTCCTCACTTCATTTTTGGGCATTTAAACATGCTAGTCCACAATCGTCCTCTAAAGGGAAGGCAGAACTAACGGAGTGACACTAGGGTTGCAGTAGAATCCGGTTTCTATCCTGCAGCGCTCCGCTGGGGTTCAAGGTCCTTAGTATGCCCGGAGGGTGAACCACTAGGGATCAAGGGGCGAAGCAATTGACTTTTGTGGGAGGGGAAGTATGCTGCTGAGGCACTAAAGGAATGTGGTGAACTAACACCTGATCAGTAGGTTTTATCACCTGGATCAGTCTTCTCCATGGGATTCTTGCCGCAAGTGCGGTGTCACTCAGTAAGACCTTCTGTATTCCGCAGCCAGCAACCTTTTCACAACCCACAGGCCCACCCGTGTGTGCAGCCAGGGTTCCGTCAGGCAAGGTATGGACTCCGGGTTCAAGTAAGCTGAGCATATCAGCCAGTGGCGGGGTTTCGTCCGTGGGATACAGAATCTTAAGTAAGCTATGAAGATGGCATGAGGACACGGAAGAGTACATCTACCCCTAGACACCAGGGGCCCAACAAGTGTAGATTTACATTAGCATCCTACTTGGGAGGAAGTTGAGCTTGGGTGGAATACTTACAGTACCGCAATGGAGCGAACTACGCTTCTAGGGTGGTCCGTAGCCAGACAGTAAGGTCGATATGGCCTTCAGTTTATAAGGTGCTGTTGTAACCAAGTAGCAAATAGGTACCCATTGGGGAATCTGAGTCAGAGGAACATCTTTAAGCACCCATAGAATGAGGGCGCTGGGGAGGGAGAGAGGCCCCGTAGGGAGGGGGTGCATTTGGTCATACAAGGACCTGAAGCTCCGCTTTGGGCAGCGGCACAATCGTAGGGGTGTTAAGGAGGCCCTTCAGTGGTAGCGAGTTCGCCAATGACCTCTTCGCCCTGTGGCGGAATTTCTTGCAGCAGAAATGGGGGCTACCCCAAATGTGGACCGATTTACTGGACTTTCCCCTTGGAGGGGTGTTGATTTGTGTGGGCACTGGGCAGGCAGGAGGGGGACTGACCTGCTGGTGGTCCTGGACCTTTCTGCCCTACCCCGGGACACCAGAACTTGAACATTTTGGGGGATTTCTCCTGGTGGCAGGTATCCCCAGGCAGGGATGAAGCGCTATGCGGTGCCCTGGTGGATGTGTTGGTAAATGGAACTGCGGACACTGCCCATCCCTCAGAATGAGGGAGGGGAAGTTACTAATAAAGGTATGCCCTTGGTTGAGGGCGTGGGCGATGGATAAGGTAAAGGGGCCTGCTGGTACTTTGCATTTTTCTGAAATGTTCCTCTGTAAAGGAAGGTAGAGATACTGTTGTATTGCTTGCACAATCTCTGAGCTGTTTATCTGCCCTATGTCTTGCTTCTCATAACAATTATGTATGATCTGGCTGATCTTATGTCCGGTATTCTCTTAACAATGTCTGCTTAACTATGACTATGGTTGTCACTTATCATTTCACAATGAGTCTATGTGTCTATGTGAAAAGGATACGCTCTTGGTCAAACCACACTAATGGCCATTGTCCATCTCCTTAGGAGTTAATTCAGTGGGGGACAGCGAGTTGCACGTTGTGAGCGCACTATGAAGGCGCCCCCGGCATATAGCAGAGGGGTGCCATTAGTCGCTCCACGGGCAGGAGCAGCCAAGGTGGAGAGTCGTCCTTCTTTGGTGTCACCACAATGCAAAGGAGGGTCGCCCATGACGTCATCGGATGGCGCCCAAGGGCTGCAGCTTATAAGGCCCAGCAAAGCGAGAGATCAGCCTCTTTTTTCCCCTTCACTGAGCACCGGGATCCATCATACCGGATTCGCACAACCACCCACCCACCCTGGAAGAAGGCAGAATGTGGCGGAATTTCTTGCAGCAGAAATGGGGGCTACCCCAAATGTGGACCGATTTACTGGACTTTCCCCTTGGAGGGGTGTTGATTTGTGTGGGCACTGGGCAGGCAGGAGGAGGGGGGACTGACCTGCTAGTGGTCCTGGACCTTTCTGCCCTACCCCAGGACGCCAGAACTTGAACATTTTGGGGGATTTTTCCTGGTGGCAGGTATCCCCAGGCAGGGACGAAGCGCTATGAGGTGCCCTGGTGGATGTGTTGGTAAATGAAACCGCGGACACTGCCCATCCCTCAGAATGAGGGAGGGGAAGTTACTAATAAAGGTATGCCCTTGGTTGATGGCGTGGGCGATCGATAAGGTAAAGGGGCCTGCTGGTACTTTGCATTGTTCTGAAATGTTCCTCTGTAAAGGAAGGTAGAGATACTGTTGTATTGCTTGCACAATCTCTGAGCTGTGTCTTGCTTCTCATAACAATTCTGTATGATCTGGCTGATCTTCTGTCCGGTATTCTCATAACAATGTCTGCTTAACTATGACTATGGTTGTCACTTATCATTTCACAATGAGTCTATGTGAATAAAAGGCTTTGCTCTTGGTCAAACCACACTAATGGCTATTGTTCATCTCCTTGGGAGTGGATTCAGTGGGGGACAGCGAGTTGCACGTTGTGAGCGCACTATAAAATAATACCCTCAGTAATATGCGCCTTTTCAACAGTGGATGCTAAAGACTAGATTTCTGGAAGCAAAATATTCGCAAATAACAAACTTATCTAATATTACAGTTAGTTTCAGTTACTTGGAAGTGTCATTTTTAGTGTCTAAGACGTATGACACTTTTCCAGCACTGCCCATGCTATGTCAAGAAAGGCATTTCACATTCTTTACTACTGAAACAGCAGCCCGAGAAAAAGAATAAAAAAAGATTTGTGATTTGCAATTTGTAATATCTGGTCTATATCTTTAGCGGCCTCTTTGTAGTTCATTTATTTTATTTATCTCCATTAGTGAAAGCTTTTACTGAGATCTTCTACGATTAATAGTGTTTTCCCGTCTGATTTTAGCAGAAATGCTTGCACAATGCTATTCTAGTCATTATATGCCTAGTAGTTAATTTAACTCCTTTACTGTGATTACAGCTTCTCTTTCAATCATCTCATAGAGGAAAGGTGCTGATCCCTGTCTGACTGTATGGACTTCCAAGTCCACAATTCCAGGTGCCCACACAAATCCATGCACTGTGTTTCATCCCTCTAAACTGAAGCTGAAGTAAATGAGATGATCTTGTAGGTCTTCAGACCATTTGTCATGTAGTTCCTAAGAATACGTAGGATCTGCGAGTTTGTTGGACAACATAAACTAAGGGATTGGTGTCTAGACTAATTCCGGACACCCCCACAGGATATGTCAGCCTATAGATCAGCTAGCTCACAGTGCCACCATAAGCCCCCTAACCTTACCAAGGAGCGGATAGTTTCTTGCAACCATTGAACATTACATCCCTTGACCCTTCAGGCATCGTGGAAACAGTACAGTACTTTTCACTCAGTCAATCGTGCTCACTTAGTCTCAGAGAGATACATAGAATAAAAGTTGGGGACGTTTTCAATAAGCATTTATTGAACCAGCGCCATTCTAGAATAAAACATGTTTGTTGTGACAATCAATAGACAGAAGCAAATGTAAGAGATTACAAGCACCAACAGAGTAAACAGTAGATACATTTCTACCATGGTGCTAAGCAACGAATATGTGCAGGAATACATAAAGACAGTAATCTTCGCGTACTCCTACTAGGCGTACCCCACCTAAGTGTACCTCAATGTACCTAGCATGTATGTGGGTATGAAGCCAAGAATCCCCTAGGAAAGAGCCAACCCCATTACCTGATGGGAGAGAATGAAGGGCCCTATCTTGGTCACGAGTTGGACACCCCGCAAGGGATGTCAGACTGCTGCATGTTGAAGCCTCAGCTTGCAGGGACCTCTGTGTCAGTGTCAGCGTAGAAGCGTCTCCTCTTTCTAACTAGTGAAGGTGCGGTTCTTTTATACCAAAAAGGTAACCTCAGGGGTTCTACCACAATCGATATGTTGCGAGTACGATTATGTAGATGAACCTAAATCAATAATTGTAATTATGCAAAGTAACCATGTCGCCCGAGAATGAAGATAGAGATGACTTATGTACAGAGTTTGTTAATCCTGTTATGTACGTCATGTGCAGAGGATTAAGATCTGATGCTAAAAATCCTCATGCATAATTAATGAGGCTAGTTTCAAGGAAACCAATCAACATTTATTCAGCACATAACTGGGAAAAAGGTAATTGCTAGAACCGTTATGCAGAGCAAGGTAGGACAAATGTAGGTAAAAGGTAGCTTTGCTACCTAGGCCTAGGTTAGAAAACAAAACACATTCAGAGCATGACCAGGTACCAGAAGATATGTGAGAATGAGATTCAGATCTCCGAGGACTCAGATGGCTAGTGCCACAAGAGCCCTCAAACATCTGGGACTAAGAGAAAGAGATACTGATACAAAGGGTTATCGGGACCACCCTGATTTACTACAAAGTTATCTGTAAAGATATGTTTGATCCGGATGTGACAAGGGCATCCAAATCTTTAAAATGGCTCCCATCACCCAGACTTATAGACCAACCTTCACAAGATCATATATAAGAAGTGCATATCCGTCCTAAGCTATCGCTAGATAGCAAGCTAGTGGTCACCCAGATATTGATTCCAATATGCTCACCTTTATGGGCATAGTCTCCTTTAACCACCAAAGTGTGGAGACCGTTGATGGAAGGCCTGCAGAATAATGAGGATTCCAGAAATAGGTTTAACAATAAAGGAGGAAGAATTGTCAATGACCATTAAATGCGAGCTAGAAGAGAGAACTGAACTACAAGCCTTCTAGGTAACTCTAACTGCGCCATACCCAGTGACAGAAGGTGCTACATTCGCCCGCATGTAAACCCCACACCTGGAGAATTCGATTCAGTTGAAGCAAGCTCTGTAGTTGATGCGCCCATCTTCAGAACCACCTTCATCAAAGAAATGGAGAAGAATATGAATGATAAGAAATAGGGTTACTTGTTCAGGAGAATGAAACCCTACTCAAGCAGCAGCCACAATCCTCGTCAGGATGAGGCACAAGCAAACCCCAGATTAGCTTGTGCTCAACCCTCTGGTAGCTTGGCACAGAGCAGTCAGGCTTAACTTGGAGGCAATGTGTAAAGTATTTATGCAGCACTTCAAACAGTAATAAAGTGGAACACATCACAAGAAAAATCCCACACCAATTTAGACAAATGGAGCAAACGTTAATAAATAAAACAAGACCAAATCAACAAAAATCCAAACATTAGAACTGGAGAAATGCAATTTTAAAGATTTGAATGAAAATAGCGCATAAAAAGCCCAAAGCGACAATCACGGCTATCTGGTTGTGCAAGACTGGGAGTAAATCACAAGTTCAGGCTGACCGCGATGGAGCATGGTTCGGATACAGGGGCCAGGTTAGTTCTGCTGAAAAGTTACCTTCTCAGTCCAGCGCAGAGTCCCGTGCGTGGTGGAGGGGGCCGTGAGGAACAGGGAAGCGTTGCGGATGGTCGTTGATGTAGCGAGAAGAGCAGGCCTGGAATTGTGGACAGTTGTTGCTGTAGCTCAAAGATCCTGTTGTTGTCGCGAATGGTTGGGCCGGAGCTTCACTGTGAAGAGTCAAAGCTGTAGCTTGCAGAGTCATGTGGGATGAACTTCACGTTGGCAGGCAGAATGAGCGACAAGGTTGTGGTGCCAACGGGCCCGTTCGCGGTTGCAAAGAGCCCAAAAACTTATTTCAGCTCCACTGAGGCCACACCAAGGGTCCAGGACTTGAGGGGCACCACTAGGAGGCCAGGGGCGTGCGCCAGCTGGATCTGGGTGCTGGGGAAGGTGGTTAGGATCCTGTTATGTCCCCGTTGCTGTGAACAGAAGGACAGCAGACTAGGCTTTGTAGTCACTCTGGGAGTCCTGGGTTCAGGTGCAGGTCCAATCCCTCTGACTCGGTCAGGAGGGCAGCAGGGTAGCAATCCAGCCAGGCAGCAGTCCAGCAAGCCACTCGCCCAGCAGAATGGCAGTCCTTTCAGCAGCACAGCAGTCCATCTTCCTGACAGAGTCTCCAAAGTCCAGAGGTGTACTGAAGAGTTGGTGTCTGAGGGCCAGTATTTATACCAGGTACCTCCGTTGAAGTGGGAGAAGCTTCTAGAGGTTTCTCTTTGAAGTGCACAGGTTTCCTGCCTCCCCTGCTCTGGCTCCAGATGAACTACAGGGGGTATGCAGCCCGCTGTGTGGAGCAAGTGCACAGCCTACTCAAGTGTAAGTAGGGCTGTGCCCAGCTCCACCCTCCCATGCTGCCAGTGATGTCTATTCAGGTACACCTACGCCCTCTATTGTGTATGGCTGCCTAGGAGGAATGCACAAAGCTCAACTCTCAACTACATTCAGTCATGTGACCCAGAGACAGGATGCAGGAACAGGATAATACCAACTTTCTAAAAATGCCATTTTCAGAATTGGAAATTAAAATCCGGCTTTACCATAAGACAGGATTTCTCATTTCAATTCCAAAGACATCAAACATGAACTGATTACTAGTTCCCATTTGGAAGTTACAGCTTAGTAAATGTAATAAGTTAACTCTAAGGTTATCCTATGGGAGAGGTAGGCCTTGCAGTAGTGAAAAACGAGTTTAGGAGTTTTCCACTACCACAACAGGTTAAAATTAAAAGCACATCTCCTGCTTTTGGAATATATTGCACCCTGACCTCTGGGCTGTTCAGGGCCTACCTTAGGGGTGACTTTTATGCATTAGAAAGGAAGGTCTGGGCCTGGCAAAATAATTATTTTTACTGAGAAAAATACGGGAAAGAATGCACACCCTTTCTTAACTTAATTTTTAACCATTTTTTGAAATAATGCTCTCAGGCAAGTAATGTCTGGCATGCAACCCAAGGTATGCGCTTCTGCCCGAAGCACACAAACACTTGAAACAGAATAGATGACCCGTAACATTCCATACCGCAAAATACAGGTCATTCTGCATATTATTTAAGAATATAATTGGTGTATTATATAATTTTTTTGCTTACTTCACAGCCACACAGAAGGTTAGTTAATTTCATCAGGGAGTTGGATAAAAGTATTTTGTTCATTTCCATTGGGAGGTCACGAGACATTAGTTAACCAATCAGTTATTTAAGAGTTGGGAGGATCCGGTTTCGACTCACGAGGAAGACGCTAAGGTGAAGTGGCAGCGTTTGAATTCCCCATTCCATATCGCGCCTAATGGAGATTTCATCAGACATCAGGCGCATTCTCAGTAGCAGCGTTTCTCATTATATTTGGCTACTATACAACCTATATACGGACATTCATTTAGATTTGAAGTCTTTGCATGATTTAAACACGCAAGTTTGTTTGTTTATGTTTGCTTGTTAATAATTTGTGGTTATTTTAGTGCGTTTGAGCAACAGGAAAGTAGCACATGGGGGATGGTTTCAACACGAGGCGAGAGGAGGTTTTAGTATTTGTTTTCAAATGGGTAATGTTTCTTGGGGATTGTTTGTGTGGTGACGATAAAATAAGCATTTGAATTAGCATTATTTGATGGTGAATACAAAGCATTAGGTATTACGGAATCTCTGTGGGTGCGGTATTGGGTGAAATATGTTATCTTACCTTGACTGACTGCATGTTTTAATTTTCCGGTTTCAGTTAACCCCTGAAGAAGAGATATCATTCTCGAAATGCATTGGGTGTGTTACATCATGGATGAAACTGTGGATTTTAATTGTGAACCAAAAGACACCGTGGACTGTCACTTGTTGGAATCATTGTATGGCAAATAAAACACGGAAGATCTGAATATTGAGTTTCATCTTTTTTACCTTGTTCAAACTTGGAGTACAATATGGATTAAAATGTGAAAAAGAGAAAGCAAAAGGTTAAAAACATTGAGAACAAATATGAATGAATTCAGAGTGGCCTACGGGCCAGTTCAAGGGCTGTGCACCGGAGCATTGGTTTTCCAGGTTACGGGTCATCTATTCCGTTTCAAAAGAATTATTCTGCCAGGTTGAAATGGCAATTTAGAAATGCACACAAAGGCTACAATGGTATTCCTGAGACATGCTAAAAGGGCTACATAAGTGGGTGACACAATAAAGGCTGCAGGCCCACTAGTAGCAATTAATTTACAAGCCCTGGGTACATGCAATACCACTTTACTAGGGACTTACAAGTAAATTAAATGTGCCAACTGGGTATCGGCCAATTTCACCATGTTTTAGAGAGAGTTTAAGCACTTTAGCCCTGGTTAGCAGTGGTAAGGTGCACCGAGTGCTAAGGCCAGCAAAAATGAATTCAGCAAAAAAGTGGAGGGTAAAGGCAAAATGATTGGGGGTAACCCTGAAGAGAGGACCTGGTCAACATGAATACATTCATGGCCTCAGATGAAGCACATTTCTCTCTTAAAAAAAAAAAAAAATAGTAGTCAATGAAGGTCTCCATGGAGTGTCTAGTCATGATATAGGATGCATGGTTGGCAGTTTCATAGAACAGTGTTCCCAGGGGTCCAGGGTGGTGCACACTAGAGGCTCTTGTGTATGTTCTTTCCTTCATGGCCACAGTTGATGCAGGTGCTTTAGTAAAGAAGGTTCCTGGGAATCAACCGACGTCCCTGCCAATTATTCTATTCAGTCTTATCTTTTCTTCCCAAGTAAGAAGGGGAGGGTTACGGTCGAACAGTTTGTCCACAACTGGTGCTGGAGAACATTCAAGCATTTCACATAAACATTTTTGTCTCTCCAGTCCAGCCAAGGTCCCCTAGAAACCTGAGGTTTTCAAAAGATCAGCTGGTCATCTACCTAGAGACTGAAGAACGTTTGAGGAATTCACCAACTAGGATACTTCTCCCCAGCCTCATGGATTCCTAAGCAAAAAAAATTCTTATCAAAAAGATGAATGTATGCTTATTTATGGCCATGTGGAAAACTACATTCAACAGCTGTGTTCCGTAAAGAGATTTCAACACGACAGTATCCCACTTGAGAGATTTATTAAGAGAAGGACAAATGGACCTAAACAATGCATACCTCCTGGTCCCCATACTTCCATCTCATCACTGGTTTTTCAGTTCAAGTGGAGAAATCGGGTCTCTGAATTAGACTTATAAGCACTCGAGGTGTCTCACTAAGCTGATTAGGGAATTCCTGAGATTAAAAATAGCATGCATGATCATTGTTCTACATGACATTACTTTCATGTTACAAGATCCAATAATCCTGAAGAGTGATTGACAATAAATGATATCTATTCTCCAGGACCCGGGGTTCATAATCAATGTAGAGATGACCCCCAAACAGGCAGATAGATTTTCTTGATTTCAGGATAGAATCTCTAAAAAACACTTCAGATGCCAGATTCAAAGATAAAGATGATAAAGAAAGAATTGTGGAGAGTTCACCTACAGAAACAACCTAAAGTGCATGTGCTTCTCCCCTAAACACGGTGGCATTGGTGTATACCCCATTGACATATTTAGTTTACTTGTAAGTCCCTTGTAAAGTAATATACCATATACCCAGGGCCTGTAACCTAAGTGCTACTAGTGCGGCTGCAGCACTCATGCCACCCACACAAGTAGCCTTTCAAACCTGTTTCAGGCCTGCCATTGCAAGGCCTATGTGTGCAGTTTACTGCCACTTCGACTTGGCATTTAAAACCACTTAATATATCCACAAAGACCTGGTCTGTAAGGCACCTCTCTTCAGGTTTCAACAATATAAGCGGAGGTAGGGTTTTTCAACATTTCTTTCCCCATATACGTCTCTCCTTTTTTTTGGTAATGAGATCGCAACCTCCCACTTTTTGCCTTCAATTTAAAATAAAATAGAAATGTTTTTGCAAAAGGCAGTCCTCACAACCACTATTTGAACCCTGACCCCTGTACAGGGAAATAAATCTGAAAGGTGCAGGAAATTACCACATCCCATTCAAAAAATAGTGAGAAGGCCAGATGGTACCTCACGTGCGCACCACCAATCGGGCTAGCTGGTTGGTACTCACCAGTAATGCCCACTTGTATCATCATTGGTAGCCATCTTGCCTCGAAAAATAATGATTCAAAGAGTGTCCAAAACAAACAAAAGATTAGTGCTGAGAAAGAAGTGAAGTGAAACAATCAAGTCCCACAATGCAACCATGTGAATTTAAAATTGAAATAAGTTGCACATTACTCAATGACCACTTTCTTTATTCGTTGTGCACTTATTCAAATTAAAAATCGGTTGCCTAACATGCATACCGCTTCATACTGAGCCGACATGTTTCATTGCCACAATTATTTCAAGGCAATTTCTTCAGGGCAGAAAGGTTGCCTGGCACCAGTACTGGACACTTAAATAACTTTTTTCAAGAGCTGCCAAATGCAAAAACAAAACAAATACACACCCATTACTCACACATAGTCCTTCCGAGGAGAGTATCTGCCCACCACTCCTCACAACTACCAACTGTTATATTACCATAGAAGAGCCATCCATCTTCATACCAGCTCTACTTCTTCAGGTAATGCAAAAGACTCCCACTGTGAGTCCTCACAATGCATCAGCACTCATCTGTAATGCCAATCTACAAATCAATAAAGATTGTTGTTATTCTTCCAACGTGTACACTCTAATCCACTACATACTCCTTACAGCCTCAGCTCCCTATCATCTGCATATCTACAAGACCGGGGCTCTTATCAGTATAGACTCATAGTACCACGGTCATCCCGTGACAGCTCCGAGCGCTATTCTATGCACTCGTGCATGATTCAACAAACTTGACAGACAGGCTACTCACAGCTAAAATCTCTTACCCTCATCCTGTATACTGAACACCCTTACCGCCTGGGGCCTCACGGAGCGCTTTGTCTCGACCGTTTGCTACCCCATCTGAGCGCCTCGTATTTATATTTCCGGGACACTGCCCCTTACTTCCGGCGTCAGAAAAACATCAGCGCCATCTTGGAACAGGATATTTAGATCAGTTTGCTACCCCAGCTAGGCGCCTCGTATTTATATTTCCGGGACACTGCCCCCATTACTTCCGGCGTCTGAAAACGTCAGCGCCATCTTGGAACAGAATATTTCGATCAGATCCCCGACCTATTACACTATATAACAAAGCCAGACTCCGTGTATCTTTTATTTTTTTATTTTTTATATACACCGACTGTGATCTATAACTTGTGCATTGTCTTAATTATTGACACTGTAAGTTGCATGTGTTACTTAGTTATTGTTGCGAAAAAACTTTATCAAAAACGTTGTGAACAACATTCCTGGAATTTATATAGTCTGGAATTATCGAGTTATAAGTGCTTCTTAGCTTCAATATGGCCTGTTGATCAAATGAACTGATAAAATAAATCTGTTGATAAAATGTATCTTTGAACTATGTCTGTAACTCTTGGGTCAATGTGACACCTAACTCATATCTTCCACTCAAAGATTTTTAAAGATTTTAGAGTACCGAGTAGCTGTCTTTGCCTTCTTTCCTCATACAGGGCAAACTCGTCACTTCTCACATATCTGGATTAGGTTATTAAGTCACAAAAAGTTCCTAATGCCCCTGTTCACACATAAAATAGTGTAGTATTTTCAAGGGCTTCACCACATACTGCGCTCATGGACACCAAAACAGGATAATCTTTCAACTCTTTCAAAGACGGTTAAAGCTTCACTTTATTCCATTCTATAAAAACATTGAGCCCAATCTGATCACTTTTCTCCTGAAAAATCCAGCGTGCTTCTTTTGCGGCCAGTACTACCTCAATATTCTGCGGGTCCCCCACTATTTTCTCCAGTACAACCCAAGTGAAAGTATGTCTCTGCTCATAACAGTGCTGTACTAGTTTAGTGGATAACTTCCCTGACCTGATGGTACTGAGGTGTTCCTGCACTCTGATTTTGATTTTTCTAGTGGTGAAGCCTATATAGTGCAAGCCACATTGGCATGTCGACCAATTGTGTCGGGGATCCAATCAGTTTTGGAGCCCCTGTCACAGTTTGCCAATTTTTTCCTCAGAGAATCGGTAATAAAACAACAGTCTTTTATTAAAGACACTACGGAGGTCTTGAATATTATGGAGGGCCTGCATTTCGACCCTTGTTGTGAATTTTTAGTCACAATTGACATCGAATCACTCTATACTTGTATACCCCAGGACGCCGCGCTTGTGGCAGGAGCGCGGGCCCTGGGGGAACAAGAGTGGTTCTATGATGCTCCACAATCTTTCATTTTGCAATGTATCGAACTTGCGCTTACACGAAATTATTTCAGTTATAAAGACCAGCTATATTTGCAAACCACAGGAACATCTATGGGCGCAACTATGGCGCCGAGTTTAGCGTGTATCTATGTAGGCCAGTTTGAAGAGCACATCATTCACCACCAGTCTAATCCCTTCCAGAGGAATGTACGCCTCTGGAGGCGGTATATAGATGATGTGCTCTGTATTTGGTCTGGTGGTGAGGATACTTTATTAGAGTTTCTTGAGTGGCTGAATCAGCAAGATGCCAGCTTGAGATTTACATGGACGTACAGCAGGCAAAAGGCGGTCTACTTAGATTTGGATATCAGTGTTGAGGGTAACACCTTGTGCACTGGGGTCCATCAGAAGCCTACCGATAAGAACTCTCTCCTGTTATATCAATCATACCATCCTAGGGCATTAAGGGACAACTTGCCGGTTGGCCAGTTCCTGCGGTATCGCAGGAACTGTTCCACTACTGCAACATACCTTGAACAATCAGAAGTGTTGTGTGAAAAACTGAGGCAGAGGAATTATCCCCACAAGATAATCAGACAAGCCAAGAAAAGGGCTCTAAACACTCCACGTAGTGCCCTATTAGAGAAGAATGAAAGACCTAAAGATGTGTGTATTCCTGTGGTGATGACTTTTGACCCTTTAGCAACTAAGATTCGACAGTCAATACGTAAACATTGGGCATTATTGTCCACTAAAGACTTTAAAATGCCCCTCCAAGATTTGCGTTCAAAAGGTCAAGTAATTTAAAAGATAAATTAGTCCACACCCGGGCAAGGCCACGACAGAAACCAATAGACACCACTGTTCCGCTGGGACATTATCCATGTGGGACTTGTTCAGTATGTAGTCTGACTAAGAAAACCCTGAGTGTAATGTTGCACTCGGGGAAGATGTGGTATTTGACACGATTCAGCAATTGTAATACCATGAATGTGGTTTATAGGTTGACATGCCAATGTGGCTTGCACTATATAGGCCTCACCACTAGAAAAATCAAAATCAGAGTGCAGGAACACCTCAGTACCATCAGGTCAGGGAAGTTATCCACTAAACTAGTACAGCACTGTTATGAGCAGAGACATACTTTCACTTGGGTTGTACTGGAGAAAATAGTGGGGGACCCGCAGAATATTGAGGTAGTACTGGCCGCAAAAGAAGCACGCTGGATTTTTCAGGAGAAAAGGGATCAGATTGGGCTCAATGATTTTATAGAATGGAATAAAGTGAAGCTTTAACCGTCTTTGAAAGAGTTGAAAGATTATCCTGTTTTGGTGTCCATGAGCGCAGTATGTGGTGAAGCCCTTGAAAATACTACACTATTTTATGTGTGAACAGGGGCATTAGGAACTTTTGTGACTTAATAACCTAATCCAGATATGTGAGAAGTGACGAGTTTGCCCTGTATGAGGAAAGAAGGCAAAGACAGCTACTCGGTACTCTAAAATCTTTATGAGTGGAAGATATGAGTTAGGTGTCACATTGACCCAAGAGTTACAGACATAGTTCAAAGATACATTTTATCAACAGATTTATTTTATCAGTTCATTTGATCAACAGGCCATATTGAAGCTAAGAAGCACTTATAACTCGATAATTCCAGACTATATAAATTCCAGGAATGTTGTTCACAACGTTTTTGATAAAGTTTTTTTCGCAACAATAACTAAGTAACACATGCAACTTACAGTGTCAATAATTAAGACAATGCACAAGTTATAGATCACAGTCGGTGTATATAAAAAATTAAAAAAATAAAAGATACACGGAGTCTGGCTTTGTTATATAGTGTAATAGGTTAGGGATCTGATCGAAATATTCTGTTCCAAGATGGCGCTGACGTTTTTCAGACGCCGGAAGTAATGGGGGTAGTGTCCCGGAAATATAAATACGAGGCGCCTAGCTGGGGTAGCAAACTGATCTAAATATCCTGTTCCAAGATGGCGCTGATGTTTTTCTGACGCCGGAAGTAAGGGGGCAGTGTCCCGGAAATATAAATACGAGGCGCCCAGATGGGGTAGCAAACGGTCGAGACAAAGCGCTCCGTGAGGCCCCAGGCGGTAAGGGTGTTCAGTATACAGGATGAGGGTAAGAGATTGTAGCTGTGAGTAGCCTGTCTGTCAAGTTTGTTGAATCATGCACGAGTGCATAGAATAGCACTCGGAGCTGTCACGGGATGACCGTGGTACTATGAGTCTATACTGATAAGAGCCCCGGTCTTGTAGATATGCAGATGATAGGGAGCTGAGGCTGTAAGGAGTATGTAGTGGATTAGAGTGTACACGTTGGAAGAATAACAACAATCTTTATTGTTTTGTAGATTGGCATTACAGATGAGTGCTGATGCATTGTGAGGACTCACAGTGGGAGTCTTTTGCATTACCTGAAGAAGTAGAGCTGGTATGAAGATGGATGGCTCTTCTATGGTAATATAACAGTTGGTAGTTGTGAGGAGTGGTGGGCAGATACTCTCCTCGGAAGGACTATGTGTGAGTAATGGGTGTGTATTTGTTTTGTTTTTGCATTTGGCAGCTCTTGAAAAAAGTTATTTAAGTGTCCAGTACTGGTGCCAGGCGACCTTTCTGCCCTGAAGAAATTGCCTTGAAATAATTGTGGCAATGAAACATGTCGGCTCAGTATGAAGCGGTATGCATGTTAGGCAACCGATTTTTAATTTGAATAAGTGCCCAACGAATAAAGAAAGTGGTCATTGAGTAATGTGCAACTTATTTCAATTTTAAATTCACATGGTCGCATTGTGGGACTTGATGGTTTCACTTCACTTCTTTCTCAGCACTAATCTTTTGTTTGTTTTGGACACTCTTTGAATCATTATTTTTCGAGGCAAGATGGCTACCAATGATGATACAAGTGGGCATTACTGGTGAGTACCAACCAGCTAGCCCGATTGGTGGTGCGCACGTGAGGTACCATCTGGCCTTCTCACTATTTTTTGAATGGGATGTGGTAATTTCCTGCACCTTTCAGATTTATTTCCCTGTACAGGGGTCAGGGTTCAAATAGTGGTTGTGAGGACTGCCTTTTGCAAAAACATTTCTATTTTATTTTAAATTGAAGGCAAAAAGTGGGAGGTTGCGATCTCATTACCAAAAAAAAGGAGAGACGTATATGGGGAAAGAAATGTTGAAAAACCCTACCTCCGCTTATATTGTTGAAACCTGAAGAGAGGTGCCTTACAGACCAGGTCTTTGTGGATATATTGATTATTGAGTGGAGGGCGACCTGGCCTTGTGTTTTTCCCTCTAGAGCTCCTTGTTGTGTGTATTTAAAACCACTTGCCAAGCCTTAAACTCCCCTTCTATTAAACACGAGTCACCCTTGAGGTAGGCCCTAGGTAGCCTTAAGGGCAGGGTGCTGTGTAACTAAAAGATGGGACATGTACACTTCAGTTTCACATTCCTGGTAGTGACAAACACCCAAATTTGTTTTCACTACTGGGAGACCTACTCCTCTCATAGGCTAGCATTGGGAATTCCTGAATACACATTTAAGCTGTAATTCCTGATTAGAAAGGAGTAGCTGCACCATGTTTCATATCTTTGAAATGGTAATGATAAATCCTATTTACTGTTAAAGTTGGATTTAACATTACTATTTTAGAAATGCCACATTTAAAAAGTGTACATTTCTCTGCTCTTACTGCTCTGTGTGCCTTGCAGCCGGTCTCTAATATATGTCTGGGGTGGGTGGCAGCTACACTTTGTACATTCCCTCTAGACAGCCACAAACACAGAAAGGGTGGGTGTGACAGAGAACTCATCTGCATTCATCTGCAATTTTATAGCTCTTCCTAGGCAGGAAGGGGGGGAGCTGACACTTACACCTGAATAGGCAGTGTTCTCTTTCCCACACAAAGGGCTGATTACGCCGTACTAATAGTCTGGAGCCAGGTCTGGGAAGAAAGGGGGGGGCTTGCGAACTTCAAAGGCCTGCTTTGAAGTCAGCCCACTTCAAAGGCACAACTGGGTAGAAGTACTGGGCCTCTGACTCTACCCAGACAATACACTACTGGACCTGTGAAGAACTTTGCCAGGAGTAAAGACTGCTGGGCTACAAGGATTGCCACTTTGATTGACTGCTGCTCTGGAAGAACTGCTTTTCTGCTTTGCTGTGCTGCTTGCTGATCTGTGCCCTGCTTAAGACAAGGACTGGACCCATCTCACTTGAACCCAGAGTGACTCCAAGGGTTTGCCCCCTGTTCTGAAGTCTCGGGCCATCAAAGACTTCCTTTAACCCTGCAACAGCACCTGGACTCTGCCATCTGCGAGTCCTGCCCTGCCAAGTGGCGCCATTCCAGTCCTGGGCCCTTGAACTGTGACTTCTGCTGTCCAGAACCATCAAAATCAACGCAGTGCCGACTTTGCATTGATCAGAAATTACGCATTGCCCTTCGACGCCGATGAAGGAGCCAATCGACATCACTTCGACGGACTGCACAGCTCAACGACGACAGACAGTGCGGCTCGACGACGACACAGTGCCTGCATTGTAAAGGGGTTCATTGACGAAGCCTTCATCGACTGCGCGGATCGTAACGATGCATCTCCTGCATCCATGGAATCGGCGCATCGCCTCCTCCGCTCCTCGCATCAAGTCTTCAATGTTGGCGCTTGCTCCAGCCAAGCGGGACCGGCGTGAGTCCTGTAGCCGGCCTGCCTTCCATCAAGGTCGGCCTGAACTTTGGATTCACCCCGGTCCAGCGCGACCTCAAGTAACCCCTATGCGCTATTTGCTTCTAAGCACTACTTTTTTATTTATTCTTTCAAAATTCATAACTGGTTGTACTTAATGGATTTTTGTCGGTTTAGGCTTGTTTTACTCATAGATTTATTGTCTAGTTGTCTAAACCTGTGTGGAGTCTTTTTGGGGCATTTACATTGTGTTACTGTGTGTGTGTGTGTTGCACAAATACTTTACACATTGCCTCTTTAGATAAGCCTGACTGCTCTGTGCCAAGCTACCAACGGGTGAGCACAGGTTATCTTTTAGTGTGCAACTAGCTTACCCTGACTAGAGTGGTGGTTCCTGCTTGAACAGGGTGCATACTCTGACAACAAGAAACGCCATTTCTAACAAGTGGAATTCATCTTCTTGGTGCAACCTTGGCACTGCAGGTCCAGAAGGGCTTGCCTTTGGTGCACCAGCAGTAAGGATGTGTCTAGCTTCCATCACCTGTGCCAACTAGTGGTCCTGTTAAGTGCTTGTGGCAGATCAGTTAGGGAAGCCCCAGTAGGGCTGGAAAAACAGATACTAGGCAGGACTTGATGCATATGGAGATAGTAGACAGGACGGATATTGGCCATAATGCCTTGTGTCAGACACTAGTGGGAAGTCTGGCAGAGAAACCCCAAATTATAGCCAGCACAGACATTGGCGAACTCTCTAAAACAAACCAGGTCAAATCTATAAGGTGGAATTGGGTGGTCAAGCTCCCCCTTGCTTTGGAATCTGTTCTTACTAATGTCAAGATGGCAGTTGAGACACTAAATGCTTTTGCTCCAAGTCCAGAATATCATCTCTGCAAAATATTCATGAAGAGCTCTACACGGAAATTAGGAAACTTTTAATCCACGATACCAAGACTGCTAGTAGCAAACCTAGGGAGGTGGCATGGTACACTAAAGAATGTAGGGTAGCGAAAACAGAATTATTAACAGTGGCAAAATCTAAATGTAGGTCTGACTGGCCAAGGCTAAGAGGGGCTGGGAGAGTAGCCTCTGGGAAAACCTCCATGACGCAATTCTGACAAAGGATAACAAATCTTTTTGGAAAATAGCTTCAGTGTGTGCCAAAGGCCCCAATATCAATTTGGAATTTTGTATCCAACCTCAAAAGTGGGTACCCATTTCAGTAGCCTATACTCACCTAGTATTGAGCAGGGGCAGGAGGTAGAGGAGTCCCTACTAGCTGTCGAGCCGAATTCCACTGGTATGTTAGAATTCGATTTAAGTAAAACCTTAGCAGCTATTGTCAGCTGCCTTGCGTACAGAGTCCCCGGGCCCGCCAGGATTCCTAATAATTTGTATATGGCTAACCGGAAAGTCTGGGGACCCTATATTAACCATCTATCGAATGCAACCCTGAAGGGAATGGAGGTTCCTCTTTCATGGAAAATTGCAGAGATCATCCCTATTCATAAGAAGGAGCATCGAAATGACCCGGGGAATTACAGGCCCATTGGTTTGGTAGACTCCCTACAAAAGATCTTCTGCAAACAAGTGTTAGTCCATCTTCAAGACTGGATTGTTTCGAATGAGGTCCTATCTAACTTTCAGGCGGGCTTTAGAAGCAACGTCAGCACCATTGACCAGGTTTTTTGCTTTAACTGCATCTATTGGAAAAACGTCAGTTATCAACTGAGTCAGCTTAAATGTAGCCTTCGTTGATTTACGTGCCGCTTTCAATCTGGTCCCAAGAGGAATGTTGTGGAGGATTCTGGAGGGAATGGGCATCCCTGCAAATCTATTAGACATCTTGGTGGGACTACACTCAGAAAATGATGCCCAGGTCAGGCAGGAAGGTAATGGCCGGCTGACATAGCCCTTCAGGATCAAAGGTGGAGTAAAACAAGTCTGTGTCCTTGCCTCCACCCTATTTTCACTGTATATCAACGGGGGGCTGATTACATAAATAGGGATGGGTGCTACTCCCCTAAAGTGGAGGGTCGGAGAATGGCAGCTTTACTCTTTTCTGACAACACTCTACTACTTTCCAAGTCTCCTGGAGGATTACAACAGCTGTTGAATAATTTTAATGATTTCTGTAATGAGGGGCCTAGAGCTGAATAGTTCAAAGACCAAATTTATGCTGTTCCACTACACGTTCCAACCCCCCCCCCCAAAAAAAGTAGGATGTTTGTGGGGAAAAACGTGCTCGATCAGGTGTCAAAAAACCCACACGTTATTATCCTACCACACTGCAAGTATAGCCAAGATTCACAGACTGACAACCCCCAAGAGGGTGGCACTGGCTCTGGGGATATATAATCTATGCTTTGTATGGTTCAGAAATCTGGAGTTATGCGAATGTTAAGATTTTGTCAACAGCTGAAAATAAGTTTGTTAGATCCCTTCTGGGACTCCCAGCCAGCACGCCAATGATCCCAGTGTGTTTGGATTTGGCTCAGAGAGGTATTTTCAATAAAATAGACAGTGTAGCCCTTGAATCATACCAGGGAGGTCTTAAAGACCTAATGTCTCCGGCATGTGCAAGGAAAATCCCAAGACTGATTTGTGTGAAAAGATTGCTGGGGAAACTGGGTCAGGAGAAATTTTGGGCTTCCCCCACAGAGATGTGTGCCACATGTAAAGCAGCTCTAAAAGGAATGTATTGAGTGTATGTAGCTGTCCAAACGGTGACCCAGTGCAGAGGAACTCTCATTCGTAGATGTAAAACCTTGTCCGTACTACGAGTCAACAATTGACAAAATTACTTCCCCTCTGGCACGTAAATTGCACTTCCAGTTTAGATACAAGACTCTCCCAACAAAACAATTTAGTAGTCTCCGATTCCTTTGGGGGGGACGGGAGGGGATCTTTGCCCTGTTTGTGCAGAGGTGCCCGATTCTGTTACACACATCCTATTCTTTTGTCCAGTGTATCGTACCAAAAGAGCAAAATGGATAGTTCCACCATCTAGGAATTTGAGAACCAGACGGCACATGGAGGCACTTATTATCCTCAGTGTTGACACTTCTAGTGTGGTGGTTTTTTCTATGGCCACATTTCTATTCTCAGTATGGATTAGACGTTGGAAGTGTATACAAATCAGCAAGAGGTTGTCGCTTCCATGTCCTTAGCCAAGTGGGCTTTGGGGTCTAGTGTTTCACAAACGTCCGGTGAACACAATGATAAGAGTCGCTTGCTGAGTCGAACCCTGGTCCTCTTCGTTTCTATTTTAGCTTATGTAGCATCAATTGAGCTTTTTTTGACTGCTCTACTCTTCTTGTAACTGGTTTACAATTGTGCTGCACCCTATATTGTTCGTGCACTTTGGTACTCCTTGCACGTTGGCACTTTTAAAGAAGGGACAGGAGCTGCTAGAATCATATTTCTCATAGAACCCATGTATTAACTCAGATATTTTTAATACACCAGGGTTTACATAGTGGAGTAATTTTTTTTTTCTTTGCAACATTGGTTGTTTTAAATGATGTATTTTGTTGACTTCTGCACCTTTTTGCACTTTCTAATCAAGAGGGTTGGCAGACAGCGCAAATAGTCATGTTTGCTCTTGCTTGAGTTGAGTAAATGGCCCAACATTAGGAGCTTCTTCATCGGATTAATGTCTTACCATGGCTGTTTGAAAAACTATGTATGAATTTTTATGTTTTTGCACTTTTTGTAACCTCTAAAAAAAGGGTGTAGGCTGACGATGAACCACTGTTTTGCTATTTACAAGACACCCTGCTCTTGTTAGTGCAGACCAACGGGTCCATAAAATAGAAGCTTACATATTAACTCATGGGTCTACTTTTTTTTTTGAGTTTAAAAAAGCTTTTATTTGAAAGTTAACAGAGTTACAGCAAACCAACAATGCATAAATATATTCAGAATAAGAATTATAATAATGGAGTTACTGGAATGTGACAAGCAAAAGCGAAAAGCTATTTTATAGGTTTTGTAGGGGAAATAAAAGAGAAGGGGGAGGGAAGGGGGGGAAGGGGAAGAAGGAAGGACGGGGAGAGAGAAATTCATAAAACGGATAAAGCAAATAAACATGGGATAAATAAATAATTGCATTGTATAAGAAAAAATGACGGATAATACAACAATTCGATAATTATAATAAGCCAATAATATATAGGAATCAAAAAGCAGAGAACATTCAAGGTGGTTTAAAATCTGCAATAGTTGAACGACAATTATGTGAAGGCGCTAAATTATCTAAATAAGTCGTAAGAGGCAACCAAAAGAGGACTCTATTAAACTTTGGTTTGCAAGAGGAGGCAAAAGCAATATCAAGTCGATGAAAATGACAGAGACTGTTCCACCAGTGTTTGACAGAGAGTTTGTTGAGTGTTTTCCAGTTAAGCGTAATGTGTTGAAAAGCCAAAGCAAGCATGAGGTCAAAGAGACCATGTGCGAGGGAGAGAGATCTAAAGAATCTGACAAACTACCGGAAAAAAGGAGAGGGATGGAATAAGGAATAGAAATATTGAATATACGAGTAATGTAGGTCCAAGTGTTCGTCCAAAAAATAGAGACTGAGGAGAAAAGAAGATGTAAAAGATCAGCATTGGAGGAACCACAAGACCAACAATTAGTATCAGTAGAGCAAGAGAAGCGAGCCAGGGAAATAGGAGTGAAGTAGAGTCTATGATATAGAAAGAACAATGATTGAGTAAGAGAAGCAGAACGAGAGATTTTAAGGGAACGAGACCAAAGTCGATCCCAAAAGGAAATATTCCACTCACATCCCAGGTCAGATTCCCACGAGAGTTCCAACCTAGTCTTAGCACGCTCTGGATTAGGAGCAGAGAAATATTTGTAAATAAGAGAGGCCTTAGGAGATAAAAGGAGGATTTGCAAAAGAGAATCTGGAACAGCAGGGGAAGAGGAAAGAGGAAGAGAATAAAAAGTATCTAGAATAACGGTCATTAGAGTAGAAAATTTGTGTAGAAAGGAGCGGGGACAGTGAAAAGTGGATTGAAATAGAGGAAAGGAAAGGGGGATACACCATCAAAAAGTTGTTTAACCCAAATTATACCTTTCAGTCTCCAAGTCCTCCAAAATAGGGTTCTATTATTCATAGTAATAAGGGAATTATGCCAGATAGGCGAATCTAGAAAAGTATCCCTGGACATAAGATTTGGGGAAATAAGGGGTTTTAGTAAAGAGCAAACATGTTTGAACAGAGGGAGAGATGTATAAGAATTTTTTGCAGAGAAGGAAAGAACCTCCCTAAAAGAAAAAGGCAGTAGAAAGGTGCGTTCAATGGAGAGCCAGAGGGGAGCAAAAGGGGAGGATTCAGAAAGGAGCCACTTTGAGGCTTGTCGTAGACAAAAGATTTGTGATATAGGCGGAAATCTGGAAAATTAACACCTCCATTAGATTTTGATTTACGTAAAGAGGATAAGGAAATTCTGGCTTTTTTGCTCTTCCAAAGAAATTTAGAAAGACAAGAGTCAATCCGTTTAAAATGATAAACAGGAATATGCACAGGGAGCATAGAGAGAGCGTAAATCAAAATAGGGGTAATCATCATCTTGATGGAATCTAAGCGGCCCCACCATGAAAGAAAAAGAGGGTTCCAAGATGTACATAATTTATCAATCCGAGATAAAAACACTGACATATTAAGTTTAACGGTAGAAGCGATGGAGTTAGAGAACCACATACCTAAGTATTTGATTTTGGAGCTATTCCACGCAAAACCAGTGGAAGAGAAGGAATGAGGAAAACAAGTTTTGGTAAGAGGAAGTATTTCTGTTTTATCAGAATTGATCTTATAGCCAGAGACAAGAGAAAAAGAAGTGAATTCACGTAATAGAGAAGGAATAGAGGATTCGGGATTAGAAATAAAGAGTAGAATATCATCCGCATAAGCTGAGAGTTTTAGATGTTGATCCCCGTAAGAAAAACCGGAAATAGAAGTATTGTTACGAATTGAAGCTAGAAAGGGTTCAAGAGTAAGAACAAAAAGAAGGGGGAGAGAGGGCAACCTTGACGGACTCCTCGTTGAAGAGGAAAATAGGATGAAACGAAACCATTAATCAGTACCGATGCTCTAGGAGCAGAATATAATAAAGAGATGAGTGAGATCAATTTGGGGCCAAAACCATGCCACTTAAGGGCTGCAAATAAGAAGGACCAATCTACTCTATCAAATGCTTTTTCAGCATCAACAGAGATAGGCGCTAGAGACGTGGAAAGGAGGGGATCTTGTTTAAAACATTAAAGAAGAGGCGAGAGTTATCTGAAGTTAATCTACCTTTGACAAAACCACATTGCTCTTTCCCAACCAAGTGTGGCATAAGGGGTCCAAACGCAATGCTAATGTTTTGGCAAAGAGTTTATAATCAACATTGACTAAAGAAATCGGGCGGTAGTTTTTGCAGTACAGGGGATCTCGCCCTCCTTGTGAATAAGGCAAATGGTGGCTTCTTGAAAAGTACCTTTCGTCTTCCCAGAAAGATGGAAAAAATGAAAAAGATTTAAAAGTTTGGGAAGCAATAAGTTAGAAAAATGTAAATAAAATTCAACAGAAAAACCATCTGGTCCAGGAGTTTTCCCTTTTTTAGAATCTTTAGGGCAGAGGATAGTTCAGCTAGAGTTAAATCTGTATCAAGATCCGTTAGGTTAAGGTGAGAAGTAGAAGGTGGTGGAATGGTAGCAAGATAGGGTCTACTTTGAAATCAACCCTTTGCCGTTCTCTGTTGTGTATTTTTTGTGTCTACCCAAAGCATTTCCCTAAAAATATAAAAGTTAGTGTGATTTCTGCACCCCATGTGTGAATGCAGGATCTAAGCTGGTTTGCAACTAGACGAGCAACAGTGAAACATATGGTTGAAATCAAGCAGTATTTAGGCATCCCTTTACATTTTAATCACGCTCTTTAAAAAAATGCATGGCACTACTTTCACAAACCCTCTATTTATAATGCGTTGATAATTGTCATTTCCAGGATTTCTGCCTGACCTCTCGAAGGAAAGCGGAACTGTGTCTGTTGCTGGATTCCAAAAATCTATGACCAGAAACGGGATTCAATGGGAACAGCAGAACCGTAAGCTAAACAAATGAAAGACGTATAGAACTGCCAGCAGGGCAACATTCACTCACACAAAGAACAGGCAATCAGTACAAGCATTAGCTGTGCAAGGATGTCTTCAGCACTGCAAAGGCACAACATGGACACCAGCTGTGCAAGCATGCTTCAAAGAGAACAAGCATTGTAATGCAAAAGTACAGACTTCCTCAACCCCAAAAGGCACTAGAAAGGCTGCAGCAGTGCAAGTATTCCCTTGTGGAGAAATGAAATAGCATTGGCAGAGCAGAACACAAACAAGCTGTGCACTGCTCACTTGCATAAAAGTGGTATGCCTTGGCCAGTAGTTGTGAAAGTCTCCCTTTCAGTACAGCACAGGCAGCAGCAATGCAGTCTTTCTTACAAAAGATGTACAGAATAAGAAATAGCTGTGCAATACACCGCTCCACAAGCTAGGCACAACTGTGCTAGCCATAGACCAGGACAGGCTAGCGCTGGAAACCAATGCATGTGAATCGTGGCTTGCAGCACCACTGCCCTGCTGTTCAGGAACCAGGGCCCTTACAAGTAGCTCTGCCAATGTTCCTCAATTCTGACAAGTAGCATCACCAGGGGCCCTCCTTTAACAGTGCACTTACAATCTGCTCTGCCAATGTAAATAAATAATTTTCTGAAGCACCTCCCACTGCCCTGTCAGTCTAGGGCTCTTACAAGCAGCTCTGCCAGTATGACTCCAGCTCAGGCAATGGCGAGTTTGCAACTGCTCCTGCACGCCTAAGGAAGAATCAGCATATTATCATACTCAAAGCACCAACAGTTCACAACCACACCAAACCCTGACTTACTTACCTTGCTGATTCCTGCCTTCTTCATTTCACAACTCTCTTCTTCCCTCCCTCCTCTGCTTTACGTCCCTCATGTCTTAGCCCCTCTCCTCCTCCACATCCCATCACCCATTGGATGAGTCTCCTATTGACATTCCTATTGTTTCTGCCCATCCTTTCCTCCTCTATCCTTTATGATCCCAGTCTTAACACCGCTACTGCTCATCTTGCCCATTTTCCTTTTCACTTATCTCTCCCTCTCACACCTTCTCCTCTCCAAACCTATTGATCTGGGCACTGCTCTCTGCTACTTTGTTTCAAGTTTTTTAATTGAATTTAAAAAGCCCAGATCCACCACTCTCACTTTCCATCAGCAAAACGTTGCAACGCTTAACATTAATATAAACCAAGCAATACACAATCAATCAATTGGGATTTGTAGAGTGCGGCTTATCACCCGAGAGGGTATCCAGGTGCAAAGATTCTGCTGTAATCATTCGAAGAGCCAGGTCGTGAGTCCCTTTCTGAATTCTGTGAAAGAGGATACCATTTAAAAAGGATTCATACTCGCACTGCTCGGCTCTTTCGTGTATTATATTGAGACCTACTGGGGGAAAAAAGGGAATGTACCAGAGGGACAGTCTATTTTCTATGCATTCACAAATCTGAGGAACTCGCATGCCCTGCAATGATCCAGAAAAACTAAACCAGCCACTGTAGCCTGTGACTTTTCAGAGTGAGAGTATGAGGGGCGAGTCAAGCCTAAATGAACATTGTGTCCTGTTAATAGCCTGACCTGCTCCCATCAAAATGTTTAAAAGCCTTGGACCAATTTATTTAAAGTGGAGACTCCTTCAGGAACAGAAATCCGATTTTTCATCTTTTTAGGTCTGGCGTTAGCATCCATTGGTCTATTGCATCATTCACATTTTGCTTCCACCCACTGCAGCATAAATTATGGGGGCAGTGGGTCAGCCTACTTAAGCCACTGGGTAACTTCACTTTGAGTGACTGCATTTTGCTCTCTCACAAGGCGCACATCCGCACACAAGCTAGTTCCCTTAAGTGCTATTGTTTTTACTGTATAATTACTTTAATGTTGCCTTTGTGTTTAGAGACTGATGAGATAGCAGGACACCTCACAGAATGTCCTAGTAATTACTGGCCATTTTACCCCAGTACATTTCAGGCACATTGAAGCATAGTATATATGTGCCTGTAAAAATCTGGCACCACCTTTAATGTCCACAGGAACCAATGCACAGCCACCCGAAACTTGATACACCAATCACAGTTCAAATGTCAAAACCAAAGACTGCTCGAAGGAAGACTAAAAATTACCTGGTGCTGTAAATTCCTCATGACTTTGAATTCAGATACAGATTACTCTGCAAAGAGAGGTTTGCACATGGATCGGAATTTTACAGCCCAGTTGTAAGGATGGCCTTTATCTTTATGCACCTTGCCCGCTGAAGATGAAAGTAGCTATTTAAGTGCCCAAGGACACCATTCACGCTTGACTGAAAGGCAACAGAAGTGTTGTAAAGGCAAAAGTGTGTCACTAGATATCTTCAGTGGCCAAATGAGGAACAGAATTCATCTTCCAATTATTTTCTTGCCCCCCCCTCATCCCCCCACACACACAGGCATACGGAAATGCAATTCACTCAGCGTTAGCCTTGAGCTGCCAATTCTGTGCAAAATCCAGCTACTCATTAAAATCAAAACACACAAGATGGACGGAATGCTGCACATTGGCAAACATTCACCCCCAGTCACAGATCTGGGTTTAATCCATCGTTATTTTGCTTCACCACGCCACCCCAGTTCAGACATAGCCATATGCAAATCAGTCTTGACCCTGTGCCTCATGGGAACAGTCCAGACCGAACTGTAATATGGCAATTGTTCCACAGAGAGGTCCGAGAAGGCGAGATTGAATTCGCCCCGGAACCACCACAATTGAATAACATCGGGTTCAACCATTAACCCTTGATATACTATTATCCGTGGTTGGAATAAATCAAACAATTCTACTATTCTGTGTTCCCGGCTCTGTTTTATCCTTCACCTGGCTATCTTCTATACGTCAAGGACGCTCCATGAACTAATTATACCTGGTGCAGCACTGTCCCCAGAAAAGCTGTCCTGAAGAGACCCCGTATCGAGAGTGGGTCGAAACGTCGTCGACATTAACAAAAGAGAGAGCCTGAATGTTTCATTTTTCCATTGTGTATATGCTCTTCCTTTTTGATATTACCAATAACCTGTGTCCCTGCTTTTTTACATATTTTTACTTAGTACTCACTTAGATAGGTTATGGTCACTTCACTGGGGTTCACAAATCACCTTTTGATGTGCAGCTAATGCAGATTGTCTATTTCTTTTCTGTATAAGGAAATATATCTGTGGTTAAAACTGTGACTGCAGAATAAATTCTACTTACTTCGGCTGAAGTAAGCACTAATTGACTATAAGTTGTGTTGGGCTTTTTTAAGAATATTTAACTAGTATGTTGAAATATACTAAGGTATCATACTGTGACCTAAAATAGAAAGGTCGTAAATTGCATTTTTTTAATTGGATTAAATCTGAGCAAGTTAGTTCCAGCTTGCATATATTGTATTTCTTTTATAAATGAGTTCCTTGTGAACATTGTTTTTTGCTTAATTGCTAACCCAGCTCACAAGGACGTTTGGGTCGCTCTTGTTCTCTAAAATATTGATTGCGCAGGCTTCCTGGAAGTCAGCTCTGTCAAGGGGGCAACAATGGTGCCATACCCCTTGACAAATCTCCTGTAATATCCGGTGAGTCCTAAGGCGGCTCTCACCTCGGTCTGGGTCTTGGGAGGTTACCTAGCCAGAATGGTATCAATCTTGGGCTGTAGGGGCGCCACCTGGCATCTCCCCACTTGGTGTCCCAAGTACACCACAGAACCCTGCCCGATATGGCACTTACTTGCCTTGATCGTGAGGCCTGCCCTCTGCAGAGCCTTCAACACTTCCCAGAGGTGGTGCAGATGTTACTCCCAAGTGGCACTGAACACTGCTATGTCATCCAAGTAGGCAGCACTGAAATTCTCCAGTCCAGCCAACACCTGGTTGACCAAACTCTGAAAGGTGGCAGGGGCATTCTTCAACCCAAAGGGCATCACCCGGAATTGGTAGTGCCCCTCTGGCATTGAGAATGCGGACCTCTCCTTTGCCCCATCAGTTAAGGCAATCTGCCAGAACCCAGACGTTAAGTCAAATGTACTGAGGTACCGGGCAGCTCCCAACCAATCTATGAGCTCATCAGCTCTGGGGATGGGATGCGCATCAGTCCTAGTGACCGAATGGAGCCCTCGGTAGTCCAGACAGAACCGGAGTTCTGGCGTGGCACCGGGTGCGGCAGCCTTTGGGACCAAGATGACTGGGCTGGCCCAAGGGCTGTTTGAGGGCTCAATCACCCCTAGCGCTAACATCTTGGAAACCTCCTCCTTGATGCAAGCCTTGACCCGGTCAGTCACTCTGTAAATCTTGTGCTTCACAGGAGGACTGTCCCCGATGTCAACATCATGGACACACCACTGAGTGACACCAGGGGTCAGGGAGAACAGAGCAGCAAACTGTCCCAACAGTTGTCGGCAGTCACTCTCCTGTTCAGGAGTCAGGGCGGGGGAGAGTGTTACACCGGCCACTGACCCATCCTGTTCCTTTGCAGACAGGAGGTCAGGAAGAGGCTCAGTCTCCTCTTCCATTCCAGCATCTGTCGCTAGGAGCATGCCCACTTCGGACCTCTCCAAGTGGGGCTTAAGGCGGTTCACATGCAGGACCCGCAAAGGGTTCCTTGGAGACTGCAAGTCCACCAAGTAGGTGACTGTACTCTTGCGCTCCACCACCTCAAAGGGTCCGGTCCACTTATCCTGGAGCGCACAAGGCTCCACTGGGGCCATGACCCATACTTTCTGTCCATGCTGAAACTCGATCAGAGTGGCATTCTGATCATACCAACGTTTCATCTCCTCCTGGCTGGCTTCCAGATTCGCCTAAGTGAGTTGTCTGAAGCGCTTAGTCTGGTTCCTGAAGGCCAGCATGTAGCTATATGCATCCTGGGGAGCTTTACTGGGAGCCTTCTTCCAGCCTTCTTTAACCAGATTTAGAGGTCCTCTTACAGGATGCCCATACAGGAGCTCAAAGGGACTGAACCCTAAGGATTTCTGCGGTACCTCTCTGTAAGCAAACAAAAATGCATGGTAAGAGGACGTCCCACTTACACCTCATGGGTTCCCCAAGATCCATAATCAAGCCCTTCAGGGTCCAGTTGAATCTCTCAACCAGCCCATTACCTTGGGGGTGGTAAGGAGTGGTGAACTTATAGGTTACACCACACTCCTGCCACAGGGACTTCATATACTTAGATATGAAGTTGGTACCCCGGTCGGACACTACCTCTCTGGTAACCCCACACGGGAGAAAATCCCCATCAACATTACGGCCCACCAAGGGGGAAGTCACTGTCCGGAGAGGGATGGCTTCCGGGTACCGGGTGGCATGGTCCACCAAGACCAGGATGAAAATGTTGCCCATGGCTGTCTTGGGATCAAGAGGCCCCACAAGGTCAATACCCACCCTCTCAAAGGGGGTGCCGACCACAGGGAAAGGTTGGAGAGGAGCCTTACACTTCCTCCCACTCTTACCACTTGCCTGTCAAGACCTACAATGAGTATCAGTACTCTTACGCATTTGGGGCCAGGAAAAGTGGGTAACAAGCCTTTCAAAGGTCTTGTCTTGCCCAAAATGTCCTGCCAAAGGCACATCATGAGCCAGACCCAGTAGGAAAGCTCTGAAACGCTGGGGTACCACCAGGACACGGGCTCACCCAGGCTCAGCAACCTTAGGCTCGCTATACAGGAGACCATTCTCCCAGTATAACCAATGTGATCCAGACTGATCACCTGCTGCTTGGTTTGCAGCCTGTTGCCGCAAGCCAACAAGAGAAGGGCACTTCTGCTGCTCCTGGCAGAATTCCTCCATGGCGGGGCCTCCTTCTTGCTGCAAATGGGTCAGCTCAGGCAGGTCCCCCAGTTCAGCCACTTGTTCCCCTGTAGGCTCCAGGGCATCCCCCTCAAGGTTTGCCTCCTCCTGGACCGTGGAAACTTCGGGGGCGGTTTCCCACGCCCCCTGCCTCGTTTCTTTCTGGCAGACACCTGGGCCACTCTTTCAGGCTCCAGGTCCTCTTGAATGCCCTTACCAGCTGCCAAAGACCGAGGGGTCACACACGCCCACTCAGGCAGACCCAACATCTCAATATGAGCTCTGCTCCACCTTCGCCCAAGGGGAGCTCTCCAAATCATTGCCTAGCAGACAGTCAACAGGCATGGCTGGCCTCACAGCTACTTTCAAGGTACCTGAGACCCCCCCCCGCACTCAAAGGGAACCTGTGCCACTTTGCAGAGGTACTCTGAATTGTCAGCGGCAACTACTGGGTAGAATGCGTTGGGGACCACCTGCTCCTCAGACACCAGCCGACAACTGACAAGCTGTCACACTGGCTCCGGTGTCTCTCAGAGCCTCCACACTATGGCCATTGATGGTCACCCACTGCCTGTACTTCATAGTGTTATCAGGCAGAAGAGCTCTTGGGACCATCTCACGGTCTCCTAAAGAGACCAGGGACATTTCTGCAGAACCCCACCCCTCTTGGGCATCTGACTCCTCCCCCAAGGCTACACTAGCCATTTCCCAGGGCGGTGCACCAGTGGGTGCGGTGGTAACCTTCTTCAGACACCTAGGATCCCCTTGGTAGTGGCCCACCTGACCACAACTAAAACATGCCTTGGAACCCCTATGGACAGGCTTACCTGTCGGGACCCATGGTTTATTTTCAGTGGGAGGCTGGGAACCCTTACCTTGATTCCCTTGGGGATCACTTTGGGCCCCTTTTTGGAACTCCTTCCATTTACCCTTGTCCCCCCCACTCTTCTGCTGGGGACCCTGCCCACCTTGGGCGGAGTCTCCCACACAACCCTTTTGGACCCTGCTACTGACCCAGCGGTCCGCCTCCACAGCAAGCTTCCTGGGGTCAGTCAGCTTACTGTCAATCAAGTGCTGGCATAGCTCTGGAAAACAATTATCTGACAAGTGCTCCCATGCAACCAAATCATAGAGCCCCTGCAAATCATTCACCTTGCTACCCTTCACCCAACCATCCAATGCTCTGCAAAAGTAGGACACATACTCCACCCAAGTACTTGACTCAAGCTTCTTACAGTTTCTAAATTTCTGCCTGTACAGCTCTGGGGTCAACCCATACCTTGCTACCAGGGCTTCTTTCATGGGGGCATAGGACATCTGATCCTCAGTGGGCACGTTTAGCAATGTTTCCCTTCCTTCACTAAGAAAGCGGCCCCACAACCCCACAACCCTGCTCCCCAATCTCTCTCAGGGAATCTGTGGGACCTCATCGCTACCTCATAGGCCTTGAACCACTGGCCAATGTCCTCATGCTTTGTGAAATCCTTAATAACCTCCTTGGGAATGTATACCTTCCCTTCTCCAGGCACTGATGGTGCGCTGCCACCATGGGGATTGATCTCTAGACTTTTGGCTTTCAGATCCAACTCCCTCAACCCTCGTTCATGCTCTCAGAGCATCTTCTTCTCTTCCATGGCCAATTTCTTATCCTCCAACTCCAATTTCTTACTCTCCATGTCACACTCCTTCCCCAGCTTGAGCTCCGCGAGGTCCATCTCATGCACTCTACTTCTCTCCCGGTCCTCCAACTCCTCTGGAGACAGCTCTTTTGAAGAAACACTGCTGCCATCTCTGGAAGGTACCCTCCCCCCTGGCAGATTCAACAGCCCCTCCTGCTGCCCATCCAAATCTGCCTCCAATGGACGCTCCTCATCCTGTCCACTGGCATTTCTGGATTCCAACCAGGCCCTCAGCGCCTTTTGGTATTCATCCTTTCTGGCCTTACACAGAGATTTTAAATTTCTTGCATATGTCTTTAAGTTGAGACAGTGTAGGTTTCCACCCTATCTTCTTCAAATTCAATATCAATAGATTCAATGGATGCTGGCTTGGACATGATGAAAAAAATTGGCAGTTCTCAAGTTGCAGAAAATCCAAAAAGAAGAGTTCAGTAATAGTATGTGGTTGCGTAATGGTCTGCACTATGCTAGTAGTGTACAACAATTACTGTAGGTAAGGCACAAATGCAAGTCCAGATCCTCACCGCTGACCACCAATGTTAGAAATGGGGATCTCTAGTTGGCAGAGGTAGGTACCTTTGTCTAAGTAGGGACCCTTCTTCCTAGTCAGGGTAAGGGGGATACACTTCCAAAATAACCCCTGCTCACCCCCTTGGTAGCTTGGCACGAGCAGACAGGCTTATCTCAGAGGCAGTGTGTAAAGCATTTGTGAATACATTCAGTAATACAGTGAAAACACTACAAATGGACACCACACCAGTTTAGAACAATAAGTATTCTTTATCTAAACCAAAACAAGACCAAACGACAAAAATCCACCATACAATATTCTTAGAAAGAGTTACTGTGCAAAATAGCCTTTAAATTGCAGGAAAAACGTGAAAATACAGTCCCGGGTTACCGTGATATTGAATACGACGGAGTCTAACAAATCCAGCCAACCGCGTCGATACGGGTTAGCAAAAGCGTCGACAGACTCGGAGACAGTACCTTTTGTTGTTGCGGCCGACAATGCTACAAGCCGGTCCGGGGCAACCACTGCGGTTGCGATGTGAGATGGAAGCGTTGCAGCGTGCGGTGTCCTCATGGCTTGGTGCAGGCAGCGGCCTGTTGACGGAGTCGGCGAGACCAAGGCTGGCGTTGCAGGGTGAGGCGATGCTCGGTGCGGTGCTGGCAGGTCACGATGCTGCAATGGAGCCAGTCGATGTTCAAGTCGGGCAGCGACGGAGTCGATAACGTCAGTGCAGCATGTAGCGAAGCGTTGCGGAGTGCGATGCCCACAGGACACGGTGTAAGCAGCGGCTCGTTGACGGAGTCGGTAAGACCAGGGTTGCGTTGTGAAACGAGGCGGTGCGCTCTACGGTGCCTTCAGGACACGGAATCCTGCGACGGACTCGGAGGTAGAGTCGGTTACCCTTTTCTTGTCCAGGCAACTGAAACCAGCGGATCCAGAGATGGTGCCCAGAAGTTTGGTGAGGTCTTTGATGTTCCTGAGACCTTGTGAACAGGGGGCAAGCTCAGTTCAAGCCCTTGGAGATCTTCCTCAAGCAGGGGAGACAGCAAACAGCAAAGTCCTTTCTCCTTTCCTTGGTAGCAAGTAGCCACTGCAGGCCAACCCCAGACAGCAAACAGCACAGGGGCAGTATTCCTCCTCAGCTTCTCCGGCTCTTTTCCTTGGCAAAGGTTCCTCTTGATTCCCAGAAGTGATCTAAAGTTCTGGGGTCTGGGCCCCAATATTTATATTACAAAATCCTTTGTTCTCTGGTGGCAGAGAAGCCCAGTGCTTGGTCAAAACCGGTTCTGTCCTCTCTGGTGCAGCTTCCTGGCAGGAGGTGGAGACAGCATTGTCCTTGGCAGACCAGGCCCATTCAGGTGAAAGGAAATCTCCTCCCCGTACTCTAAATGCAGCCCAGGTCTATTCAGCCCAGCCCTGACTCATCAGGCTCTCTGGAGCCACTGCTCCTCCCCAGCCCTTGTCATCCAAAAGCCAGACATGCAATACACAAACTTAGCAGAGGTACACTGGATGGCTAAGCAAGAAAATACTTACTTTCTAAAAGTGGTATTTTCAAACACAGAATGTAAAAATCACCCTCACTACAAGATTCATTTTGACATTCTGAGTTCAGGCATATCAAACTTTATTTTCCTACCTTGTTCCCAGGGGTAGTTACGTTTATAAGATGTTATAAACAAACTCCGCATTCTATCCTATGGGAACAGGTAGCCTTGCAACAGTGAAAAACAAAATTGGCAGTAATTCACTATCAGGGCATGCCACACACACCAGGGCATGCCCTACCTTTCACATACACTGCACCCTGCCAACAGGGGTACCTTAGGCCTACCTTAGGGGTGACTAACATGTAAGAAAAGGGAAGGTTAGGGCCTGGCAAGTGGGTACACTTGCCAAGTCGACATGGCAGTACTAGACTGCACACAGGCTCTGCAATGGCAGGCCAGAGTTACATTTACAGGCTGTTTATGTGGGTTGCACAATCAGTGCTGCAGCCCACTAGCAGCATTTGATTTACAGACCCAGTGCACAGACAGTGCACTGGACTAGGGACCGACTAGTAAATCAAATATGCCAATCATGTAATCACCAATCCATAAACACAATTTACAAAGGGAGCACTTGCACTTTGGCACTGAACAGCAGTGGCAAAGTGCCCAAAGCATCTAGACCAGCAAAAACGAAGTCCAACAGACAGCAAAAACACAGGAGGCAAAGGCAAAAAATGCAGGGGAGACCCACGCCAATGGTGCCAGGTCTAACAGTGGCATTTGCACTGGCGACACTTCATAACATTTAAATGGCATGAAGCGCAATACCCTTTTAGATGCAATTTGCCCACAGAAATTTAGCTGTACATAGCTCTGCAGTGATGCTGCCCTGAGAAAGATACAAGAAAAGTGATCACATCGACGGCTGGCTGCCTGCCAAAGTATTTTACAAAGTCCGTTTCAAATTGAGAGCCCGATTTAAAGAAAAAAACAGCACCTTCTCCACCCTCCTGCCCCATCGGACGATAGAAAAGTTCATTTACTTGCAAACCACCAGGTAGAAAGAGGCGAGAGGACAGAAACTGGGCTGGTAAGTACCCTGCTTCTAGTTCATCTTCCCATTGTTTACAAGTTCTCCAGACCATCCGGCTACTTCAGCTGTGTCTCGTGGTACAGTCCAATTTGTTGCAGAGTTGTAACAGCTTAACAAGGCACCTGGCAGTGGTGGTGCCGTACTGGTGGCCAGGAGGACCCTGCCAAAGGGCTCCCTGTTTTGCAATGATCTGCAAGACAGTCAGAAATAAAACAGCTGCTTCACACTGGACATCACCATCTGTTCTCTGCCAGCCTGCCCAGTGACCGGAGGCCAGTTTCCAACGGTAACTGAAGAGGGGCACCACCAGCGGAATAGAGGTAAATTCAGCAACTATGCTAATATTGCATCTCATTATCTACATCACAGGTTTACTAAGAATGCATAAGTCAGATTCTGGGCTAACAGAGGAAGTCAAAGGAAAGCAAGAAAAAGAACTTATGTTGATGCTCATGACTACATGCTGATTTCTGTCTTTAGTGCCACAAGGGTGAAGCTGATGTGTTCATGGTTTGCCCCCCAGAGGGTTTGCTATATTCTTCTAACAGTGAGAATCCGGAGTACAAGATGCGTTGTGCATAACTACCCCAGATGTGCACAACTAACTAACTCTTGAAATGTGGTATTTGGCGCCAGAGCCAAGACAAAATCTGGGGACGATCTCCAATAGGAAAGGCCAAGACACAATCTGGGTACTATCTCCGATAGGAAAGGGCAAGACACAATCTGGGGACTATCTCCATAGGAAAGGGCAAGACACAATCTGGGGACGATCTCCAATAGGAAAGGCCAAGGCACAATCTGGGGACGATCTCCAATAGGAAAGGCCAAGACACAATCTGGGGACAATCTCCAATAGGAAAGGCCAATACACAATCTGGGGACAATCTCCAAAAGGGAAAGGTCAAGACACAATATGGGAGCTATCTCCATAGCAAAGGCTAAGATACAATCTGGGGACTCTATGCAATAGGAAAGGCCAAGACACAATCTGGGGACTATCTCCAATAGGAAAGGCCTGACAAAATTTAGGGACTATCTCTATAGCACAGTACAAGACACAGTCTGGGGACTATCTGCATAGCAACGGACAAGACACAAACTGGGGACAATCTCCAATAGGAAAAGCCAAGACACAATCTGGGGATCATCTCCAATAGGAAAAGTCAAGACACAATCTGGGGATTATCTCCAATAGGAAAAGCCAAGACACAATCTGAGGGCTGTCTCCAATAGGAAAGGCCAATACACAATCTGGGGACAATCTCCAAAAGGGAAAGGTCAAGACACAATATGGGAGCTATCTCCATAGCAAAGGCCAAGATACATTCTGGGGACTCTATGCAATAGGAAAGGCCAAGACACAATCTGGGGACTATCTCCAATAGGAAAGGCCTGACAAAATTTAGGGACTATCTCTATAGCACAGTACAAGACACAGTCTGGGGACTCTCTCCATAGCAAAGGTCAAGACACAATCTGGGGGATATCTCCATAGCAACGGCCAAGACACAATCTGGGGACTATCTCCAATAGGAAAGGCTAAGACACAATTTCGGAGCTGCTGTCTCAAATAGGAAAGACCAAGACACAATCTAGGACTGTCTCCAATATGAAAGGACTTCACAAACTGAAGAGCTAATTGGCCCCCTCCATTGTACTACTTATACTTCGTTCATGTTATTTTTCACAACCCCGTGCCATTCAAGGATTCAGCATTTAACCTGTGTTTCAATTTTTCCAAATGTTGGAGCAAATGATGTTGCAAGGTTTCTATTCTCTCATTGCACTCTCGCCCCTCCTTTCTTATATCTTCAGAGTAGATAGCTCAGTAGCTGTAATGCACCTGCTGCAGAACTTTTCATGTAACCTTACATGTTTGAAACCCGATGGGGGCCTATTCTGCCTTTGAGCTTCTCGAGTGCTATAAAATAAATACCATGACATTGTATACAAGTCTGCATTCCACAATGGAGTAATGTAAAAAATAAGGGAATATCGCAGAGAGGTGGATAATTAAGGCCGAAGAAGACAAAAGTTAGGAGGAGGAGGAAGAGTGAGGAGGATCTCGGATTGTAGAGGGAGAGTGCGGAGAAGTAAGGAAGAATAGTGAGGAGGTAGGAGGAGTGAGAATGCGGAGTATGGAGAATGAGCGACAGGGAATAGTGCGACTGAGGAGTGAGCAGCAGGAGGAATCATAATGGCCTAAAAAGGATGCAGAGTTGTGAACCTCAATCAATAAATCCACCCTTTACAGATGGAAAGCAAAAGCTGCCATTGTTATATTCCATATAGGTACCCCAATGTAGGCCAGGTTAACATTCCAACCTTTCACCTATATTCGTCCCTACACTACATACATAACGGGCTGCTAGGACTGACCCTTTACCTAGTTACAGTACTGCTTACAGAACGTAGGGTTTTCCCCGAACAATAGCCTCATACATTATGCATGAGGATCCTTGGATTCTTGGAAACTCAGCAGGACTACCACCTCCTGCATAATAACTATGTACAAGGTTCATTCCCGACGTCATCCTAAGTCCGACAGTGGCACAGCAAGGTAGAACCTCTGGGGATACCTTCGGGTATATAAACATCACATCTTGCCAAGATAGGCAGAGGAGATCACGACTTCCATGCTGACACACTGACGCGAGACGCTGAGGTTCCTGCATGCAGATACTCCAGCTCGCAGTGGTCTAACATCCCTTGCGTGGTGTCCAACCCGAGACCAAGACGGGGTCCCAGTCTCTCGCTTCAGGTAATGGGGTTGACACTATCCTAGGTACACTTGTGTACATCTAGTTAGGGTAGCATCGTAGGAGTACGCATTTTATTGTCATGTAATTTATATACTTGCCTAGGTTCATGATTATAGCAGAATGGTAGAGATCTACCATCTTTCCACCTTCTTAGTGCTTCTAATCGTTTATATCAGTTTCTGTTTAGTGGTTGTTTCAGCACACCTATTTTACACTAGAATGACGACTGTTCAATAAATACTTAGTGAAAAACGTCCATATCGTTTATTCTGTGCATCTCTTTGAGACCAAGTGAGCACGAGTGACTGAGCGAAAAGTATTGCACTGTTTCCACGATTCTGAGGGATCAGGGTTGTCATGTTCCATAGTTGCCAAGAACTATTCTCTCCTTGGTAATAGGGGTTTCTAGTGGCACTGTGAGCTAGCTGGTATACAGGCCAACATACCCGGTGGGGGTGTCTAGAATCAGTCTCACACCAATCCTACAGTCTATGTTGTCTAAACACGTAGATCCTATATAGGTTTATAGGAACTACACGACATGGCACCGCCAATGTTGGTTGGGTACTTATTTAACGGTCAAATCTGAGTAGTTCAGTCGTGCTATTCTCAGAGACCCCTACTCACATTTTCCCCAGAGACATCTGGAGTGGGAGGGAACAAAAATCCGCCACGGCCGAGTAGGCAAAATCCTATGTATTGGCTGTTGGTTTAATCAAGCTTGAAGGATACATTGTTCCTATTGTGCATAACACCTTATCTCAGTTCCCTTGAAAAGCTCTTCTTACTAAAAACAATGACTGAGCCGGGGGATGTTGTGCATGAACTAAATCTCTCAGCCGAGGAAGAAGATGCAGACGCAATACACATTGCAGAAAATGTTAGAAATGAGAAATGCCATCACCCTAAAACTAGTAGCATACGGTGTTACATCTAGGAGTGGGCAAGTAACTTTCGTGATTGAGGCACACAAATCATTTAGAACAGAGGTATTCTATTCATGGGTTACATTCCCACATGCGAATGCATTAACAAAGACATTTCATTACTATACAGAAGATGAAATACCAAACGAATATTGTCCATATGAGGACAGTGAAATTCCACTCACTTACCACGACCATATATACTGGTTTAAAGGCGCCCTACCCCATACAAGAAATAGAGTAAGACTCGGTCCGCTCGGAAGAGACGGAGCAACATGGACAGTACTATCGGCCTACACACCACACCCTGACATTGACACAATGCCAGGAGGAGACTTACTTACACAGCATAAAGAATTAATAAAACTTTACAGAACCATGACACAGTTTGTGATGAGAACACACACACTTCAGCCAACACCGGCTACACAACCAGGACCAGTCCAAACTTCTACAACTAAAATTACACCACAAACATTACACGCAGTGATGGGTAAATTGCCCACTAAACGTGAACAAATGCCATTTTGGGTGGCTCAAAAAATAACACAGCTAGAGGCGGCATTTCCAAACACCAGCCCACATGAAAAGCATAGAATGCTAACAATTTGCTTGCCAATGGGAATAGCTCCCCTGATAGAGGATTGTACTTCTTGGAGTACGGTCTTCGCTGCAATATATACCAGAACTCATGGTATCCCTTTATTAGCAGTGATACCAGACGTATTGAGACAAATTCAGAACGAGTATGGAGCAGAACCTGCTCTGAACTTAGGGATGAAATTATTAAATAACTTCGCCCAGGTATCTGCTATAATATTAGCAAACATTAAAGGGGAAGCAGCATCAGTGGCAATACGCCAACGCCTGAGAGATTTCACTCCTTTACAACAGGAGACAGAATTACCTAAAATTATTGAAACTGCTTATGCAGAATTAGGTAGGAATAGTTTGGGAGCTAGACCAGTTAAACCTCAACTAATGGGAGGTCCAGATAAAGAACAGGAAAAGCAAACACCAGTTTCTTCAAAGAAGAAATGGGACAATAACAAACAACAAAAGAATAAAGAAAATAGATCTCAATCCAGAGGTAGATCTCCTCAACAGGAGTCCTCCGAAAGGAGGTATAACCTTAGGAATAGGGACAACATTAGAAAACCTGACAGGTATCAGGACACTGATACACGTTCCTCTCGTTCCTTTCAAAACTCCGAGAGAGAAGGACGTCGTTACACAGACAGGAGGAGCGTTCAAAGTCCAGAGACACGCAACGCACTGCCACTACATACCTAAAAAAGAAAAACAAAAACCTAAACCTCAATTCAAAAAGAAGAAAGTAGCAGGTCTCAAGATCAGACATGCCCAGAATTCTGAGGACTCAACTACTGAACGGGGAATGGGCTCTGACGATGCTAGACAGCGCAGCAGAAGTAACTATAGCTCGCCAGAACCTGATGGAATTTCTGGTGACAGCGGAGTTGAGTGAGTATATCATGGTGGAAACATCGGATACTAGGGTGAGTGTCCCACATAGGTTACATGAGATAACACTCCGGATGGAGGTAGACAAGCCCAGAAAAATTAAAAGGTCTCTTTTGGGAGAATCTGACTTTTGGCTACAACATCCTTTTAGCTGAGAGAGATTGGCCGCCTACTATTGTTATGGAATGCCCAAAGGGAGAAACGGTAATTATGCCAGCTTTTTCCGACCTGGTTCCCCAATACTTAAAACATACATACGCACTGGAGTGGGCAGTAGCCTTTGCTCCTGCATTATATTGCAACCATGTTGGGTGGGATGAAGAATCGACTCACCACGTGATACCACTAAAATCTACTCCAACTCCACAGAGACAGTATCCAATAAAACAGGAAGCGAAAAAACAGGTCAGGGAGATCTTAGATCAACTCGAATACCAAGGGGTGATTGAAACTTGCACCTTTTCAATGAATAATCCTTTGTTTCCTGTAATGAAACCAGACAATTCATATCGTCTAGTTTTAGATTACAGACATCTGAACTCATGCACAAAAACATTTGCAGTACAAAATGCACATAGTGTGCACAAAAAGGGGTACCCCTAATCACGTTTCCTAAATCAGGGTCTACATATTACATGTGAAAAAACATTTAGGAAACATAATAAACAAGTGGACTCACAAGTATAAAAATATGCAAACACCCAAGAATTATTTCATATCATAAAAATCAATTTTATTGTTTTTTTTCAATTTTTTGTTATTTATTACTAATCTTTTTTGAAAAAATAAAGATAAAAAACTAGAAATATAGGTGAAGTAATTCCAAGTTGTACTTATACATGTATACCCATCACATGATTTTATAACCTAATACTAATCTATGTCTTCCAGGCGTACTTCTGCATTCATACTGGTCTGTCTAATATCATTAATTTCATCAAAATTATAATTCTCTCATACATGTTTTGTCAAAATATCCTCAATATGTCCACTACTTAGTTGAACAGTTGGATCAAAACAATTTAATCAGGGAGTTTGATATAACTCTACGTGATTCTTTTTTTAAATATAAAAACTTGTACAGACAGTATAATAAATTCAAAACAGTGTCACGCTTTTCAGCATCTAAGAAGACATAGGATGGGTAAAGGCATTCAATTGTGCCATGGCTAAGATTGAAATCCTACGCGCGTTTCGGCTTGACGCCTTCATCAGGTAGCCATGTACGATACAGAACCCATTGATACAGAATGATACAGAACAAGTTTTTATATTAAAAGAAAGATTCACAGAGTTATATCAAACTCCTTGATTAAATTGTTTTGATCCAACTGTTCAACTAAGTAGTGGACATATTGAGGATATTTTGACAAAACATGTATGAGAGAATTATAATTTTGATGAAATTAATGATATTAGACAGACCAGTATGAATGCAGAAGTATGCCTGGAAGACATAGATTAGTATTAGGTTAGAAAATCATGTGATGGGTATACATGTATAAGTACAACTTGGAATTACTTCACTTATATTTCTAGTTTTTTAATCTTTATTTTTTCAAAAAAGATTAGTAATAAATAACAAAAAATTGAAAGAAAAAACAATAAAATTGATTTTTATGATATGAAATAATTCTTGGGTGTTTGCATATTTTTATACTTGTGAGTCCACTTGTTTATTATGTTTCCTAAATGTTTTTTCACATGCAAAATGCACATAGTGCCACATTAATGAATAACATTGTGCGGAAGAGATACAAAACAACACTAGATATCTCAAATGGATTTTTCTGCCAAAATATAGCGCCTGAGAGCAGATATTTGACAGCATTCTCAGCGTTAGGGTCCCAGCGTCAATTTTGTCGACTCCCACAGGGGAGTAAGAACAGCCCGGGGTTGTTTTCAGCAAGGGTAACTGAGTTACTACAGTATATGGACGAGGAGGCAGTGCCCTATGTAGATGATATTTATCTAACGGATGATGACCTAGAGGAACATTTGACCAGGGTGAGCTCCATAATTTTGGGATTCGCCTCTGAGGGCTACAAATTTAACTTCAAAAAATCAAAAATAGCCCACTTCAATGTCCTATTTTTGGGATATGAGCTTTCAAGTGAAGGGAAAAGCTTGGCACCCAACTTTTTAGAAAAATGCGCGCTGCTCCAACCTCCAAAATCATTGAAAAATTAACAGTCCATACTGGGATTCCTAAATTTCGGCAGAACATACATTTTGGATTACGCAGAAAGGGTTAAACCTTTCTACGACCTCATAAGACCTGATTTCTCAGTTAGGCAATGGGCACAGGAAAACACAGATATCCTTCGGTCCCTACAAGCTGATATGATAGCATCAAAACACTTAGAAACACGTGTAAATGTCCGCAATCTAGTGATCCGTATAGTTGCGGGTCAATCTGGGTACACCTACTTAACATACAATGAAGGTGAAATTATCCCAATACCATACAAATCACATTTGTACACAAACGCTGAGATGCGTTTTGCATCTACAGAAAAAACACTGACAGCAGTACAGTCTGCTGTAGTGAGAGAAAGAGCACTGGCTCAGGGGAAACAAATAATTGTCGTGACTCCAGTACCGGCCTTAGAGGCTGCTACAAAGGCAAGCGTTCCGCACGCTAAGGCTTTACATCCACGATGGATACAATGGGCAAATTCTCTCACTGCATCAGATGTAGAATCGCGATACGACCAAAGTCTAAAAACACAGGCATTCCTGCAATACGAACAAGAATATCCTCTCCCAAATGAAATTATGCCTCTAGATCAGTATGAATTCATAATTTACACAGACGGATCTGCTCAACCGGCCATAGGAAGTCAACAACAGTACAGCGCCACGTGTGCGATTGTTAAAGGTCGTATGCAGGATGGCAAGTTCCATCCAAGCTGTACAAAAACGTAGTCTCTAGGAGACTGCACGGCTCAGTTAGAAGAACTAAAAGCTCTGTTACTGGCACTGATTAACACGGATCAGGAATTCCCCACAATAATTGTGTGCGATTCCTTTTACTGTGTCCAGTCATAAAATGAATACCTACACTTTTGGGGACAAAATGGGTTTAAGGACTCAAAAGGTGGCACAATAAAGCACAAAATGCTATGGGAACAGGTAGCAGAATTGAAAAACGAGCTACCAAGAGCTCACGTGATACACATGCGGAGTCATCAACGTGATGGCGTTCACGTTGAAGGGAATTCATTGGCTGATGAAGCCGCGAAGGGTACAGTACGAACTGCGTCCTTAGCTGCTATCACTCGTTCAAAAACGAGAATAAACGAACAGATAATGGTAGCTGTCATTGCTTCATGCAAAGACAACAAAGCACTTCCGAAATGTTTTCCACTCAAGTACTCCTACAAGTTAGATGCAAACAACATTCCATTTGCTCAGATTCCAGGAGTGGGGGATAGAGTAATACCAAACATGGATCGCAGATTAGGCTAATTTTAGCTGCACACGAGGGTCTGGGTTCTGCACATGCAGGAGTTACAGCGACAGTTTATTTACTAAAACAACGCTATTGGTGGCCAGGGTTAACAAAACAGACCAAAAACTATGGGGTCGATTCCGATCTCGGTCGGAGGCGCACCTAACACCATTCGCCCGGGAAAAAACCCAGCCGAACGCGTGTATCCCGACCAATTCGTACAAACGTCCGAACGAGCAAGTACGATGCGCATAACTGCCCAGATCCCGACCCAGTCGTACTCATCCAATCCAGGTCCTGTTCTCCGACCGAGCCGGATCCGTAAACGCAGAATCGAGTCGCACGGAAGCCAAAATGCAGCCCCGTCTGGCCGGACTAGTACGATGCGCACTTCGTACGGGCCGAACCCGTCGCTATGCACGGCACGTCAAAGCATCCGGGAGAGGCGCACATAAGATCCGATTCGCGCCACAAGACGATCCACGGCTACGAGACGAACACGCCAGCCACGAGCACGACTCGAAGCAACGAGAAAGACGAACGAGACGAACCAACCATGAATCCCATCGCGCAGATCCTACCAATACTCTACATCCATTACCGGAACTGGTACGGACGCGTACGGCGCAGAAGGTAAGTCAGACACCCACCACACAAACAAACCACACGTACCCGACACATAACACACACACACATAGGGATGCTGAAATTACTTACACCAGCAACAGCAGCACCATAGGGGCGGGATGGCTATCACCAATGCCATATACACCCATAGGGGCCCGGATGCCAACAACTACCACCACCCCTACTAATGGGGGGCTGGATGCCTACCACTACCAGCCCTACTAATGGGGGGCTGGATGCCCACCACTACCACCCCTATTAATGGGGGGCTGGATGCCCACCACTACCACCCCCACTAATGGGGGGCTGGATGCCTACCACTACTACCACCCCTACGGGGCTGGATGCCTGTCACTACTACCACCCCTACCCATGGGGGGATGGATACCTGTCACTACTACCACCCCTACACAGGGGGGGCTGGATGCCCACCACTACCACCCCTACCCATGGGGGCTGGATGCCCACCACTACCACCCCTACTAATGGGGGGCTGGATGCCTACCACTACTACCACCCATACCCATGGGGGGCTGGATACCTGTCACTACTACCACCCCTACCCATGGGGGGCTGGATGCCTACCACTACAACCACCCCTACCCATGGGGGGCTGGATGCCTACCACTACTACCACCCCTACTAATGGGGGGCTGGATACCTGTCAATACTACCACTCCTAACCATGGGGGGCTGGATGCCTACCACTACTACCACCCATACCCATGGGGGGCTGGATGCCTACCACTACTACCACCCCTAACCATGGGGGGCTGGATACCTGTCACTACTACCACCCCAACCCATGGGGGGCCGGATGCCTACCACTACTACCACCCCTACCCATGGGGGGCTGGATGCCTACCACTACTACCACCCCTAACCATGGGGGGCTGGATACCTGTCACTACTACCACCCCAACCCATGGGGGGCCGGATGCCTACCACTACTACCACCCCTACCCATGGGGGGCTGGATGCCTACCACCACTACCACCCATACTAATGGGGGGCTGGATGCCTACCACTACTACCACCCCTACCCATGGGGGGCTGGATGCCTGTCACTACTACCACCCCTACCCATTGGGGGATGGATACCTGTCACTACTACCACCCCTACACAGGGGGGCTGGATGCCCACCACTACCACCCCTACCCATGGGGGCTGGATGCCCCCACCCCTACTAATGGGGGGCTGGATGCCTACCACTACTACCACCCCTACCCATGGGGGGCTGGATGCCTACCACTACTACCACCCCTACCCATGGGGGGCTGGATGCCTACCACTACTACCACCCCTAACCATGGGGGCTGGATACCAGTCACTACTACCACCCCAACCCATGGGGGGCCGGATACCTGTCACTACTACCACCCCTACCCATGGGGGGGATGGATACCTGTCACTACTACCACCCCTACTAATGGGGGGCTGGATACCTGTCACTACTACCACCCCTACACAGGGGGGGCTGGATGCCCACCACTACCACCCCACCCAGGGGGGGCTGGATGCCTACCACTACTACCACCCCTACCCATGGGGGGCTGGATGCCTACCACTACTACCACCCCTACCCATGGGGGGCCGGATACTTGTCACTACTACCACCCCTACCCATGGGGGGCTGGATGCCTGTCACTACTACCACCCCTACCCATGGGGGGATGGATACCTGTCACTACTACCACCCCTACCCATGGGGGGATGGATGCCCACCACTACCACCCCTACCCATGGGGGGCCGGATGCCTACCACTACTACCACCCCTACCCATGGGGGGTAGGATGCCCACCACCAACACCCCCACTCATAGGATGGGTAATGCATGACACAACCAGCACACTCCAACATAAGGAATGCAAGAAAAAGACATCCCCCCCAACACCATGACAAGCGTGTGTAGACTGTGTCAAATGCCTACAACACTGAACATGACATTGAACATACAATGTGACCCCCTATCACATGTGTCACACATAAATGTGTGTGGCCTCCACAATGCAAGCAGACCATGACCACTGTGGTAATGGGGTCTAAACCCCCATCATCACAGTGACCAAAATGTAAGTGTGGGGTCCATAGCTGAAGCACATCTTGAACATTGTGGCAATGGGGTCTAAACCCCCATCATCACAGTGACCAAAATGTAAGTGTGGGGTCCATAGCTGAAGCACATCTTGAACATTGTGGCAATGGGGTCTAAACCCCCATCATCACAGTGACCATAAGGTAAGTGTGGCCATGGAAAAAGCTGCCACTGCCAAACAGCATGGCTGAATCCTGGTCACAGAACAACAAACACATCAGTGGCAAAGTAGTGTTCGTGTCCCACAGCAACATATATTGGGTGAGGCAAACAGTGCAGTGCAAATAAGACATACCTTTGGCCATGTGCAGACAAACATCACCCATGGGGGATGACACTGTCAACATTCATCAATAACACAATGACAGAAGTGACCATCATAATGCAGAACCACATATCTGCTCCAATGGGCACACAAATGTAGACATCCTGTGGAGACTGTAGATGTGAGGTGAACAGATATCATACCATGGCAGCAATGGGACACACAAACCATGAACATTGTGCTGACTGATGACCTAGGAGTCCCAGGGACAGCAGGTGAAACCCACCAAACAACATACAGCCAATGGAACACTAAAGATATGCCAATGCAGTGGTGCAGATGCACAAACAGGCAGCCCCACACTGCACATCAAACACAACAGGTGAGGGGGGGGGGGGGTTGGTGCCAGTGTCCCCAGGCAACCACACAACACATGATGAGGCCTGAATACCAATCACACAGATGCGCATACAGTGCCACACAAAAGTAACTCATGGATCCAAATCCCCTATGTGGGCAATCAGGCATGGTTAGATGAGAGGGAGCACAAATCACAAATGTCACACAAGCATGTAGGAACAGCAACTAACACAGCAAGACACAGACCCACCACAGCACTACCCCCAGGGTCCCCAGAATGTGGTGACCCTGGGCTGCATGAGAATCCCACTGTGATGACAAAGCTAGATGTCGTTCACACTGTGAACCACAGACATGTGTCCTGAGCAACAAACCACCATCACACCTACACAAGCACAAATCAATCAGCACGGCCTGTCAGCCAAGGCCAACATGGAGGCAGGGGCCTAGCCGGGCAACAACTCTCATCTGCACACACTCAACACCACACACCTCGACCTCCAACAATGTGCAGCAGTGAAGCTCACATGCACTGGTGACATTGCACATGCACCCATGACAATCCCAGAGGTGGTGGTGGGAACTAAGCTGCAGAAACCCATCACACATGGCCAGTCAACAAGACTCCTGAATGTCTGACACACTGCACAGTACGCCGTACATGGACATGACGTCAATACCACACCAACCAATGGGATCCCGGACACAGTCCCACACCAATGAAGAAGCCAAGGTCACCCACAAAGAACACACATAGACAACTTCCAACATTGCAGCCCTGACCCTGAGGAGTGCCAGAAGTCACACACACAACGTGTCACAATCAGTGAAAGCTAACACAAACTGGAAATTACATGACAGGTGTAAACAACAAGTGCCAAGGGGAATCCTGACTGTGTCCCATCTGCGTTTGCCCACAAACTCAGCCCTGACAGCAAACACACCTATGGGTGACACCCTGATGACCAGTAATGTGCCATGCACCCACATCACACAGAACCCAGGGAGAAGACTTTGGGGGAACATAGGTCAACTCAGCAAGCATCACAAACAGGAACATCACTAGGGATCCCAGCCTGCCCAGCAAAATGGAAGTGAACACACACAGACATGCACACACAACACACACCTTGGGCTCAGGCAATGTCACAGGATTACACACTGCCATGAGGGGACTCCACTCCTGTGTGAGGAAAGATGTGCCATACATTGCCTCAGTAGGGCTCCATTATGTCAGCAGAACACTTGGTCACACAGTCAACAATTAGCACCAAATGAAGGCTCCCGTCATATCAGCCTGGTCATGGGAGTGTCACCGAAATCATCAGCACAGATCCAACACACATGTATAGCAAGTTGCACTGACAACACAGATGAGTCCTTCCCCATTGATGCCCAAACGTGCATGTCCAGTGGAGATGGCCACACGGTCAGGGAAGTAGACTAATTGAACAATGGCAAGCACAACAGATGTGCAGGGCTGTAAGCCACAGATGTGAAATTGCAAATAAAACCTAGGAATCCGCATTGCCAAATCTTGAAAACATGACACCCTCATATTGCTGCAAAGGATGACATGGATACACTACAGGATAGGACACATTCCCCGTGGACCACATGGGTTCCTGCACAGTAACACTTCATTTTCTTGAGACCAAAAATCACCATCACTGCAGCAAGGGCACGGTTAGCATCATCAACAACATGTACATCAGAAGCAAAACCACTAGAGAACAGAAAGTTGCTTTATTCAGCATTTGGGTGAGAGAAGCGAAAGAAAAAATATAACAAAGGCCAATGGCCAGTCCATAATATGAGTCCAAACAGGGTGACAGTGCCAGATGTCACCCTTCGCATGCCTGCACTGCTACACACCAGGGACATTCCCCTTGGAGGGGCATACGGGGGGCAGGCCAGGCACCGCAGGGACAGGATCAGGGCTCACCAGAAGGAGGCAGGGAAGGGGTGGTGGATGCTGGAGAGTCACTGACAACTGCAGTGGAGGTGTCTGACATGGTGTGTGCCGGCACAACTGGGGGCATGACTCAGATGGTGTGGGTGCCGGCACGACTGCAGTGGGCCGTGCAGATGGAGTGGACAGGTTCCCCACTGCAGTGCCCAAGTCAGACGGGGTGGTAGTGGACTCCACTGCAGTGCCCATCTCCAGGGGAGGAGAATGGGGTTCAGGTAAGGTGGGCAGGACAGAGGGGGGAGGACACCGTCTCCACACCAGTGGCACAGACATGCGCAGCGGGGGGGTGGTGCTGGAAGAGCAAGTGGAAGGGGGAGAAGGCCGGATCATTTTGGGGATGGTGCATCTGTGGGTGGGGGAACCTGGGGCAGGGTGTGGTGGGGGCACCTGTGGAGTGGGGGCCTGAGGGATAGAGGAAGGAGACGTGGTGCTTGAGCTGCAGGGCGGCGGAGGGGTCTTGCTCTTCCGGGTCCGGGGGACTTGCGGATGGGGGCTCAGTCTGTCTGCGCCTGGGGAGGGTGTCCGGGGCGAGGGGCACTCCCCTCTGTGTGGGTGGGCTTCCTCTTCCCCCTGAATGCTGGATCAGCTGGATTGGAGGGAAGAGGCCTAGGTTAGAGAGGAAGAGCCGCTGTGTAGGTGGGGTTGCAGGTGAGGCATGGGAATGGGCCTTGGAGGGAGAGGTATCTGAGGACTGCGCAGTGCTCATGGATGCGTGTGTGTGTGCCTGTGCCCCATCCCCTGTGAGTGTGGTTTCAGTCCCCTGACTGTGCGTGCGTGTGCGTCTGGATTTTGGCGTGTGTGTCTGTGTGCTGCTTGTGTCTGTGCTGGAGGGTGCCTGTGCCGGTGTGTGTGTGCTTGGGAAAGGTAGGGTGCTGGGGAGTGTGGATGGGGCAGAGGTAGGAGGGGTGAGGGACTGTTGGAGGAGGGACACTGCTGCCGTCAGGGAGGAGTCCATGGACCTATTGCTCCTCTGTAGGGCAGACATGCCCGATGAGATGCCCTCCATGAACGACACCAGCCGAGTCAACAGAGTGGTGTGGGCATGGAGGACACTCAGCATTGCTGTCTGCCCTACATGGAGCTGGCGAAGGAGGTACACAGACTCCTCACTCAGGGCAGCAGGGGACACAGGGGCAGGGGGTGCGGTGCCTGGCACGAAGGAGACATGCTCCCAAACACGGGCGCCTCCACGGACCTCTGGAATGGGAGCCGATGGGAGGGCGGTGGTGGTGGTGGTGGCGGGGACAGCAACACTAGCTGGGGTGTGGTGGCTGCTGACACCCGCCTCCACAAGGGAGTCATCCTCCGAGCTGCTGTGGTCCTCAGCGGAGGTAGATGCTGCTGAGGACTCCTCGGTGTGGCTCCCCTCGCCCTCCGTTCCACTGGGTCCCTCCGACCACTCCTCGGCTGCTGACCCAGTCTGGCTCTGCGGCTCCTCTTGGTCCGTGGAGCTGTCCCCTCCTGTGGCCGTGGATGTATCTGCAAACAATAGGGAAACAGACAAACATCAGTCACCTGCACCGACCGCACACACCAAAGTAAGTACAGGACATTACAGACCAAGCCCTGGCATCCTTAGTTGGACATTGCCAAAAGTGCCCAAACAGAGTAGGAGAAGCCAATTGTCAGTCTGATGGTCAACCATGGCACTCACATCCCTCCTGGCCTTGCACCCATCTGTCTGGTGTCTGTCGGATGGCAATACCCCAGTGTGGACACATGCACCACCTACACAGTAGTTGGACAGTGCAGAGAACACGGTGAAGTATGTGAACATGCACACATCACAACTCTTGCCACTGAGTCAGTACAGAGGTCCGGATGAAGGGATGGCCAGAGTCTATTTTGAAATGCATGTGATGCATACCAGCACCAGACACCATGATGCACCCATGTCCTGATAGTCATTGCCACAATGGGGTGCATGTGGCACATGTCACTCCCCTGCAGGATCACACATTGGAAGTTTAATGCCATGGCACAGGCATGCCTGCTAAGTCATACATCACTGTCTCCAGTCACATGGGCAGGCCAGCCAGCCAACAACAGTCTGCACTGTGTCACAATCCTAGGTCATGGGGAATGCAAGTTCTGTAGCTGACAAGTGCACATGTCCATCCCCACACACCACATCATCTGAACTCTCATTTGTCCACGTCATACCAATTAGACATATGGGAGACCTGTAACACAACCCTCGGAACCTGAGCACTTCACAATCTGCTGTGAATGGGAAACAGCTGCCTGAACTTCACATTCGCATACCCCAGTCTGCACGGTCAAGTGTTCAAACACCTATGTGTCACACAAGTATCGTCTCCTATGGACACATCTCCGGTGGCATGCTGAGCCCTAACCGAGAAACACCCCAGTAGTCCTGACAACGAAGCCACAGCACAATGACACAGAGGCAGACACCTGAGGGGACATATCACTGAGCGCAACGTGTCAGCTGATACACGGGAGTGGGAGTACAAAGTGTATTGTATGGCCTGGAGTAGGCATGACTGTCCTGCCCCACGTGAATGAGGGATGAGCCCTGGACAGTAGGCTAAGTATGTGTGACACACTTGATATACATACTCCTGAGGCCCAAACATTGTTCCCACCCGCAGCATGGGTGTGTGCCAAATACCCCAGGCACATGTGGTGAATCAGATCAGCTATTGGACCACATATCAAAGTAACACGCAGATTACATGTCAGAACACAGGCATTGTGTAAGCAATGGACCCACCCATGATGCCCACCACAGAGTCAGGGGAACAAATGCTGTCCCCCACCTTGAGCTAAGCAAAATGCAAGGACACAGTACCCAAGTGACACAATTCCCTGACTGTAAGGGCCACACCTGGGTATCAGATGAGGAGTGGGCAGTGCACAATTGAGGGACATGGGTCCTGGACCACATGACTGATGTACTGTGGAAGTTTAACCAGGCCAGAGGAGGGCACATAGCATGGCAGACAAAGTTCACAATGCAGTCATGGACTCACCCCCTCCTTGCTGCTCTCTGGCCTTCAGCTGCCCATCCAGATCAGGGAAGACCACCGCCAGGATCCTGAGCATGTGGGGGTCAGGGTCCGGTGTCCGCCCCTCCTGCGAGGAGGCGACAGCTTCAGCTGGACCCATGCGATCCTCCGGGTCCAGCCCCGCAGGTCCTGCCACCTCTTCTGGCAGTTGCGGATCCGGCGCTTGTAGACCCCCACGGATCTCACTGCCCGGACGATGGTCAGCCATATCTTCTGCTTCTGGTGGGCATCAACCTGTGAGGATGACAAAGTGAAAAGGCCATTAGTACACATGCAACATATCCGTGCATTACACAGTTGGATATACATGTCTCAATCACAGGGGCACATGATGTACACAGGCAGTGCAACGATGGCTATGAACAGTTTGCCAGCAGTTACTACATGGTATCATTGCCTGGGGAGTAAAACCTCGTTTAAATGCACTGTCACTGCACTATAGCTGTTCAGTGCATGTAACAACACACTATGGGGGGTGACAACTACTCAGTGAGCCTGCTAGCCAGTGGCGTGCAGACTGTAAGTCTTGCTAGTCAGACAACATGCACATTTAGTAAGGCAGTGGACAGCACACTCACCTGCTCCCCTGGTTTCCCATACAGCTTGCTGTACTGTGGAAGGAGGCTGTCCAGCAGGGCCTGGTTCTCCTCAGTGCTGAAGGCTGGGGCTCTCTCCACAGTACGTGCCATTGCAGGATCCAGACGATGCAGATACAGCAGCAGTGGTGGTGGCAGATGTCGTCCTGGAGCATGTAGGGCAGGCAAGTGAGCTCTCAGGGGAACAGCCAGCATTATGTGTGTGCTGCAGAGGCAGATACTGTCCCATGTGTCCAAAGTGATAGGTCCAAGTCGTTTGCATCTTCTGAATCTGGCCAATCCATGGAATTGCACCACTTACACACGCCCACAGCATCCTTCAAAAGTTCAACTTCATGAGACCCATGATTTTGCAACATTGTTGTGGGTGACCAACTGAATTCACTGCATCAGACTCGTTGAAGGTTTGAAAACGCGTCCTTTGCCATGCCAGGCCATAGCCAATGGGTGCGCACTGATCGGTCCATTGCTGTACAACGCGTACATCGGATGACAACGCGTACCCGCTCACATTGTATGCAATGGCCAATGCGTGCGCACCGATCGCTCCATTGCTGTACAACGCGTACCCGGTCACATCGTATGCAATGGCCAATGCGTGCGCACCGATCGGTCCATTGCTGTACAACGCGTACATCGGATGACAACGCGTAACCGCTCACATTGTATGCAATGGCCAATGAGTGCGCACCGATCGCTCCATTGCTGTACAACGCGTACCCGCTCACATTGTATGCAATGGCCAATGCGTGCGCACCGATCGGTCCATTGCTGTACAACGCGTACCCGCTCACATTGTATGCAATGGCCAATGCGTGCGCACCGATCGGTCCATTGCTGTACAACGCGTACCCGGTCACATTGTATGCAATGGCCAATGCGTGCGCACCGATCGGTCCATTGCTGTACAACACGTACCCGCTCACATTGTATGCAATGGCCAATGCGTGCGCACCGATCGGTCCATTGCTGTACAACGCGTCTGTGTACATGTCACTGGCATATGTCACCATGCCTGTCACAGATGAACGTATGCCAGCCACATTTCTCAGGGGCACACCTACAACAGCACAGCCTGTCCACACTGTATCCTAAGGCATGTAAGGCTGCATTACCTTTTCCGTGTATGGGGGTCAACATGTGGTTTTAGGGGTGGCACTTGGGGGCAGCCACTCCCAGGCTGTGCACGTGTTCATGGGGACAGAATCCTTTGTGTGTTGTGCACATGACCACTGTGATGTGCAACTGTTCAGTTCAGGGCATGTGGCATGGTCACATTTCCAGGTTGTGTATGTGTATGTCATGTCACATACCCCGAGTCCCATGTGGGACGGTATGTACGTCACAGGCTGACCCATTGCAACGATAGTGATGGCCCTCCACAGTCTGTGTGCATGTTGTGTTTACAATGTCTCTGATTCCATGTGCACAATGGGGGACAGTCTCCACATCCACGTTGTTCGTGCATGGACTTTGATGTTGTGCGTGTGTGTGTGTGTCACAGACGTCCATGTCTGTCCTGCCGAGGCAAAAGGGACCACTAGCTGTGGGGCTCATAGTTGTTTTGCTGTGGTTTATTCATGATGCACCATGTCATGCCAGTGTCCTTGTGGCAATACAGGGTCCCTGGGAATCTACCTGTCAATGAGCTGTGATGCCTGGGGCACATCTGTCCTCACATGTCACTGTGGTGTGTGTTTGGAACGTGACAGCAGTACATGGGAACAGTGACAAAGCCTAATGATATCCCATGGCACAACCTGGGACTTGTTGACGACACTTGTTGAACTGTGATGTTAGATGTTGGCCATGTAGGTGCCATACATGTCCTTACGGTACAGCACACATCATGTACTTGTGTCTCACAATGATGTATCATGTGATATTGAGTATGGTCAATGCCACATATGTAGGGTGACTGACAATCTTTCTTTCTTCACCTATGCACTGAAGGGCACCAGCTGTCCATAGACCATTCCCTGACCTTGCATCCATGGTGGAACGGGACTGCATCCGACGGTACCGCTTCACCAGGCCGCTGATTGAGGAATTGACGGTGCGGTTGGCCCCACATTTGCAACCTGGCAGGACATACCCCACAGCGCTGACCCCAAGGTGAAGGTGATGGCAGCCCTACACTTCTTTGCCACCGGTACCTTTCAACACACTGTGGCGTCTGCTGGTGGGATGTCACAGACCATGTTCAGCCGTGTGCTACGCAATGTTTTGGAGGCTATGTTGAGATACCTGAACCAGTACATCTATTTCCCTAGACTTCAACAACTCACTGACGTCAAGAGTGACTTCTATGCCCTGGGGAGGATGCCGCATGTCATTGGCTCCATTGATGGGACACATGTGGCTTTGGTACCACCACAGGCACATGAGCAGGCATACAGGAACCGCAAACATTACCATTCGGTCAATGCACTGGTGGTATGTCTTGCAGATATGAGCATCTCACACGTGTGTGCCCGTTTCCCCGGTTCTGCACACGATGCCTACGTGAGGAGTAGTCGCATCCCGAGGATGATGTCACAGATGCGAAACCAGCGTGCCTGGCTTGTCGGTGTGTGTTGACTTTGTACCATTGTGTGTGTTCTGCAATGTAGTATTCCACCCTCTTTTCCAACTCAGCTAATGTGCAATTGTCCGTATGTAGGTGACTCCGGATACCCCAACATGCCGTGGTTGCTGACGCCCCTCAGGAACCCTGTGACACCAGCCCAGATGCGCTACAATGAGGCACATGGTCGGACCAGGAGAGTGATTGAGCGGACATTTGGTCTCCTGAAGAGCCGCTTCAGCTGCCTGGACAAGACAGGAGGGGCCCTCCCATATGCCCCAGCAAAGGTGCGCAATATTGTCATTGTCTGCTGCATGCTACACAACCTGGCAGTGCGGAAGTAGTTGCCTCTCATCCTGGATGACGATGACCAACATCCGCCACCTGTGGAGGATCCTGGCCTGGGCCACGATGCCAGTGATGGTGATGATGATGAGGGTGATGTCCGCACACAGCTCATCACCAACTTCTTCAGCTGAATGTGAGTATCCGGAGATGTCATGTCAATGATGTGAGTTTGCGTGATATGTGTTGGTCGTGCTCTGTTGCTGTTTGAGTGTGTCCATGTGCTACATGACTGTATGCGTGCAGCGATGTGTCCTTACAGGTAGTCTGTACTCCACAACAGTGTTGACATGCTAACTTGGTTTTGTGTAGGTATCTTGTGACATGTATTTTGCATGAGTATTGCAGTTCTGTCCTGTTCTTCAGTGCTTTTGACTGTGTGTCATTTCTGTCCTTCACAGGGTACTTTCAGAGTTGTTTGGTCAACTGTGATCCCCCGACACCGTGATTCAACTTCCAGGGTGGTAGCTGTCGTTTCCCTACAGGTGATGTGCGCCACACCAATGGACTTCCTTCCTTCTACATTTGTTGACTGTGTGCCCACTGCCAGGTGGGATTACCTTGCATCTGTAGTGGTTACAACATGTTGCAAATGTGTAATAAACCTGTGCTTCACTTTGTGATGTGCGTTGTCTGTGGTCACACATCTGACTGACATTTGCTTACTGCACCAGTGGGCTAGTTAACACAGACTGTGAATAGGTGTTGTGTCTGTGCATTGCACCGTATTTCCTGGCGACATCAGTGTAGGCAATGAGTCAGATGGCCTTGGTGTGTATGTGTTGTGTAGCCCTGGTGGTGTGTCTCCCTCATATGTGTCACGTCGTCATGACTCACATGCCGGTGTTGTACTTGCTGTAGCAGTTAGCATGCACAGTGTCATTTCGCAGATCATCATCTCCATGACAGAAACCACGTTGGAATCACAACAGAGGCAAGTATGGTGTATTAGTGAGTTTATTGACATACATGTGTGAGTATAGTGCACAGGATGGTGGGTGCTGTACATTGTGATGGTAATCCAAAGTTCCTAGATGATTTGGAAGTCCTGGTAGCAGATATGTCCTGAGTAAAGTCCACAGTCATCTGATACATTGGTCCAACTTGTACTCCCCATGTCATGTGGGAGAGTTGTGTTGCTTTCGACAGGGTGAACAGTTTGCGCACAAAGGTGATTTTCCAGAACAGGTGTTGGCTTCCTGGGGGTTGTGCATGGCCATCGGCCTCTCAGTTGCCCTTCCTCGGACGACCCCTCTTCTTTGGGGGGGGGACCCTCAAGTGCAGGCTGCTGCGGTGCAGGGGACTCTCCGCCAGAGTCATCCTCCCTCCCTGTGGCAGTTGCAGTTGTTGCAGCACCAGATGTTGTGGGCACACAGGGAGGTGTTGACATGTTGGTGCAAATCTGGCGGAGGCATTGTAATATGTCCTATGCACCGCCGTCATTTCTTGCAATGTGTCCCACTTGGACTCCATGCGGGACATGTGGGAGTCCAAGCGGGCATGATGGGCAGCCTGCTGCTGTTGTATGTCCCTGAGGATCCCCACTACCTGGCTGACCTCTCCGGTGCTGGTCTGGTACGCATCAGCTATGCGTACCAGTTGTGGGTCATCATGCAGTCCAGACCCCTCTGCAAGCAGCGACCTATGTCTCCCACCACCCCTGGCGACACATGCAGAACCTGCGGTGGCACGCACAGTTGACCCTGGGCCCCCTTGGGGGTTGTTGCTGGTGTTGGTGTCCATAGCTCCACGTTGGGCCAGGGTCTGTGTGCTGGTGGTGGTGGTGGTCCTTGGTCTGTCCTTGTCGGCAGGGGTGGTTTGTGTGTTGTCAGTCGTTGGAGGGGTGGGTGCAGGGGGTGCAGCTGGTGGTCCTGCTGGTGCTGCATGATGACTCACTCCGGAGGTGCCAGGTAGGTCTTCGTCATCCGAGGAGGGCAGAGGCTGTTCCACACCAGTGAGCTCAGTGTTCCCCGGAGCCTGGGACAGGCACTCCTCAGCGTCTGCTGCTGTGTCCCCATCATCACCTGCTTTTGGGAGACACACACAATGTATGTTATGTTTCTGCATGCATCAATGGTTCACACACCTGACAGTTGTGACTGTACCTCTGGATGCGGGCCTGTACATTGCATTGTCCTATGTTGTCACAGTCAGAGGTTGATATTGGTGTAGCACATTGTCCTGCATACTTTGAGCATTTCAATATGAATATTGGGGTGTGTACATGGCCAGCATTGGTTGTATTTGGTGGACATCCGGCCCTCCTTCTCCCCCCAGCCCAGTTATCCCACCATGAAGCATGCCACCCTTGCAGTGGGTTCAGGTTGACTCTCAAGATGTCAGTCAGTGGTGTCCTGTTGTTTGTTGGTGCCCAGTTCCCAGCATGGCCTTGTGATCCCCACATCAGAGCACCATTGTCAGACATCTTTGAAGTGGCTTTTCACTCCCTGTGAGGTGTGCATGCTTGGGTGTGAGCCTGCTGGGCCATGCGGGTGGGGGATGTTGAGCTGTGACCACCACTCCCATCATGCTATTGCCTCCACCCCACTTCCCAGCATGCCCATACTTACTTCCTTTTGAGTGGACTTCACTGTGTGTGAGTGTGACAGCAATGGCAAGATGGCTGACAGTGGTGTCCTGCTGTTGGTTGGTGCCCAGTTCCCAGCAGGGCCTTGTGCTCCCCACAACAGAGCACCAGTGTCAGACATCTTTGAAGTGGCTTTTCACTCCCTGTGAGGTGTGCATGCTTGAGTGTGAGCCTGCTGGGCCATGCGGGTGGGGGATGTAGAGCTGTGACTACCACTCCCATCATGCTATTGCCTCCACCCCCCTTCCCAGCATGCCCATGCTTCCTTCCTTTTGACTCTGCTTCCCTGTGGGGTAGTGTGCCTGTGCTGACAAGATGGCTGACAGTGTTATCCTGGGGTTAGTTTGGCTACAAGTCCCATGTGTGTCCCTGTGCTTCACACAGCATAACCCAGGGTGGTGGTTCTTTGTGGGATATTTAATTAGAGTGTGAGGCAATGCATTCTCCCACGTGAGTTGTGTGGAGTTTGTGTTAGGGGGGGGTGTGAGAAGAGCTGCTGGTAATTATGGTCGGTGCTGTCAGTCCTCCTTCCCACCCAGCCAGATATCCCACCATGGGACGTGCTTCCATTGCAGGGAGTGCAAGTTTGCTTTCAGGATGTCAGTCAGTGGTGTCCTGCTGTTGGTTGGTGCACAGTTGCCAGCAGGGCATTGTGCTCCCCACAGCAGTAGCCAGTGTCAGCCATCTTGTCAGTTGTTTTCTACTCCCTGTGATGTGAGCATGGTTCATAGTGGTGTTGATGGGCGCATTGTGAGGGTGGGCAATATCTGTGACTACAACTCCCATGATGCTATTGGCTACACTGACTTGGCCAGCATACACAGAATTCCTTCCTTTCAGTGGGCTTCCCTTTGAGGTGGTGTTGTAGTGGTGGCTACATATCTGACTGTTTGTTGGTTAGATTTGTGCCACTGCCTAGCTGTATTTGTTGTTGTGTTTGAACATGTCATGACACAGTTACATATCACTATGAGATGGCATGTATTGTGTTTATCTGACTGACATACACATCTTGGGATGATTATCTTTTGGTTGGTGTGTATTTGCTAAGGGTGCATGGTTTGACTATCCCCTTGACAGTGATGTGTGTGTATTGTCACACAATATTGTGTACATTTGTTGTGTACTCACCAGGCTCTGGGATGTTTGATAGTCCATATACGCTCACTGGTGGTAGGATGGCCCGCACCTTCTCCTCCCAGGGCCTGAGGTATACAGGTTTGGCAGGAGGGCCACTGCCGGTGTGTTGGCTCAGGGCGTAGTCCTTCAGTAGCTCCTTGACCCTCCTGCGCACGTCATACCACCTGTTCTGGATGTCTTCCTTTGTGCGCAAACATGGTGATTGTGCGTTCACCCTGTCGACGATCCTCTCCCACATCTTGGTTTTCTGCGACATGGGTGTCTGTTGGACCAATGTACCAAACAGCTGTGGCTCTACCCTGAGGATCTCATCTACCAGGACTTCCAATTCACAGTCTAGGAACTTTGGATTCTTCTTTGGGGGCATGGTGATGGGTGGTGGTGGTGATTGATGTGGGTGTGGGTGTGGGTGTGAGGGTGAGTGAGTGTGGGTTTTGCTGGGTGTATGTGAGGGTGCTATTTGTTGAGGTGCTGATGGTGTGTGGCTTGTGTGATAGATGAGCTGTGAGTGTGTGTGGTTGCTGTCTGTTGGTGTTGAGTGCTGGCAGGTAATTCGAATTTGCAAAGGATCATGGTAGGGATTTGTGGCCTTTATATGGGTGGAGTTGTGGGTGTGTCTTTGTTCCAGGTCCCCCCCCCCAGTATTTATTGGCTTTGTAATTGCTTGTTTGTCCCTTTTTTTTTGTGTTTTTTCATTTGTACTTTATGTGCATGTAGGAGACGTTCTTCTGACCGAGTAGGACGCTGCAGTTGGTCTCGTGCGAGCTTCTCCGACTCGTTCACGCTGTATTTCTGCTGTGCTTTATGTGCGGCGTACGCGTCGGTCGCGGTGTGTTGGGTTGCTTCGGCTCGCTGTTTTGTATGCGTGTCGGTCGTACGGCTTGAGCTCCGTGCGACTCGGTCGGGTTTTCCACGCATTGCATCGTACTGTGCGGGTCGGAGTTCGCGGGTACGTTTCGTTCGGGTTCCTTCCTGGTGCGTGTCGGTCGGTTCGATTCGCGTTTTTTTCCAGCCGGGTAGCTGTTTTCCGTGCGGTTCGGTCGTTCGGCTTGTGTTCCGTGCGAGTCGGTCGTAAATCGCATGCATTACATCGTACTTGGCGGGTCGGGCTGCACCGGTACGTGTCGGTCGTAATAGATTCCCGATCCGAGTCGGTCGGTAAGTTTTCCGGCCCGAATCGGAATCGGCCCCTATGTCTTAAAGTGCGACATCTGTCAACAGATGAAGGGCTCCACCATAACATGCCCAGCACAGACACCATTGCTAATATCAGATAGACCACTCACGTGTGTCTATTTGGACCACTGCGGCCCCTTGCAATCTGATGGGGCCTACAAGTACATAATGGTTGTAGTGGATTCCTGCTCAAGATTCCTATGGGTATGGCCTCAGCGCTCGGCTGACGCTCGAACTGCTATCAAAGATTTCCGAGTCTTTATAGGGACATACGCAGTTGGCACATTACATTCTGACCGTGGCTCAGTGTTTAGCTCTAGGGCTTACAAGGAGGCCATGGGAGATTTGGGTGTGGCTTTGCGGTACTCCTCTCCGTACCATTCCGAGGGAAATTCGATCGTGGAGAGGAAAAACCGGGACTTAAAGCACTCATTAACAGCTAGAGTATTAGGCGCGGGTGGTAGTTGGATCAATCACTTATATGTGGTTCAGAGGGCCTTAAATAACATGCCAAGAAGCTCTCTAGGGGGTGTCACTCCTTATGAGGTCCTATTTGGGACGAGAATGTGGGTACCTGATCTTGATTGTGAAGGCAGAGTGGCGGATGAAAAACCTTTTGACATCCATAAACGTTTGGCTGTTTTACAGGGTCTGATTGAAACACGGGCACTACAAAGCAATGTCCAAGTGAAAAGGTTCGCCACTGGGGAAGTCAAGTCAGTCACGGCAAGACTTGCCTGGGTCCCTAAGGTTGGGGATCTGGTCAGAGAAAAGATAACTGACAAAAAAGAATTTGGACTAGCATACAGAAAGCCTGTACCTGTCCTGGCAGTTGAAGGAACAAGGACTGTACTTCTGCCGCCTCTTGCCGGAAAAAAGGAGAAAAGATTTGTCTCCATTGATCTGATAAAACCACACTATGTGGCCGATACTGAATAGTAGGCCTCATGGGCTCCTGGGTAGCCGACGTCCTCCTCTCGCTACCATTCAGGAAGTTCAGACGGAAAGGCTCATCAAGTTTGAAGAGTCTCCCATACGGAATGATGGACTATGCAATAATGCCATGGAACTTGTTCCACTTGATACAGAAAATCAAAATCAAAATGAAAGATAAATTTCAATTCGACCTAACAGTGATGTCTACATAAACATGCCTCAACAAGAGCAATCTACAAGTTCAACAAAACCTGGTGAGCTACCTAAAATAGATCTAACTGCATCTGGCTATTTCATCGACTTTGATACCTTTTCATTGGATCCAAGTGAACCTGAAACAACGCCAGCCCCAAGTTCTCGTAAACAACAAATCAAAGACTTCTACACTTTTCTTAAAAAGACTTACCTGGTGTCACTTTGGATAAGCACCAGGATACTTTTCTTTCTCTTCTGGTTAGGCTTAGTAGCAGTCTTCTGCTTACTTGTTAATGGAACATACCTTCGCCAAAGCTCTGCAGCATCAAAAGTGAACATGCTCCTGAAACCTCATGTTTCTTCACATCGTGAACAAAGAGACTTGTCATCAGTGAACATTACAGCAGTTCCTATACCCGATGGTATAGTATGGGACAAGGTGGATTATGATATATTCAGACCGACCAAACTTTTAAAAATACCAAATTTATTTAAAATTTCCTTGAATGATATCATTACCTCCAGTACATTTTCCGATGATTGGGACTTTGAAACTGTAAATAACATGCTGTCTGATTTAGAACAAAATGCTGCATTTTCTAGCAATGAAATGTTAGAAGACACTTCAGACTTTAACACAATGTATTGTTATCAACATTATGGTCATCATTTTCTACACACATCTAGTAACCCTAGAAATGTTTTCAAATATCACCAATGGGAACATTGCCCTACACCACCGAAAAGTAGTTTGAAAACGTTTGCACAAATGTTTTCATATTTTTCAGGGTTTAATGTTTCAGACCCGACCTCATATATAAGGTTGCACCGACAACTGCACAGAAAAATATGCTGACTAACACCAAACAGATTTACTCTGCTTCCTTTACTACCCAACTGTCTGAACAGGGTTTCGACTTATGGAAAGACACTATAGACTTAAAATCAGTCTGGGGTTCTAGAGACTGGCAAGTTCAGGGAACAGAAGCACTATTTAGAGCATGCCTCATTCCTCAGCAGATGATATTTCTAAATGAAACTGTGCAACAGACTTCCTGCCTTGGAATAGCCAAGAACAAGGACTTAAATACACCTCGAATTCCAACATCATAACAGGCCGAGGGTAACATTACATCACTAAAAGGGGCTACATTAGATGACATCTTACAATACTATAGATCAGACCCCAATTGGAAGGGATGGTTGGTTTGGCCCAAGGACACTAACAGATGTCAAGAAAGATTCAGGGGTACAACCGAAGGGTTCAGTATCTATAGGCCAGACCCACGCTAGGAACAAAGAGAACATCCGGGGGTGGTGACATCATACAGTGTTGGAAAGTTATGACTCGATTGGCTAAAGACCTCAACACTACCACAGGTGAAACACTTATCCTTACTTACAGAGGATGTGGACCTACGGGATTTTTTATTAGGTCCCAGAAAGCCACGCCAGAAACGTTTCTATTATGCGGTCTATAATGAAATTTGGAAAATCTCCAACAAGAAGCAGTGGAGAGACTTCGAGAAATAGATAGGATTAACTTAGAAAAGGCGTTAGCTGTAGTTGACAACGGCATGACTACATTAACTTCCAGAATTTATTCCCTGGGCAACATTGTATCTTCGGCTATTGATGTACTAGAACAAGATTTGTCCATACTACAGCACGAACAGTCACAATTACGTTCTATTAGGCTATTAAGCTGGAGGCTGCAATCATTGCACGCAGGTTATGTGCCTTGGCGTTTTATCAACAGTACGTCACTATTTTCTGCATACAATCTAACGGAAAAACAGACGGAAATGGCACAGATGGGAGCAAAATATACAATGTTGCGTATTGAAAAACTGGGCAGACTACCTTTTACTGTGGCAGAATCACCGTCCACAGAGTGGTTAATCCATGGCCATATAACTTTACCGGTCACAACTTTCCAGTTTCAGTATTGCCTAGAACAACAACAGGCAGGCAAATATGAAGAAATGGGTAAGGAATTCATCAAGGAATCTTGGGAATTACCGTTTAGATTTAGATGCAGGAGTGGGGATCTAGAAGTGTTTCTAAGCGGTACAAACTGTGAGAACGCTTTGAGTGGATCTCTCATATGCCAGGATATTATGCTGCACGGGGCCTGCAATGATTCAGTAGCAAACCTGGCCTGTCACTTGAGGGGTACCCCGGCAATCCGTGATTACTCCAGTATTCAGGCTACTTTCAAATGGGAGTTACTTGATGCTGAACGATCAAGGTTGTTGTGGGATGCTTCCGGGTATCGCATATCTAGTCACCGTGAGCTCCAGGGTTACTTGCTGTATGCAAGTATTGTTTCCACCGACACATGCAGTCATAGAGGCGCAGATATGGCCTTCACTAAATGTTTCTCTTATACGGTTTGATATTCTGAGCAGAATTAAAGCCATGCTTTTACAGAAAAGCGTGCCCTTAACCTCCGCCCGGGAGACTTTTGATCTCCAAGTAGCAAGGTCCTCGGCAGAGATACAGGCACTCATCTGTACGAACTGCCCCTTCCATTTCGCAGAAATGGTAAATCGTATCTTTAACATGTCTGATACGACGGGTATAGTACACCTATTTAAGACCATAGGTTCAGGACTGTTAAGCACCTTTCAGACGGTCCTTGGACTTATACCAAACTTTACACACTCCGTATTCGGAAGCATTTTTGGAGAACTTCCGCTGATCCTGTTTCTAATAGCAGGAATCCAGATTGTACTTTTTCTGCTACGCAATGGACGTCCCAGTCACCAAGGAGATGGAAAAAAGCACTCGAGGAGCGCAAATACCTTCATTGCATGGTACAACATCTGGGCACACCTCGCCTACGAGAACCGAGTGCATCTTGGTTCTTGTCATTTAGACCAGTCTGGATGGACTGCATCTTACCTGTTCTCCGATGCCTGTTCTGCGGAGAAGAATGTGTGTTGTATCTCTGACACTTCCATCAGTTGCGCAACCGGACGTTGATGCATTGCTGGACCCGATAATGGCCCATGTTCTGCAGTGTCCCCAGCGTATTCCTATGTTGATGGCGGCATTCTTAGAGCCTCCACAGGAACTCTCTGCTCCTGCTGGAATGGACGCCGGCTCCTCCACTAACACCCAGGCTTTGAATGGCGCACAGTCTGCCCCAGTATCGACTGCAGGTAGTATGGAAGATCATCTGTGCTCAATCAACGTAATCTGCGAGTTGTTACAGGGATCGTCTGCAAAGGCAGGCAACAGCAATGTTGCGTCTACAAGCCAGGACACAAACATTTGGCTCGTCGTTTGCTGGGAATAATTCGGCTTTTTTTAAAACAAACTCCAAATTGGAACTCCAAAGCGAATTGACACTTTTTATGACCTGCATGGCTTTCCGATGCTTGTAGTTGTTCGAAATATATATATATATATATATATACACATATACACACACACACACACACACACACACACACACACACACACACACACACACACACACATATATATATACACATATACATACACACACACACACACATATATACATATATATATATACACATATACATATACATATACACACATAAATACATATATATATATACACACACATATATACATACATGCATATATACATATATACATACATACATACACGGACACAGTAGAGCTATTTGCTTGAGTGACAATTGTTACATTTTTTTTAATTTTTTTTAATTTTTTTTAGAGTTTAACATTTTTTAGCAGAACCATGGTTTTTACTACATGTTTGCATACCAGTACCTGGACAGGTAGTACAGAATTAAGTTATGTTGTCCAGTCGGATGAGGAGTGGGTGTTCTATTCCATATAGGTACCCCAATATAGGCCAGGTTAACATCCCAAACTTTCACCTATATTCGTCCCTAAACTATATACATAATGAGCTGCTAGGACTGACCCTTTACCTAGTTACAGTACTGCTTACAGAACGTGGGGTTTTCCCCGAACAATAGCCTCATACATTATGCATGAGGATCCTTGGAAACTCAGCAGGAGTACCATCTCCTGCATAATAACTATGTACAAGGTTCATTCCCGACGTCATCCTAAGTCGGACAGTGGCACAGCAAGGTAGAACCCCCTGGGGATACCTTTGGGTATATAAACATCACATCTTGCTAAGATAGGCAGAGGAGATCACGACTTCCATGCCGACACACTGACGCGAGACGCTGAGGTTCCTGCATGCAGATACTCCAGCTCGCAGTGGTCTAACATCCCTTGCGGGGTGTCCAACCCGAGACCAAGACGGGGTCCCACAGTCTCTCTCTTCAGGTAATTGGGTTGACTCTATCCTAGAGAGGTTCTTGGCTTAACACCTACACACATGCTAGGTACACTTAGGTACATCTAGTTAGGGTAGCATCGTAGGAGTATGCATTTTATTGTCATGTATTTTATATACTTGCCTATGTTCATGATTATAGCAGAATGGTAGAGATCTACCATCCTTTCACCTTCTTAGTGCTTCTAATCGTTTATACCTGTTTCTGTCTAGTGGTTGTTTCAGCACACCTATTTTACACTAGAATGACGAGTGGTCAATAAATACTTATTGAAAAACGTACATATCGTTTATTCTGTGTATCTCTCTGAGACCAAGTGAGCATGAGTGACTGAGCGAAAAGTATTTAATTGTTTCCATGATTCTGAGGGATCAGGGTTGTCATGTTGGATAGTTGCCAAGAACTATTCTCTCCTTGGTAAGAGGGGTTTCTAGTGGCACTGTGAGCTAGCTGGTATACAGGCCAACATACCCGGTGGGGGTGTCTAGAATCAGTCTCACACCAATCCTACAGTGTATGTTGTCTAAACGTGCAGATCCTATATAGGTTTATAGGAACTACACAACACCATTTTCAAGCCACATGCCTACGTCACACTCTGCAATGCCTACTTTAGAGTTTATCAAGAGGATACAAAATGCATTTTCTTTTCTCATTTTCTTGTAAAGAAAAATCTCACAGGAGCGCTCCCAAGCCACATTAGCTCAGCGAGGGGCTTATGTGACTACATTACTCAAATCAAATTGCACTTTATTCGATTTAAAATATGAAATCATAAAAGCATAATACAGTTAAAAGAAAAAAGACATTTATATTGAAACATTAAAAATAGAAAAATTCATCATACTTTGAAAATAAAAAGCGATGATTAATACAAGATTAAAACTTATAATAAAATGCTAAAACCTCCGAAACATAGTATAAGGTCAAGTATGGTTCTGATTTAAGCAATATCCTGCATGCTCATTCTGAATCTAACTACCCCTTTAAAAAATGTAGCAATGTGATCGGTGAACAGCACTTCATCAAGAAACTGCAGCTTAGTAAAAGCGGGGCGGCACTGTCTCAGTCCAAGCCGTTTTAAAATTGGCAATATCCATCTTTTCCTGATCAGGGTGTAAAACTTACAAAAAAAGATAATATGGATTGTGGACTGGGCCGATAAGTCGTCACAGGGGCATGGACATAAGGTGCGTGACCAATCATTTGGCTTAGGGAATGTTACCTTAAGATGAAAGGTGGCTAGGCGAAAGCGCGTCAGGAGCATCGTATCATGATCACCCAGAGATGAAGATAGATAGGGTTGTAAGCCTGATTGTGTCAAGAGTAGCTGGTGTTCTCTGACAGATGGTTTCATCACATTAGTAGACAATCTTAATGTCTCTAGGTGCTCAAGGCATAACGATCTTAACTCTTTCCTGGTGACACGGGACAGACTGACAGGATTGGCATAAAACTCGGGATGACCCAACTCGTTCATAAAATTTTTAACAAAAGCAAGCCACGGGATGCTCAAAGCCAGTTCCATATTCTGACAATCATTAATCACATCCCGGTTTAACACGGTCGTTGGGCCAGTCCACACCTTGTGCCAAAGTAAAGCTGGTTGGATTTTGATTAAGTCAGATAAATATGGGAGGCCTAGCTCTGCGTGGCAAATGAATGTAGCTGTGCTATTTGGGACGGCCAAGAGATATTTTAAAAACCTGTTCTCGGCCAGCTGGAGGGGCACTATGTTTCAAATCCCCAAATGCCCGCTCCGTACATAGCTACAGGAATACATTTAGCTTTGTAGATAGTTAACATATCACCAATAGGGCGCTTCCCTAGTTTCCTTGAAACATTTATCAGGGCTCCAATAGATTTTATTAACAGAAGCTTTCTTGTGTTAATAGCTACGCCCCATAAGCCCTTTTTTTCAAACATAATACCCAGATAGGAAAAATGATTAACAAATTCGAGTTTCCGATCATCTATAAAAATGTCTCGACACTTAACATTAGGTTTGCGACATTTCATGACAAAGGTTTTAGTGATGTTTACCTTAAGATCCAACCTCGTCATGAAAGACACAAAGCTTGAGACAGTTTTCTGAAGTCCTAATGGGGTACGGGACAGGAGAACAGCGTCATCAGCATATAATAATGCTCCAATTTGCCGACTGCCAATACTAGGTAAGTCCTGGCCCTCCCTTGTCAATGTAGTGCCCAAAATATTTATGTAGAGGGTGAAAAGAAGGGGGCTAATACACAACCCTGCCTGACGCCCTTCTTAATGGAAAATGTATGGTTGCGTTTGCCGGCTGGCCCATAACGAATGCTTGCCTGGGCGTCCAGGTAGGAGTGTTTAAGGAAATTTAGCACCGACACTTCCACCCCCATAGATTCTAGGATACTCCAGAGTTTCGTATGGCTAACACAGTCAAACGCCGAACTTAAGTCGATGAAACACAAAAAAAAGCTCCCCTTTTTGGCCTTTACATATTTACCCCACAGGAGGCTTAAATTTAGGCCCTGCTCTATTGTGCCAAGCCCTTGACGAAACCCATACTGCAGCTCCGAAAGGATACCCCTAGCCTCTACCCACTGCTGTAGTCTGTTCAGGACAACACGCCCGGCCACTTTCACGACGGAGTCCAGGAGTGAAATCGGTCTATAGCAGGCCGGGTCGTTGCGATCTCCTTTTTTGAAAATGGGCACAAGAATAGACTCAGTCCAAGTTGCGGTGAGGCCCTGTGTACAACACGCCTTCAGGACCATTGTAATTAAAGGGCCCCATAGGTGAGGGCAAGATTTATATAAGTCCACCGGGACACAATCAGGTCCTGGGGCTTTTCCCCCCACACTCTCATTTATGGCCAGAATCACCTCATCTACATTGAAGTCAATTTCGATAGGAAAATAGTTCTTGTGCCGAGTTATGGAATTCTCGCACAAGCTCTGATTGTCGTTGTCGTAATATAGCCTCGAAAAATGGGTTAGCCAGTCATCCTCTCCAACCGTGATTTCTATACTTGGCGTATTATTGGCGGCTAGGAATGGGGCATTCACAGCCTGCCAAAAGCCTTTGGAGTCCTTTAACTCAGAGGCTTTCTTGAGTGACAGCCACAGATCCCTTCTTATCCCCTCCTTACGGTCTTTTAGAGAGAATCTATAGGCGACTCTTGCCCTTTTTATCGCTTCCTGGTCTCTCGGGAGTTTAGATAAAACAGCTTTTAAGTTAGCGTGTGCTTTCCTGCAATTAGTATCAAACCAACCTGTCTTTGCAGTTGGTCATTTCTTCGAGTCCAGGGACAAGTTTTTTTATATGGCCATTGTGATGTTACAAAATGAATTTAAAATGTCGGGATCAGCAGCCATCTCATCGAGGCAGACAGCAAAGTCAATTTTACAGGAGCATAATATAGACTTAGTTAACTTCAATGTATCTACCCCCTTCCATTTGATAGTACAACCGTCGGTTCTGTTTATAGCTATGTCAGGTGCGGGTATGACAGAAGATCCCCCAGATAACACATTGGCCGGTAGGTCCATAGTGATACTGATGGGGTAGTGATCACTAAATGCGACAGAATGAGTTTCAAAATTTAAAATTCTGTCGGCATATCTGTTGGAAACTAAAATGAAGTCTATAGTTGAGAATAACCCACGGCCATTGAAGGTGCTGTTAAACGGCAGGGATGGTGAACATAGTTTGTTTGCAAAGCCCAAATCCATAGTATATTTAATGTGGTTTAGATAGTCCCCTAGAGTGGTAAGCGGGAAATGAGAGGTATCAGCGTCATCATCAAATGCTAAACCACAATTACCACTCTCAGCTATAACACAAGGGCCAATGTTAAAGTCACCACCCCAAATTAAACACAAGTCCACTTTGGATGACTTTTGTATTTTATCCAAATGCTTTTGAAGTTGGGACAAAACAACACAAATTTGCAACACAGGGAAATTATTATAAAAATTAATTAAAATGGTGTTGTGTGAGGCGTCGATGTACATATTGATGACTTGATAATAAGTATTGGAAGCCATAAAGTCTATCTTTTTACGTTTAACCTATGAGAAATGTATGTACACAAACCACCCTTTTTCCTCCCATGCCTGGACGAGACAGCGAGTGTAAAAAATGTTTTATACCCATTAATATGCTGTGGGCTATCGATCCAGGCTTCCTGAATACATAAAATGTCATAACCAGCAATAAAGTCATGCCAAGCAGGATTTGTGAGTTTAGTAGCTATACCCGCCACATTCCATGATAAGATTTTAGTTATACTAGACCTGGTCTCCCCCTGGTTTGTACTTTTCTTAAGAGTTAAGTCACAGCTTGTAGTAATGGAGTGATGGACAGGATTTGCAACGAGGCTAGAATAAGAAGAGGTTAAATCTATCAACTCTGCTCCCGATACTGTAGGACAATGCACAATAGTGTTAATAACTGCTGTACATTCGGGCAGGTTATCGGCCTGAGTCCCCATGTTGCTATTACAGGGGCCAGCACATGGGTCGCCTCTTCGTCCTACGACGCAGTGTTTAAGTTCCAGACAGTCAGTTCCTGTCCGGGAGGGTAATCGGCGATGACCTGGCAGCGGGCTGTGATAACTGTGTGAAGCACAGTCTTCAAGAGAAAGAATTTCAAATCTGTTATGGGTAGGAATGGTAAAGCGGTGGTGGTAAGTAGAATTAGTAAGTCTCAACTGAAAGGGGTTAGGGAATTTATTCTTGGGGGGGGGGGGGTAGAAATAACCCAAGGGTAGTACGTTAATACGTTGATTGGTCACATAATCACTACTAAGTCTCCATAGGACTTCGCTTACCAGTCTCGGTGTTCTGAGAGTGAGGACTATGCCATCACCGGGGTGCGATTTTTCACTAGTCCCAACCCATCCCACTCTTCTAACCATCTTAAATTCGCTAAACAATGCTTCAGTTAGCCCAGTTTTAGAATCAATCCAGCAAAGAGATTTATTTCTCAGAGTCTCCCAGGTTTCGTTTATCTGATGGGCCAGGGGTGGGACGTTTGACAATATAATAGTATAGGGAGTGGCATCAGGTGGTAAATCAAGTGTCACATCCTCCCCGTCCCCAGTAAGAATGCAAGATGGACGGGGTACATTTTGCACCCTGGACCCAGATAGGACTGCTCCGTTGTTTCTAGCGTTACTGGAGTTATCTGCTGGTACATTTGCTATAATATGAGTAAAACCCGCCTGGTTGGGGGCAGCTACCTTTCCGCTTCCGACAGCGGAAATTGACGGTTTATCTGGAGGGGTAGTGACATGTGCATCATAACAACTTTTAACTAACTCTTCAATGGCTGCTACCCTAACCGCTAGTTTCGCCACAGGTTCTACAACTGCAGCATGGACAGCATCCAGTCTAAGGCATACATTACTCAGAGATGCTCCTTGTTCCCAGACTGGCCCTGTGTGCAGGTGTTTGGGTGGCACTGAGTCCTTGTGACAGACTGCATGTTGAGGCCAGTCCAAGAAGGTTTCAAGTGGCCACGCCTGTCCTGCCCATCTAAGGCCCCAAAATGGAAGTGGCCCTGGCAGGCTTGGGCTCACTTCCCATCTGCCAGCCAGAAGAAATCGGAAAGAGCAGCTGGAGGAAACTGCAAAGAGTATGAGAAAATTCTAGCTATTCTGCAAACGTTGAAGTGCTTACATTCATCTCTGGACGCAGCATTGACCGTAAAAAATGAAACACATACTGAGAGGGGGCAAGGATTATCCTACAGTGCTATGAAGAGGGCGCACTTGCACTTGGAATAATCTGGCATAGAGACCCTCACTCTGATGGCGACAGTAAGGGGCTTAGTGGTCTAGTAATAGTTCACTTCATAGTTTGACAATACCACTTTTATCGAACAGTTATTTTGATCTGTCAATGTTGCACTCTTTGAACTAGAAACGAGGCACTTATGGCATTCTAGAAATGAAGCACTTACATTACACTAGAAATACAGAGCTGGCAGAGATCTCAGAAGGATGCACGGACTTCCCAGTACTGAGCCATTGACGGGGACTGACCTGCCCCCTGCCGGATAGCTTGGGACTGCATTAGTAGGAGGGTTCTCGAGGCACACTCTATAATGACCGGAAGTAACGGATCATCAGGGAACCTGTTAATACCTCACTAGGTGAATACGTTTCAAAGAACGGTTGACTCTGCTGCTTACAACTGTAATCCCAATTGGATAGCACAGGTGGTTGAGCAGCTGCAACATAAGGCTTTGTTTATATTGCATTACAGGGGATGTGCCATGAGCAAGACAGCTGAAATGGCTAATGAACCTGCTGCGTGGGCCGCACTGGGCTGCACTGGGCTGGGTGTGCGCGTGCGTGTGGTATGTGACCTGCAGATTTCCCTCCTCCACACAGACATTTAAGGATCATGGGCATTAACCCTGCAATACTACTCTTGGCGCTGTAACCTCCGACCTGCACTTTACACACAGGCATGCTGTGCTTTGTGAGAGGCCTGGGAATGTGTCCGTGTCAGGTCACTACATGGTAAATGCAAGGAGGATTCTTCAGTGTAGCTTTATGTTGATGCTTGTAAATCATGGCGGAGCTGCCCTGCAAAGAGCTGGTGACGTCTGCATACTGATATACTGGAGCTCAGTGCAGCTTACATAGAGGTGCCTTGCAGGCACGGTGCGTCCATTGGGGCGTTGGCCCCCCGCCCGTGCCCGCAGCTCCCTCGGCGTCTCTGAACTTAGTTTACTTAAGTTCAGAGACGCCGAGGGAGAACTGAGTCTGACAATCATGATGTCAGTCAGCATGACGTCGGACCGCCCACCCCTTCAGAGTCTGAAGGGGGTGGGCGGTCCGGCGTCATGTTGACTGACGTGCATTGTCAGACCAGCCAGGGACAGGCAGCAGCACAAGTGCGCATGAGTGGGGAAGGTGAGCAAATTTTTCACCCGTGCCCAATCATGCGCACTTGTGTTTCCACTGGCTTGCGCATGCCCATTAGGAGCCCCTCGGTCTCCTAATGGGCAGGCGGCGGGCGAAGAGTAACCGTGCCCTCAGCCAATCCTGGCGCTGCAGCAGCGCCAGGATTGGCTGAGGGGTTGCCACTCCAGTGCTGTTCCTGTTAGAAGAGGCGCCATTGCCAACGCGGGCCAGGAGCAGAGGCGGTCAGGTAAGTTTTCGTTATTTTAGTCTCCCTCGGCCCCCCACCCCTGCGCGACCCCCCCCCGCGAGTACTGCGAGCCGCGGCTGGCTACAAGTAGCACATTCGGCCAGTTCTGGATTTTTATTCACTGCACTTTGCAATTTGGAACTGTTGATCAGTACTTATAATGTTGGCCGAAACTTCAAGTCCCAGAATGCAGCAACCCAGATATTTGCATTCGGAGATTTGCTTCCAATATTGTAAGCGTGTATTAAAGAAATCCCACTTTCTTAAAAGCGAAATAACCCTAAAAAAGATGCATTCTGGGGCTTGTAGTTTCGCTTTTAACTTTTAGTTTGGGGGAAAAAAACACACAAACTGCGTGATGCGGGACATTGTCAGAGTATGCTCATGGTCTGACCTGATGCGGGAGCACTTGGCAACTGTGAGAAATGATAGGGGCACTTGATTTGTTTGTATACTCGTACCCAGTTTGGACAACCAAAGCCGACACTTAAGAGATCATCCTCGTATCCAAAATACGACGTTTTATGAAGTGGCCACTTCCAAACAAAACCATGCCGACGTACATGGCAGAGGAGAGGCGACATACATGTTAGATGTGCAGGCTGGATACCTCTGCACCAGAAAAGCGGACACAAATGCAAACTTGCAGATTTCAGATGTTCGCCTAGTGTAATGGTGCGCTTGCCCCAGCACAGTCATCCAACAAGTTATTTAAATAAAACAGCTAGCACGACAACCAAAACCTCGTCCAGTTTAACTCCACTCACAAATCACTTTACCAAAAACAGATGTTTTGCACCCTCGTTGGAAAGCCAGCTCTTCCAGTGGACGGACATGCTGCTCGCCGGGACACCCCTCCTCACCACAGCACAGCTAGCACCAGAGGGTGCCCTTTCCAGGGAAGTTCAAAGGTTTCCTCACAGGGAGGCTGGGGACGCTGCGCTGCCTCCGTGGACCCCTTTGATGATCATGTTTGCATTTTGTCCGTAGTTTTGCAGCGTCCCCTTGAAGCCCGTGCGTGCTGGTGTCCCGCGAGCTCCTTTGTTTAGGAGTGGAGTTGTCCCTGCAGGCTGCGCGAGGCACAGCTGAGTCACAGGAAACGCTGGCATCAAATTTCTCTCCCCCAACCAAACGTGAGTGACAGCATCCAGAGTGGGCAAAACACAGCACGCTGTACCTCATCAGCCCTTAAAGAATGCTAAATTAGTCCAAAAACAAGGTTGCAATAGTGCGCACGCTAGGTGAGTCTTCGGTGTATTTACTTTCCGTCTCTCTTCCTTTTAATGCTCCGAACTTTCCGTGAAAGTAGCTGGGCTCGTAAGAAGTTGTTTCTTTGCTTCCAGCCCCGGTGTGTTCTGCAGAACTTTGGCGACTGCTCTTGAAAAGTTGCATGTCATGTTTTGATTAAACACTTGCTTGGGTGAAGGATTAACTCCAAGTGTCCCTTATACGCTGCTAGTCTGCTTTCTAAGCGCTGCCAAATTATTTAGGGGGAGGAGGGTGGCTAGAAGATTATGGCTTGCAGTCACTGACTAGGCTACGGGATGATTTGCCCAGGATCACACAGTGTTGTAAAGTAGGGACGCGGCCGACTGTACTAACACGATATATATACGTTATTGTCTTGGTTGTTATTGTTCTTTTAATGTCTGCTGGTGCTCCATGTAAAAGGTATGCCATTGCGCACTGTCGGGTCGCGAGCACCTCTTTGGACATGGCTGGCTGTACGCAAGGCTGGAACAGAGTGGGATCCAGCTTCGTTCCGCAATGGCAGTCACTTGTCCACAAGAGCACTGTCACCAGTTCAAAGAATCCCCTCATAATGAGTCCAAGAAACGTTTTTGGATTCATTCTTGAAGAAAGCCCTGTGGTTCATCGTGAACGCAGGTATGTTCTAATGCGAACAGGCAAGCGTTTTGTAAATAATTGTGATTGTTGATTGTCATGGCAAGTCATTTACAACAGTGTCCGTTGTTAGACAGTTTTAAACAGCTCCTAAGAAACCTGCTGTTTGTTATTATTTTCTTGTCTGCCCCAGTTTCAATTCATTATTTAATTGAAAAGAGTAAATTAAGCGGGAACAGCTGCCACAACACAACCCCAAAACAGGCAGTGTCGTCTATACGCTGCAAACACGCCATCTTAAACACAGATATACACTACACATGCAGCCATTATTACGCAGGCACAAAAACGTGCTTGCGTCCAAACGACGCCTTCTTAGTTCAAATGCACATTGCTGCGGCTGTGCCACAAATGCAGTCCGCTGCATTGCACAAATGGCAATGCCTCGGAGTGTGGAAGTTGCTCTTCCTCCCTGAGGGTGTCTCTGACACATGAATCCCGGTGGCGAGGTTGCACCACTGTCACAGGCTCAGCTCCATTATACCCTGGCCTCGCTGGCTCGCGCTCGCTTCCTGCTGATGGTGAGACAAGGTCCCCTATTAAGGCAGCTCACAATACAGCTGAGCTTTTCCATTGTTCTTAGCACAGGCGATGCTTTAAGGAACATATTAGTGAGGCCTTTTGTGTTCATGATGATGACGCATGTAGAAATTCTCTTCCCGACCTTAAGGACAGCAGAATCTAAATAAATCTATGTACAAAGTTCAGATCCATGGAGAAAATTCCAGGTGATGGCTTCTAAATGGTTTTAACTGGATCCAGTTGTGACGTGTGATTTTTGAATAGTGAACGAAAATCTCCTGTGAAAAACCCAGAATGGCAGTCCAAGAGGTTAAGGAAAAATCCTTGCAGCAGCCAGTAAGCACCTACAGCCAATTCCAAGAGGCAAATAGATTCTTCCGCATAGCAGTTTATTACTTGACCCAGTCTTGCATGCCATCAGCATGGTCCAGGGGAAACATTTGTAAATGGTGAACTGAAATATGCACAGACTGGAAACCATATTAGCCCTGGGCAAATGGTTTAAACCTTTCTCAAATTAGCTTGAAAATGCACCATTTGCCCACTCTTTCTTCAAAATTTTATAGAGGGGAGAACCCTCTCCACGCTCGCTTGCCACAGGGCAGTCATCCAGAACGTTTACGCCCACCGCTTTCAAATGTCACCAGCCACCACTGGTGCCTTGTAGGAGCCGTATGGGTGTCTGCATCCGAGTGTTGACACCACGGTGGTGGAGAGGTGTGGTGCAGCGGCCAGGGCAGCTGACTTCGGAGCACAGGGTTCACGGTTTGATCCCCGGCTCCGGCGGCAGCTCAGCTCAGCACCATGTGACTCTGGGCAATAGCTCACTTAATTTCCACGACGGCCCCCAGCGCCTTGAGACCCGTAAGGGTGAGTAGCTGCGCTATATAAAAACGGACTTACGGTGCACTGCAAAGAATGCGACCCGAGAGAGGGCGGTGGACTGTAAAGAATGCGACCCGAGAGAGGACGGTGCAATGCAAAGAATGCGACCCGCGAGAGGACGGTGCAATGCAAAGAATGCGACCCGAGAGACCCGAGAGAGGGCGGTGGACTGCAAAGAATGCGACCCGAGAGAGGACGGTGGACTGTAAAGAATGCGACCCGAGAGAGGGCGGTGGACTGTAAAGAATGCGACCCGAGAGAGGGCGGTGGACTGTAAAGAATGCAACCCGAGAGAGGGCGGTGGACTGCAAAGAATGCGACCCGAGAGAGGACGGTGCAATGCAAAGAATGCGACCCGAGAGAGGGCGGTGCAATGCAAAGAATGCGACCCGAGAGAGGGCGGTGCACTGCAAAGAATGCAACCCGAGAGAGGGCGGTGGACTGCAAAGAATGCGACCCGAGAGAGGGCGGTGGACTGTAAAGAAAGCGACCCGAGAGAGGACGGTGCACTGCAAAGAATGCGACCCGAGAGAGGACGGTGCACTGCAAAGAATGCGACCCGAGAGAGGGCGGTGGACTGTAAAGAAAGCGACCCGAGAGAGGACGGTGCACTGCAAAGAATGCGACCCGAGAGACCCGAGAGAGGGCGGTGGACTGTAAAGAATGCGACCCGAGAGAGGACGGTGCAATGCAAAGAATGCGACCCGAGAGAGGACGGTGCAATGCAAAGAATGCGACCCGAGAGACCCGAGAGAGGGCGGTGGACTGCAAAGAATGCGACCCGAGAGAGGACGGTGGACTGTAAAGAATGCGACCCGAGAGAGGACGGTGCAATGCAAAGAATGCGACCCGAGAGAGGACGGTGCAATGCAAAGAATGCGACCCGAGAGAGGGCGGTGGACTGCAAAGAATGCGACCCGAGAGAGGACGGTGCACTGCAAAGAATGCGACCCGAGAGAGGGCGGTGCAATGCAAAGAATGCGACCCGAGAGAGGGCGGTGGACTGCAAATCATGCGACCCGAGAGAGGACGGTGCACTGCAAAGAATGCGACCCGAGAGAGGGCGGTGCAATGCAAAGAATGCGACCCGAGAGAGGGCGGTGGACTGCAAAGGAATGTGACCCGAGAGAGGGCGGTGGACTGCTCAGTGTTGGGGTACCGAGGCATACTATGGTCTTGGGTAGAGGTATTTGGATATTTTCGTTTTTGGATACCAGGGCATGATGCGGGTCAGGAGAGGTGTATTACTTGTATACTAACGCATGGCGGTTCAGAACCGAGGTGCAATGAATGAACCGCTTGAATTCTCTGGTGTGAAAGCTTCTCATATTTCAAGTCAAGACGGATGTGTATTTTGAGAGGTCTGTGAAGGTCTCAGAGCTCTGATATCAGTACGAGGGGTAAGCAGTGCCTACACATATGAAGGTGTGCCCGGGCAACTGAACATTTGAAGTTTCGTCTGAGGACTTGGGTCTGTGATTGGCTTTTGAAGACTTTAATTGGGCTTTGAGATGCTATGCCCAGGCATCTGCGGAATGAAATTAGGCCTCTGATGCTATGACTGGACATCCGAGGCTGTGCAAGAGAATATGATGGTCAAGACTTAACATGTAATGGTTTACCTGGGTATACCATTACTTTTGGCCATATGGCATCTGCAGGTGTTTGACGTACCCCATAAATATCACCGCAGCACCCTAGTTAACATATACGTGGTAAGTAGACAATACTTTTATCTGCTTTCGGTGAGCTTTTGAAAATGTAAAAATCTTGCACTTATTTTAGGAATTGTTCAGTGATGCAATTTCCTGTGATGTTACTAGGGTCAAATGTCACCGTACATCACATCCTGTAATGTCCCTGCAGGTCAACGGGTGTTTGATGTCACTTCCTCCAAGCATGCCATTTTGTAGAACTGGAGTCCATGAGAAAGAAGTCACCTTACCAACTAGTCCAAGGTACAGGAAAATCCCAAACGTTTTACCGTGGACTATGCCAGACTGTTCCTTAACAGAAACTATTTGTTCAAGAAATATTTATCTTCAGACAAGGGGCATAGCCATGGATGAAACACTGATTTAACAAACATCATTGAAGCCACTTTCAAAGAAAATGTTTTCTCATCCAACAGTCCCTACACAGCCGCGTCAGAATTTTCAAATATACCCTTCTTATAAGGAAAAGGCACATCAACCTCGAATCGACCTCAGATGGTTTAACCACAAAAGAACGGAAGACAGGCTCGCTCCGTAATGTCACCATTGTGCAATACATGTCCTCAATCGTATGACATTAAAAGGAGAAGAAACTCTATATACCTCCAATTAGAGAAAGCCGAAAGGGGTGAAGCGCATCCCTCAAACATTAACACATTCATCCTGTAAACATAAAAGACAAATTGGCGAAACTGTTCGAGAAGGATGCTTATTGTGTAGAAGTAGGCTGTCTTTGTCAAAGACTGCGGGCTTATAGTGAAGTCGTGCACGCATTATTGGTACCATCCAGGCTCACTTGTGAGCAGGAGTGGGTTTATTATGCACCCTTATTAATGACATCTAAAGGCCAATGCTAAGGAATTAGTAAATGTTTGTATTTAAAGCCTATGTTCACGTTTAGAAAGGGTAAAATATAAACACATCTGGTACACTCACAACACTAAAAGGAAGAGAAAAGAATATGCACCAATTGTAGGATGGCCCATGTAAAGAAACCCAGCCCTCAAAAAAGGCATCATCTAGGAACCTCCAAGATAAATTGGTGAAATTGTCAAAAAGGACGTTCACTTTGTAGAAGGCATTCTATCTGAAACGATCTTTGTTTGTGGGTATCAAGGGCAACATGTACAACAGACTTGCACACATGTTTATATGAGGTAGGGACTCCCCAACTGGTGACCCCTCTGGCATTGTAAGCAGTGACAAAAAGAAGTACTGAGTAATATTCGTTTGATTACAGGACAGTTTCAGTCTGAAAAACTAGATTCCGGTTTAGAAAAGGCAAACATTTCAAAACACGTTTGAGATAATTGTTCTGCATTCGACGCTCCCATGCCAAGAATCACTGCAGTACGGGGTGCCCCTTTGTAGGACAAGTTAAATGCATTCGTGCACTACACGCGATATGACCAGAAAGAGAACCGAACAGTGGTAAAGCCAATATGTCGGCTTATAGTTTGAGTTCCGATTAAGACGTTAAACAGGCTTGCTGCACTGAAAAGAGCAAAGCAAAAAAACGACTGCTTTCTGTATAGCATGCATGTGTGTGTGAGATAAATTATTTATTGCGTGATGATGCAGTTCACTTTTGTAATGTGAAACTGTCCCTCATGCACTGCAAAGTAAGCGTCAATATGGGGTGGAATGATACACCAGTAGCGAGAGAGAGATACTCCCCTGGGTGCAGCCACGCCCACTCTGTGAATATTTTAAAGGTCTGGTAACAACAGGTCAGCAGACAATGGCACTGCTAAACCAGACCTAAAATCAGGGATTATGAAAACTAAAATCTCAAGAATTATGCATCCTCTATTGTCATTTACAGCACATATAACACCCTCCTTGCACCTCTATTTTGATTTACTGCATAAAATGCCAATGCACCCCCCAGTTTATAGCAACCCTCACACATGAAGCACGTTCGAGAATTCTCCATCAGTCAAGAAAACTGCACCCTTGCTTAGACATTTTATCATGAAGCAGAAGGGGTTCGGTCCAATAGTTTTGCATGCACTGCTCTTGAAAACCTGCAATGTAGCAGAGGCACCAATATTAGCAATACTTTGAGCTTAAAAGAAAACCACGGGATCCAAAATATGAAAACAGATTCATGTGGTCTGTATGGATGTAGAATGTATTGCTGCATTCATTAGTGACAATGACTTAATTCTTCAAACCACCTTTGTTCGTCACCAATATCCGTACTTGTTGCTGGTGTCTCTTTTCATGACCATTCCAGCTACACTTCCCTCTTCATGGTCTGCTATTGAACACAGATTTGCATATTCCCACCCTTGTATCCTTTCCGTGGCTCCCAAGCACCCACCCTTTGGGTAGGACATTCAGAATGACAGAAGAAACTAACCACTCAAGAGCCGTAGGTTATCATCCAGGATTTCCTCAACCAATGTCAGTGTGGCGACATCAATGCACTTGACATCGATATTCGGTGGTTTTCAATTCAATAATTGTGAGACCGTGTTTTCCATGCGCTACCCATTTGTGACCCTGATCCTGACTGGCATGGTACTACAGAGTAGGGGACAAGGCCCCATCTGCACTTTAAAGGTCCGGCAATAATTCGGTTCAGCTGGGCTTCCTTCTTGAGGAAACCTCCTCTGGCAGAAAAACAATAGTGTTTCTGGGATCAGGAAGGATGGGATGTGCCATTACTAGTTGTCTAGGAACGTGGTTCTTGCTGGTGGACAGAACAGGGGGATAAAGAGCCTACAATGAGGCCTGACCATTGACATGGCTATGCTCAAAAGGGGTCAGGTAGGAGAAGCTTTATATCAGGACAGCCTCTCAGACATTTATCTCTGCTCCAGTTCGGGGAATGGGAAAAACCTACTCCATGATCAGGAAGAGTGGTGGTCGCATGTTTCCTAAGACTGGGAATGGGGAAGGCAAGGAGCTATGGAGAGAGGAGCCAGACTCCAGCCATGGTGAGTAAAGTCTTCTGGGATAGTTTGTAGACAACTAATACAGGAAGTCATAAAAAATGAAATGGCTGTAGGTGGGAATTCTGCATAGAACGAACCAGGGATTATCACCAGTCAGGTTCCAATGAGCATTTGTTGGACATAAAATCTTCGGTTCCATTAGCCTAGATTAACAATTTTGCATCATTTGTTTATTAAAATTTTCTTGGTTTTCCAGAATTGGTTTGGGAAAATTAACACTGTATTCTTGACTTCAATGTGCTCTGGAACAGTTTGAAGCCATCATGCATTTCTCTGTGGAAAAGCTGCTGCTTGTGCCAAAGCTACAGAGGATTAGGAGGATTTTTTTAGTGAACTGAGTTGCAAGCTTGTGCCTTATTACCCTGGTAGGCGTCACCCTCTTATCAATTTATAATTCAGTTCCTCACGGGCACAGCATGCACACCTGTTAAATACCAAACTGCGCGCAATCGCTATTTACCCGCTGTGCAATCAAGAGCCATCCTGTGGCCAGGGCCTCTTTATTCGAAGGCCAAACAGCAAGGCTTTCTCTTATTGAGGAAAACCCCATTGCCCCAGTAGCAAACATGCTCAAAGAGTTCAATAAATGCAGTCCTAGTTGTCAATATAATACCTCACCACCCCCGAATGATCTTAAAATGCAAACCTTACATTCACTTGAAGTTGGTGACATTTAATTAATGACTGTATATGTTGGGATGAAATGCAGCAGGACATTTTTCCCCAGCAGCTTCTTCATACCTTATTGTCTCCTTAATAAAAGTAAAAACTGACACATTTCACGTCTCTGAGGACTTTTTGATAGCTTTTAGCTTCAGGGAGGATGTGGTTCGGACTGTTGGTATGATACCGGTTTGCTGCGATTAGAGGATATTTGACTCTGTACAGTCACATTTACAAGGTAGCACACATTACAAGGAGTGCATCGTGAACATGGAGGGAGCTATGTAGAGTTGACAGCCCCACCAAAGTTTGGGAGAGGGGTGGCGACTGCCCATGGGTCCTAATAATGTGGTCAATCATAAGGATGTAAGCAAGGAAGAGGTGTAAACCAAACATCCATGTATGTTTTGGGTGCTATTAAAACTAGTTTCCCTTCCTAATTCAATGTTTCAGGTGAAGGGCGAGAACGCAACTACCAAGAAGGGACATGTCATCAATGGCTTCCAAATCAGAGTTCCCACGAGAACCAGAAGTGGCAAGCCATGTTATCACAGCTGTCAGTAAGGATTCCTGGTTATTACAGCTGCCATCTGAGATTCCGGCAAGACTCAGTTGTATTTTTTGTCTTGTGTGAAGGCGGCCATGATGGAATGAGTTGCTGCAAAAGAGCCGATTGTCTGCACTTCATTGTTCAACAAAACATCTGCATCGCAACCAATTTTTGGACGTCCTCCATAAATACAGCACTAGGCAACATCCCAAGATTTCTCAACAATGCGGTTGCATGACACCTGAACCACATTCCACGTTCATGACAATGTTTATGTTCAGTGCTCACGGGTGTTCTCAGCTTTACAGTTGTCTCACTTTTGAAGGCTGTCACTGAAACTTGCTAGGTTTCTTCCCATCTTGGATGGGTATTTCCTTTCTGCATTCTTGCAATTGCGGTCTGACCTCAAGAGCTCTGCAGTTCACCAGTGTCCAGATATACATTTCCTTTCTTCACTACATTACTGCAATTGCACTCTGACCTCAAGAACGCTGTACTGAACTCTACTGGGCTGTTAACAGTGACTGCCAAGTGCAGTATGGCTTATGAGGCATTTTGTTTAAAGTTTTTATCTTCGAGTTTTACTTTAAGCTCTTTTCTCCAAAGAAAATTGTCTCCATTGACATCGTTTAAGCTAGTAATCGGGTAAAGGACAAAAAAAAAGGGAAAGGTTTGTCTATGAAAGATTGTAGGCAGATTCCTACTGGGTGACCGTAAATTGTAGACTGAAATTTGGTTTTGTGTTCTTTTCCTTTTATATTCTTGTTTTGGATTATTGATTCTATTTTTCTCGTACGACTGCATTACCCTCCCCCCCACTCCCCCATCACCACCTAAAATACATCTTTTACAATTAGACCAAAATATTCATCCTAACATTTTCCAAGTCCTGTAAAGTACAAGAAAGACAAGTATATACAAATCGGATTAAGTCTGCTTTCAGATGGAAACAACCTATGGTCTCACCTGCATGTGACAGCACTGGTTCTCCAAACTGATCACCAAACCTATGGAAAGCTTTGAAGGACGTGGTCACTTATATTCTCATTAAATTGTGTGAAATCAAGTCAGGTGGTGTGCGTATTTTCAATCGTAGACATGTACGGGGAACTGCAGACAAAAAACTAACTTTTCCTGCCTAAAATTAAATGGAACGCCATCTGTGTCAGGCCCAAGGTTAACCTACGTTATGCCATGGAAACAGAAGATGGAAAAAAGGCATATAAAAATCAATTAAAACGGCAGTGTCGAGTTGTGGTCTTTAATCTTTCCAGAGAACAAGTCTTAGCACGAAGGAGGAACGGCGTTATGGCGAACTCGACCTCAACACGCTGCACTTTTTGAGAAGCCATAACAGTACAAATGGCGTGACTAATGAGAGGAGGAATTCAATCAGAAACACCAAACACTGGGGGAACTGAAAGACCACGGTCATAGGCTTGGCCTGGTTTCACGATAAACATAATATAATGAAATGAAGGACAGATGTTTATGATTACTCAATAATTAGATTTTATGCTCAGCTTCCAGAACCTGGGCACTGACAGAATACGGACAGAACGAGGCAGAGTTTCCCTGGGGGAAGGTTTGAAATCACACATACTCTGAAGCAAGGGAGAAATGTTCACTCACCATCAGTTACATGAGACTTCATTCTCAATCTAACAAGACTGAACAGACGAACAGCAAAACGTGCTGGAGTGGATTGCTCCCCAAAGTATCCCATTGATATATTGTCTCAGTTCACGAACTTGAAAAAGGTTAAACATCTATAATCTGCTCCTTAAAGAACAAGCAATGGGCAAATGCAATAGGTCCGGGTTATTTTAAGTGTAATTTACATTGAAAGGGGGCAGAGTGGGTGCAGAGATCACCAGAGGGGACGAGGCGGTGGCTGGGCATTAAAAATGGTGTTGGCTCAAGAGCAGCTGATCAGTAGAGGGCATCAGATTGCCTGTCACAACTCGTAGCATTCATGGAAAGAGGCGACTATGGATATTGTCCCAGGACGCTGTGTTTGCTGCCTGCTGTCCATCTCTGCTGCCCCATCGGGGGTAACCGGCTGGAATCTCTGCCCCCTCATAGAAGTCCCATCCTGGGGTGTGAACCGACCGCTCTGCATCTCCGCAGGCACGCGCTAATCCCTGGTGGGACTTCCAGTCCCAGGGTGCCCCGCAAGCTAAGCGCTGTCACAGGTGTGTGGGGCGGAGCCCTACCTGTGCTTATCATCGCCGCCATTCTTCCCGCTGCGCGGGTCCCAGGACGCTGTGTTTGCTGCCTGCTGTCCATCTCTGCTGCCCCATCGGGGGTAACCGGCTGGAATCTCTGCCCCCTCATAGAAGTCCCATCCTGGGGTGTGAACCGACCGCTCTGCATCTCCGCAGGCACGCGCTAATCCCTGGTGTGACTTCCAGTCCCAGGGTGCCCCGCAAGCTAAGCGCTGTCACAGGTGTGTGGGGAGGAGCCATACCTCTTGGTTCCATCTCACACAATCTTGTGTTACCACCAGCGAGCAAGCTTCCAACTCACATGGTATTTCTTGGCACAGACTTGCTTCTTGCTTTGTTGAACTCCTCTTCGTTTGTTCCTGCACAGACTGTGTGTGTTGGCGCTCCAAGAGGCCTGAACTTCTGCACGTTTAGCCAATCTAGCTAGCCTTGGCTCCTGAGACTTGTCGTTACGCCCTTTTTCAGGGGCTTAACAAAGACCTAACGATTGACCGGCCCTTGAAGGATTGTTAGGCCGTGCAGGACTTAAAGTCATTGGTTTCGGTGCCTTGGCACAGCTGTAAGTGGTCGGTTGGGGCCCCCTACTGGGTTTAAGGAGAGTGGGGCACCAGCTATAGGACTTCTGTGCTAACCGATCCCTAGGTTACAAGCTGGCTGTGGGCTCTGTTTCTATAGGAAAAGGTGCTCAGGTCTGATACTCCCAACGCTGGGTCGCAGGGTTCCTGTACATCGCAGAATGGGGAAGAGGCTGGGGCCTCCCAGATCTACAACTAGGGTTGAATCCTCAGTGCCTCAAACTTCTATAGATAAAATGCTCCAGAGGGCCATAGGGGTGGTTAATACGGAAATCGAGCTTACGGAAAGGAGGCTCTCCCTTACTCCGGACTTGTTTATTCCACCCTCAAATGCCCCCGCCCTGCCCATTGAGATCCCACTCCAGCTAGAAGTTCACCCCTTACCATCCCTATCTCCAACCACCTCCATTTCAGCTATTGCGGCCCCACCCCAGTTAGAAGCTCCCTTCTAGCAACCCTAAGTGAGGCTCCAACCAAGGAAGTAGTTCGGAAGAGGACAATTACATCCAGCATCCCCAAGTCAGGGAAACGCAAACAACAATCGGAGATTGGCCCAAAAAGAAAAAGAACTTGTGAGGGCCCTCTACCCAACTTCGAGGGAGCATGCGAGGAAGTCCATAACCAGGGTGACTCTCAGGATGTTAACACTGATCACTCTTACCCTACATGGGCCAAGAACTTGATGAACGATGTCCAGAGCATAGTGAGAGCCACTATCAGAGAAGAACTGGCCCCTGTCATTAGCCGTTTAGCCAACTTAGAAAGGATTTCTGCAGCAAGGGAAGTTAGTAGAACAGAACAGCAAACACGTTCTTCTAACATGCCCAGGGGAGGGACTGACTCGGGCTGTCAGGCAGCTATTCAAATTACCACTACCCCCCTCGCAAAGGGAGCCCACAATAACTACGAAGCTGACCCAGTCAGACACAAAACGAAGGGTCAGAGTGTTGTTACACAGCAGAGCAACACGAATTTAAGTTTAGAGGGTAGGGCCAACCCTAGCTCCGACCCCCCTAGATCTTTGGCCACTCAGAGGCCAATCGTCCCAGGTCCCAAGATTAACCGGATGGGGCAACCACCACTCACTGATAGGGAGGAGAAGCATGCAAGTACAAGCTCTAACTTGCCCTACATAAACCTCCCCCACGCATGCTCCCCCTACGTGGCAATTCTGACAGGAATCCCCTCAATTGGAAATCATAGTAAGGAAACTCACCTCGAGCTTCGTAACACATGCTTATTCTGGCTCGCTAGACATAAGCAGTTTGATTACGCTCAAGCCGACGAGATCATAATGGTCCGTAGGGTAGGGTGGGTGGGCAATGATGAAAAAACAGATCCTGGGGAGTGTGCAGTTATCAATTTTAAAAAGCCAAGCACTGTCACTAACCTACTCAGATCCCCTCCTTACTATCCCAACGCTCCAACTAGAATGTATCTTCGCACTCTGGAATTTTTTTTATTCTTCTCACCGGGCAATCCACGGGGGCCGTGCCCCAACTCCCACCTTGACTGGGGGTCCCAGACCCCTAATTCAAGGATGCCGGGATGTTTCCCACCCACGATTTCTGTTTAACATCCCGGTTAACAACAGATATGATAGCTTGGAGGCGGTGGATTGACTGAGGGAAGGGACAATTATGGAAGGGAACCCAGGACTGCATAGCCAGGACCCGAAGTGTAATACTAGGAAGTGTTTGAGGCGAACATCTAGGGTTAGGAGTCTATCCCCCCCCCCCAGTTAACAAACCCTCCTTGTGAAAGCATCCATCTTAGGGGGTCCTTTGTTACCACCCCCAACGTCCTAGATAGTGAGCTAAGGAAAGACAGTAAGTCCCATTTTGCTCTAGATAATCCCCATCTAGTACAACAAGGTGATAGCGTGGCCCCTAATGATAGCGCTGCTGAGGCCTTGAGAAGGAAAAGAGGTTCAGACAACAGTATTAGGGTTTTATCATGGAATCTGGCGGGCCTTAAAAATAAACTATCCTGTCCAGAATGGGGGCTTTTTGTGGCAGAGTAGGACATCTGTCTTTTCCAGGAGACATGGGCGAGGGAAGAGCTCCAGCAGGTGGGCTTTGCCCTTTCAATTCTTTTGCGACCTTTGGGGAAGGGGAGACCCTCAGGTGGTTTGTCTATCTGGGTGGGCACCCACTTGGGTTGCAGAGCCGAACAGTTGGTAACCCCTTCAATAGATATCCAGTGCGTTCTGCTCACTTTTCCCTCTACGATAAAAATTGCCCTAATTAACATGTATTCCAGACCTGTCACCAACAGCCAGGAATCTGTTACCATCGAACAGTTAGGTCACTTTATTCCAACCTTGGATCCAGCCATCCGGCTCATTGTTGGGGGCGATTTTAATTGCCAATACGAACCCCTTACTGATCAGGATCACTTCATGCCCAGTGAGGAGGATGTTTTCTGGTCAGTCCCTGATCCCCAGATCAGTCCCATCAGGATCTGGTCACCACTGGCAATACAAATTAATTCACTTTCGCTGGCTCTGTCATTAAGGGCATGTAATGGGCGTACTAAATCGGACCGCCCTGGACAACTTACATTTAATCGAGTAGGTCAAGCATCCTTACTTGACTACATTCTAGTGGAAACAAGATCGTGGGGATGGGTCCTTGACTTTCGAATTATTACTAGACACGATAGTGACCATAACGCCTTGATCTTGAGCCTGAAAGCAGAGGACTTTGGTATTTTTGAACTCTGCTGTCCCAGTAGATAGTCCGCCCCGAGCACTAACACTGACAAATAATAGAAGAAATGTTAGATGGGGCTATATTCAACACTCACCCCCTAAGCTGGCCAAAGTTTACCAGGCAGTCATCCCGTCGATGACTAAAATGTGGGAGGTAGTGCAGGCGGGGGGTCCTCTACCGGAGCTGGACAAGGCAGGCCCTACGCACCAAGAGTTATTGGAGAAGTTGGTGGACGTATTCCATCCCGTGGTGCGCAGGAGGGAACCCAAACGATCCAAATGTCCCTGGTTCAATGACAAGTGCCGTATGGCCAAGCAAGCCCTATTAGAGGCACTGAAAGTGAAGGACAAGCCCTCAATTAAATCCACCCGGGCCGGCTACAAAGAGATAACCAAACAGGAAAAGAAAAAGTGGGAAAGTGACAGATGGGAATCTCTTAGGATTGCCTTAGACAATAAGGATCTGAAAACCTTCTGGGCAATAGTAAGCTCTGGCGACAGGGAAGGGAGCTCGTTGATAGAGCCAAATATAGCTCCCGAAGTATGGGAGTCCCACTTCGAGTCGCTGTACTCGATCAGGGAAGACAGGCCCGACTGTACCGGTAACCCCGCTGTAATATTAGAACCCGACAGCGAGGGGATCACTGAGATCACCATGACCGAAGTGGGTAATGCTATTAATAGACTCCACAGCAATAAAGCGCCGGGCCTAGATAAATTACCAGGTGACCTTTTCAGAGAGGAACCCAAAATTTGGGTACCCTACCTGTGGGTTCTATTCAATGCCGTTATGAAGGGCATGAAGCCTCCGGACACTTGGTGCGGGGCAGAGATCGTTCCCATATACAAAAAAGGCTGCCCTCTCCTCCCAACAAATTACAGGCCGATCAGTTTAATTGATATCACCCAAAAACTGTTCGGTCGGGTCCTTTTAGATCGACTTCAGGGCTGGATGGAAGAAAAGGAGATCTTGACCCCGTATCAAGCTGGCTTCAGATCAAACATGTCAACCGTGGACCAGATTTTCAGACTCCAACTTCTTTTCTGGAAAACGGTGACAGTAGAGGGTGGCAGCCTCTACTTAATTTTTGTCGATTTGAAGTCAGCTTTTGATCTCGTACCTAGAGAACGACTCTGGGAAGTGCTCAGAGACCTGGGAATCCCATCTTACCTCCTTAATGTCATTGTAAGGCTCCACCAAGACAACTTTGCCCAAGTGAGATGCGGAAAACACGGGGAGCTTACCCCGCGCTTTCCAGTTAGGAAAGGGGTTCGCCAGGGCTGTGTCTTAGCCCCCACTTTATTCTGCCTTTTTATCAACGGGCTCATCGACCATCTCAACAGAATTAAAGACAATGATGCCCCAAAGTTAGCCTCTGTGAAGGTGCCGGCGCTGATGTTCGCTGACGACACCCTCCTACTTGCTAAAACACCAATGGGTATTCAGCGTATTCTTGACGGGTTTGCCAATTTTTGCAAGCTCCGGGGGTTGGAGATCAATATTCTAAAAACAAAGTACATGGTCTTCAACCCCCCAAAAACCACTCGCCCCAACCCATCTCTCTATGGAATTCCCCTAGAGCATGGGTACTCACAAACTTTCTCTCGGGGGCCAAATTTACAGTGTGGTTTGTGGCCGAGGGCCGCACCGGTGAGGGCGGGGTCAGTGGGGGAGGGGGGCGGGGCTAGAGCAAAAAAAACAACTATGAGGTTGAACACAGGCCCCTGCAGCGGACGCCTTCGTCCACTGAGCCACCAGACCCGGCATACACCCATCTCTCTCTCTCTCTCTCTCCCTCCCTCTATCTCTCTATCTCTCCCTCCATCTCTCCCTCCCTCTCTCTATCTCTCCCTCCCTCTCTCCGTCTCCCTCCCTCTCTCTCTCTCCCTCCCTCTCTCCGTCTCCCTCCCTCTCTCTCTCTCTCCCTCCCTCCCTGTCTCCCCCTGTCTCACTCACTCTGTTTGTCTCTCTCTCTCTCTCTCTCTCTCTCTCTCTGTCTCTCTCTCTCTCTCTCTCTGTCTCTCTCTCTCTGTCTCTCTCTCTCTGTCTCTCTCTCTCTGTCTCTCTCTCTGTCTCTCTCTCTGTCTCTCTCTCTCTCTGTCTCTCTCTCTCTCTCTCTCTCTCTCTGTCTCCCTCCCTCTCTGTCTCCCTCCCTCTCTGTCTCCCTCCCTCTCTGTCTCCCTCCCTCTCTGTCTCCCTCCGTCTGTCTGTCTCCCTCCCTCCGTCCGTCTGTCTGTCTCCCTCCCTCCGTCCGTCTGTCTGTCTCCCTCCCTGTCTGTCTGTCTGTCTCTCTCTGTCTGTCTGTCTCCCTCTGTCTGTCTGTCTCCCTCTGTCTGTCTGTCTCCCTCTGTCTGTCTGTCTCCCTCTGTCTGTCTGTCTCCCTCTGTCTGTCTGTCTCCCTCTGTCTGTCTGTCTCCCTCTGTCTGTCTGTCTCCCTCTGTCTGTCTGTCTCTGTCTGTCTGTCTGTCTCCCTCTGTCTGTCTCCCTCCCTCTGTCTGTCTCCCTCCCTCTGTCTGTCTCCCTCCCTCTGTCTGTCTCCCTCTGTCTCCCTCCCCCTCTGTCTCCCTCCCCCTCCGTCTCCCTCCCCTCCGTCTCCCTCCCCCTCCGTCTCCCTCCCCTCCGTCTCCCTCCCCTCCGTCTCCCTCCCCCTCTGTCTCCCTCTGTCCCCCTCCCCCTCTGTCTCCCTCCCTCTGTCTCCCTCCCTCTGTCTCCCTCCCTGTCTCTGCCTCCCTCTCTCTGTCTCCCTCTGTCTGTCTCCCTCTCTCTGTCTGTCTGTCTCCCTCTGTCTGTCTCCCTCCCTCTGTCTGTTGCCCTCTGTCTCCCTCTCTCTCTCAGTCTCCCTCTGTCTCCCTCCCCTCTGTCTCCCTCCCCTCCGTCTCCCTCCCCTCCGTCTCCCTCCCCCTCCGTCTCCCTCCCCTCCGTCTCCCTCCCCCTCCGTCTCCCTCCCCCTCTGTCTCCCTCTGTCCCCCTCCCCTCTGTCTCCCTCCCTCTGTCTCCCTCCCTCTGTCTCCCTCCCTGTCTCTGCCTCCCTCTCTCTGTCTCCCTCTGTCTGTCTCCCTCTCTCTGTCTGTCTGTCTCCCTCTGTCTGTCTCCCTCCCTCTGTCTGTTGCCCTCTGTCTCCCTCTCTCTCTCAGTCTCCCTCTGTCTCCCTTCCCCTCTGTCTCCCTCTCCCTCCGTCTCCCTCTCCCTCCGTCTCCCTCTCCCTCTGTCTCCCTCCCCCTCGGTCTCCCTCCCCCTCGGTCTCCCTCCCCCTCGGTCTCCCTCCCCCTCGGTCTCCCTCCCCCTCTGTCTCCCTCCCCCTCGGTCTTCCTCCCCCTCTGTCTTCCTCCCCCTCTGTCTCCCTCCCTCTGTCTCCCTCCCTCTGTCTCCCTCCCTCTGTCTCCCTCCCTCTGTCTCCCTCCCTCTGTCTCCCTCTCTCTGTCTCCCTCTCTCTGTCTCCCTCCCTCTGTCTGTCTGTCTCCCTCCCTCTGTCTGTCTGTCTCCCTCCCTCTGTCTGTCTCCCTCCCTCCCTCTGTCTGTCTCCCTCCCTCTGTCTGTCTGTCTCCCTCTGTCTGTCTGTCTCCCTCTGTCTCCCTCCCTCTGTCTGTCTCCCTCCGTCTCCCTCCCTCTGTCACCCCTCTGTCTCCCTCCCTCCCTCTCCCTCTGTCTCCCTCCCTGTCTCCCTCTCTCTCTGTCTCCCTCTGTCTCTGTCTCCGTCTGTCTCTGTCTCCCTCTGTCTCTGTCTCCCTCTGTCTCTGTCTCCCTCTGTCTCTGTCTCCCTCTGTCTCTGTCTCCCTCTGTCTCTGTCTCCCTCTGTCTCTGTCTCCCTCTGTCTGTCTCCCTCTCTCTCTGTCTCCCTCTCTCTGTCTCCCTCTCCCTCTCTCTGTCTCCCTCTCCCTCTCTCTGTCTCCCTCTCTCTGTCTCCCTCCCTCTCCCTCTGTCTGTCTCCCTCTGTCCGTCTCCCCCTCTCTGTCTCCCCCTCTCTCTGTCTCCCCCTCTCTCTGTCTCCCCCTCTCTCTGTCTCCCCCTCTCTGTCTCCCCCTCTCTGTCTCCCCCTCTCTCTGTCTCCCCCTCTCTCTGTCTCCCCCTCTCTCACCTCACCCCGCGTGTGTCAGCCCGGGCTGAGACAGCTTCCCGGGAACACACACAGCCGCACCCGAGTACTTCACAGGTCTTTAAATGACCATTCACTTGTTAATGAGGCTTTGTTGTATTTCACCTCTTCTTAGCGCCCCTGCATCTCCACGCAGTCAGAGTGGAGATGCAGGGGCGCTAAGAAGAGGTGAAATACAACAAAGCCTCATTAACAAGTGAATGGTCATTTAAAGAATCGCCCGGCCCCCATAGAGCAGAGTCTCTCAGAGTCCGCGCTGCTGCAACCGCGGTATTTGCTGACACTTTAAAAAAAAAAAAAAACACAGGTACGATGTCTGCAAGGTCCGCGGGCCGCCAAGGAAGGCTTGCCGGGCCGCTGGCGGCCCGCGGGCCGTACTATGAGTACCCGTGCCCTAGAGAGAGTTAAGGTGTTTGATTATTTGGGTGTAACTTTGTCCGAACACTTCGAATGGGGGCCACAGATGACGAAGGCAAGTCTCAGGCTCACGCAGACGGTGGGTGGGATTATGAAACTACATAGCTCCTCTGCATTTAAACCAGCGGGTCCCGTGGTGGAAGTTTATAAGGCACAAGCACGGGGTGCTACATTATATGGGGCAGAACTGTGGGGGCACCGCCCCTCTTTCGATCTGAGTAAGGTGAACAGCTTCCTGAGGCAGTTGCTAGGCCTTCCTCGAAGTACTCCCCTGCTGCCTATCCGCATGGACCGGAGTATTAGGCCCATAGATGAGGAGATCGCCCTTAGACCCATTACATTCTGGCGCCGTCTATGGGCGACCCCGGAATTGTCCATTTTTAGGGCTGAGCTTAAGGAGTTTTTAGTTCCCTGCACTCTCAAGAAAATTCCCTGGTTAAACCATATAAGAGACCATGCTTTTAAGCTAGGTATGCCAGATCTATGGAGGTCACCTGATATAACATGCCCAACGACCCCCAGGGCGGCTCTAGTTGGGCGCTATAGATTCTACAAACTAGCGGCCACCCAGGAAAGTTCCTCTCTCGGTCGTTTGACCATGGAGTTTCTCCAAGTCAAAGACGTGTATAACAGAGAATCCTTTCTGGATACCATCGAACCCCCTTTGGCCAGGAAACTTTATGTCCAGTTTAGGATAGGGTCTCTCCCACTTCGCTCTTTTACCAGCAAATGGGCTAAAGAGTGCAACAGCGAGTGTCCCACCTGTAAGTATAAGGAAGAGTCGATCACTCACATTTTCTTTTTTTGTCCAGCCTATCTTACGCTGCGCAAGCGTTGGTTAATCCAACTATGCAAGAACATTGGCTTTGTGCGTTGCGTGGAGTCACTGAGGGTTTTAAAATATGCAACTCACCCGCCAATAGTGTTTGCTGTCTCACGCTTTTTAAATTCAATGTGGTTCATTAGGCGGGTTCTTCTAAAGTAGTTGATTCCGGGTGGAGAGAAATAGCTGATTACGCATAGGATTGTTTTCCACCATTCATGCGTTACTCCCGGATCTAGACTATATCCATTCCCAACTTTGTAAAACTTTTATCTTCGTTTTTACTGAATCCTTTTTAATCTCTTTTACGATATTTAAAAAAAATAAAAAAAAAATAACCACATGTATAGTCGAGTTCCCTTTCTATGTGTATCTTTGTAAATCTGTTGCGAATTTAATGACAATGAACTCGGTAATATCGAATGTGTTATTGTAAATATTTTCAAGTGTATTAATGTTTTATCGTCAAATGTACTTTTATGGTCTTTTGCGGCCGAAATAAAGTTTACGGAATGGAATGGAAAATATTGTAGGAAAGTGCATACCTGTCACTGGAGCACTTTCTGCCAAATTACAGGTTTGGGTGATTTGGCACAAAGTAGAACTGAAGACCGTAATAGGGACTTAGGAATAGCAATTCCCTGTTTGGTTGAAAGATTTCTGGTACCCAGAGAATTGTCTGAAAACTTGCTCCGTTGCCTTTGATGGTGCCTGGTCAAGTACTTTTTCTTTCCAGCATCAACCACTAAGCTGTTCCTGAAGCTGGTTGCTCATATGGGACCAAGCACATCCTCTCTCTATGCATCTGTAGGGAATGGTGGCCAATAACGTACAAATGGGGACATTCTGGGATGCTCGAAACATCTGCTTCCAGATTTTCCTCCCAACTTCCCCTACTCAGCTTCTTGTAACCCTGGAGGACAATATATCAGCTTCATATGAGAATAATCCTCCTATATTGGCGCTTAAGACTCTATCCATGTGGGTTACAGGGTTGCATTGGCAAAGCTGTTCATAACTGTGACAGCATTCCCAGCGCACATAATCACATCTTTTAGGTGATCAGTCCATGCACAGTTGGTCATGACTCTACCCCAAGATTAAAATAGGAAATTTACATTTTCCATCTTCTTTACTTTAGATAAAAGCTGTATTCGACTGGAGTTTTTATAGGACACAATCACCACTTTAGACTTCTTTCAATTACGATCAGTTGGCATAGTGCACAATAGTACTCAACTGATTTCAAGGGAGACGTCATTGCCGTTCTGGCTAAGAGCACAGAATTGTCCCCATATTACCATCCTGGAAGCTTTTCTTCTTCAGTTCTCAGAAGTTTTCTGTGTTGTGACACACGGCCCAATAAGGTTACTATATAGATTGTACCTTGCTTTACTCTTCTGTTGCATTTCACATCACTTGACAATTCCCCAGTCTGTCCAAACCTAACTTGAGCAGTGGTGTTTGTATACAGAGCTATGCTGTTTTAGACAGTACTGTGTTGTTTGTATACGGATAACAAGGGAGCTGAATACGGGACCTGGTAAGAACAGCAGTTCCCAGTCCAGGATGCCGCTTCTTATTTGCCCTTCTGTGGCCATATGAACTTTCTAGGTCATTAAGAACAGCGATGGCTCCAAATGTTCGAATTAATCTGAACCAATGGCACTTACTCTTTGTGCACTCCATTCCATTATCTTTCCTCCTCTTTGCCATTCCTGGAGGTGACCCACCATATGCAAATTAGACTTTAACTCACCAAAAAGGTGTAGTCCAATTGCTTATGTCAGAGTTCAAGAGCCCTCACATAATAGTATATACTGAACTGTTGCTTTGGTGGAGCAGAGTAGCTTGGTGTTGCCAACACTGACTTGCAAGGGGCTGGTCCTGGAATGGAACTAGACAGTGAGCAAAAAATAGTAGACTGGAAAGTAACCCAGAATGTTTACTTGTGGTTAAGATTAGTTCATGCACTCCACTAGTCACTTTTTCTATTTCTCATAGAGTCACCCTCCGTACTTGGGTCTGACAGACGCAGGTCAAGCAGCTTGCAGCACTACAGAACCTTAAGCTGTGTCTCAATTATCATGCCCAATAAGGGCAAGACATGTTTATGTCCCCGTTCACACAACTTAGTAATTCTGAATGGACTGTTCCTTTTGGGACAAGAGGAAGAATCATTTACCCATTATTGGCCTAATTTTTAATAACACAGCGAGCAAAAAATGATGGGATTAATTATCTGCAGTTGAGATTAATTCTGGCATTCATTTCATGGTAATTGCTGATCCCTGTGTTTCAACCTAAGCGACATAGTTATGCTCAGACCTAGGTCCCATAGCTCACAGTGTCAAAGGAATTTAAGCTACACCTCAATGATGAGATCCAACACAGATGAAAATTGTCTTGGGTTATTTGTGTTCCCATCCGGAAAGGGCATGGCCTGGCAGCTCAGACAGGCCTGCCCCTTTTAGGAATGCTGATTTATATAAGGCAGGCTCCTTTCTGGAAGAATACAGACCAAAAACGCTGGGCTGGAATGGGATTCAGCCAGAGATAGTTGTCAGTGTTTGAGAGTTAAACATTTTATACAGCATTTTTGCTGTCAGCAAGAAAAGTATGGGCACGGTCTACAACAGTCTTTCATTCTCCTTTGCCAGCTCCTCCCCAAGGTAAGTAGTTCTTCATCAATGAACCATTTCATTCACTTCGTTTGCAGCTTTGGTGATCTACCACTTTCCTGAAGAGCCAGGAAGGATGACTGATGCTTTTTTAATGGCTGTGATCCTTTGTGTCCTTGCTGCTCCATGGACTGTAAAAACAACAGACCGAGTTCCATAGCAGGACAATGGTTGCCACTTTGGTGTCCAGGACCATGGGCTCCACACAGATAATTCTTCAATCTTACTGCACTGCAACACTGTTCGAGCCCGATTCGCTGCCACACAGCCAAAAAGATTGCCACAATGCATGGAAAAATTGTGATACAAATTTTTGAGAGAACTGTATTGCTCACATTTTGAACAAACAGAATTGGCCTCTGCGTTCACACTGATCTGAATGGTCACTGAGGAGTTAATTAGAATAACTGAACCAACCCAAACTTTCCTGGAGGATTTGCACGGATGGCCACTCAAGGGCCAGTAAAGTCCACTTAGAAATAGGTGTGACACTTTGTCCACTGTTTAAGTTCTTCCATTGCATCAGTCAATGTCCGACACTGTTCTCATTTTTCCCTCTAGGTACTACCAAATACGATACTTCTAAGCACTCTTGGCACTTCCCAACAACGGAAGGCGTTTCTTCAACAAAGTGTACCGTATGACGCAGTGTCACGAGTACCGCTTGTTTGAAGTCCTGTGTTTTCTTTAACCACATCAGTGCATACTAAGTCTCTTGGATTTGCTCATTTGAGCCCACTATCCTGTTCCATCTCTAAACAAGGATCTCTAAAAGGAAATGCCACTACAGGAAAATGTTATAATTGACTTGTGCTATTCCTTTCTCTAGCTGCGTCTTCCCTGCTGCTCAGCCAGGATGAGTGTTAGAATGTTTGATGACCTCACGGAATGCTTGAGTGCCTGCTTGTGTGTGGAGTGTCAGTTGGTGGATGCAGGCTGAGCGGCAGGGACGCTGCTCCTGGTGGGGCTACATTTCCATCTATCTTCTTCTACTGAACTTACCTTGTAACTAAGCTTCAATAAATCTATCCTGTTTTGTATATCTGGCTCATGGACATTCCATTTACAACATTTTGGCGACGATTTAAAGAACCTGCGCGTTGAGGAAGGAAATCTGTCTATAAAGGAGCTAAGGAACTGAGGACCCTACTTAAGTAATTGAAACACGTTAACTGAAACTTAAAGAAAACGCCTTGGTCAGCCCCACCAGTGTCCTTTACCACCTGGACAGCCTGCAGCCCAGGGCGTTTCACCTTCTACTACCGGTCTGCAAATAGTTACTGTGGAGATTACTGCCATCCTGCGGACTTGGAAGTGTTACTCATGCCCTGATGACCTTACCACAGTCGTGAGACAGGCTACTGATTTGGATGGGCAGTAGCAACTGGTGCTTGGGAATTGGCACCAGCGACGTGTGCTGGGAAAACCGGCACCCCTGTGAGGTGTTACACTTGAGAAAAAAATAGGCAGAGGCTGGTGGTCTACTAACAGTTTTAGCCTGAGTTTTCCAGAGGTGCAATGACTTTAATGTTTCCGTGCGTGGCGCATCCTGCAGTGTTTTCCTGTTTGTTTTAGCCTGTGGAGAGAGGCTACTGAAGTGAATGCTGAGGATATTGAATTGTTTACTCCTTGGCACTCCAGAGGAAAGGGAGCGACGTGTTGTCGGGAAAATTGGCACCGCACTAACACTTCAGTAAGAGACTACCAGCGGGGTATTTTTTTTTTCATTAACTGTGAGTATTTTTTTTTGTTGCCGATTTTATTGTCCTAAGTGCTTACGGTTGCACCATGGCAGTTAAACCGTTGTCACCCATTTGAATTTGTCACGAGCTGTCAACAGTCTGCGCATACAGGGCAGAGCGCGCGCATCCTTACCTGATACCGGTTTCGCGTGCTGTTACTGTGACAATTGATCCCACGCGGAGAGGCACTGGAATCTTGTGCTGCTGGGAGACGCTCTGCTGCCTTGACGTGCCTGTAGCCACCCGGGACGGCGTGAACTATGCGCCGCCATCTTCTTCGTCCTTTGATTTACCTCAGCCAGCTGGTATCCCGCAACTACAAGACTTTGTTCTTTGTCTTTTGAGTCGGCATTTGGGATGTGTAGGAGAGACTCCGCACCAGCCACGTTTTCCGATGCTCACTTTTTATGGGGAATTTGAAACGTCGTGTTTCTGGCTCGGAGTCTATGGATTGATACAACAATGCCATCTAGTGGTTATCACCGGGTGTAAAGGTCAAATAGCTGTGCTCGAGTTGATTACTGTTTAAAAGCTGGATGTTATGTCTTGAAAATACAGAATTGCAGATGCATTTTGGACAAGGACCTCGGGTGAGAGATCGCTCACCGGAGTAAGAGACTTCCTTTTTGTTCATTGTATTACTGTGATACTGTTCTGTGGGGGTGGTTGCAAGGTGGTGAGTTTTGTTATTAGGGAGGTCTTGTGTCCCTATTATGTATAGGTTATGGGGTGGTGAGTGCCCCAGTTTTGGCGTCATAGGGAGGTGTGTTCCCTGTTGCGTGGAGGTTGTGGGGTGGTGAAGCGGAGTGCCCCAGTTTAGCTTTTTGGGGTGGTGTGTGAAGTTGTGGGAGCTGAGTGACCCAGTTCTGGATCATATGGAGATCTGTTCTCTATTACATGGAGGTTGTGGGTGCCAAGTGCCCCAGTTCTGGATCATGGGGGCGGTGAGTGCCCCAGTTATGTTCCACAGGGTGGTGTGTACCCTGTTACGTGAGGTCGTGGGGTGGTGAGTGCCCCAGTTCTGTTCCACAGGGTGATGTGTATCCTGTAACGTGTAGGTTGTGGGGCAGTGAGTGCCCCAGTTATGTTCCACAGGGTGGTGTGTACCCTGTTACGTGAGGTCGTGGGGTGGTGAATGCCCGAGTTCTGTTCCACAGGGTGGTGTGTACCCGGTTACGTGAGGTCGTGGGGTGGTGAATGCCCCAGTTCTGTTCCACAGGGTGGTGTGTACCCTGTTACGCATAGGTTGTGGGGCGGTGTGTGCTCCAGTTCTGGAGGTTGTGGGGTCGTTAGTGCCCTGTGCGGTCTTGTGGGTTGTGGGTTCCCCAAGGGAGGGGGATGGGGTTAATCCATGTTTTTATCTTTGAGAATGCAATGTAAATGTTTATCTTTGAGATTGCATTGTATATATTGATGTTTGTGTTTGCTTACTTCATTTCTGCATTTTGTTTCCCTAAGGAAGGGGGATATGTTATAATTGACTTGTGCTATTCCTTTCTCTAGCTGTGTCTTCCCTGCTGCTCAGCCAGGATGAGTGTTAGAATGTTTGATGACCTCACGGAATGCTGGAGTGCCTGCTTGTGTGTGGAGTGTCAGTTGGTGGATGCAGGCTGAGCGGCAGGGAGGCTGCTCCTGGTGGGGCTACATTTCCATCTATCTATCTTCTTCTACTGAACTTACCTTGTAACTAAGCTTCAATAAATCTATCCTGTTTTGTATACCTGGCTCATGGATATTCCATTTACTACAGAAAAATATGTTGACCTTTTGACATTGGGTTATATGGTTGCCCTATCTTAACCAGACCTTGATCCCATTCATTTGCCTGATTATCTTTACCTGTGAACAGTCTGTTAAGCTGACTTACTGTGTCATTCAGAATGCTGGGCAAAAATCAGGTCAAAGTCGCCCCGGAGAGATACCTTTACCACAGGTATGGGGTTGTTTTTGGTGTTCGATTCCAATATAATGGGGTGTAAATTGTCATAACGTCTTTGTGACTGGTTTTACCACATGACATTACTCTTTGTGCAGTGTTTTGCAAGTACAAATTCACCCAGCTTATTACATTCGGAAATTGCATGGGCAAAAAACCGCTCAGAGGGCCATTCACAGCCAACCACGATCAAAAATTGCACGAAATGAGATCGACTGAGTAGGCTTTTTCACTTCGATATCGTAGTATTTTAAAATTGTGGTCTTTAGAGTTCCCTTTTCTACCACGAGAAAAGTGAAACAAAACAGACTTGCGAAATAAGCACATTTGAAGCCAATTTAGGGGAAAAGGTTTTACTAGGTCAAAGCAGAATTCTGGTATTTACATTCCAACTATACAAAGCAAGCACATATTTATAAACTTCCTTTGTGCATTGGTATAAAACCGAAGCCGGAATTACTTAACTGCATCTGTTTCACATTGTTAACTCAGCTAATGGTCTTATCAGGAAAGGGAGCTGACGAGCAAAACCCCAAGCTGAATCCCTAGAGGAATTCCCAGTTCACAATGAAAAAAAAAGGCCAGTCAATTCACTTTTTGACTGATTTCCTCAAAAAAGACTGCGATCACACATAAAATGCTGCAGAATTGGAGTGCGGAAATGTATTGCTCTAAAAGCAGTATATTACTCACATAATGAACTTGAGGTCACTTGGCAGGTCGGTATGGGGTAGCGAGAACTCGGCAATGTCCGCATGAATTGATGGACAGTAATGGGCTGAAGAGACTTTCCCTTATGTGTTCATTTCTTAACGAAGACCCACGACAGCAGTGTTCACTCATCTCACAGATGCATAGCTGGCAAAAGAGTGAGTGAGTTGGTAGCCCTACTGGAACAGCTTTCCCTCCCTAAAAGCCAAAACCTTTAGGACTATGAAATCAGAACTTAATCTAATCATTCAGAATTAGTTATGTGTGGAACAGTGTGGTAAAACCTGCCCCCACTATCTGTCAGTATACTTACTGTCAGATGAATTAAAGTTATGATGGAAGGCAGCGCTTTAAATGGGCCGGTAGTGTCAGGTACGGAGTACCAGAACTTCTTTATTTTGAGAGGCAGAGTACCTGCACTTCTCAGCAGAAGAGCAATACTTTTCATTGGAGAGTACTGACACTTCTCAGAAGCAAACAGGCACTCTGCTATTGAATACCTGCACTTCTATTTTTCCATCTCCAGCTCTGATGGAAGGTACGAATATGGTGGCAAGAGAACACTTAGAGGACTCAATAGGTTACTAGGGATATGCGAAAATACAATACCAATGAAAGTTTCCTAAATTCATCATTTTGAACACAATGAAAATGCAAACGTGAGTTTTATCAGCTGGCCAACTTCTACCACTTTTGAGGTAATATTCTGCAGTAAAAAGCCATACTGCAGATTTTCTTTCCAGCATAACAGGAAAAATAACAACGGATATTTCACTAATTTTGCGTCACAATCAGCAAGACTCAACTCTGTGCATTTATTCAGCAGCAACTGTTATTAAAACAAAGTTCACACTTTTTTGCAAACTTGTCAATGCTTTTCTTAGAAAGTCATGAAAGTTGACGAAATGGGTTTCTGTAATACTGCACTCCCCTAAAGAGAACATATTAAGTTGCACCACATGTTGATAGAAAGCATGTTGCAACTCTAACCATGCAATGCAAGAGAAATGGCTTTCACTGAAAATCTAAATAACAGAGTGTGCATGAGCATCAGGTCTGCTTCCATATTCTACAAGGCTTCTCTCATATACGTCTGACACCGTTGACTAGACACAAGATTTCAACAGGCAATGAGGTTGTAGGACAACTTTTGCTGGTTCTAAGACAGGAAATTGTCACATTTTACATCTGCATGCTTTACACTGACAAATATCATACCACCTGTGGAGCGCCAGAGGCACAGGTCCTATGCCTAACGTGTTTTACTCATTGTATTTCTAGGTTGTAGCAACATATAGACACTCCTGAGCAGACTCCTGATCTGCCTCCATTTTGGAGTTTCAATCAGGAAAGACATTTTTAAATGGACTTGAGTGTCACCAGGGACTGGAGACTACCATGCCATGTTATTTTCATCATATCAGCCATTACAAGTCATTTTTCATGTCCCTTGGGATGTTAAATGTTCTTTAAATGCCAATCGTCCTGATGTTTTAGGAGTCTGCTGGAATTAATATATTCAAAGAAGTGGTCACTAATCCAAACAAGCATTGGCAAAGCCAATAGGTCTGGCATTTAATTGGGAAATGTGTGCACCAGCTGTTCTATAAAGAAAATCCCATATTGAATTAACATCTTAGACTACAATAATATGGAAGCTGGGAGTAGAGTTCCACTGCTGAACAGAGTGCATGAGCAGAGTTAATCTGTACCCTCAAAGAAGAGTGTTATGAAAAGGAAGTAGAAGATGAAGTTTGTGATGTAAGTGCTGAAATTCAAAGGCATACAAAAGAAAATATTGCATAGTTTTTAATTCTGACAAAAGGCCAGTACTTTGGTGAATCTTCAATACAATTTATGTGAATGTGTTTTTTTCCTTTGAGCAAGTAAAGCTGTAAATTAAATATGTTATCATTACAGAAAAGTAAAACATATGAGCGCACAAGGACAATTAGTGAATAGCACTATATCTTTATGATTTTCCTATCTTCATGACAGGCATTCAAACAGCATGCACTTCCAAAACAAAAAAACTATAAATCAGCAATTAAATTGTGATTGTATCAGCAAAGGAAATACATTAAAATACACCACACTGGCTCTCAGTTACACGCTGCTCATTATGTATCATTTGCATTTTAACAACAAGCATTGGCAAATCCAATACATCTGGCTTTAATGTGAACACATGCAAAATCAGTCCTGCAAAAATATATTTCCACGTGATAGCACATTAAAAACCACAACTATTGGCTTTGACAATCTTTGTTAGCCATAGTGGTGGTATTGGTTGTAGTATCAGTGGTAGTACTGATAGCTGCAAATGAAGCATCTGCCGATGTTCACCAATGGCAATTTATGTATACATACCAACACTGTACTATCAAACTCTGTGCTATGGTGAAGCAAATAGTGCAATGGACATGTATAGGATTTGCGTTGTTATCCACAATTTACGCAGTCACTGCTAAAGTTGTATCTATAGTACATGTGCTCAATACTATCTGAAAAACAAAACAGATTTAAAAAAAAAAAGTGGCAGTACTGATGGTGGTGGTCTTATTGGTGGTGATATGGGCTATACTGGTAGCGCTATTGGTATTAGTGGAGCTACTGGTAAGAGTGGCCGTACTTGTGTTCCTAGTGGTGACAGCAGTGGTATAGATAATAGTATTGCATATATAGGATAAAGAAGTAAATGTGACAAAATGTTTGATGATTGGGTGTACTTTAAGATTTAAAATAGTACTTCACACACAGCAACGCAAGCACCGCATGGGAGGTGAAATGGTACACTAACTAGCCAATGGCATGAGGAGAGAGAGGAATGCCCACTCAATGTATAGTTTAAAGAACTGCTAACAAATGTCCTGGCAGAACGTGTGTGGCTCGGGCATGTCGCATTGAAGGTGGTCACAGGAAGGTAGCTATGGTTAACGTGGTGCAATGTGCTATAATATTGCGATACTAAAACATAAGAAACTGGATCACAAGTCTTACCAGAACAACATCAACATACTGAAGATGCTATTTTAAGCCTGATCAGTATTTGTGCAGGCCTGGCACTCGGACAGTGGGCATAACCTACCCAAGGGTGTCAAATTAATCCTTTAGTCAGGGTTTTTTTGCTTTAAATAAAACAATTGGAACTAGTATGCGAAAAGAATGAACAGAGTACTGATGTTAGTTTTTAGATGATTAACGTTGTGATGTGTACACATGCATTTTGTGTTTAGAATAAGGTATTTGACTTGGTATTAAGCATGCTCATTAGTGAAAATGGCATTTCTCACTGATGGCAATTGATATGGGTTTTAATTTATTTTATAACAAAAGTATTTTTATTTCATGACTAGCTTTTTGTCTAACAAAAAGTATATAAATACACAAAAGATTAACAAAAGTTCATCTTAACCATACGGATTTGAATTATTCAAGTAAACATAAATGTACGATACCTTTCAGGAGCAGTAGGAAAAATAACTTTTATATGCTGGAAAGAAAAATCTGCATCTAAAATCTGTTTGATCCAGCTTCTTATTCCGCTTCCTGTATCACCTATGAAAATACAGGAAGAGGGACTTTGATCTTTACTCAATGCCTTCCACAGAAATTGCTTTTACTTCAGGACACCTTATTATCCAATGAAAGAAAACAGTGAAACTCAAAAAGAGTTAAATTGGATATTCAAATGTACTCATCAACAATATATCTCAAGGGAACATCGACTTATGGAACTGAAATGCAGACAAGAGTATTAGATTTATCTAGTAAGAACAAACTTAAATATTTTTACGCACAACAATAACACCATCTAAAGATTAGTCGCGGAAGAGCAAGCTACTGGGTTACACACTATCACTAATGTAAACAAAATTCCAATAGATTAATCTACATTAAAAAACACAAATGAGAGAAATGGGCATATTACAAGTGGAGCAGAGCAGTATCCTCAGTTGATCCACTGGGGTATAGTGCCCTTCTCAATGACAACTAATCTCTGGTAGGCCTGCACTTGCTTAGAATAGGAAGTTAAGTGGGAGCATCTATCAAGATGAAATTGTGAATTCCGTAAGGCATTCCACCTGGAAAAAGAACCAGTCCACACAGTTATTCCACAATCAGTAGGGATTAACTTGTAGTAGCCAGATCTGTGTGAGGCGACACCGCCCGCAAACATTATTCATGGCCTCATGGTATCTCTACATATAAATCTGCATTATTTGTAATTGGTGCCAATGTATTGAAATGCTTTACTCAGGTATTCGATAAAGACACATACAAGTATTCAGCCTCCAGTATAAATTTTAAAAGTAGAAGGTGTAAATATGAAAATTCAAGTAGCTTTCGCATAATATTCAGCTATTTTTTTTATATATTGGTCCTCCCTGAAGTATGATGCAACAGCACAGATATTGCTATGTCTTTGCATCCAACAAATATATTTCACAAAAATTAAAACAAAAATCTTAACAATTAGTACAGGAATCAAAATACCGAAACATAAAAAAAAAAAAAACACAGTTGAGAATTCTGTAAAGAAGTACACCGGAGGCATGGTGATGTTGGAGGCTTTCTTCTTTATTGGAGATCCTCATACAACAACGTCCTATCCACAAGACACCCCAGAGATAACTGACTCGCTTTACACTTAGCAACAGAGTCTTTCAGGATAAACATTCCAGGGCACCTAAAGGTTCTATGTGAACTAGTTGGCTGACATGCAGCAGCATGTCAGGCAAATACCACACACCTTCCCCGGAAACCTAAAGCAAGAACATATGAATTCAACAGGTTCACACAGAAACGCAACAGTTTATGAGACCTAAGAACATAAGGTATAACTAGCATAAAACGAAATCATGTAGGGCCCCAGGAGCTTTACAAATGCGGGAGCTCCTGCGTAAGGGAGAGACAACCTTGGAGGGAATAACAAGAGTATCATGTTTAATGCAGTTACCAGAAGGCATGAGGGCAATCCTACCCAAATTCCATATGCGCCCATCATCAAGTTTCACAGCATTATGAAATAGGTTTGTCACCTTAAAAGGCAGAGAGACTTTCGCACCGTCAGACTTCTGGGGATAACGTACTTTCACACTATCTCCCACACGTACCTTCGTGCGAGAAACAGCATGTCTAGTGTCAAAGTTAGCTTTTCTCTTGGCTGACTTGAGTTCCTGATTAGCCTTCCATTGAGCGTCCCTGAGATCTTCGATCTCAACACCTTTCTCCCTCATCCAAGATTGGAACATGTGAGTGTTGGGAATGCGACTCCTAAACAATTCAAAAGGGATTTTCCCTGTGGTCGAGTGGGGGGTCAAGCGGTAGACCATCACTCTTTCCATTATACTAGACCTCCAGTATCTGCCTTGATCTTTAGCCAGCTGAATTGACTCTTTTAGCACGCGGTTGAACCTCTCTACCATTCCATTACACTCGGGATGATAGAGAGAACAACGCTCGTGTCTGATCCCTTTTTTTGTCAAAAACTCTTCCATTTCTTTTGACACAATCTGAACGCCATTGTCAGTCAACAGGGATTCTGGGAGGCCCTCTCTGCAAAAAATGTCCTCCAAAAACTTAGTAACGTCCCTAGTTTCTATACTCTGTGTCACTTTAACTTCAGGCCATCTCGAGTACATGTCCACCAACACGAGGATGTAAGACTGGCCCGTTTTACTAGTGATCGGCCCCAAAAGGTCTAGGGGTACGTGCTGCCAACATCTTGTGGGCGCTTCACATATAACCATTGGTTGTACTCTAGTCATGTAAGTCTCATCGCAAGCAATACACTCTGTGCAGTCTCTTATCACTCGCTCCACAAGGATATCAATGCCTGGCCACCAGAAGTGCAAACGAACCCTCTCTTTAGTTTTTGAAATACCTTGGTGTCCCCGATGAGCCAAATGAATGATTTTCATTCTAACTTGTGTCGGAGGGATGAGTCTGGTGCCCCTCCAAAGTAAGCCCCCACACAGAGAGTTCATCACGAACGTTCCAGAACTTCCGGACACATTTCACTCAATGTCTTGATCCCAGGCCAACCTTCAGTAACCAAGTTGCATACCTCATTCATGACCACATCATTCTTCATGGCGTCCTTCCATTCTAATTCAGAAATCACCCCTTCCACGATCTTGCACACCTTATAATGATAGTCTTCCCATAAATCGTCGGGGTCGGCTAAGAAACCCTCAATCTGTTTAGTGACTAAGCGAGAGAGGCAATCTGCGACTTTGTTCTCTGCCCCGGGTATGTAGCTTACGGCGAAGTCATAATCCTGTAAGGCTATCACCCATCTACATATTCTGGAGGAGACAGCGTCTAGACTTTTCTTGCAGAACACGTCCTTTAAAGGTTTGTGATCAGAATGAACAACAAACGAACTACCCCAGAGGAATTTTTTTAACTTTTTGATGGCCTAGAAGATACATAGTGCCTCTCTCTCGATCACGGAGTATTGTACCTCTGGACCAACAAGTGTTCGAGAAAGAAACATGATGGTTACTTCTTTACCGTCTCTTACTTGTTTAAGGACAGCGCCCAACCCCTTTGAACTGGCGTCGGTAACTAGAATCGAGCTTGAAGAAGTGTCAAAGCTCTGAAGAGAGGGAGCAAGACTTAGAGCCTACTTGACGACCTCAAATTCCAATTGACACTGGGGAGACCAAGAAAACTTCACTCCCTTCTTTAGGAGAGACCTTAACACGAAGGTGCGACTCGCGAACTGGGGAACAAATTTATTATAGTGCTCTGCCATCCCTAAAAAAGTGACTAAGTCATCTCTGGATTGTGGGACAGGGAGCTCCTCAATGGTCTTCACCAGGCGATCTCTCGGTGTAACTCCTCCTTCAGTCAGTCTGTGGCCCAGATAATCGATTTCCGAGAGATTAAATTTGCATTTGTTCTCACGCAAGGTCAATCCTCTCGCACTGAACCTCTCGAGGGCGGTCTTAAGCCTTTCATCATGTTCATGTTGAGACGAGCCATGAACTAAGACGTCGTTCTGATAAATCTTAACCCCCTCCACGCCATCCAACACGTCTTCCATGACTCTTTGAAATACGGAGGCTGCGGAATTCAAGCCAAAAGGAAGGCGAGTGAACTTGTAAGCTCCGAAAGGGGTTATGAAGGCCGTCAAGTTCATGGACTCATCATCAATCTTGACCTGATGATAGGCCGCCTTGAGATCTAGAGTGGAGAACACTCGAGCATCTTTTAACTGGGCCAGCATCTCTGAGATGTTAGGAAGAGGGTACCTGTCCGAGATAACTGCCCGGTTGAGGGCACGGAGGTCCACACACAATCTCACGTTTTCCAGAGGCCTTGCATGCTAGAACGACCGGAGCCAACCACTCACTGGCCTCTGTCTAAACAATGATTCCTTATTTAACCTCGAGCTCAGAGCGCATAGATTCTCTCATGGTCAGTAGTACACTGCGCACTTTACACGTCACTGGAACAGCATCGGGTTCGAGTGTGATTCTGTGCGTGTACCCAGAGAGGCATCCTAACCTCTCACTAAAGACACTCTTGAATTCGGAACGCAAATCACATCTTTGGTTCACTTCCACTACATCACTTGACACGACATTCAAAGGAGCCGAGTGTGAAGTGATGTCTCTGAGAATGATGCAGGGATCGCCACCGGGAACCAACGACACCCCTAGATCAGCCTGATGGAACCAGCTGATAATGCGGTCTCCTCTGCAAGAGACATATCTTCCTTGCTATTAGTCTTCCCTTATACTCAATGTTGCCCATAAAGTATCCAAACAACTTTATGGGTCGACCACCATAAGCTAGTGGCTTAATGTCGGGTTTGTAGACTTTCACTTTCCCATTCAATTCCCTGTCAAAGAAGACCTTTGGGATAAGATAAATCTTTGCTACTGAGTCGAAAAGCATTCTAATTTTACAATCATTCACTTGCCCCTCATCCACAGGGCCTTTACTCTTGATCTGCCCATTTTGTAACAAAATGTCTCCACAGTGCAATTCATCATAATCAGAATCACTCTCATCCTCTAGGGAAACTTCTTTGACACGTCTGCCCTTTTTGTTTTTTGGAGCTCTACAAGCTTTAGCTATGTGCCCAATTTTCCCACAATTGTTACACTTAGATTTGAGGGCAGGACAGGACTTGTCATTAGCAAGATGACCAAACATGTCGCAACGATAGCACTTCACCTTGGAACTTCCTTTGGGTTTGACTGAAGAGGAATGAGTTGGTTCGCGCTGTTTCAAAGCAGGTTTCAAAGAGCTCTTTGTCACAGCGTGCACCTTTTCCTCCAAATTACCGTTTTCCTTCTTGATGACCTCGACACAGGCAAGAGATGGTTCTATTCGCTTAGCTATGGATACCACCTCGTCTAATTTCGGATCATCCTTCTGCCACAGCTCGTCTTTGATTTTTTCAACATTGCAAACGAACATAAACTGATCGTGAATGCGCTCTTCAAGTGACCCATCAAACTTGCAGGTGGCACCTAACTTACGGAGAACAGTAATGTATGCCTCAACAGATTCTTCTGGTTTCTGTATTCGCCTTCCAAAATTATACTGCTCCAGGATAGTGCTGACCTTCGGAAGGTAGTGTTTATCAAGTTTTGTTAGACAAATCTTAAATTCGTTGAAGCTATCTGACTCACTATCACACAAATCAGGAAGATGTTCGAACACTTCCTGTCCTTCAGAGCCTAGACAGTGTTATAGTAGAGCTGATTTTCTCTCAGCGCTTAGTGATACTCCACAAACCCTTGCGTAGTTGAGGAATACTTTTTTCCATTTAGACCATCGAATGACAGGATCACCAGGGTTGGAGAGAAAAAATGGAGGAGGAGTAACATTCTGCATTTTAGATAAGTGTGCAGAGCAGTAGAATCAATAAAATTAATACAGTTGTCACATAAATAGGTGAGGTAGTCACCTTAACAATAACAAAGTTTTCCTACAAGCGAGTGAGAATGTCGACGTAAAGATGGAGAAAAAAATAATAATAGTATGGTTCACGGAGAAACTGGTGTGCTGGTCACCGAAGAAGAAATCCGACAAGCAGGTGTGCCTGTGACCGAAGAAACAATCCGACAAGCAGGTGTGCTTGTCACCGAAGTAATAATAATTAGCTGTAATGTGGCAAGGAGGTGTGCTTGTCACCGAAGAAGTAGTCTGACAAGCAGGTGTGCTTGTCACCGAAGTAATAATAGTGAGCTGTAATGTGGCAAGAGGGTGTGCTTGTCACCGAAGAAAAGGCTTGACAAGCAGGTGTGCTTGTCACCGAAGAAATAATGCGTAGAGTGTTTCCTTTGACTTGATTTGCAAGCGCGTTATCAGGAAACAAAGACTTATCCTTGAACAGAGCTCGGTCAAGAGGAGGAGTGGACTGATGACAAGAGTCGTGCTGTGGAAGCAAATACGAGTTCCGTGGACTGCGCCTGAAAGACGTTGCTAGGAAACCGAAAGAAATGTTCCCAGGTCGGTGCTGACCTCCTTATTCAGGTTTCTAGGTAACGAAGAGGTTTCCTGGCAACGACAACAAAGCCAAAGAGCTCCTGTAGTTATGCCGTCAAGACGCTGGTGCGCGCTGATGAGCTCCGTAGCGGGTTGAGTGTTGCGTGCGGCTCTAACGGTGATGTCACCTTGAGGAACGGAGGAGTGCCGAAGAATGAAGGCAGCAGGGGCCGCGCGCAGGTAACGATCCGTGTTTAAAAGATGCCAAGAGGTCACAGTCTCAACTTTGTAGTAAACAAGAGTAGAAGTTTAGGAAGAGACGAGGAATGAAGCGAGGTGCAGCCCGTAGAGGATGCAGGGTGCCTATTGCGTGACACAGTGGCAAAGTGAGTGTTTCCAGAGCGTGTGTTTTCAGAGCAAGGCAGCGAAATGAAGAAAGAGTGAAAAGCACACGAAAGTTAATAAGCTTATCTTGGGGAAAGCATAGCGCGCACAGTACCTTTCAGTCTCAGTCTGAAGCAGAGTTGTGTTAGGACTTTTTGTTGTTCATGCGGGTCTTCTTACTTGTGGAAGAGACGACCTTATTTCTTAGGGTCCGTAGTTCTTTGCTCGTCGCCAGTGTAAAGAAGTACACCGGAGGCAGGGTGATGTTGGAGGCTTTCTTCTTTATTGGGGATCCTCATACAACAACGTCCTATCTACAAGGCACCCCAGAGATAACTGACTCTTTACACCTAGCAACAGAGTCGTTCAGGATAAACATTCCAGGGCACCTAAAGGTTCCATGTGAACTAGCTGGCTGACATGCAGCAGCGTGTCAGGCAAATACCACAAATTCACTCCCCAATGTTCTTCTATCACTTGCCTTATAATTGCGGTATTGGTCACTTTACAACACCCTAAAGTTCTTTGGTAAAATGAAAACACTCAAAGACATTTAAATAGTTGAAACAAGCCTACAGAAGTGCAACACCCTCTGCTTATTCTTCAGAGAAACCGACTTTAACACCTTACGACGAGGAGAAAACACAGTATATTTGTGCAGATCACAAAGCATGGACTATATTTTGCCCTCCTATTGCCAACTTAATGGGCACCCCATAAAATCCCAGATCCAATTCAAGTATCATGGATTATGCAGAAATTCCTTTGCCAAGAAAGAAAAAACGTCCAATAAATCTGACATACAAACTTTTTTTTTGCAAGAACCGTAAATCCACGTCCTCTACAGCAGCCCGTTTTACTGTTCGCATCTAGAGGGGGATAGTAATTTAGATTCATAACCCCATGCCTCTGGAACACTTGATCTACACACATGTCACTACTGAACCAGTGACTTTCCAGTTATTGAAGCCTCGTCTACTAAAAGCCATCTTCCCCATTTTTACAAATGAGCCACCTGTCGAAATATTGGACAGCAATGTTTCAGCTAATTTGGAGACGGATGCAATGCCCCTAATTCCCACCCAAATAAAACCAAAATATCCTTCTATCTCAACTTACTTCCACATGTGTACCTTAGCACTAGGAAAATGCCATTCCAACTTTTGTAGTGAGACAAGGTCTTTAAATTCTCTATACCTGCTTCTGCTAATGCATTCTTCATCACTGCAATCAATCCTGTGAAGAACAGTGACACCATCCATTGAAAAAAAAATAAACCCACCTTGTTAAAAGATATGGCTGAATCTACTTCTACAAATCAGGATAATATTTAAGTCATCCTCAACCCATCACTGTACAGATAATTGTTGGACCTGCCCTGGTCTTTCTTAAAATACATCCACAAGCATATGCTTACCTTTATGAAGAACTTTATACATCTAGAAACAACATTGAAAATAACCAAGTCATCTTGAAAATGAAGATTTGATGGCACTTTTGTGAATAAAGCAATAATATTTAATATCAGCCTTCCAGCCAGATGTGTCCAAGGACAAACAGAATTCTATGTCAGGACCGGAGGTGAGGATTATGCTTAAACTTTCTTTATTCCTCCATCCCGCAGTTTTAACTTGACTCAACAAAAAACAACGAAAGAACTAGCACTCCCATGGTGCTTGCAGCAGGGGTCATCCACAGTCCACCAATCGGCACCCCATATCCTCCACTAGGGCGTGTGCTTCCTGTGTAACCTCTTTCTTTCCTGCTGTCCGCTTCTCGTTGATCCCGGTCTCTCTGGTCACGGCAGGATTGTCGAGATTTGGACGCGGCGCCCGCAACCCATCACTGCCTGCGCGGTCCGGAAGCCCTTACGCCCACAGAGGAGTGGGTCTGATTTAATTATTAATCAGCCTGACGCCCGCATCGCGGGGTCAGTATTTTTAACGCAGTGAGGCGCGAATGAGCACTGTGGATCGAGGTGGCTGATAGGGGCGGACCCAGACCGTTCTAGACACCCAGTACAGGCCCAGGGTGAGTTGCCCCATAGCGGATAAGAATATCCGACTAGCTCGCTCAGCGGGCACAAAAATCAGTGATTTACTCACAAGAGGATTAGCCTGAACTTACAGTAGGCCTCATATTAGCGCGGAGAGCGCTCCAGAGTGCAGTTAAGCCTGACTTTGCCCCAACTGCACCCACTATAATTAGAACTACCATCATGGAGGATGAATATGCAGAGGAGGAGTCTCTGCAGGTTCTTCCCCTCGATGTTGAGTTCTGCGATGCAGTGGATGCTTCCATCCACCAAGCAGTGGCAGAAGCCATGGGCCCTTTTGAGCGCCGCATAATGCAAATTGCATATGCTTGCCAGGCAGAGCAGGCCCAGCTCGCCCGAAGCGTAAAAGCGCCTCAGGCATGGACGTGGGAGCCTTTGAGCGCTTGAAGAAGGCTTTTTTAGTAAGATCAGAAACAGGCTCGCAGGAGACACCCCAGAGATCCCCACTTTCCAGGAGGAGGGGGAGGAATCCTTAGGGAAACCCGCAGATGAGGCAGTTCCCTCTCGTCCCTGGCGCCCTATGGTGCCCCCCGCGTCAGAGGCTCCCAAGGAATCGGAGGAGCTCTCCGACATGTTGGTCCCTGAGGACCTAATACATCCCCGGTCCTCGGTGTGGACGCCTTCTCCCAAAGTCTCGGCGTTCGTAGCAGGGCGCCTGCGCAAACCCCTTGAGAAAGAGGTAAGAGCTTGCCTTAGAGCAGAATGCCCCCGCCCCACCCTACCGGGCAAGGTGGCGACGACGCCGGAGGTCGACCCGAAGATGGCCACTTTCCTTCAAAAGTATGTCCGGGACCCTAAAAAGGGGATAGACAGGTCGTGGAAATCCTGTCAGGATAAGTTGTTAGATATCAGGCCCCATTACAAAGATCTTAGAGTTGACGGAGGAGGCCAAGTTGGCAGGTACCCCCCTTTCTCCTGAAAGAGTTTCGAATTGGGCACAACGCGCAATAGTCTTCTTGGGCAATGCTAATTGCGCCCTCTCTACAGAGAGGCGACGCTCTTTTCTCCTAAAAGTGGACCCCAAGCTGGGGGATTTAGCCTCTTCCGAGGCACAGTAGCTCAAGGTGGTCTCTTCGGAGAACCGTTAATTAAGGAGCTGACAAGATTTGTAGCCACCTTTATGTCCTTGGACAAGGAGCAGTCCTCAATTAAGAAGGTTTTTCACCCTAGGGTTTTTGTTGAGGCCGGTCGTGGCAGAGGGCGCTCGACTGGTCGTTATTATACCCAAGGCCCTCAAAGAGGCGGCAAGAAAAACAAGGACCCAGGCAGACAAGAGTTCTTCCAACCGCGTCGAGGCTTCAGAGGCCGTGGTGGCAGAAGAACAGCCAGAGGTCAACCCCTGGCCACATCAGGTGAGGCTTTCTCCCTTTCCGCATTTGAAGGTGGGTGGCCGGTTGGCAGTTTGAGCACAACTGGAGGTCTATTACCTCAGACTCATGGGTGCTACAGACCATTCAGGGATTCCAGATAGAATTTTACGGCTCCTCCGTACAGGAGGTTAGCCCCCGCTCGCTCGTTTTTGCACAGGACCAAGCCACACTCATAGATCGGGAGGTTGCGGAGTTGCTGCAAAAAGGAGCGATCATGCAAACCTATCTGCATCCAAGGGGTTTCATCAGCAATATTTTCCTTGTAGACAAAACCGATGGGGGTCAAAGTCCGGTGATAAACCTAAGAGAGTTAAACCAATGGCTGATATACCGCCACTTCAAAAGGGAAGGAATCCATCTCCTGAGGGATCTCCTACAGCCTGGGGATTGGATGGCCCATCTGGACTTGAAGGACTCGTACCTACCAGTCCCCATTTTTCCCCCGCACCGACAGTTCCTACAGTTTCGGTGGAAAGAGCAAGTGTACGAGTTTGCATCTCTTCCGTTCGGCCTGTCATCGGCCCCATGGTGTTTCACCAAGGTTCTCAAGCCAGTGGTGGAGACACTAAGGGCCAAGGGCTTTCGACTCATTATTTACTTGGACGACATTCTGCTTCTGGAACAATGCCTGCTTCGCCCCTCGCAACAACTGCAGGAAACGGTAGATGTCTGTTGTAAAATGTAGTTCACTTTTTGCGCACTGTCACTTTAAAAACACAACTATGCTCCCCATTCGTATCATGTGATCAAGGCCCCACGAGGGTTGAAACGCGTAATGGCGGTGGTGCAGGGGTTTGAATAAACTACGTTGCACTGCATCTGGGTTCGCTTCGTCTTTGCTGACTTATCTAGCGTGGAAAAGACGTTTCCCGTTTCATATATATATATATATATATATATATATATATATATATATATATACGCTCCTGTGCCTATCCCAGCAGGTGACTTTCCTGGAGTTTATTGTAGACTCAGTGGCCCGCACCCTAAGTCTCCCAGCGAGGAAGATGACAATGATACGCAGGGAACTGAGACGAATGTTAGCACGCTCCTCCACTTCACTGAGACAAGTGGCTCGGTTGGTAGGCCTTCTCCCCTCTTCAATTCAGGCAATCTTCCAGTGGCCGCTCCACTACAGAGCTCTGCAGCGTCTGAAAGCTTCACACCTTCGCAGAAGTCTACAATATTCCGATCAAGTGCCCATTACAGAGGAAGCGCGCACGGAAATGAGGTGGTGGTTGGATCATATGGAAGCCTGGAATGGCAGAGCCATCTTTGGCTGAGATCCAGACTTAGTCATAGAATCAGACGCCAGCAAGTCAGGTTGGGGAGCATGTTGCAGGGACTCCTCTACAGGAGGAAAGTGGTCCGCCGAAGAAAGCCAACTACACATCAATTGCCTGGAATTGATGGCAGGTTCCTTTGCAATCCAGTGCTGGACGAAGGACAAGGTGTCTTGCAACGTACTCCTGAAGATGGACAATGTCTTGGCGGTCCGTTACATCAACGGAGGAACGAAGTCCAAGGCCCTGGCAGACCTAGCCAAAAACCTTTGGACCTTTTGTCTCGCCCACAACATTTCGGTAACGGCGGAATACCTCTCAGGAGCCTCCAATGTGATAGCAGATTGGTGCTCCAGGAGCTGGTCAGACACGAGCCTGTGGCAACTGCATCCTCTGTCCTTTCAGAGACTCCACAACTTGTGGGGCCCGTTCTCCATAGACCTTTTTGCGTCCCGTCTGGATCACCAGCTGCCGCGGTTTTTCAGCTGGAAGCCAGACCCTCTGGCTACCGCGTCGGATGCCTTTCTCCAGGATTGGTCCAGGGAGACAGGATACGCCTTCCGTCCGTTTGCGAGGAGAATGAGGCTCACAGCGCACATCCACAGGCGAGGGCAGTGTTGATTGCCCTGTACTGGAGGTCTCAAGTGTGGTTTCCAGTTCTTCTGGAACTTTCCTGGGATTCTCCAATCCTTCTACCACGAGATCCTTTTCTTCTGAGGGATCCCCAAGGCAATCCCCATCCCCTAGTCCAGCAAGGGAGAATGCCCTTAGTGGCCTGGCGGATTTCAGGCATCGCTGGAGAATCTCAGGCCTATCGAATGATGCTCAGAAGTTATTGGGAGCAGCTTGGGCACACAGCGCAGGCAAACGATACAAATCGGCTTGGACCAGATGGGTCGGTTGGTGTGTTCGAAATGACCAAGATCCCATGGGGTGCGAAGTGGTAACCATTATGAATTTTTGGCATCATTGGCCCAAGGCTTGGCATACCGCACTATCATCTCTTAAAGGTGGGCGATCTCGGCAGGCCATGCGCCTGTTTAAGGGCAACCAGTCGGGGAACATCAGATGATCTGTAAGTTGATGAGGGGGATTTCGCCTCACTCTTCCCCCGGAGCCCAGGTATTCGTCGTTGTGGGATGTCAATAAGGTTCTGCACCTATTCCAGTCTTGGCAACCTAACAAATATTTGTCCCGTAAGGAACTGTCAACTAAACTGGCGATGCTCATGTGTCTAGTTTCATGTCGACGGGTGTCTGACATTAGAGCACTGGACATCTCTGGAAGGGTGTTCGCCCCCCAATGGGTCTCCTTCCATATTGTTCGTAGGACCAAATCAGATTCCAGAATAGTGTCCTACCCAGCATTTGACAAATCACCAAAGTTGTGCGTCGTCAGATGCCTTAAAGAATATGAGAGTATGACGGAAGAAACTCGCCCACCAGGAGAACTTCAATTGTTAATATCCCTACGGAAACCTTTCAAAGCAGTTACGGCACCAACCATAGCCCGTTGGATCAGATGGGAGATGAAAGAAGCGGGTATTGATGTCTCGAAGTTTGGCACCCATTCAGTAAGGGGAGCAATGGCTTCAGAAGCTTTTTCCTTGGGGGCCAGACTGGAGGATATTATAAACGCCGCAGACTGGTCATCAGACTCTATGTTCAAGAGGTTCTACTTTAAACCAGTCATAGACATGGCGTCGTTGGTGGTGGATAAGCTTTGAACGAGCATAATCCTCACCTCTGGTCCTGACAAAGAATCAAAAATGTCCTAGTAAGCATGACGGAAAGTTTCAATTCTATTAAGGATGTGGAGGCGAGGATTATTCCTTCCCAGGACCCTGAGAGTCCTGTTCCCAACCCGGTACGATGGAGATGTGCTTTCATCAGGGAGGGACTCTATCGTATGGTATAAGTATATGCTTTGGTATTGTTTATCTTTGGTTGGAGATCCTTGGGGGGACAAAATATGTGTGTTCATTAATGTTATTATTGTGTAAAATTTGCATTATGATTTAGTGATACCTTCGGGTGATATTGAGAGATTAGAGTCATGGACTTGTCTTTTTGATTCTTCCAGGTTCTGAGGGCTCCAAAACGGACTGAAGAGACTCGAGGATAAAGGAGTCGCAGTCAAGAAAGAGGAGGTTACACAGGAAGCCCACGCCCTGTGGAGGATACGGGGTGCCTATTGGTGGACTGTGGATGACCCCTGCTGCAAGCACCATGGGAGTGCTAGTTTTTTTGTTGTTTTTTGTTGAGTAAAGTTAAAACTGCTGGATGGAGGAATAAAGAAAGTTTAAGCATAATCCTCGCCTCCGCGTCCTTAATAGAATTGAAACTTTCCGTCATGCTTACTAGGAAATCTTTCATTATCATTTTAATTTCCATAAAATCAAACGGGGACAACGATTAATTATTAAACCTCAGCACAATTTCCCATATATATATATATATATATATATATATATATATATATATATATATATATATATATACACACACACACACACAAAAATGGAGACTTTTCATTAACACTTCTTGTTGAACGTTTTCTCTTCTTTCTGCCACCACCTCATGTTAACCTGTGAAATCCCAATAAAAAAAATCACGAAGAGCAGACATCTTGAAGTCTTAGAGCTTTGGTAGATTTCGGGTCCCTCTGGACAGAGGAGCAGCCAATAACTGCTTCTTTCAACTGTTCAAATTGAAAGGCCATATTTGTCAGCTGCCGAAGACAAGGAAACTGAATGAAGTTCTTCACTACTTCAACATCAAGGTCAAAGGAAGCAGATTCGCTACTAAACCCTGACAAAAGGAAAGAGGAGAACCCCCTCATGCTCCTAAGGGACAAATTTCTGCGACTGGCATCAACTGGTGTACCAAGATTCTCAGCACTTAAGACGGGAAAAGGGAATAATATATTTCTTAACACCTGCAAAAGGAAAAAGTTCATAAAAGGAGCATGAAAATAAAGAAATGTTACACATGTGATTGGATAATATTACCTATAAGATAATGACCTCAAACAATTTCTTGGAATCACCTCAACGGAAAGAGTGTCTAAATCAACCTGGAGTTTAGGCCTCAATACCTGGGGTGTGCAAAAGGTCTATATAAAGCATGAAATTAATAAAACTAGCAAAAACACTGTGGGATCTCTTAGCTTAAATCTTTTGTCATCGACATTACATTTATTGCCTAAGTGGTCCTTAAACAAAGGATATAGTCCCTAAATTTATTGCCATGAGGCTAAATGTGACAAACTCTGTAAGACTGAGGAAGAAATTAGTAGTGTCAAGTAAAGGAAGGAGGATGTGTGAAAAATGAGACAAAATATTGTTCTCAACATTAGATCTCAGGGAAAGATGGGATAATGTGTACATTATATAACCTGTAAATATTAGGAATGCAAGTATTTCAACAGAAGGCCTAAAACCAGAATTCAAGGCAGGATTGAGACATGGAAGAGCGCCACATCTAAGACATTACCTTAGCATTGCGCCTTTCATTCATTTTTAATCAGGGTAGGAGACCCCACAATTAAAGTAGTTTTTGTTGGTACTCCCAATCCTGTTTTAATCCACACTTTATATCACATACTCCTACATCTACACTCACTAGACCCCTCACCCCCACGGCACTAAACGGCTACTTGGAAAAAAGATCTTCGCCAAAGTGCCCCGCATCGGGAGCCCGTCAGGCATTGCAGCGCCGGCCAGACGAGGAGCAGCCCGATGATGAAGCATGACATCCTATGGGGTGTGTGAGGGCATTACATTCCAAATAAATGGATTCCCATCTATTTGGATGTAGAAACCTACTGTGACCTGCATTACCATTTTTACTGGTATGTTTAGGAACAGCACAATTTTTCAGTTTTTGAATAGGATTGAGACATTAGCAGCACCATTAATGAAGCTGTAGCTGCCATGCAAAGGACAAACAATGCCTTTTTCCTAACAACAGGTATGGCTTTGAATTACAAAATAAGACCATCCTTGCCCGTTATGTGGTATGCGGGGGCAGTGATCCGTGTTCCATGCATTCTCAAGAGGTTTGCTTCCAGTACCACATGCAAATGAGAATTAGGGAACAATGTACATTGCTCCATATTCAGAGCATGCATGTGAACAAACAAACCCTTGAAGAACGCTTAATGTCTGCCAGCTGAGGGATGGCTCTTATTTAGCACATTTGCTATGGGGGTGAAAAATAGTGTTTTGGAGGGGTAACCCTTCCTTCTGCCAGAAATGTGTCCAGAAGGCACATGTTCATACACTTACCTTAGCGGAGGAGCGTCGCCCCACTGCTTTTCAGCACTGCAAAAAAGGAAAAATAAAATGATAACGCGCTGTTATTATCATTTTATTTTTCTGTGCTGAGGCAGTTTTGTGGGGATGGGCAGCGCAGGGGGGCGGAGTGGTGGGCACCCTCCCAAGTGTGCATGAATGTTTGGCCAGCTGTCTGGGGCTGGCCAAACAATCATGCGCACTTTGCATGTTCTCCACCCAGGCTGCATTACAGCCTGGTTGGAACACATACCCAGTCTCCCATTCACTGTCAGACCAATCACAACACTGCATTGCAGCGTGGTGATTAGCTTAGGGGAGCCTGGGTACTTCCTGTTCACACAGAAGTCAGGAAGAGGATAGAGAGGATGGAAGAGAGGCGGCCGCCGGCAGGTAAGTGATTTTTTTAAATTTATTTTTAACCTCCCTCCCCCCCACTACTGCTTCCTGGGAGCAGCCGCCACTGAAATTAGGGCTGGGCGGTGGGTTCTGCTCCGCCGGCGGAGTTGGCAGAGTTTTTCCACTCCACGCTCCGCTTGGGGTGCGGAGTTCAGCAAAAACTCTGCTAGCCGCAGCTTTGCGGAGTTTGCCGGCGCCGTCATACTCGAGGTGCAATTTGCCCTACCCTGTCGTAGTGTCTCCTGGGACAAGCTCGTCCTTCACACAGTTTGACATGCGTGGTTCTTGCCGTGGAGGGTTGGCTGCGTTTCCGACTTCCCATGTGCTCATGGGGAGCCGGACAGGTACGTGGTGATTAGCGCACATCTGCCGCTGCCGAGCCCGCACAGGTGCTGCCTCACTGATCGACTCAGTGCCGCTCTGATTAGGGGCTTTGGGAGGCTTTTGGTAAAGGATTCCACCTCTGCTGGGTTAGTTTATCAGCTGTGCTGGACGTGGATGGAGCCTGCGCAGCTTGGCACAGGAGATCCAGTATGGATGTCGTGCAGTTGTCTCACTGCAGGGGGGGGGCGACAGTGAGCATTTTGGTGAGCCACATGGAGGCCCTGTGCTGCGCACGTGGAGGCCTACCAGCAGCCGCTGGGATGTATCACATTTGCGGTAAGTAATACTGAAACTGTGGATCCGCAATAGAGTCATTAGTTCTGACTCAATGCCATTTAACAAAAGAGAAGAATGAACCTATATCAAGTGATGAGCTTTTGCACATAGTTCACATTGTACAGTTCTCCTGGTGAAATCACGGGGCGAGTGAATGTTTATCACTTTGCATTGCGGTGTAAGGCTACCAGGACTGGTGCATGTCTGTGCTCTTGGATTTACTGAGGTGTCTTCTGATAGGCAACGGAATGCATGCATGTTCCACTGTAGAAAACGTGTCAGGAAGGGCTCATAATGACATCAGACGGACTGTGCTGTTGTGCGTGCTATGTGCATGAAAGCCGCTAGGAGAACAACAAACAAGGTACTTGGCCCTGGTCGATTCGGAGAGAGGTTCATTCTCAAGCCATTGGACTGGGAGCCAGGTGTCGGATGAGCCTCTGTGCTCTACAGTCCTTTCATTGAATGGGTGGTTGTGCTGAGAGGGCAGGGCAGAGTTGTAGGCTGTCGAATGGGCAACTCAGTGCATCCTTGATGCATGCGGTGTCCTGCTTTTTCAGTGTTCCACATGCAAGGAACGGGGGTCTATCTTGACGATGTTGATGATGGCTGCTGGCATGCCAGCCATTGGGGATGTTTTACCACGAAACTCTTTTTTTGTCTCTTGGAGCGAGTGTGCTCTGTTGATTGTCTCTGTGCATGCCCAGGTATGCTCAGCAGCCTTCATTCTCAAGTGTGTGGAGTGGAGGCAGGCATGCAGAGTGGTGCTTTCCATGTGAGTCTTGCCATGTCTCATCATCACATGGGTTGCACAGTGGCTGGGCTGTTTGTTTCTGGTATGTGGGTCGGTGTTGCAGTTGTATTTTTGTATGGCGGCATGTGTTCTGCTGGTTACTGGAACGTCCTGTGGCTTCTTTGAGTGCTGTGTGGAACTTAGGGCGCTGATCGAGTCTGGTAAAGTGGTCGTGGCAGCTCTGCCCACTCGCAGAAATCCACGGAATCTCGCTGAGCTTTTTTAGGCTCTGGTGGATTATTTAAAACAGGCCCCAAAATGTGAAAGAACGAAGTTTTTATATCCCGGAGACCCGATTCTTGCACCTTAATATTTTGGAAAATATCGACTTGAAAAAAGGCAGCAGACACCTGAGGTTAAGCACATGTAACTCCAGATGAAAGTAGAGGTGGAGTTCTGTTCACTGATGAAACTGGAGTAACCCACACAATTACTCTTCTATATTTTGGTGTACATTTCCTGTACCACCAGAATCATTAAACCTCCTTCTCTGCTGTTAAAGACATTGGAGTATGCATAGGAAGAGAAATGCCTGGGAAGCCAGAGTCCAGTTGAATTCCAATGCACAAAGTTTTTAAAAAGTGGATTCTCTTGGGATACTGTTGAGAAGGCCGGGTGGTTTGAAAGCCATGGATGCTGCCTTGCACCCGACTGCATGAGCATCAATGCCTTTTGAGCTGAAAATACCTCAACAAAAGAACACGCCAGAATACGGGACACAATCCAAAAGGGCTAAAGAGGCCTTTGAAGACTTATTTTGTATATTTATGGACACCATATTTAACGGGAATATGTGTGTTGAAAAACTTTATTCTTGCCAATAACATATTTGGGGCCTTTCTGACAAAGGCTGAGCAGAGTTTATTTTAAAAGTTCAGTAAGTGCTTTGAAAAACGTGGTAAGTATAAGGATTTAGTAATTCATGTGACGCTCTAACTAACTTGAGTAGAAATGAAGGACGAGTCCTTGGAATGTCTATTTCTATGGAGGAAGGTGCATGGTTCTACACTGCCGAAGCACTGATATCTAACCAAGCTAAAGGAACAGCAACACCAAAGGACCTTTCCCATTCAACCAGTTCAATACCACTGGATGTCAGAGTTTTAACTACAAAGTTATTCATCGCATATTCATATATATATATATATATATATATATATATATATATATATATATATATATATATATACACACACATACACACACACACACACACCACCTATTTTTCCTAATTGCGTTCATCTGTGAGGCTGTTAAATATTTAAAATGCATACTTTGTTCATCAGTAGCGTTAAAGAAATGTGAATATTGTTTACATCGCTAATGTAATATTTAGGACTTGCCTAAATACAGCTTTTAGCAGTTGGTTATCAAATACCTATTGTGGACAATACCAATAATTACATTCGGCTTTGGGGCAGCCCATTGCTTACCGTTTGTTGGCTTTCTTGTCAATCTCACCTGTTTGCATCATATTGTGCCTCTACCCTTCTTGGCTTGCCTGCTTTTTCTTTTTAATTTTGTATTGCTGCTGCTTGGCATATTTACTTTCTAACTACCCACCTTCAACCCTACCCACTCCATTTTGCTCCCATACCCCTTCTCTGCGTGTGTTATTTAATATTATTATTTTGCTGCCACTACTTATCCAAAAGGCAACAAGTATTTTGCATACCATTGATTGTTTATTGTACTGTGAATAGTGTTACTGTACATTGCTCCCCTCCTTCTAGATAGACTGATGTAATTTCTCTCACTTTCCGCAGCACTTACTCCTCATTCAAATAATGTGCAAATTGAGGGATCATATAAAAGTGTGCACGTTCGAGACCACATGATTGTGAATGACCAAAAAGTTACTATTTTGTGAGTGGTTCATAATTTTCTTTTTATTCCTGTGGCCACCTTACAGGTGGCACGCTAAAGTCTCAGGTAGACTTTTGTATTATGTTTCCATTAAGCCATGTGTAGCGAGTGCATTCTTTACACCAGAGCACGCATTATTAATTTTACTGGAAGTGGTCTACTTATGCCTGCAAAAAGTATTGCGAATCCACCCTAAATCTTAAATGTCTATCTGGGATAACAGCTTCGATAACCCAAGTGAGCTGTTAGTGTAATAAAATGATTTAATCCGATCTAATACTTTTGCTTTTTTCCTGGGCCTTTCGTCTGAATATTGAAACAGAACAATCTATGCTATTTCATCACCATCAATCTATATTTGCCGAGTTATTTTCTCCGTACCGAGAGGGTACCTTTTACAAAAATAATCATGCGTTCCTCCTATAATAAAATGCTTAGAGGCGCATGAGCACAAAAACCGTGCATGTTTTTTTAACAATATTTACTTTTAACTTTATTGGATTTTCTTTAAATAAAAAAATTCCACATATGCACAATTCAAAATATTGGTATTATTCTAATATCAAAACTAACATTAATATATTACCTCAAGTTACTACCAAGCCATCCCCTTACATTTAAAGTTACCACTAGGGAGGAGATAATTTGTGCAGCGTGCCAGGAGAACCTGGTCTGCATCCGAACAGCACAGAACTAAACCAGGCGCACTCAATAAAAGGCAGAGCAATGGGCAGAAAAAATTGAGCCATATTCTATTAGCTAAATAACCAAGAACGACCATTTACACACATTGCTCTCAGGGTACCGAGGGCAAACAGTCAAGAGCTTCTCAGGGAGGTAGTGTGGAGGACAAGAGCTCAAAACTCATATCAAACAACAGACACAATTATGCATTGTTCAGTCCAGTGCATATGTTATGCAAAAGAAAGTACTTTAATATATAGTAAAATGTAAATACTACACAGTTCAATTGTGCTCACCTATAGGGTTTTAATTGCAACTCCAATTCCTAAGAACACATTTACACCCTTGATGGCACCCTCTCCCTGCTCTGGGACATGCTCAAGTGCCCAAAGGAAATAAACCACAAGCATAGGCTTCAGGCACAGGTACAGTTCACTAGGTCTCAGTAGCGGCCCGTGGTGGGAGTGCTGCCGGGCGCCGACATGGGGCGGGGCAGGGTGGGGGGTAGTAAACTACAGATTACGGCCGATTAGAGGTAAGTAAACAAATAAATAAAACGAATTTCGTTGCGCGCGCTGCATCGCATTTGGCGATGCACCGCGCGCAACGAAATTTGTTTTTATTTATATGTTTACTTACCTCTAATCGGCCGTAATCCGTAGTTTACTACCCCCCACCCGGCCCCTCCCCCGCCCCACGTCAGCGCCCGGCAGCACTCCCACCACCGGCTGCTACTGCTAGGTCTCTGCTCGTGCAGGATATTTCGTAGTTAAGTTCATCAGTTTGCACTCAATATGAGATTGCTTATGCACCAGTCACTGTTCCCACTGCAGAAGACAGTTGGCACATCTAGCTCAGTTTTTCCCGTGTAAGTCACGTTATCTACTCATGTTGCTGCAGTTGTGCTGCATTGGCAGGGTGCTGCGGCAACAAATGATAGATTGCTGAATAAATCAAACATTTACCCCCAGTCAAGAGATGTGGTTAAATCCATTGTTCTTTTGCTCACTAAGCCATCCCAGTTTGGACCCAGCCACATGCAAATCAGTCTTGACCCTGCTCCTCATGGTAACAGTCCAGCCCGAACTACCATGCCGGGTCCTCCCTGGACCGGAACAAAGCATACTGGGATCGGTTTCAGGGTAATACCACTCATCAGCCAGGCTACATTGAATCCAGTGGCACTGCGAGCAAGGGACCCACGTCTGGGCATACCCATCCCACTTAGGGCGAAAAGTGCTGCAGCAACAAATGATGGGCAGAATGCTGAATGAATCAAACATTCATCCCCCAGTCAAGAGATCTGGGTTAAATCCATTGTTCTTTTGCTCACTACGCCACCCCAGTTTGGACCCAGCCATATGCAAATCAGTCTTGACCCTGCTCCTCAAGGGAACAGTCCATCCTGAACTGCCAAGCCGGTCTCTGGACCAGAAACAGGCATCCAGGGACCAGTTTTGGGGTAACACCCCTCTTGACTGGGGATGAATGTTTGATTCATTCAGCATTCTGCCCATCATTTGTTGCTGCAGCACTTTTCGCCCCAAGTGGGATGGGTATGCCCAGACGTGGGTCCCTTGCCCGCTGTGCCACTGGATTCAAGCTAGCTTGAAACCGATCCGAGGATGCTTATTTCTGGTCCAGGGAGGACCCGGCTTGGCAGTTCGGGCTGGACTGTTCCCATGAGGCACACGGTCAAGACTGATTTGCATATGGCTGGATCCAAACTGGGGTGGCGTAGTGAGCAATAAGAACGATGGATTTAACCCAGATCTTTTGACTGGGGCTCAATGTTTGATTCATTCAGCATTCTGTCCATCATTTGTTGCAGCAGCACTGGCAGGGTAGTCCTTTGTCTGCACTTTCAGTGGTAGCTCCCCTGACACAGGACCACAGCTGCCGATTCACTCAGGGATTGAGGTGCAGCGGGTGAGCAGCACTGCAGGCCTGTTTGGCAGGGACCCATCATGGCAGATGAGGCCTCTGGGCTGGGATCCGATGGGGGTGCAAACCTGGTAGGCGCAGCCTCCAGGCCAGGATCAGCCGTCTCCTTCAGTGACAAAGGCAGCACCTCCACTACATTTGCTTGGCGTAGGGCAGCAGCACAGCCAGGAGTCGAAGGCGTGCCAGAGACCACGTGGTTACTCCACTGCGAGAGCCAGAAAGCGAAATCAGGAAACACGTCACAACATGGGTCAAGTCCAACTTCGTTCCCAGGTGCAGTCAGCAACAATTTCAAGCTGCTCTGCACGCTGGGAACACAGCTGTCTTCTTCTGGACAGTCTCTCCTCCTGCAGGCAAGGCACTCACCTTTCTTCTCTGAGCAGACAGGCAGGCTTCTAGGTGCTGGGCAGACATTCAGCATCTCCAGTAAGTGGTGAAGGCCTCAGATGATGTTCCCTTACCTCAGAGTAACTGGGTGGCATGCAAAGACAAGCCCTGGCCAGACAGTCATTCGAGTTCTCTGCAGAGAGCTCGCTTCCTTAGCCATGAAAAACTTTGAACTGGAACAAAGTGGGAACAGTGTCTGGATCTCCACCATTCAACCACAGGAATGCAGTCACAATACTTCAACTGTCTAGAGAAGCTGTATCACCCTCGATCTTGTGCCATGCTAAACCAAGGGCCATTCAGAAAGAACCCCACTTATCTTAGTACCCATACTCATTCCACACACAGAATCCTACTGCTATACATGTGCTAAACAGTCACTGCACATTCACGCATTCAGTACTCACAAGCAATGTCAGCGCACGGTTCAAGGGTTCACAAAGCAGTAGAACTTTACATGAAAGTCCGTGGATTCTTCTCTCTGGCACAGAGACAAAGGGCTAATCTGACTAATGGTTCACAAAAACATGGTGCCCGGCACCAATTCACACGATTCACCCACGACGAACAATAGTTCTACACCCACTGTGAGAGCACGCTTTCCGCGTTTTCTTTAGGTCATAGAACAAAATCCCGACCTCACATTTCCAAGGACTGGCCAAACCCTCTGCACACATGCTAGATTATCGTGATGCCAGGGCCAAAATAAAAAGTTGGGAAACAGTTTTTACTTTTTACATGCAGTCGGGCACTTACTGTAGGAGGAAAAAACCCTTTTAGCACGCACGCAATATTCCGGTCTCAACACTGCTTGAACTTCTGAAGAAATTGAGGCATTACTGCCAAAAGAAACTAAGACATTGAAGAAAGGCATCACTTTTAAGTAAGGGGCTCCGATGCGAGCAAACTCTGAACTGAGCCATCGTTTAAGCAGACCATCCATTCCAAGGTTTTTTAATTTGCATTCTGGGACTTGTAGTCCTGTTATTCTGTTACAAAATCAAGACTGCAAGCCCAAGAATACAAAGAAAAAATATGGACTGGATCAGATACTCATGCATTGACCTCGGAAACCTGAGAGCTCTGTTACCATGGTTCTTTGCTCTGTTTGGTCAGTGCATGCATGATAAACATCTTCAAAGCTAAGATGCCACAAAGAGTGAGCGTGCTCTTTAGAAATACCCATCATGTTATTATATATGTCCCTTTGGAGCTTTCGGCACTCTCCGTCCTTTTAAACCCTAGTCTTTTGCATACCTTGGTAAATGTATCTCGACTTTGTACTTCCATTGTCCCTTTAAACCCTGTGTTCTGCTCTCCATGATTTCTACCTCTGCCGCCTTCGTCCTTCAGGTTCTGCCTTCTTTATTAGTACCATAACCGGGCAAATGTCTAACCTTTGACTCTGTGCCCCTTCCAGTACCAAGGGAAGGGCACTAATTCTACTCTAGAACATATTCCCGGGAGTAGTGCTTCCAAAACAGCAGTGCTCTCGAGTTTCCCAGTTCCATGCGCGGGTACCGCAAGTACAGGTACTTTCGTTGCAGTCTGGGATATGTAGTCACATCGAACGTATTATCAAAACTAGGACCACTAGTCTCATAATACAAAGAAAAAATCTAAGTTTGATGAGGTACTCGTGCAGGGAACTTGGAAACTTGAGAGCTCGGAAAAAGGCATCTGCTTCGCTGACTGCAGTGTGGCATCAAACCACATTGGCTGCTGCGCTCACCTGATCCGTGCAGAAAGACGACGGAGGCCGTGTGATTCCCTCTTGCTGGCACAAAGCATCTCTGCAGCACCGCCGAATGAGCCATGTTTCAACTTGAGCAATGACAGCTACCGGGAAGTAGTGGGCGCATGCGCAGGGCGGGAGATTAAAGTCGAGTCTAACAGAGCAACTGCGCACGCGCGTGAGTGAGCTTTTTCGCGGCGCAACCTAAATAGTTATCGACGGAGACGCAGGTTTTTTTTCAAAGTGGCCTCAGAGGCTTGTGTTTTATGTTTATTAAAGCCTAGTTTTTTGTGCTTTTGTCAGCAGACAGGAGTTAAACCTTATAACACAGTTCGATACTTCTGTAGACGCAGTATGTAAGCTGTTTATATTGTCGACAGGCAGGGCCGGACTGGGAACCAAAACCGGCCCTGGCAAAGTGCTCGGCTGGCCCCACCCGGGGGTTGGGGGTGCGGCCGAGCACTCTTGCTTCTTAAACTCTGGAGGGGCTGCGAATTTAACAGTCGCTTTGGCAGGTTTAAGGATACAGCTGAGAGTGTTATTGCCTGTGAAGGGCAGTGTTCCATTTCTTGTGTTTTGGCAAATCTCACTAATTTACATTTCTCAGAGGCTGTCAGTTTATTTTACCTGTTAGCACTGGTGTGCAAGCTTGACTTGGAGTTAGTATGGTTGACACCTGGTCGTTTTTAGTCTAGCCTAATTCAGCTCATGCTCTCTCTGTTGCAAGACCTATGCAGTAGCGGCCGGTGGTGGGAGTGCTGCCGGGCGCTGACGTGGGGCGGGGGAGGGGCAGGGTGGGGGGTAGTAAACTACGGATTAAGGCCGATTAGAGGTAAGTAAACATATAAATAAATAAAACGAATTTCGTTGCGCGCGCTGCATTGCCAAATGCGATACAGCGCGCGCAACGAAATTAGTTTTATTTATTTATATGTTTACTTACCTCTAATCGGCCCTAATCCGTAGTTTACTACCCCCCACCCTGCCCCTCCCCTGCCCCACATCAGCGCCCGGCAGCACTCCCACCACCGGCCGCTACTGATTGTCAGCAGTGGTTCGTGCAGGTAACAGCTGTGGGGCCGTGTAAGGGGGGATTTCGAGCGACGATGCCAAGGGAAAATTAATTATTTATTTATTTTCCCTCGGCATCGTCCCTTGAAATCCCCCCTTACACTGCCCCACCGCTGTTACCTGCACGGACCGCGGCTGCCTATTGTTACCTTACAGTGGGCTTACAGCCCGCCCATTACTTACCATTAGTTTGCTTCTATGTCTCTCCCATATACTTGCTTCTAAATTGATAGCACACGTGGGCTTCACCAGTGGCCAAAGTGCATTAAAAAAATGTACGGGAACTGTGATAACGCATATGATGGAGGTGGGGTCAGTGAGTGCGGGGTCAGGGTCAAAGGCATGGCTAAAAACAAAATATTCTGTACTTTTTTTAGTCTTTCACTGTCAGGTAGCTACATATAAAATAACTTGCAGCTTAAATAAAAAATAAATTAGATGTTACTCAGTGGGAAATACACTATAGTACATTATGAAACTTCTATTAGTTAATGCACTGCAGTGGTCTGTATGTAACCACGGAGCCACAGAATTAAATCTTGGTTAGTGCAGTGGAGAATAGTGACTTGAGTATTTTTAGTGGTAGGAGGTCACAGCCTGTGACAGAAAGCACTGTGAATATGTAAGTGTTAGAAATGGGGGTCTCTAGTTGGCAGGTTGTTACCCTGTCCAAGTAGGGACCCTTCTTCTTAGTCAGGAAAAGGGGGTACACTTCTAAAATAAGCCCTGCTCACCCCCTTGGTAGCTTGGCATGAGCAGTCACGCTTATTTCAGAGGCAGTGTGTAAAGCATCTACACATCACATTCAGGAATACAGTGAAAACACTACAAAAGGACACCACACCACTTTTTAGAAAAATATCCAATATTTTATCTGTGCAGACAAGACCACAAATGATAAAAATCTACCATACAGTTTTTAGAAATATCAATAGGCAAAAATAGACTTAAAATACAGTTCCTTGAAGTTGATAGCTCCGTCTGGGGCTATCACTGGCGTTGTGAACAACGAATCCAAACAGTTCTGGCTGACTGTGGCGTCGCAGGCCAGCTACGGTGTCGGGAAGACCCGCAAACAGTACTTTTAGAAATACAGGGCATTGGTGGCCTCACGATGAGCCTAGAAGAGTTGGTGTTGGCAGGCGTCGGTCCCGGAGGTCGGTGCAGAAGTTGTCGGGCCCTTGAAGTCACATGTGTTGCAGATCAAGCTCCGTGCGGTTGAAGTCAGGAGCACTGGCGTCGCCCGGCGTCAGGGCTGCGTTGCGAAATGCAGTGGTGCGACATGTGGTGCCCTCAGGTCGGCTGACGGACTGGAGTCGATGGTGCCGGCATCTGTAAGCCAAGGTTGCGGTGTGGGACGGGGCGGTGTGTCGTGTAACTTACTAGCGATGCCCTCAAACTGGGGTGAAGCAGCGGTGTTGATGTCCGCGTGGAGCAGCGTCGTCAGGGATACCAGGGCGCTGATGTGAAGCGAGGCAGTGTGGAGCGCGGTGCCCACAGGTCACAGTGCAAGCAGCGGCTCGGTGGCGGCATCGGGCTTCGTCGTCAGTGAGACTAGGGTTGCGATGCGAAGTGCAGTGGTGCCCTCAGGACACAGAGCCAGCAGCGGCGTCAGGTTGCTTTTTCTACTGTTACAGCACAAAACACACAGTTCCCAGTGCTGGTAGCAGATGAACTTGAAGTCTTTGCTGTTTCTGAAACTTCTTGTACAGGGTGCAAGCTCTACCTCAAGCCCTTGGAGACACTCAAACAAAGAAGTTGCAGAAACTTCAGTTCAGTCCTTTCTCTGCTCAAGACGCAACCAGTGCAGACCAACACAGCAAAGCACACTGTAAAGTGGTAGTTCCGTCTCACAGCTTCTCCAGCTCTTCTTCTTGGCAGGTTCCTTGATCGAAAAGAGTTCTAAAGTTCAGGGATCAGGTCCCCAATATTTGTACCACATTTTCTCTTTGTTCTGTTTGTGGCAAGGGTCTCTGAGCCCAGTCCAAACCAGTTCTGCCCTCTCTAGCCCAGCTTCACTACAGGAGCCGGAGACAGCATTGTGCAGAGAAGACACTGCCAATTCAGGTGCTAGTGAAAACTCCTCTCACCACTCTAAGCTCAGACCAGGCCTATTCAGCCCTGGTAGGAGTCACCCAGGAAAGGCAGGACACACCTCAACCCCCCTTGTGACTGTCTACAGTGAATGCACATCCCCAGTCCCATTCACTCCAAAACCAGACGGTAAATACTCAAACCAGCAGAGGCACACAGAATGGTTAAACAAGAAAATGCCTACTTTCTAAAAGTGACATTTTCAAACACAATTTAAAACCCATCTCTCTAAAAAAAATGGAAAGTTATACTTGTAAGATGTTGCAAAGCAACTACCATGTTAGCCTATGGGACAGATAGCATTGCAATAGTGAAAAAAGAAATTGGCAGTTGTTAGAAATGGGGGTCTCTAGTTGGTAGAGGTAGGTACCTTTGTCCAAATAGGGACACTTGCTTCTAGTCAGGGTAAGGGTGATACACATCTCAAATAACCCCTGCTCACCCCCTTGGTAGCTTAGCACGAGCAGCCAGGCTTATTTCAGAGGTAGTGTGTAAAGCATTTGTGAACACATACAGTAACACAGTGAAAACACTACAAATGGACACCACACCAGTTTAGAAAAATAAGTAATCTTTATCTAAACCAAAACAAGACCAAACGACAAAAAATCCACAATACAGTATTAAAAATAAGGCTTTCAAATGGTAGAAATAGTTCAGTTCAATGCAAGTTGTAAATGCAACACTTTTCTCAAAAGTACCTTAGATGCGTCACGCAAAACAAACAAAATGGCCGCAGGGAAGGTGATGTGTCGGTTCCGTACACGCAGGGAAGGTGATGCGTTGGTTCCTTGCTTCGGGGGAGGTGATGCGTCGCTTCCTCACTGCAGGGCAGGGGAGGTGATGCGTCGGTTCCTTACCGGAGAGGAGGTGATGCGTCGGTTTCTTACTGTGTGGGGAGGTGATGCGTCAGTTTCTTACTGCGTCCCCCAACGATGCGACAGTCTTGGCGCCTCGATACGATGCGTTGATTCGGTACGATGCGTGGTTTCGTGCAGCCGAACAGCAGGCTTGCGTCGGGATCGGTGCGGTGATCTCGGACTTCGGAGATCGTTGCACCCGATGCGTCGTGCGGTGATTTCTCGAGCCGCAGCAGGCGCTGCGACGGTTTCTTCGGCGATGCGTCGGAAACAGGTGCGTATGGGACACGCTTCTTCAATGTTGCGTCGATTTTCCAGCTCCCAGCGACAAACAGTCTCTAGAGGTCCTAAACAGCAGCAGGCACCTCTTTGCAGGTTGGAATTCCCAGCAAGGAAATTCAGGGGCGCTGGTGGTGAAGTCTTTGTCTCCCTGAGACTTCAGAACAGGAGGCAAGCTCAGTTTCAAGCCCTTGGAGATCTTTTCTTCAAGCAGGTGACAAAGCAAACAGCAAAGTCCTTTTTCTCCTTTCCTTGGCAGCAAGCAGCCACTGCAGGCCAACCCCAGACAGCAACCAGCACAGGGGCAGTATTCCTCCTCAGCTTATCCGGCTCTTCTCCTTGGCAAAGGTTCCTCTTGATTTCCCAGAAGTGATCTAAAAGTCTGGGGTCTGGGCCCCTCTTTTTATACCCAAAAATCCTTTGTTCTGTGAAGGCAGAGAGTGTCTGTACCCAGCCAAAACCAGTTCTGTGGGGCACTTTGCAAGTGCACAACAACCTCCATTGTCAGTGTGAGCCCTGGCTCCAGACACACCACAGGGGGGCGGAGCCATCATTGTGGAAGGCAGGCACAGCCCTATTCAGGTGCAGGTGCTACTCCTCCCACTACTCCAAATGCAGACCAGGCATATTCAGCCCAGCCCTGACTCATCAGGCTCTCTGGAGCCACTGCTCCTCCCCAGCCACTGGCACTCCAAGCCAGACATGTAATACACAAACCTAGCAGAGGTATACTGGATGGCTAAGCAAGAAAATACCTACTTTCTAAAAGTGGTATTTTCAAACACAGAATGTAAAAATCACCCTCACTAAAAGATGCATTGTAACATTCTGAGTTCAGGCATATCAAACTTTATTTTCCTACCGTGTTCCCAGGGGTAGTTATGTTTATAAGATGTTATAAACAAACTCCCCATTCTATCCTATGGGAGAAGGTAGCTTTGCAATAGTGAAAAACGAAATTGGCAGTATTTCACTATCAGGACATGCCACACACATCAGGGCATGTCCTACCTTTCACATACAATGCACCCTGCCCACAGGGGTACCTTGGGCCTACCATAGGAGTGACTAACATGTAAGAAAAGGGAAGGTTAGGGACTGGCAAGTGTGTGCACTTGCCAAGTCGACATGGCAGTACTAGACTGCACACAGGCTCTGCAATGGCAGGCCAGAGTTACATTTTACAGGCTGCTTCTGTGGGTGGCACAATCAGTGCTGCAAGCCCACTAGCAGCATTTTATTTACAGGCCCTGGGCACACACAGTGCAATGTACTAGGGTCTCACTAGTAAATCAAATAGCCAATCATGGAAACATCAATCCATAACAACAATTTACAGGGAGAGCATATGCACTTTAGCACTGATCAGCAGTGGTAAAGTGCGCAGAGTCAGAAAACCACCAACAACAGGTCAGAAAAATACAGGAAGAAGGCAAAAAGTCCTGGGATGACCCTGCAAAAAGGGCCAAGTCCAACAGCAGTATTTCACTATCAGGACATGTCACACACACCAGGACATGCCCTACCTTTCACATACACTACACCCTGCCCAGGGGGGTATCCTGGGCCTAGCTGAGGGGTGCCTTACATGTAAGAAAAGGGAAGATTAGGGCATGGCAAGGGGTGGCACTTGCCAGCTCAACATAGCAGTAAAAACTGCATGCAGACACTGCAGTGGCAGGTCTGCGACACCTTTGAAAGGCTGCTTGTGTGGGTGGCACAATCAGTGCTGCAGGCCCACTGGCAGCATTTAATTTTCAGGCCCTGGGCACACACAGTGCACTATACTAGGGCCTTAATAGTAAATCAAATAAGCCAAACATGGAAACACCAATCCATAAACACAATTTACAGTAGGAGCACTTGCACTTTAACACTGAACAGTGTTGTGTAGTTCCTAAAAATACACAGGATCTCTGCGTTCAGACAACATAAACTAAGAGATTGTTGTCCAGACTGATTCCAGACACCCCCAAAGGATATGTTAGCCTTCAGACAAGCTAGCTCACAGTGCCTCGATAAGCCCCTTAACCTTACCAAGGAGCGAATAGTTTCTGGCAACTATTGAACATGACAACAGTACAGTACTTTTCGCTCAATCGTACTCAGTCTCAGAGAAATACACAGAGTAAACAGTGGGGACGTTTTCAATAAGCATTTATTGAACCAGCGTCATTCTAGTATAAAACATGTTTGCTGCGACAATCATTAGACAGAAGCAAATATATAAGATTACAAGCACCAACAGAGTAAAATTCTAACATGGTGCTAAAACAGTGAATATATGCAGGCATATATACATGACAGCAATCAAGCGTACTCCTACGATGCTGACCCTACCTAAGTGTACCTAGCATGTATGTGGGTGTAAAGCCAAGATTCCCCTAGAAAAGAGCCAACCCCATTACCTAATGGGAGAGAACGAAGGACCCCGTCTTGGTCTCAAGTTGGACACCCCGCAAGGGATGTCAGACCTCTAAGTGTTGTAGCTTCTGCAGGCCGGGATCTAAGTGTCTTGTGTCAGTATGGAAGCTTCTCCTCTGCCTATCTATGGAAGGTATAGGTCTTTTATACCATGAAGATAGCCTCGGGGTTCCTACCACAATCGATATGTTGTGAGTACGAGTATGGAAAAGAGCCTAAATCAATACCTGCAATTATGCAAAGTAGTTCTTTCGCCCTAGGATGAAGAAGACCATGACTTTTTTAGAGTATGTTAATCCTGTCATGTATGTCATGTGCAGGGAATGTTTCTAAGAATCCTCATGCATAATAAATGAGGCTAATTTCAAGGAAACCGAATGACATTTATTCAGCACATAACTGGGTAAAAAGTCAGTGCTAGAACCGTTATGCAGAGCAAGGTAGGACTAATGTAGGTGAAAGGTCGTTTGCTAATTAGGCCTAGTTTGGGGTACATAACACCCACTCCTCTTCCGAAGGTCGATAAGGTCAACTAATCCTAATGCTAAAATATGCCTGTTAAAAAGCATAAAAACGTTATAAAACCAGTGTCTAAAAACATCTAAAAATATGGTATATGTAATAACGATTCTTATTACAATAAAAAAAAAAACTCCATAAGTCCACTAATAAGAGTCAATCTATGATCAGACTGAGTGAGTACGCTGAAAGCCATAGTGCTCAGTGAGAGCAGAAAATCAAAACAAAGCAATGTTTCGCATTCCAATTTGGCTTGTTTTGGAAAAAGGGACGAATTGTTCCCATCATACGGAAAGCCAAATGTTTATGTGTCCTATATAGGAGATGCAACATCACTGTCGCTTGCATTCGCAGACGGCGGTCCCTGTAACACCTCTTGTATCAGGTCAATGGAGCAAAGGTGATCTTCTTCAGTTCCCACAGCAGCCGCTGAGGAAACACTCGATACCTGTGAGCCTGTTGCAGAGCCATTGTCTGTTCCGCCAGGAGCTGAAGCATCCCATGGAGGCTCTAAGAATGTTGACCTCAACATGGGAATACGCTGAGTACACTGTAACACGTGGGCCTTTAAGGGGTCCAGTAGTACGTCTATGTCCAGTGGAGCAACCGATGGAAGAGTCAGACATATGTCCAACACGCATTCGTATCCGCAGAATAGGCAGCGGAGCATAGGCAAGATGAGGTCAACCCAGGCTGGTCGGAACGATAGGAACCAATGCTCGCTTAGCTCCTGAAGCCGAGGTGTGCCCAGATGGAGTACCATGCGTTCTCGGCAACGTTGCAGCAGTAGTGCTTTTTCCATCTCTCGAGGAACTCGGCTGTCCATTGCGTAGCAGATAAATCAAAAACAGGATACCCACTACAAGTATTAGGACCAGCGGAAGCCTTCCAAAAACACTTCCTAATGCAGAGTGTATAAATGCTGGAATAATTCCGAAGATTGTCTGAAAGGTGCTCAATAGTCCGGAACCTATGCTTTTAAATAGGTGCACAATCCCCCTCGTATCAGTCATGTTAAAGATACGATGAACCATTTCCCTGAAATGGAGGGGGAAGTTTGTACGGACTAGTGTTTGTATCTCAGATGAAGACCTTGCCACCTGGAGATCAAAAGTCTCTCGGGCTGAGGTCAAGGCCACATCCTTCTGCAAAAGCATGGCTTTCAGTCTGCTCAGAGAATAAAACCGCATAAAGGAAACATTCAATGAAGGCCATAGTGTTGCCTCCCTAACTGAGTGGGTCGGTGGAAACAATACTTGCATACAACAAGTAACCCTGGAACTTAATGTAACTAGATATGCGATGCCTGGTACCATCCCACAACAGCCTAGATCATTCAGCATCAAATAGCTCCCATTCGAAAGCAACTCGAACACTGGATGAATCACGGCAGCTGGGGAACCCTTCAAGTGACATGACAAGTTAGCAACTGAAGCATTACAGGCTCCGTGAAGCGAAATGTATTTGCAAACTAAGCAACCTCTTAAGGCACTTTCACAGTTTTAACCGCTGAGAAAAACTCCAGTGTTCCTATTCCTGCATCTATATCTGTAAGGTCATTCCTAGTACTCACGTATGTATCCGTCTCCTAGCGCTTCGTATCTGCCTACCTGGTGATACTGTAGAGAGTTTTGAAATTGGAATGTCGTGACTGGCAGTGTAATATAGCCATTCTGTGGAAGGTGACTCAGCCACATTGAAAGGTAATTGGTCCAATTTTTCAATGTGCAACACGGTATGTTTTGCATCTCTGCGTGCCATAACCATCTGTCTTTCTGTTAGATTATATACAGAGAACATAGTTTAGTTATTGATGTAATGGCAGGGCACATGGCCAGAACGCAATTATTCTAGCATCCAGCATATTAATAGAATGGATCGCATTTACGATTGTCCATGTTGAAGAATAGGCAAATCCTGTTATAATATATCTATCGCAGAAGACACAATGTTGCCCAGTGAATAAGTTCTAGATGATAGTGTGGTCATACAATTGTCGACCACCGCCAAAGCCTTTTCTAGGTTAACCCTATCAATCTTGCGTAGTCTCTCAGCAGCCTCCTGTTGGGAGATTTTCCATAGTTCATTGTAAAAAGCACACAAAAAGCGCTTGCGGCGTGGCTTCTGGGGACCTAACAAAAAATCCCTAAGATCCATGTCATCTGAGAGAAGAGATAAGTGTTGTTTCACCTGGGACAGTGTTGAGGTTTTTAGCCACTCTAGGCATAACTTCCCAACACTGTATGATGTCACTACCCCTGAGCGTTCTGAGTGTAAATAGCGTTGGTCAGGCCTAAGGATACTAAACCCTTCAGTGGTACCCCTGAATCGTGACTGACACCTATTTGATCGTTAGGCCAAAACAACCATCCCTTCCAATTGGGGTCAGATGAATTGTACGAACCATTGTGTAGAAGGGCATCTAATGTATCCTCGCTGTGTTGTGTGTAATTTTGCCATCCCTCAAAATGTGTAAGTGAGGGAATCCGAGGTGAGTTCAAATCCTTGATCTTGGCTAGCCCAAGACAGGAAGTCTGTTGCACTGTCTCGTTCAGGGAAATCATTTGATGTGGTATGAGACATGCTCTAAATAAGGCCTCAGTTCCCTGAACTTGCCAATCTTTAGTCCCCCAGACAGATTTTGTGTCTGTAGTGTCTTTCCAAAAGTCAAAACCATGTACAGACAACTGGGCAATGAAGGAAGCAGAGTATATCTGCTTAGTGTTAGTGAGCATATTTTTCTTTGCAGATGTAGGTGCAAGCTTATAATAATAAGAGGTCAGGTCTGATGTGTTAAACCCAGAAAAATAAGCAAACTTCTGTGCAAATGTAGTCAAACTACCTTTTGGCGGTGTTGGGCAATGTTCCCATTGATGGTAAGTGAAAACGTTACGTGGGATACTTGCTTTGTGCAAAAAATGGTGACCATTGGTAACAAAACATGGTGTCAAAATAAGATGTACCATCATACAATTCATCACTTGAAAATGCAGCAGATTGTTCTAAATCAGATAGCATAGTATGCACAGTTTCAGTATCCTAATCATCAGAGAGAGTACTAGAGGTGATGATATCACTAATAGCAATTTTAAACAAGTGTGGTATTCTTAATAATTCAGTGGGACCATATACATCATAGGCAACTCTGTCCTATACTATTCATCAGGAACTGGAACTGCTATAATGTTCACTAAAGACAGGTCTCTCTGTTCACGGTGTGATGATGCATGCGGTTTCAGGACCATGTTCACATGTTGTACTGCACAGCGTTCTGGGGGGTAATGTTCATTCAGGAGCAGGAAGAAGACAGTCACTATACCAATCCAAAGATCTAGGAACAGTAGACCATTTGCAATCCAGAGCTGTAGCCAGGGAGAAACAAAGTAAGTCTTTTTCATCCAAAGGTAGAAATCACAAATTCTTTTCTTGTGGGGAGCTGCCGGTGGCTGTAACTCGGGTTCACTTGGATCCAATGAGAAATTGCCAAAATCGATGAAGTAGCCAGACGCAGTTCGATCTACCTTTGGTAGCTCAGCAGGTTTTGTGGAACTGGCAGATGCCTCTGTTTGAGACATATTCACATAGATGTCAGTGTTAGGCGAATTGAGATCTGTGTTTCATTTGTAGATTGAAGTTGTTCAATTTCAACAGGTACAAGTTGCATTCTATTGTAGGTGACTCCTTCACTTTGTGGAGTAGAATCTTCAAACATAATTAATCTTTCCATCTGAACTTCCTGTATGGTAGTGAGAGGAGATCTGGTGCTACCCAGGAGCCCATGCGGCCTAATATTGAGTATTGGCCAAATAGTGTGGTTTGATCAGATTAATTGAGACAAATCTCTTTTCTTTCTTGCCGGCAAGGGACGGAAGAAGTACTGTTCTTGTTCCTTCGAGAGCCATTTGGGCCATCTTACAGGCGCTCTGTAAGATGGCCCAAATTCTTTTTTGTCCACAATCTTTTCTCTGACCAGGTCCCCAATCTTCACGACCCAGGCAGGTCTTTGCGGAACAGGTTTCACGTCTCCAGTGGCAGTGCGTTTTACTTGGACTTTGCTTTGTAATGCCTGGAATTCATTGAGTTCCTGTAAAACAGCCAAACGATCATTGATGTCAAATGGTTTTTCATCCGCCACTGTGCTGCCACAGTCGAGGTCAGGTACCCACATTCCAATCCAGAACAGGACTTCGTATGGAGTACGGCCCCGTAGGGAACTTCTTGGCATGTTATTAAGTGCCCTCTGGCCCCTATATAGGTTATTGACCCAACTGCCACCTAGCCTAATACCCTAGCTGTTAAGGATTGCTTTAAGTCCCGGTTCTTCCTCTCCACAATCAAATTTCCCTCGGGATGATACAGAGAGGAGTACTGCAATGCTACACCCAAACTTCCCATGGCTTCTTTGTAAGCCTGTGAGCTAAATGCTGAGCCACAGTCAGAATGTAATGTGTCAATTGCATATGTCCCTATGAAGACTCGCAAATCCTTTATAACATTTTGGGCGTCAGCCGAGAGCTGAGGCCAAACCCACAGGAATCTAGAGCATGAATCCACTGCCACCAAGATGTACTTGTAAGCCCCGTCTGATTGTAAGGGGCCGCAGTGGTCCAAATAGACACATGCAAGAGGTCTGTCTGATATTAGCAATGGGGTTTGTGGTGGATATGCTACGGTGGAACCCTTCATCTGCTGACAGATGTCGCACTTGAGGACATAACCCATGGTCTGTTTAGTGAGACCTGGCCACCAATAACGCTGCTTTAGTAGTGAAACAGTTGCAGCGATACCTGTGTGTGCTGAACCTAGACCCTCGTGTGCAGCTAGAATTTATCCTAATCTGCGATCCATGTTTGGTATTACTCTATCCCCCACTCCTGGAATTTGAGCATACGGAATGTTTTGCGCATCTAACTTGTAGGAGTGCTTGAGTGGAAAACCTTTCGGCAAGGCTGAGCTGTTATTGCACGTAGCGTTCACAGCTATCATTATCTTTCCGTCTATCCTCGTGCTAGAATGAGTGATTGCAGCAACGGGAGCAGTTCGCACTGTCACCTTGGCGGCTTCATCAGCCAGTGAATTCCCTTCAACGTGCATGCCAACACGTTGATGACTCAATGTGTGAATTACATGAGCCTGTGTCAAGCATGTTTTCAGCTCTGCCACCTGTTCCCACAGCAATTTGTGGTTTATTTTGCAACCTTTGGAATCTCGAAACCCATTCTGGCCCCAATAGTGAAGATATATGACTGGACACAATGAAACGAATTGCACACAATGAGTGTGGAGAATTCTCGATCTGTATTTTTTAGTGCCAGTATCAGGGCTTTTAGTTCTGCCAGCTGTGCCGTGCAATCTCCTAGAGACTGCGTCTGTGTATTGCTAGGACGGAACTTGCCGTCCCGCATGTGTCCCTTCACAATCGCACATGCTTCCCTGTATTGCCGTTTACTTCCCATGGCATGCTAGGCAGATTCGTCAGTGTAAATAATGTATTCATACTGATCTAGAGCCATTATTTCATTCAGGAGAGGATATTCTTGTTCGTACTGCAGAAATGCTTGTGTTTTTAATGTAGAATCAAATTTGTAGTCTACATCAGTTGGAGTGAGAGAATTAGCCCATTGTATCCATCGTGGATGCAGTACTTTTACGTTTGAAATGCTTGCTTTGGTAACAGCCTCTAAGGTTGGCACTGGTGTCACGACAATTATGCGTTTCCCCTGAGCCAGTGCTCTTTCTCTCACTACAGCAGTTTGTACTGCTGTCAGTATTTTTTCTGTGGATGCAAAACGCATTTCAGTGTTTGTGTGCAAATGTGATTTGTATGCAATGGGTACTGTTCGCCTTCATTGAAGGTAAGTGTACCTAGACTGACCCGGAACTACGCGGATCACCAAATTTGTGGTATTTGCACATGTGTGTATATGTTTGGAAGCTATCATGTCAGCTTGTACGGAACAGAGAATTTCTGTGTGTTCCTGTGCCCAATGTTGAACTGAAAAATCAGGTCTCATTAGGTCATAGAAAGGTTTAACCCTTTCTGCGTAATCCAAAATGTATGTTCTGCCAAAATTTAGGAATCCTAAAATGGATTGTAAACCCTTCAGAGTCTTTGGAGGTTGGAGCAGTGCACATATTTCTAAAAAAATTAGCTGCCAGGCTTTTTCCTTCACTTGATAACTCATATTCCCCAAAATAGGACTGTGAGGTGGGCAATTTTTGATTTTTTAAAGTTACATTTGTAGCCCACAGTGGCGAACCCCAAGATTATGTTGTTCATCCTCTGCATGTGATCCAATAACTCATCGTCCGTCAGATAAATATCATCTACATAGGACAATGCCTCCTCCTCACAATTTTGAAGTAACTCCGTCACTCTTGCTGAGAACAACCCGGGGCTATTGTTATACCCTTGGCGCAGTCTACAGAATTGGCGTTGAGAGGCGAAGGCAGAGAATGCTTCAAATATTTGTTTCCAGGCACTATATTTTGGCAGAAGAATCCATTTGAGATATCTAGTGTTGTTTTGTATTTCTTCTGCACAATGTTATTCGTTAATGCGGCACTGTGTGCATTTTGTACTGCAAATGTTCGCGTTCATGTGTTCAAATGCCTGTAGTCTAAATCTAGACGGTATGAATTGTTGGGTTTCATTACGGGAAACAAAGGATTATTCATGGAAGAGGTGCAATTTTCAATCACACCTTGGTTTTCAAGTTGATCTCGCATCTCCCTGACTTGTTTCTTTGCCGCATGTTTTTTTGGGTACTGCCTCTGTGGTGTAGGAGTAGATTTTAATGGAATTTCATGGTGAGGTGACTCAGCATCCCACCCTACATGATTGCAGTAAAGTGCGCGAGCTAGCGCTAACGCCCACTCCAGCGAGTATGAATGTTTTAGTGACTCTGGAACGAGGTCGGAGAAAACTGGTAAAATTACATCTTCCCCCTTTGGGCACTCCATAACGAACTCAGGCGGCCAATCTTTTTCAGCCAAAAGGATATCGTATCCATATGTCAGGTTCTCCCAAAAGAGACCTTTTACTTTCCTGGGTATGTCCTCCTCCATTCTGGATGTAATTTCGAGTAAACGATGTGGGACACTTACCCTTGTATCCGGTGTCTCCACTGTGATATGTTAATTCAATGCTGCTGTCACCAGAAACTCCATCAGGTTCTGGCGTGCTATTGTTACTTCTGCTGCGCTGTCTAGCATCGTCAGAGCCCATTCCCGGTTCAGTAGCAAAGTCCTCAGCAGCCTGGGCATTTCTTATTTTAAGGCCAGCTACCTTCTTCTTTTTAAATTGGGGTTTAGTTTTGGGTTTATCTTCTTGTTTGATAATGTAGTCTGAAGTGCGATATGTGTCTTTTGGCTTGATTCACTCTTCTGATCTGTGTTTTGACCGTCCTTCCCTCTCTGAGTGTTTTGATGAACCCTGAAAGAAACGAGAGGAACATGTATCAGTATCCTGATACCTGTCAGGTCTTTTAATATTATCACAGTTCCTAAGACTGTATTTTCTATCAGAGGGCTCCTGTTGAGGAGACCCACCCCGTGATCGTGATGCAATCTGCTTATTATTTTTTGTTTGTTTGTTATCCCATTTCTTTTTAGAAGACTCGAGTGCTTGCTTTGAGTTATCCTTTTCAGGATTGCTCATTATTTGTGGGTTCCCAGGTCTAGCTCCTAAGCTATCTCTACCCAGGGAAGCATAGGTTTCTTCAATAATCCTAGGTAGTTCTCGCTCCTGTTGTGCTAGAGTAACTTCCCTCAAGCATTGGCGAATAGCCACTGCTGCTGCCACCCCTTTTATGTTACCTAACATAATTGTAGATACTTGGGCAGAAATGCTTATCAATTTCATCCCTAAGTCCAGGGCAGGTTCTGCCCCATACTCATTCTGTATTGGTTTCAATAATTCTGGTATAACTGCTATTGAGGGGGTGTTGCAAAGTTATCCTGTGCCCTGGGCACCCCCCAACTTTTTGCTGACTGGTACTGGTGGTAACTGACTCTGACTGACCCTGGGCTCTGCCTAACCAGGCCCAGTGCCAAGCTGAAAGGAACACATTAGAATACAGTTAAAACACCTAACATACACTAGGGTATGGTGGGGTACCCCTGTAATTGGAATGACCTGCCCCATAAGCCCCTAGTATATAATAGGGCAGGGGATTGAAACTACCACGAAGTCCCCAGTACCCTGGGGCATGGCAGTTTAGAGGCCAGCAGCTCTTTTTGCACTTGCATGTGTGCACTGCTGAAGCCTGAGGTCAGTTTAAAAGCAGCCCTGGGTGCCAGGACTGCTTTTAAAAGTAAATTGTGCCCAAACTCGACTTTGGTGGTAGGGGCACTTACAAATGGATAACCTACAATGTTTTGGCATATTCGGGACCCACAGGGTCTCCCTAGGTATCCCAGGGGTGGGGGTCAGATATTTATAAGGTACACCCTTATAAAATGAGTTTTTATATGCCTGGGTAAAGTGAAATTTCACATTTCACTCCCACATTGTGGTAAATTGCTGCCCAAATTCGACTTTGATGCCAGGAGCAGTGTGAAGTGAGGATCTGCAATATTTTTGCAGATTCAGAACCCCTAAAGTCTCCCCTAGTTGCACATGGGGTGGGGTTCCTGTAGATATAAGGCAAGTACTTATAAAATGTGTTTTTGTAAGGCCCTGTGCTGGAAAAATGGCCCAAGTCATTTTTCCCATTGCAAATCCCCAGTTACATAGGTTAACTTTGCAGGAAGTTATTAAATAATAACTCCTGATAGGAAGGAGATAGAGCTACTGTTCAAAGACTTCTCAGAATAGTAATGCTAAATCCAACAATATCATATTGTTGAATTTCTCCTAAAGTGTACATACAAGAAGTTATAAGACTTTCTTGTTTGTAAGTCCAAATCCAGCCTTCCAGTGGTCTGCCCTGATTGGTCAGAGTTAAGTGGATTAGCCAGCCTGCCTGGAGAGGTGATAAAGAGCCCCTGGCGTTATGCAGCTGGGCTGGGAGGGCAGTGTGCTGGTCCACAGGAATGCCAGGCCAGGGGAGGGGTCGTAAACCATGGGCTTCAAAGGGAAAAGCAGAACCCAGTGTCAGTTTACAACTCTGAACTTTATCCCTCAGGCAGATGGGGGATTAAGGAAGGTATGAGCAGATGCAGGGGGGAGAGTCTAAGTAAATTAGCCATCCTAGGGGTGTGTTTAGCCAGCTCTTGCCTCCTTGCTGGAAATTCTGCCATTATGGATTTGGAAGATTTGATGCACTCTGGGACAAAATAATGCCACACTCTACAGGAAGTGGTCATATCTTTGAGGAGTTACCCTGCTCCCATTGGTCAGGAGTGACCTGCTGCTTGACCCAGAGAATTTTGAATAAGTATCTGAGAGGGGCAGAGCCCTCCAGATCTGCTGCTTGAACTTACTGAAGCAAGACATTGCCAAGCTGAGAAGATTTTGCTGTGCAAAGATTTCTAAGGCCTGACCTCTGAAAACTGCACCATCTGACACTACAGCCCTGTGGATTATTTTGCTGAAAAAGAACTAAAATGTGGACTCCCTGAAAGCTACAGGTTAAAAGAGCTCATCTGGAACATCACCAACTAAATCTGCACCTTGGGGAACTACCAGTGGATTTGTAAGGGTGACGTCCCAGTGGATTGTGGGAACTGAAGTCCTCAACTTTCAAGGACCATCTTGGAGCTTCCAGACCCTTGGAGTGAGTTTGGGACACTTTGGGACCCTTTGAGGAACTTCAGGAAGAAGTTCAAGAAGTTTGGAGAACTTTGGAGGAACTTTGAAAAAAAGCTCCATAGAGGGACTGACTCAACCTGGTCAGCCAAGCCGCCTGCCTTCAACCGCGAGTCGGCCAAGCCATCCAGGTTCGTCCCGCTAAAGCTCCGTCGGTCCGACTTCCAGAGTTTGACCGGGAGTAGAAGAAATCTGAAGCCGGCAAACCCTCACCGGATCCGGCTACATGAGGAGCATCGAGAGACCCCGCGAGAAAAAGCTCCAGAAAAGTTTCTAAGTCCGCTCGTAGAAAAGTCGACTGGGAGCAACCGCGAGAGCCAAGCCGCCTGTATTCCATCGCGTGTCGGCCAGGGCTCCTGGGTTGCCCCGCTGAAGTGCTAACGAAAAAGTTTCTAAGTCCGCTCCAGGGAAGTTGACCGGGAGTTCGTCGAAAGGCAAGCCGGTGAACCCTCACTGGATCCGGACTGGCTGGGAGCTTCGAGGGGCCTCGCGAGAAAAAGCTTCAGAAAAGTTTCTAAGTGTGAAGGTAGAAACTGAGACCGGGACCTGCCGCAAGCTGTAGCCGCCCAGGGCTCCATCGCGGTCGGCCTGAAACTTTGACTTTGCCCCGGTCTATCGCGAGCAGGTATCCCAATATGGTGCTATAAACTTCTAAGTGCTATATTTTATTAAATCTTTGAAAATTCATATCTCCGGTTCCCTACATTGGATTTTTGTCGTTTTGGTGTCATTTTAAAGATACAAATATTTCCTATTTTTACAAATTGGTGTTGGAATTCTTTGTTGTGTTGGGTCTTAATTATTTACTGAAATGGTGTTTTTAAATGCTTTACATACCTGTCTTTGAAGTTAAGCCTGTCTGCTCGCAGCCACGTTACCAAGGGTTGAGCATGGGAATAATTTTCTAAGACCTATGCTGAGTCCTATCATGTGTTAGTGGCCTTATTGCCAGTGGCAGACCTACATTTGCCCCTACCAATAATCCACTTTCCAACAGGGGGTACCATGAGTTCTGGTATAAACGGCAACGAAAACTGTACCCCAAGTGGTACAATCCTCTATCGGGGAGCTATCCCCATTGGAAAGCAAATTGTTAGTATTCTGTGTTTTTCCTGCGGGCACGTATGCGGAAATACGGCTTCAAGCTGTGCTATTTTCTGTGCTATCTAGAACGGCATCTGCTAACGCTTACTGGGCATCCATCCCATAACCTCATTCAGCATTGGTGGGCTTATCTTTGTCGAGTCCCTTGCGGTTGACCAGCTTGAGTGACCATTGTAGGTTGAATTGTGAGTGTTCGCATTATGAACTGTGTAAGGTTTCTGTATCGTTTTGCTATATCTTTGTAAAGTGTACATAATTCTGCTGCTGGCAATGTATCTAGCTCTGGATGCGGTGTGTAAGCAGCTAGGACCGGCCAAGTGGCTCTTTCTCTGCTTAGCGTACCGATTCTCACATTTTCTGTAGTGTGGGGGATGGTGCCTTTAAACCAGTTAATATGTTCTTGGTAAGTTAACGGGACTTTTGTGTCCTCGTATGGAGAGTATTCTTCAGGAGTCTCATCTGGAATGTAAGTATGAAACAAATTTGTGCGTGCATTTACAGGTGGGAATTTGACCCAAGAATAGAATACCTCTGTCCTAAATGCCTCAGTCACGAAGGTAACATTTCCACCCATTGCTGGGAGGCCATAATCTATTAATTTCATAGTAACTGAATGTCTGCAATTTTCCGTAATATTAAGAGCACCTTCAAGCTCTTCTTCCCCTGCATTCGCATCACCGTCCTGGACAGACATTGCGGAAGGAAGTTGTAAGGAAAAGAGATAAGGTTTTGCACAATGTGGGGAACTATAATCCTTCAAGCTTGAACAAACCTACAACCAATAGATAGGATATACCTACTCAGCTGCAGCGGATTTTCCCTTCCAACTCCAGGCGTCTCTGGTTACATGTGAGTAGGGGTCTCTGAGAAAGCATGACTGAACTACTCAGATTTGACCTTTATATAAGATCCAAATCAACGTTGGTGGCGCCATGTCGTGTAGTTTCTAAAAATACACAGGATCTGAGTGTTTAGACAACATAAACTAAGGGGTTAGCCTTCAGACCAACTAGCTCACAGTGCCACCATAATCCCCCTAATCCTTACCAAGGAGCTAATAGTTTCTGGCAACAATCGAACATGACAACCCTTGATCCTTCAGGGATCGTGGAAACAGTACAGTACTTTTCGCTCAGTCAATCGTGCTCACTCAGTCTCAGAGAGATACACAGAGTAAACAATGGGGACATTTTCAATTAGCATTTATTGAACCAGCATCATTCTAGTATAAAACATGTTTGCTGCGACAATCATTAGACAGAAGCAAATACATAAGATTACAAGCACCAACAGAGTAAATAAAAAGTAGAATTCTACCATGGTGCTAAATCAGTTAATATATGCAGGCTTATGTACATGACAGTAATCAAGCGAACTCCTACGATGCTGACCCTACCTAAGTGTACCTAGCATGTAAGTGGGTGTAAAGCCAAGAAACCCCTAGGAAAGAGCCAACCCCATTACCTGATGGGAGAGAAGGACCCCGTCTTGGTCTCGAGTTGGACACCCCACAAGGGATGTCAGACTGCTGCGTGCTGTAGCTTCTACAGGCCGGGACCTCAGTGTCTTGTGTCAGCGTGGACGCTTCTCCTCTGCCTATCTAGGGAAGGTATAGGTCTTTTATACCATAAAGATAGCCTCGGGGATCCTACCACAAACGATATGTTGTGAGTACGATTATGGAAATGAGCCTAAATCAATACCTGCAATTATGCAAAGTAGTTCTTTCGCCCTAGGATGAAGATGACCATGACTTTTCTACAGAGTATGTTAATCCTGTTATGTACGTCATGTGCAGGGAACTTTTCTAAGAATCCTCATGCATAATAAATGAGGATAATTTCAAGGAAACCGAACGACATTTATTCAGCACATAACTGGGTAAAAGGTCAGTGCTAGAACCGTTATTCAGAGCAATGTAGGACTAATGTAGGTGAAAGGTCGTTTGCTACTTAGGCCTAGTTTGGGGTACATAACAACAGCAGTGAGAATGTGTACAGAGGCACTAAACCAGTGGTAGACCTGGCATCTTTTAGCATGTGTCCCCTGTCTTTTTGCTTTCTGACCTCCTGGTTTTGACTCTGTTTTTGCTTGTTTAGTGTCTCTGCGCACTTTCTCACTGCTGTTGAGTGTTAAAGTGCAAGTGCTCCTATTGTAAATTGGATTATGGATTGGTGTTTCCATGATTGGCATATTTGATTTACTGGTAAGTCCCTAGTAAAGTGCACTGAGAGTGCCAGGGCCTGTAAATCAAATGCTGCTAGTGGGCCTACCGCAATGATTGTGCCATCCACACAAGCAGCCTTTCAAAGGATTCTGAGACCTGCCACTGCAGTGTCTACGCGCAGTTTTTCCTTCCATGTCGACTTCGCAAGTGCACCCACTTGCCAAGCCCTAACCATCCCTTTTATTACATGTGAGTCATCCCTAAGGTAGGCCCAAGGTACCCCTATGGGCAGGGTGCAGTGTATGTGAAAGGTAGGACATGTCCTGATGAGTGTGACATGTCCTGGTAGTGAACTACAGTCTAATTCGTTTTTCACTGTTGAAAGCCTATCTGTCCCATAGGATAGAATGGGGAATACTCTGTAACATTTTACTAGTATATATTCCCATTGGGACAAGATAGAGAAATGGAGTTTAGTATGCCTGAACTCAGAATGTAGAAATTCATCTTTTAGTAAAGATGATTTTTATGTTCTGTGTTTGAAAATACCACCTTGAGAAAAGAGGTATTTTCTTGCTTAGCCATCCTTTGTGCCTCTGCTGGGTTGTGGATTGACTGTCTGGCTTTTGGAGTGACAGAGACTGGGGATGTGCATTCTCCTCAGACAGCCACTGGGGGTTTGAGATGTGTCCTGCCTTTCCTGGATGAGTCACGGCTGGGCTGAATAGACCTGGGCCGCATTTAGAGTAGTGGGAGGAGATTTCCTTGCACCTGAATGGGCCTGGTCTGCCATGGACAATGCTGTCTCCACCTCCTGCTGGGAAGCTGGGCCAGAGAGGACCAAACTGGTTTGGACTGAGCACAGACACTCTCTGCCCAAGGGAACAAAGAGAAATGCAGTATAAATATTGGGTCCCAGACCCTAGAACTTTAGAACTCGCTTGGATCAAGGAACGTGCCATGAAGAAGAGCTGGAAGAACTGCCAGGAGGAATACCGCCACTTTGCTGTGTTGTTGCTTTGCTGGGTTGGCCTACAGTTGCTGCTTCTGCCTTGGGCAGTGAAAGGACTGGACTGAACTTTCTTCACTTGTTGCTGAGTATTGAGATAGAGCTTGCCTCCTGTTCATGAAGTATCAGGGACAGCAAAGACGTCACTTTCCTCTGGGTACCGCCTCTGGGACCGCATGTCTCAGTTGCCACAGAGAGAGACTGCAACTGGACGCCGCCAACAAGACCGCTGGCGGTTCCGTGAACTAAAGGCACCGCAGAGGGCACCACTGGACTTCGCACCGTAACCCTGGTCTCACCGACAACGATGACCGCTGCCGCCACCGAGCCACTGCTTGCACCACAATCTGTGGGCACCGCACTCTGCACTGCCTCGCTTCACTCTGCCACCCTGGTCTCACCGACGACGCCATTGCCAGCTGACATTGCCGCCATGGTCTGCACCGTGGTCGGGGGGCACCGCTCCTAAGCTACACGCAGCACCACCCCATCTCATGCCGCAGCCCACCGACACTAGCGCCATCGAACGCCGATCCACGACGGCCGCCAAAGCATGCACCATGACTGTCAGCACCGCAGAGGGCACTGCCGCACTTTGCACTGCAACCCTGGTCTCACCGCCGATGACGACCGCTGCGCCACTGAACCGCTGCTTGCTCCGCGACCTGCGGGCTCCGCACTCTGCACCGCACCGCTTCACACTGCAGCCTTGACAACCGCCGCCACCGGAGCACACCGCCGCGGTGCTCCCGGACCGTGGGAACTTCAGGGACGGATTTTCCGTGCCCCTTGCCCTTTCTCTTGGCAGGCACCTGGGCCACTGTTTCAGGCTCCTGGTTCTTCTGACCACCCTTACTGACTGCCATGGACTAAGTGGGCACACAAGCCCACTCTGGCAACCCAAGGATCTCCAAGTGAGACCTGAACTCCACATCCTTCCATAAGGACTGTTCCAGGTAGTTACCTAGCAGACAATCTACAGGCATGGTAGGACTCACAACCACCCTCAACGGACCTGAGGCCCCCCATTCAATGGGAACCTGTGCCACCTTACACTGGTGCTCTGAGTTGTCCACAGCAACTACTTGGTGGAATGCCCCAGAGACTACTTGCTCCTCAGAGACCAGGTGACACCGGACTGAAGTCACACTGGCTCCAGTATCTCTGAGAGCTTCCACCCTTCTCCCATTGATGGTCACCCAGGCGCTGTACTTCTTAGTGTTTGCAGGCACCTGGTTTCCTGGCACCATCTCACTGTCCCCTAGCGTGATGAGGGTCATTTCTGCAGGATCCCCATCCTCCTCTGGGTACCCCTCCTCCCCAAGCACTACACTAGCCAACACCTTGGACTGCCCACCGGTGGGTGGCTGTGCCCTCTTGGGTTCTCCCTTTAAGTGGCCCACCTGCTCACAGGCATAGCACTTGTGGGGTCCCATCTCTGCAGATTTCCCTGAAGAGACCCATGGTTTCTTATCTGCAAGGGATAGGAGTCCTTACCCCCGGATACTAGTTTGGGGCCCTCTGGAGAACTCCTTTCCTTTACCCTTGTCCCCCCCACTCTTCTGCTGGGGACCCTGCCCACCTTTGGCAGAATTTCCCCCATACACCTTCTTGTGGACCCTGGTACTCACCCAATGGTCCGCCTCCATAGCAAGCTTCCTGGGGTCAGTCAGCTTACTATCTATCTGTCAAGTGCTGGTGCAGCTCTGCAAAACATAGACTAGACAAGTGCTCCCACACAATCAAATTGGACAGCCCCTGAAAATCTGTCACATTGCTGTCCTTCACCCAACTATCCAGTGACCTGCAAAAAGATTCTACACATTCTAAACATGTCATGGCATCAGTTTTCTTACTGGTTCTAAACTGATCCTTGTACTTTTCAGGAGTGAGACCATACCTATTGAGAAGGGCCTCCTTCATGTCAGTGTAGGTGTGGGTGTGCCCCTTACCCAAAGCCAACAAGGTGTCCCTCCCCTCTTCTGAGAAATGATGCCACAATCCTGCTCCTCAATTCTTTTCAGGAACCCCATTCATGTGAATATATGCCTTGTAGCCCTGAAACCACCTTTGTATATCATCACCCTTCTTGTACTCCTTCCCTAAATTCTTAGGAATGTGTACTACTCTTTCTGAGTGCACTGAGAAATTGCTGCCACCATCTGAGTTGGATTTACCCTGTAGCTCCAGCTCCTTAAGACCACGCTCATGGTCTAAAACCATCTTCTGTGATTCCATCTTGAGCCTCTCAAGCTCTATTTGATGCCTCCTAGCTTCCCTCCTGTCCCCCAGCTCATCTGGGGATAAACCACTGCTGCCTGGAAGGTCCCCCCCAACAGCACATCCACCCTAGGGATAGGCTCCTCACCTTCACACTAAGGTCTCCAGACTGCCCACTGGCATGTCTGGCTGCTACCCAGGCCCTCAGCACCTTTTGTAGCTCCTCTTTCCTGGTGAGGCCTCTGATTTGGACTCTTGGGATTTTGCAAATAGCCTTCAACTCCTTTACCTTGAAGGTTTCCAACCTTTCCTCCTCAAAGACCACTTCTAGGGATGCAACTGATGCTGCTGCTGAATCAGGCATGATGCAGTAGAAATTTTAAGTTAAAAAAGATGGGAACACAAAAATAGACCAAAAAGAAAACAGCATGTGGTACGTAGTGGTCTGTGATATGGAAGTAGTGTACACCAGTCACTGTAGGTCAAGTACTATCCTCACTGCTGACAACCAATGTTAGAAATGGAGGTCTCTAGTTGGCAGGTTGTTACTCTGTCCAAGTAGGGACCCTTCTTCCTAGTTAGAATAAGGGGGATACACTTCTAAAATAACCCCTGCTCACCCCTTTGGTAGCTTGACACGAGCAGTCAGGCTTATCTCAGAGGCAGTGTGTAAAGCATTTGCACATAACATACAGGAATACAGTGAAAACACTACAAAAGGACACCACACCAGTTTTTAGAAAAATATCAAATATTTTAGCTGTGCAGACAAGACCAAAAACAATAAAAATCCGCTATGCAGTTCTTAGAAATATTAATAAGCAAAAATAGATTTAAACAGTTCCTTGAAGTCAATAGCTCCGTCCGGGCTATCACCGTGTCGTGTACAACAAATCCAAACAGTTCTGGCTGACCGCGGCATCGCAGGCCTGCTGCGCTGTCGGGAAGACTGGCAAACAGTACCTTTAGAAATGCAGAGCCCCAAAGAGCTGGCGTCGGCAGGCGTCGGTCCAGGAGGTCGGTGCAGAAGTCGTCGGGCCCTTGAAGTCACACATGTTGCAGATCGAACTTCGTGTGGTTGAAGTCAGGAGCGCTGCGTTGGAGGAAGTCGGGGCTGCGGTGCAGTGCCCTCAGGTTGCGGTGCAGGCAGCGGCTCAGTGACGGTCGTCTAGCGGCATCGGTGAGACCAGGGCTGCGGTGCGAAGTGGTGCGGTGCTAGCAGGTCACGGTACAGGCAGCGCAGTTGTTGCTGAAGCGATGTCATCGGCTGATGAACTGGAGTCGATGGCATTGGTGTCAGTAGGGCAAGGTTGCGGTGTGGGACAGGGAGGTGCGTTGTGTAACTTACCAGCGGTGCCCTCAAACCAAGGTGCAAGCAGCAGCATTGATGTCGGCGTGTTGCGTCGTTATCGGGGATACCATGGCAGCGGTATGAATCAAGGCGGTGCGGAGTGCGGTGCCCACAGGTTGCGGTGCAAGCAGCGGATCGGTGGCGGCATCGGGCGTTATTGTCGATGAGACGAGGGTTGCAATGCGAAGTGTGGTGGTGCCCTGAATGGTGCCTTCAGGATACGGAGCCGGTAGTGGCATCGTTGATGACGTCGGGTTGCGCTTTCTTCTGTTGCAGCACAAAACACACAGTCTCCAGTGCTGGTAGCAGATGAACTTGAAGTCTTTGCTGTTCCTGAGACTTCTTGAACAGAAGACAAGCTCTACCTCAAGCCCTTGGAGAAACTCAAAAAGAAGAAGTTGCAGAAAGTTCAGTCCAATCCTTTCTCTGAGCAAGATACACACAATTTAAAACTCATCTCCCTAAAAGGATATATTATTACATTCTGACTTCGGAGAGCCTAAACTCCATTCCTCTTCTTGTCCCAATGGAAAGTTATACTTGTAAGAGGTTACAAAGCAACTCCCATGTTTGCCTATGGACAGATAGCCTTGCAATAGTGAAAAACAAATTGGCAGTATTTCACTATCACAACATGTCAAACACACCAGGACATGCCCTACCTTTCACATACACTGCACCCTGCCCATGGGGGTACCTTGGGCCTACATGAGGGGTGCCTTACATGTATGAAAAGGAAAGTTAGGGCCTGGCAAGTGGAGGCACTAGCCAGGTCGACATGGCAGTAAAAACTGCACGCAGACACTGCAGTGGCAGGTCTGAGACACCTTTGAAAGGCTGCTTATGTTGGTGGCACAATCAGTCCTGCAGGCCCATGAGCAGCATTTGATTTCTAGGCCCTGGGCACACACAGTGTAGTATGCTAGGGACTTAGTAGTAAATCAAATAAGCCAAACATGGAAACACCAATCGAATAAACACAATTTACAGTAGGGGCACTTGCACTTTAACACTGAACAGCAGTGAGAAAGTGCGCAGAGGCACTAAACCAGCAAAGCAAAGTCCAACGTACCCTTAAAAACATGAGGCCAGAAAGCAAAAAGACAAGAGAGACATGCCAAAAGATGTCAGGTCTAACAGTAAGTAATTATTTTAAACTTACATTACACACAGTATTTTACAAAAAGTAAGGGAATGGTTTTTCATAAATCAAAAAAGTATGGGCATGTCATACCCCTCTGATCCCGCCCACTTCAACCTCTGGGCTTCACTCCCTCTTGTTGGCTTTGTCTCTCCCCTGGAGAATGGCATTTTTTGTCCTCCTACTGCTCTATTTTCAGACTCTAGTTTTTTTCTTTTTGTTTAAGCACTGTACGAGAGTGCACTGTTTTCTAGCTCTCTCCCTAATGTATGTCTCTCCTTCCGCTCATTGCACTTTCACTGCCTGTGGGCTTTCCTCTGTCTTTGTGTGCCTATTACCCTGCTCTGCTTTTTCGCCCATGTGCTTCTCCCCACCTTGATGTTGTTTTCTCTCATCCATTTGCTTCTCCCACCTGCCTCTCTCGCTCCATTTGCTCACCTGCTCAGCATCGTGTATGCTGTGCAGCATATATAGAACCATTGGCAAAGCCATTAGGTCCCAAATGGAAGACCTATTAGCTTTGCCGGTGCTTGTTATTACCGGCATGGGTAGTATTTTCATGTCAAGGCTGGCAAAAAAATGTAGGAATATCAGTCAAAGCTGGTTGGGTTTTTTCCCTTTTCAGTACATGCTTAAAGCAGTGCATACAAGAGGAAATCACTTTAAAAAGTGTACTTGGGCTGTGTTTGACCCTCACATCCTTGGCATGGTTCCCCCCCTCAAACTTTTTTTCCTTCACTCCTCCTGTTTTGCTGAATTTGTTTTTCGTTGATCTTAGGACTCTGCACACTTTATCTCTGATAACCCGTGCTAAAGTGCTTGTGCTCTCTCCTTTAAACAAGGAAAAATTGGCTTACAACTCATTGGCATATTTAATGTAATTGTAAGTCCAAATATATAGTAACACTAGTACCGAGGGACTGTAAATTAAATGCTACAAGTGGGACTGCAGCACTCATTATGCCACCCACTGAAGTAGCCTTTTAAACATTATCTCTGGTCTGCCCATGCAGCCTGTAGTGCAGTTTTAAACTGTCATTTCCACCTGGCAAAACAAACCTTTTGCCAGGCCCAACCCTTCCTTTTTAAAACATGTTACCCACAGGATAGTCCCTAAACATATGCATATGCATCATAAAAATTCGGGGGCACTGTATTAAAAAAGTAGGACATGTGGTTTTAAGTTTTACATGTCCCGATAGTGAAAAACTTCTAAATTCGTTTTCCACTACTGTAAGGCTTACATCTCTCAGTGGATAACATTAGGTTACCTTATTACATTTAATAAGTGATAACCTTTGAGTGGGAGCAGGTAGGAATATCAAGTTTATAATCAAATGAATTGTAGTTTAAAATCCCCATTAATGGTAAAGTCAGATTTTAAGTCACAATTCTAAAAATGGCTCTTTTAGAAAGTTCAACAGAGCAAATTATATAGCTGACAGTTTATAATGCTGTTATTTACTTCCACAGACTAAGACCAAACTCCAAGATGTCTTGGTCTTCATAATTTATTATGTTAATTCTTTAGACATATTTCAAGAAAAATTATTTCGTTAAATTTTTTAGAACACAGATTTGGAAAACACTTCTTGTTTCCATTAACATAAAAACAAACTGACACAATGATCTAAATCAATTTCACAAAGTGGAACAAATAAATCATTTACAACAAAGTAAATTCCAAACAACAAAGTAAATTCCAATATTCAACCAGTCAAGGTTTACATAGCAACACTCCTCTCAGTTTATAGTTGTATTAATAATACATCCAGGGGTTGCTGACCAGCAGGGACAAATATTCAAGCTAAAGGGTGTACACATTTAAAAATAATCCCCTTTGGAGCTAGTCCTATTTCATACACTTGTTTCCTCAGTGGTAAAGCGTGCTGACGCGTTTCAAATCCCAATTTGATTCTTGGGATTTTCTTCAGGGCTAAGACTGGAAAGAATCTATAAATCAAAAAAAGAAGAGGAAAAGGGTTTGACTTAATTTACCCTTCCTAGTTTCCTGCATCATTAATGAACAGTATTTTGAGAAAGCACAGTACCTGCTGTATGTGTACTTTAAAGCGTCTTCTCATTAGGAGAGTAAATGTGCCGCTCGTGTTGCTGACCGTCCGGTCTGAAACACAAACGTATAACATTCATTGAACTACTATCCCTTATTCAAGTTGGGTTCTATATTTATTCATAGGACGCAAATGCCAATGGACTTACTTTCTTGCGAGCACTAGAAGGAATCTTATCAGGGACTTCTCTTTGTATTTGCAAATTTATGAAGAAACGTTCTGAAAGAATTAGATGCAAGTGAAAATCAATGTTTGTGTCCACACCAAGGGGTTACGTTTTATGCTTGCAGTTCATATAATCACAAGACTTACTTTTGAGGTGCTTTTAAAGTGGTCTTCGCGAAGATGCGTTGTGATTTCGAAAAAGATAAGCGCGAGTTACAGTCATTTTTTGTATCCGCACCATGAGCCTCTATTTATATGTGCAGTTTGTATAAGAGCACGAAGCAGTTAAGCGCACTTACTTTTTAACAGTTCGTTCAACCGTTAGTTTGTTGCGTGTAGCTCCGGCGTGTGGCTCTGACTGATCAGATGTTTGAGGCTTCCGGTTATCCAATTATGAGTTCGCGCAACTGGGGGACTTTCGTGATGCATTCTGGTCCTTGGGGTTTACAAATTGGCCATTGTGTTGAAAAAACATGCTTTGTCACATCTTTGCTTTAGCATGAAATTGTACATTAGGGACAGTTGTGAACCGAGACCAACAATATCCTTTTTTTCATCTTAGATTAAAACAAACAGGATTATGTTTGAGATATTTCTGACATCTCATTTAAATCTGTCATTGCACTATTGTACTTCAAAATCAAGTATGCCTCCTTTTGCAACAACAACGCTTCCACGTCTCCTCCTCTAGAGGTTTGTTTTATCACACACAATACTGTCCATTTCAAATCTCTCTCACTATGGTTTGCTTGCAAGAAATGGCTGACCATCGGGGCATTTACTACCTTTGTTCTTATTCGCGAGCGATGTTGGACAATTCTCAACTTGACTTCTTGATTCGCTTTCCCAATGTAAATTTTACGGCATGGGCAGATGATTGCAGAGACAACATTTTTCGTCTTACAATTCGAAAAGGTTTTGTGAACCCATTTGATGTTGTGCTCAAATTCAGAACCTTCCAGGGTAGATTCACAGGATACGAAATTACCGCATTTATGGTGGCCTTCAATTGGTTTCAAATTCCTTTGAGACAATAGATCTTTCTTTTTCAGTGGAGGTGTGATGTCTGCCCTCACCAGTTGCTGACCAATACTGGTATCTTTTTTCATGGCAAATAATGGTGGATGGAAAGGACATTCCAGATTTAGAAGGTGCCAATTTTTCAATATAGTTTGGCAAAATTTGTTCGTATGTGGCCCATAGGTGGATACACACACCAATTTCTCCATTGGTTGCTTGATTGTTTTCGGCAGAAGGCAATCTCTTGGTGTGAACCACGCTCTTTTCATGGCTTGTTTAAGCAATTTTCTGGGATATCCTCTGTCTCTCAGTTGGTCACAAAGTGCCCCCGCATTGATTTCAAAATCTTGTTTCCACGAACAGTTGCGCCTAATCCTCAATAGCTGTCCGTAAGGTAAATTATCCCTCAAATTCCTGGGATGTGAGTTTTTGTAATGGAGGATGGTGTTCTTATCAGTTGGCTTCCGATGTAGAGTAGTTCTGAGTTCGTTTTCGATGGGTCTCACTTCAACATCCAGAAACGTTAAGGATGTCTTACTTTTTGTCAGGGTGAATTTAATATCAGGATGTCTGCTATTGAGCCAATCAGAGAATCTTATTAAATCCTCTTCTGGGCCACTCCATAGGCACCAGATGTCGTCTATGTAACAATACCATTGTGTTAAACATTGTACAAATGGATTGTCCTTATGAATGAATTTGTACTCAAACCTGGCCATATAGAGAATCGCCATCTCTGGAGCGAAGGGACAGCCCATCGCAGTCCCTTTCGTTTGGATGTAAAAGTTGTCTTCAAATTTGAAATAGTTTTTCTTGGGAGCCACGGCTGCCAGTTGTAAAATTAATTCAATGTGTACCTGATGGGGTCTTTCACGATTTTCCAAATAGAACGCTATTGCTTCTAAGGCCTCATCCTGGGGGATCTGTGTATACAACGACACAACATCAAACGAAACAAGCCATTGATTGGAAGAATCAGGTTGATGGCCTTCGATCTTATTTATAAAATCCATCGTGTCTCTCAAATATGTAGGAACTTTTTGCAGGAAGGGTTTCAGAAAAATATCCACATACTTGGAAATTGGTTCCATCAATGAGTCACACCCGGACACAATGGGTCTCCCTGGTGGTTCAATCAATTGCTTGTGGATTTTTGGTAAGAAATAGATGACTGGAATCCTTGGATGCTTCTTATTCAGAAAATCATACTCTTTGGGTCATAATATTCCCAATTCCAGTCCCTCCAAGAAGACCGACTTGATGATTTCTTGTGTTTCTCATGTTGGATCATCTTTAACTTGTCTGTACCAAGCTTGGTTCTGTACTTGGTTCCGTCCTTCCTTCAAGTACATTTCTTTTAGCCACAGGACCACGACTACACCTTTATCGGCCGACTTGATCACTATCGAGTCGTCCTTCTTGAGGTCGTTGATGGCTTTGAATTGTTGTGTCGTTAAGTTGCTGGGATTAAATAACTTCTTGTTCTCAAATTGTTGTATTGTGGACAACACAACTTGTTCGAAGGCTACTATTTCCTTTGGGATGGTATGTACTGGAGGAATACATTTTGACTTATTTGCAAGGCCAGAAAATTCTTTTGGAGTGGTATTCTCCTTATTATAAAAAAATGCCTTTAGACGTGGGTCCCTTGCTCACTTTGCCACTGGATTCAAGCTAGCCTGGCTTATGAAGGGTGTTACCCAGAAACCGGTCCCAGGATGCTAGTTTCCGGTTCAGGGAAGACCTGGCTTGGCAGTTCGGGCTGGACTGTTCCGATGAGGCACAGGGTCAAGACAGATTTGCATATAGCTGGGTCTGAACTGAGGTGGCGAAGTGAGCTAAAGAATGATGATGGATTCAACCCAGATCTGTGACTGGGGGTGAGTGTCTGAAAAGTTTCAGCGCTCCGTCCATCATCTCCTTCTGTTTGCTCTGTTCGCCCTAAGTTGGCAGGGTATGCCCAGACGTGGGTCCCTTGCTCACTTTGCCACTGGATTCAAGCTAGCCTGGCTGATGAAGGGTGTTACCCAGAAACCGGTCCCCGGATGCTTGTTTCCGGTTCAGGGAAGACCTGGCTTGGCAGTTCGGGCTGGACTGTTCCCATGAGGCACAGGGTCAAGACTGATTTGCATATAGCTGGGTCTGAACTGAGGTGGCGAAGTGAGCTAAAGAATGATGATGGATTCAACCCAGATCTGTGACTGGGGGTGAGTGTCTGAAAAGTTTCAGCGCTCCGTCCATCATCTCCTTGTGTTTGCTTTGTTCGCCCTAAGTTGGCAGGGTATGCCCAGACGTGGGTCCCTTGCTCACTTTGCCACTGGATTCAAGCTAGCCTGGCTGATGAAGGGTGTTACCCAGAAACCGGTCCCAGGATGCTTGTTTCCGGTTCAGGGAAAACCTGGCTTGGCAGTTCGGGCTGGACTGTTCCCATGAGGCACAGGGTCAAGACTGATTTGCATATAGCTGGGTCTGAACTGAGGTGGCGAAGTGAGCTAAAGAATGATGATGGATTCTACCCAGATCTGTGACTGGGGGTGAGTGTCTGAAAAGTTTCAGCGCTCCGTCCATCATCTCCTTGTGTTTGCTTTGTTTGCCCTAAGTTGGCAGGGTATGCCCAGACGTGGGTCCCTTGCTCACTTTGCCACTGGATTCAAGCTAGCCTGGCTGATGAAGGGTGTTACCCAGAAACCGGTCCCAGGATGCTTGTTTCCGGTTCAGGGAAGACCTGGCTTGGCAGTTCGGGCTGGACTGTTCCCATGAGGCACAGGGTCAAGACTGATTTGCATATAGCTGGGTCTGAACTGAGGTGGCGAAGTGAGCTAAAGAATGATGATGGATTCAACCCAGATCTGTGACTGGGGGTGAGTGTCTGAAAACTTTCAGCGCTCCGTCCATCATCTCCTTGTGTTTGCCTTGGTACTGTAACTGGCAACGCTGGCAGGGGCAATGGGTGGTGCAAGCTGCAGTGACCTCCTGACAACAGTACTGGCACTTATTTAATTTTTTACAAATTAAGTACTGGGTTCACCTTGACAAGGATTGTGGTTGTTGCTTGTTCCACTCCCCTCATCCAATAACTTAATTTCTTACAGGCTGCCTAAATCATTCCTCAATGATAATTCAAGTAAACAAAGACAGAAATACCAGGTTATAAATGAAAATTAACACAAATGAGTTTACATAACTCTAATGTAAGTACTATGTCTACATCATTACAGAATCTTGAAATGTAAAGAAGTTGTGGGTATTTTTTCCTCTGAAAGGTGGCAACCCTACCTATTAGCAAGGGCAGTTCTGAACAATGTAAACAGGATTGTGTTGAATATTTTAACAAGTATTTACCATCAAGATAAATCTTCCTCTAAAAGCTGACCCGGCTCCCTAGAGGTAACCACGCATAGGGGCAAGGGAAAGTAACATTGCACTTACTGCAACTTTTTGTTTGGTCTGAAGAAAACATAATATTGAAAAATCACAAGCCTACTCTTTAAGCTGTGGTTTCCATATGATACGTAGTCTTCAGAGCTAGGTTTTCATTTACCACATCAGTGCATTCTGGGATTTGTACACTTGTAGCAGTTCAGCAGTATCACCGTGCTGGAAGTGTGCCAGTACTCCACAGTACACCATGCTGACAGTAATGTTCTGTCTAGGAAAGCAACCCTGGACAGGTACAAGGGTGTCAGAGCTGCAGGGTGGTTTTAGTTATTCTCTTCCAATCAGCCCCAAAATCTTTGATGCCGTTCTCTCGTAGGGGATGCTGCCCAGTTGAGGGGTTGGGTACCTACGGCAAGCTTTAGTCTGATTTCATAAGCGTGTGTCGAAGTACTTTTTTCTGCATCCTGAATTCGAACTCTCAGACCACAACAAGGTGAACAGGAGGACCACATGAAGACTAAACACTAAATGCAGAGCTTGCGGTTTTGGCCTGTTGTTCCCATAGAACATATGTTCACAAATTTATTGGCGTGTCCTGAATCAGCTGGCCAAATATTGGATATAAATGTGAAAGAATTACAATGGTAGTGGAGTTCAGAGGGCATATCTACTTGTGAAAGGAACACAGTTTGATCCATTGGAAGATTGCACAAGGCAGTTAATTTCATTGCAAATTAATGCTACCTATTTCAATTAAAGTTCGCTCACTGCCCAGTCTGATCATACACAGCAATTATACTTCTGCCTTTTAGGCTCCCACACTGTCCCCGCTACTACCTGGCCTATTGGCACAATGACTGCCCTTTCTGCTCATCCCCATTCTGCTCACACGATGCCCTTTCTGCTGTGCTTTGCCAATTCCACTCAGCCACTGCCCCCATTCACAAGCACACGTTGTTCTCTGTGCACCTTCCCCTTCTGCTCACACATTACTAGACTGGCCCAAGTGCTTGCTCTGTGTCCTCTCTTCTCTCTACCCCGTCTGCTTACACGCACTGCCCTCTCTGCCCCTTCTGCATACTTCATGACTTCTTTGCTCCCTGCCCAATCCTCTTACACACAGCCCCCTTTAATCCCTTTCCCTCTGCTCTTATATGCCCACTCTGCTTCCCAACCCTTTTGCTCACACACTACCCCATCTACCCACTGCCCTCTCTTTTCCTTGACCCTTCTCACACATGTTACTACTTGGACCCTACCTTTGCTGCTGCATAGACTGTCTGCTCTGCTCCTTGCCCGGTCAGCTCACACATTATCATTTCTGATCCCTGCCCCTCCTGCTCCCACCCTCCCCACTCTGCTTACTCCATGGCCCTCTTTAGTCTCTGCCTCTTCTGCTCACACCATGGCTTCTTTACTCCCTGCCCCTCTGCTCACACTCTCTCCTCTCTGGCCCCTGTTACTTCAATTCTGTTCCCTTTAGTTCCTGTCCTTTATAGTCACACATTACATTCTCTGCTCATTGCCCCTGATGAAGCAGATAAACTGCTGAATCCTTACTCAACACTTAAAACCAAATTTTGACACCTTTATAAAGAAAACAACAAACATGCGCAATTGATGCTCATTTATGTCGAAGAGCCTCGAGATGTAGATCATAAAGACACATAGGGGCCGATTCACAGAACTAATCTGAGATAAAATCCTAAACTTACTACTTTTGGTATTCACAGAAGTCATTTAGAAGTAGTAAAGTTAGTAATCCTAACTTTACTACTACTAACTTGAGGCAAAATCCTAAACTTACTACTTTTGGTATTCACAGAAGGCATTTAGTAGTAGTAAAGTTAGTAGTCCTAACTTTACTACTACTAAATGCCTTCTGTGAATACCAAAAGTAGTAAGTTTAAGATTTTGTCTCAGATTAGTTCTGTGAATCGGCCCTCTGTCGCTGCATCGTAAAAGCATGAAGAAAAGAGTAGACTAGATGTAAATTGCTTGTTTGAATAACATAACGTCGTGCTTACTAAGATTTCATGGTATTCTTTTAACGTGAAATAGAAATGTGAAAGTGATAACTCACGTGTGGTGGAAATTAATTAACCAGTCTTCTTTGGATAATGAGAGATATGTGAAGAATTAACAGAACTAAATGTAAATGAGATAACTAACTTAAAGAGATGCTTTAATGCTATTTGTGCTCATGTTAAAGTGTGCACCAACCGAGAAAAAAAAATGGTGTTGCACGTAAATGCTAATTCCGATTTCACTGAAACTTTTAGATAATGATCTTCACATATGTACTAATGAGAATTACTAGAGATGATTTAGTTCTCTTATCATTTGAAATGATTTTATATGTTGATACTTTTCAAATGTAGTAATGTGTGCAAATTGCAATAGAATCCAAATGCTTTATAAACTACCTAGACTTCATAAAGAAAATAGAGATGCAAACTTTAGCATGGAAAATATATTCCTATTAATTTATATCGTGTATTTCATGAACCAGGATCCACATTAGGCTTGCGTTTTCTTTCTTGTACTCAATTCTGTTCTCATGAGAATGCCTTATACATTTGCAATGTAGAATGATACTGTGCTTCTGAAGACAAGTTTCCATGCACATTCCAGAACTGATTGTCACTAAATTGATACAATGGGAACCTCTGCCGTGAGAAATTGCCCTTTTCAACTCACTCATGTGCCTTTACTGAAAGATGATTGTTCATATCTATACAATTGGAATACTTCGACAGCTTGATTTCCACCTTTTTTGCCATAAAAATATATCTTCTTCATGCTACATGACAATCATCCTAAACAAACTGACCAATGGACTGAGAGGTCTGATCTGATGAGGTGACCCAGAAGGGGCCTTCCCTAAACTAGAAAATTATATTATCTGTTGGATTGATGATCGGGCGCTGAGACATCCTCTTTGCCATTTGTTGGGCCACATTCTTTTTGCCACATTTCTCATGAGGCTTGCTTCCTATCGGACTGAGAGACAACTTTTCTTGCAGACTCTCCTGGCTGGTGCATCTGCTGTGTGCACTATTACCGGACTTCTTTCCACCTTGGGAGAGAATCTTTGAGCTGAGATGATCCATGTCCTTTCCTGAACTCTCCTTCTAGAACTTTGGTAATTGATGGCTCAAAGTGATAAATTTGATTACTCTGTACTCTTAATGTCCGATTTTAGTGTATTTACTTCCAAAATATACTGATAAAATCTAACCATTTATATATCCTGTTTCTGTCTCTCTATAACTGGTCTCCAATAATTGATTGTGCATTTCTGTAGTCTAAATGAGGGATGAGATTTCAAATAGAGAGATCTCTAGTGAACAGGTCTTTATGTTATTATTTTGTATAGCTTAAACTGAGTTACTTGTTTGTATGATCCTAGCTCGTCTAAATTTATTCAGGAGATTTGGTTTAGCAGTAATAATTCTGTACCTGTATAGTGTAGTATTGAGAGTCATATACATGCATCTAATTACTAGATTATAAGTCAGTTAACCAATTTGTGGTCCTCATTGGATAGCTAGATAGCCCTTATGTGCGACCCCTCTCGGCACAGTTCAAGTTCCATCGAAGGGATAAGTAAATGACTTTGAGGTGTAGTGTCAGGCAAACTTGATATCACAGTAAATGGGCCTACTGGCGCTACAGCACCCCTTTGCACACTCACTACCCTCCGTCCCTGACTCTTATGAGAACACTTCTCATTCAGCTAATACACTGTCCTCTGCTTCTCGGCTCCTTGTCCCTTCTGCTCATACACTGCCCTGTCTGCACCATGCCTCTTCTGCTCACACAATGCCCTGTCTGCACCATGCCTCTTCTGCTCACACAATGCATGTCTGTACCCTGCCTCTACTGCTCACACACTGCCCTCTCTGCTCCTTGTCCCTTCTTCTCACACACTTCCCTGTCTGCACCCTGTCTCTCCTGCTCACACACTACCCCGTCTGCACCCTTCCTCTTCTGCTCACACACTCCCGTCTGCACCCTGCCTCTTCTGCTCACACACTGCCATTTCTGCTCATACCATGCTCTCTTTGGTCCCTCCTCACTCTGCTCATACTTTGCCTCTCTGCTCTCTGCCACGCCTCCTCGCGCAGTGTCCCCTCTGCCAATACACTGCCCTCTCTGCGCCTCTCTTCTTTGTCTCCAGGGCCTGACTGATGGGTATGATGATGATGGTGTTCGCAAACACTTAGTTGCCCTGAAGGGTGTCTATGTACTAAAGAGGTAACCTAAGCAAAGCAACCGAGAGCCTTTAATTGAAAAAGAATAGAAGAAAAAAACAAGGTCTTTATTTTTGGAATGAAAGATGATGCAGGTGGCTATTACAATATTTGGCTGCTATAAAAGGAAACTCTCTGCTGTCTCTTGTGTAAATTGTGTTCATGCAATCCTGGTGGCCAAACAGAAATATAATTTGACCTTAAATCAGACAGTCCAATTGGAGAGACACATGGCACATGGCGCTGCGGGGCTGGACCTGGGTTTCAGGGGAGCAGGTTATTTGGTTCAGGTGTAGATATGACATGGGACTTACCTCTGTTTGAGCTGGAGTATAATCTTCATGAGGTCCTCCAGTCCATCTTATTGCAGTCTGAGAGTTCAGATTCTATATGTGTCTGGTTGACTGCAGTGCCAACAATGAAAAGCGAAAAGGGACTAGTGTCAGAAAACGGTAAGCTTAGCCTACCTATTGGGCCATCATTCTGTTAGTTTACATAACCTATGGTTTTACTATTTTTTTAGCTTTGCTGACTCATATGTGTTGCACACAAAACCCTCAAAATGGTGGATTATTGCATTGTGAAAACTTCGCAATTGAAGGTTTAAGATATTTAAGAAATGAGCAAACACTTTGGGGCCGATTCCGATTCGGGCCGGAAATCTCCCCGACCGAGCCGGACCCGGAGAGATTTCCGACCGAATCGGACCCGTGCAGTCCGACCGAACGAGTACGATGCGCACGTATGCCATCGGACTCGAGTCGGTCGGACTCCCATTGAAGTCAATGGGAGCCTGTCGTACAACGCGTACGCGGGCTCCCATTGACTCAATGGGTGCGATGCGGACAAGTGCGCCCCCTACAGCGTGTACACGGCGAAGCGATTCGTGCCATACACGCACAGGTAGGGGGGACCCATGGGTCCCCCCTGTGTGTGACTCGCGTATCTACGCGTACAGGGGGGTCCGACACGGACCCCCAAAGTACGGCTCCGACAGCTCTTTCGAGCCAGAGTGCGCGGCTCGGTCGGACTGCTCGCCGGCGCGCATCGTACTTACCCGGCCGGGGAACGTCTCCATTGCGCGGTGCGAGTCGTGTCCGTGGGAGTCGGTCGGTGCGGTTCGACCCGGGATCGAGTCGGTCGGAGTGGTCGGGATGCCCGGACGAGTCGGTCGGCGAATACGCATCGTACTCGCTCGCCCGGACGCGCGTACGGATTGGTCGGGAAATAGGGCTCCGAATCGGATCCGGTTAAGCCGAATCCGATTCGGAGCCCTACCGGCCGAGATCGGAATCGGCCCCTTTGTTTTTCTTTCACCTGCATGTCATGATGAAGGGCTCTCTTCCCCCACACCTCCGTTAAATATGGGGATGTTTTGTGCACTTTTATTAACTTCCCTGCACTTTTTAACTTTTACCCGTGTACACGGCGAAGCGATTCGTGCCGTACACGCACAGGTAGGGGGGACCCATGGGTCCCCCCTGTGTGCGACTCGCGTGTCTACGCGTACAGGGGGGTCCGACACGGACCCCCAAAGTACGGCTCCGACAGCTCTTTCGAGCCAGAGTGCGCGGCTCGGTCGGACTGCTCGCGGCGCGCATCGTACTTACCCGGCCGGGGAACGTCTCCATTGCGCGGTGCGAGTCGTGTCCGTGGGAGTCGGTCGGTGCGGTTCGACCCGGGATCGAGTCGGTCGGAGCGGTCGGGATGCCCGGACGAGTCGGTCGGCGAATACGCATCGTACTCGCTCGCCCGGACGCGCGTACGGATCGGTCGGGAAATAGGGCTCCGAATCGGATCCGGTTAAGCCGAATCCGATTCGGAGCCCTACCGGCCGAGATCGGAATCGGCCCCTTTGTTTTTCTTTCACCTGCATGTCATGATGAAGGGCTCTCTTCCCCCACACCTCCGTTAAATATGGGGATGTTTTGTGCACTTTTATTAACTTCCCTGCACTTTTTAACTTTTACCCGTGAACCCTCGGTGGAAGTGGTGAAGTTTCAATTTTCTAAGTGTCTTCTGGGAAGAACTGGCTTTTCATGGAAAATCATTTTTCACAACAATGAAATAAATATGTTTTAAATATTTCTTATTTTTGACGCTAAAGGAGGCGGTGAGAACTATAGACAACTTTAAAGAATATGTTGTTTCATTTAACATCTCCCCTGCACTCGCACCTATTGTGAAAATGGGCAGTTTTTGTGCACTCATCTATGGTTACTACCACACTTACTTCTACTTCATGTAGGTGTAACTTAAGATGTTCAAAAAAGGTGTTAGTAAAGCTTTGAATGCCAGTGAACGCCCACAAAGTTGTGACTTTGTGAGTGTTGCTCATATTTACAAGGGAAAATCTTCTGCCAGGAGAAAGCCTGCTAGGCATTGTTTGTGGCTGTAATTCACGCACACCTGGTAGAAATTCCACAATTGTAACTCCCAGCTCCCCTTGTAAAAATTCTGCTTATGCTAATTTTGTGAATTAGCATTTTACATGGAGAAATTCTATTTTTCTCATTTATTAGTTTGACTTAAATATATAAAATGTTTCAGAATTCAGGTCCTATCTTTACTTTTGCCTCTATTATACAAGTTCAGGCACTCTGAAAACAGAGACATTTTTGTGTAAATAGATGCACTTAGTTCATTCAAGAGCAGGAGAGGCACTCTTCTAATTAGCGATTGAGGAGACGATATGGGCGGGGGTGCCGGACTAGCGGGGGAGCCGCAACCTGTACGTCGCTTCCTCTCCCCTGCCCCCCTCGAGATGAAGCAGGCCTTGGAACCTCCCGGACCCGACCAGCCACCCCGCCGCAGGCCTTTAATTACAAAAGGCAACCGGCAGCCTACGGTCAGAATGACAGCAGCGGATTCCAAGGGCGATGACCTCCGTGGGTGCCCTGAGCACTGCCTGACCTCAAGATGGAGGTCGGACTGACCTGAATCTGTCCGTCCTCGTGACCATGGCCTGCGTGGACCTCAGGCCTTTGCGAACGGCCCCCCTGCAAGGTAGAGATCAGCCTGTGGGGCAAATTCTTGTTCAATCGAATCGTAGGAGCTTGGGGGGCTTAGATGACAGTGCTGACATCTAGATAAGCCCTTCCTGACTTCAACATGGCGCCCAAGATGAGACATGCCTGACCCGGACTTGGCGCCCGCCGTACAGTAGATGAGCAACATGCAGGAGTAAAGCTACTGTAAGATGGCAACAAAGCTACATACCCTTTCCTACCATACCATCCTCATCATCTCCAAGCCCCCCCCCCCCCGTTTCTGGACTCAAAACTTTTCGGTCACTTCAAGATCTTCATTCTAAATCCGGTGGAACCCGAACCACATGGCCGATTCCCAGTGGAGCTGCACCGACAGCTATAGAGGAGATTGGCTCCGGCGCACCGCTATGGACATCTCCAACTCGGGGATCCCTCCAGACCCAAGACCACCACCCTTGAGTGCAACACCACCTGAACACCTGGCTGAACGATGGCAAGAATTTCCTGCTCTGTAAATATGTAATATATAATTGTCTAAGCCTAATCGCTGTTAAATTGTAATCTTGAGTGAATTTGCCATTTGTATATATATCTAACTCTAACCACTAGTACATGTAGTAGACCTTTGTACTTACTACCATTTCTATGTGATTTTAGAGTTTATCTGTTTGTATCTCTTCCTTGAGTGACTTTACAACTTGTACATTTGCAATTTTTCCCTCCTTTCACTCCACTTGTATATTTGCAATTTTTTCTGTTTGTATCTCTTATGTAACTCATGTAATCCAAAGTCCTTATGTAACGCAACTGGTTCTTTTGTAAAGCGCTCTGACACCTTCGGGTAATGTTCGCGCTATATAAAATTGCATTAAATAAAATTCAAAAAATTCTGTTAGGCTAATGGTTTCACATGCCTGACAAGAATACCTGACAGTGAGAGATGAATTCCACAGATTAAAGCCTGTTAGAATAGCACAATAAATCAGACCTCTTCATGAGATCATAAAATGCACTAACTAGTGGTCCCTTTCAAGTGCATCAGTAACTGAGAGTTGTTTCAGTCTTATGCACATCACAAAAGTAAAATGTAAGTGTAATGTTGTTTGTTTTTCTACTCTAATCACATTATTTATTCGCATCACACTCCAGCATTAGGAGCTAATACTCCTTATTAGTATTTACAATGTTAAAAACAACTCAATAATTTTTGCCATTTTTGCTCCGATATATGATTTGTGAACAAATGTTTAAACAATACTAAGGATTACTTTTGAAAAACTACGGTTAAGTTACAAATTTAGTCAAGTGTGCTGGATCATTGTGTTGTTTTTAGATTTGAGAGATATTGCATATCTCGGGAGACTTAGGGGTATTGAGTCTCCGGTCCTTAGCACCTGAATGTCTTGATACAAACCTCCTTACTAAAGATAGGTGCAATCTGTTTTGCCTCAATCCCCTTCCAATTTGCATTGCAGTATTTACAATGTTGGTTGTACATTTTAAAATGTTTGAAGGATGAGAATTGAGGAGTGTGGTCAGCTCTCTACTGATGGGCCTTCTCCACTGCCACAGTGGCATCCTATGGCCTCACCAGGCTTGCAAAATCCAGATGGGCAATACTACCACCGTATTCTTACATGGCATGGGCTTGGATTTCTGTTGGTAAGGGCAGAGGCAATCATACCGCCATCTGTTAGCTCGTACCCCACCTCTGACACTGCTTTGTGATTCCCAGCCTGGCAGCGACACCTTAGCAGAGAGAAGCTACAGTCTCCCGTCACAAAGTGAAGAACCAAAGTAGAAAACCATGCAGATGCTGTGCAGAGCTCTCCTCTGTTTTCCCACTCTACCCATACCTTCCCCAGTTAAGCAACAAGAGATGCAAATGAAAACCGCTACCCATGCCTACGCTTGGTTAAGGCTTTCCACAGTAAATGGAAACCAGAAAATTTCCTTTCACATGTACTATAAAAGGAGAGGGTTGTGAATACAATTATTTGATTGCTGATGTGTACCTGTCAGGCTCCGAGCTGGCTCTTTCATCCTTCCTAAGCTTTGCATGAGATCCCTCTGAAGTGGCAGCTGCAGAGCACAGCAGTTGCTATGTGTTAAGCAATGGCATTTCTAGAGGGAACGTGTCCTTAAAATGCACTTTGAGTATATGCAGATGATATATCAAAACTCATAACTGCATATCTGGGATGTCTGGAATTTAACTTCACCACTGGTCTCTTTTCTTCATGTCTCCATATATTCTGCAAATTTGGCTCAAGTCACATTTTTGAATGAAAAGCTACAAATTAAATATCATGTTACATTATAAATGATAATGGTTGTGGTGCTATAGGAATGTGGGCTGTTGGGAGAACATAGAGTCAGAACTCCTCATTATAGTTTTAGACAGTTATTTCAATTTGGGCCTGAACAAATATGATGACATTACCCCATCCTGATGGAACTCCTTTGACTTTCCATGCCTGCCCACTCCATCTTCAAAACCATCGGCATCATTTACAAAGGCATCATGACCAGCACTCCTGCTCATCTTGCAAACAAGCTCACCATCTCTGGTGGCTCTCGGCACATCCACGGTCAGGGCACTATCAGACTGCAGACTAAGAAGTGTTGAAAAAAATCAAGCCTGCAGGCCTTTTCCTTCTATACACCCAGGATCTGGAACAACATCCCAGTATCCATCAGGGCACTGCAATGCTGCTCCAATCTAGGAAAGATTTAAAGACGCCCCTATTTAAAGAACACTACATCACAATGCATTAACAAACAACAAACCAACCAACCACCTCTCCTATCACTCATTGACTTTATGTTTGTGTTTGACCCTCTACAGTTCTCAGCTGTCTTTTGGCTATATTTGTGCTATAGAAATACTACATAATATATACATATATACAAACATACACAAATACATACAATCCGAGCTTCATTAATGCTTCCCATATCTGTACTGGTGTCATTGGCTTAGGAAACCTGTGCAAAGACAGCTACAGAAGACAGAAATGGCAACTTAGAGAAACAAATGAGCCCAAGTGGCAGGACCTAATCAATGCACCTGTACCCAGAGCAGAGCTAAACATCACAAAAAGTCTGGATAAAAAAGACAGAAGAGATACCTTAAAAAGCTGGATTCTCTCTAGTGCAAAAATCATGAGTGAATACAGCTAAATATTGCTTTAAGTTACCAGAAGGATATTCTCAGGGTTAAAAAAAATCCTTTAAAGTATACATCCTGGCACTGACTCAAAACCGTTGAGCTTTTTAAAGGATAATCAAAATGAGCCGCACAGGTTTACAGCTGGTGTCTCCGTTTCGTAGCAGTGAACTTTTTGAAGCTTAATGGAAGTTGAAGTCAGTGCAGGATTCTGCACTTAGATTTTTGGGCTGCACAAGAAGGAATTAGGTAGGCTGCCCCCATAACTATGACAGTGACCTTGCAGTCTCCGCTTACTGCCTCTGCTTCTGTTCTCTATATCCTTACCATGTTTCAATAGTTCCTGAGTTCAAAAATCTCTTCTTCTAGCTTTGTTACCCTAGTCACACACTGCACACCAGTACTCTTTGTTTCCAAGTAAACTTTGAGTTTCCATAACCACCTATTTGCCATCTGTCTGCTTTAACCTCCTATTGCTGCCCAACATAATTAACCTAAAGACCATAAACTTCCTTTAATATGCAGCGCCACCACGTCTGGTGTAGATTTGAACCAGAATGCTTGGTCATGCTTGGCTTTCTATGGTGTTGCCCTCCATCTGATAAAAAATATCCTTTCACGTATGTGCTTTGGGGATGTTTGCTGTAGTTTTAACACCTAGATTTGCCCATAGGATATATGGCTCAATTTAAAAAAGGCATAGCTACCAAAGCAGAGACAAACATTCTCCCATCACAACCCTTCCAAACTGTGTAACATAAGTCACTAATACGACTGAATGCATATAAAAGGGCAGCAAGTGATTATCAGGTATATAAGGAGGGTTTAGTAAAACAAACAATCACCACACTGTCAGATGAAGAGATGATGCAAATGCTAATTAAGTGGATTATTTACCAGTTAATGACTCGTAGACTTGGTTAAAATTCAAGAACTTCAGTTGAGTGAGAGGTATGATACATTATTAAAAAGCTTCAAGCTTGTCAAACTAACATAGATTGCGTGTTCACACAATGGCTGACGTGAGGAAAACAGATAAACTTGCTGCCTCCAATAGGACATCTGCCCTTAATGCATATGCCCATCTGCCCATCTGCACAGTTAATGCATATGCAGTCATCTTTACAAATGAACAATGATCAACTACTCCACTGAACTGTGGCTCTTTTTCTGAGATTGGACTCAAGTGTAAGCAGGCTATGCAATGTTGGTGTAAATGCCAATGGACCTAAATTCTCTAGCAGTTGAGGCTTCATGTACCACAGCGCTGCTGAGCAGTGGTGCACGGTCCATTTTATACTGGGCCACACAGAATGGTTGATGTGTCTTCGTGCAAGAGAGACTGAATTCCCATGAGAAGACAAAATGTACCAAAATGGAAGCACTTAAGTGGGAGCCAAAAATGAGCAAATAAATATTTAAAACAGAACAAAATGACTCGAGAGAGTGGAATAACTACTGCTCAGGTGTTCTTGTTATTTCTTGAAGTTACTGTGTTATTCTTGAGTGAGCATAGAACTGTAACATGTGTGGTCCTGGTTCACAGTGGTTTCACTTTGAGGATTATCAGGCAACTGGAAAGAGTTTATGGCTGCAGTGTAGGTCGAGAGTATTATCTGCCAGTGATAAACAAAGAGGAGGATTTCAATCTCAGCAGTCCAATGCATAAGATTTCCATAAAGCTAGCATTGCCAGTCAGTGAAAGGACTTCCCTAAAATGATATCTTCAGCATAAAAGAAAGCATAACACTCAGGACATCCTATAAAGTCTGACATGAGTTTAATGCAAAATAGCCAGCTAGCTATCAAAAATAATGCAAGGCAGTTGACAGTTCAGTGAACCAGAACTTCACCCATGATCAGTTGAAGCATATAATGCTGAATTCCTTACAATTGTTACACATTTTTATACATTTTCTCTCAGTGCAAATGGATAGGAGCAGGCCACGTGAGAATGTAGGAAATCAAAGGTAATGACCAAAGAGGAGGTGCCAGGATCTTCTTGTAGGAATGAATGTGAGAAGTTCTTGGCTGTGTGTTGCAAGTTACAGTAAAGGAGCTGACTCCACTACTTTCTAAACTTGTTTATTTGTTCTGCCACCTCAGAACGAGGCTACTTTTTACTTAATAAAATGTAACAGCACACAAGAAGCTACACAGTAGCATTAACATTTTCATAGTAAACATACAAGCATTGAGGCACTTATTTGGGTAAATTCACTTTCGCAGATCCCGCCTTTATTTCCCGGAGGTAAAACCTCTACAGCAATTTACTAGTGAGCTGCCTTAGGATTTCAGTTTTAATCTCTTCATTGTCACTGTCTTCGTCATCGTCAAGTGTATTAAGGGAATAAGCATGGAAAATACCTTTATCACTGCAAGCACATTGGATGATTGTTAGAAATGGGGGTCTCTAGTTGGCAGAGGTAGGTACCTTTGTCCAAATAAGGACCTTTGCTTCTAGTTAGGGTAAGGGGGATACACTTCTAAAATAACCCCTGCTCACCCCCTTGGTAGCTTGGCACGAGCAGACAAGCTTATCTCAGAGGCAGTGTGTAAAGCATTTGTGAACACATACAGTAATACAGTGAAAACACTACAAATGGACACCACACCAGTTTAGAACAATAAGTATTCTTTATCTAAACCAAAACAAGACCAAACGACAAAAATCCACAATACAGTAATACAAATATGACTTTCAGATGGTAGAAATAGTTCAGTTCAAAGCAAATTGCAGATGCAACACTTTTCACACAAAGTACCTGGGATGCGTCACGCAAACAAACAAAACGGGCCGCAGGGAAGGTGATGCGTCGGTTCCTTACACTCAGGGAAGGTGATGCGTCGGTTCCTTGCTCCGGGGGAGGTGATGTGTCGGTTCCTTACTGCTGCGCAGGGAAGGTGATGCGTCGGTTCCTTACCGGAGAGGAGGTGATGCGTCGGTTTCTTACTGCGTGGGGAGGTGATGCATCGGTTTCTTACTGCGTCCCCCAACGATGCGACAAACTTGGCGCCTTGCTGCGATGCGACGATCCGGGACGATGCGTGGATTCTTCCAGCTCCCAGCGGAAAACAGTCGATAGAGGTCCAAAACAACAGCAGGCACCTCTTTGCAGGTCAGAATTCCCAGCAAGGAAGTTCAGGGGAGCTGGTGGTGAAGTCTTTTTGTCCCTGAGACTTCAGAACAGGAGGCAAGCTCAGTTTCAAGCCCTTGGAGATCTTCCTCAAGCAGGGACACAGCAAACAGCAAAGTCCTTTTCTCCTTTCCTTGGCAGCAAGTAGCCACTGCAGGCCAACCCCAGACAGCAAACAGCACAGGGTTAGTATTCCTCCTCAGCTTCTACGGCTCTTCTCCTTGGCAAAGGTTTCTCTTGATTCACAGAAGTGATCTAAAAGTCTGGGGTCTGGGCCCCTCTTTTTATACCCAAAAATCCTTTGTTCTCTGAAGGCAGAGAGTGTCTGTACCCAGCCAAAACCAGTTCTGTGGGGCACTTTGCAAGTGCACAACAACCTCCATTGTTAGTGTGAGCCCTGGCTCCAGACACACCACAAGGGGGCGGAGCCATCATTGTAGAAGCCAGGCACAGCCCTATTCAGGTGCAGGTGCTACTCCTCCCACCACTCCAAATGCAGACCAGGCCTATTCAGCCCAGCCCTGACTCATCAGGCTCTCTGGAGCCACTGTTCCTCCCCAGCCCCTGACACTCCAAAGCCAGACATGCAATACACAAACCTAGCAGAGTCACCCTGGATGGCTAGGCAAGAAAATACCTACTTTCTAAAAGTGGTATTTTCAAACACAGAATGTAATAATCAGCCTCACTAAAAGATGCATTTTAACATTCTGAGTCCAGGCATACTAAACCTTATTTTTCTACCTTGTTCCCAGGGCCAGTTATGTTTATAAGATGGTATAAACAAACTCCCCATTCTGCCCTATGGGAACAGGTAGCCTTGCAATAGTGAAAAACGAAATTGGCAGTATTTCACTATCAGGACATGCCACCCACATCAGGGCATGTCCTACCTTTCACATACAACGCACCCTGCCCACAGGGGTACTTTGGGCCTACCTTAGGGGTGACTAATATGTAGAAAAGGGAAGGTTTAGGGACTGGCAAGTGTGTGCACTTGCCAAGTCGACATGGCAGTGCAGACTGCACACAGGCTCTGCAATGGCAGGCCAGAGTTACATTTTACAGGCTGCTTCTGTGGGTGGCACGATCAGTGCTGCAGCCCACTAGCAGCATTTGATTAACAGGCCCTGGGCACACACAGTGCACTATACTAGGGTCTGACAAGTAAATCAAATATACCAATCATGGAATCACTAATCCATAACAACAATTTACAAAGGGAGCACTTGCACTTTAGCACTGAACAGCAGTGGCAAAGTGCCCAAAGCATCTAGACCAGCAAAACGGAGTCCAACATACAGCAAAAACACAGGAGGCATAGGCAAAAAATGCAGGGGAGACCCACGCCAATGGTGCCAGGTCTAACAATGATATATACTCTCATCATGATCAGAACAATCGCAATCACGAGTTCAAAGATTTTCATTCCCCAGTTCTCGAATATCACTGACAACCAAGTCCAGATGCCACTCATGTTGAAATCAAAGCCATTTTGAATTTTATGTCAGTTTTTTTCAAACACTATCCTTAATATGCTCTGTCTGTTCATGTATTGTAAGAAATTGGGTTACTGGTTGAGGGGGTGAGACCCTACTCAAGCAGCAACCACAATCCTTTTCAGGGTGAAGTCACAAGCAAATACCAAATGTAACTGTGCTCAACCCTCTGGTAGCTTGGCACAGAACAGGCAGGCTTAACTTAGGGGCAATGTGAACATTATTTTTGCAACAGTTCAAACAGTAACACAGTGAAAACACACCACAAAAAGGATCCCAAGCCAGATTAGGAATTTTAATAAATAAATCAAGACTAAAACAACAAACATCCAATCAGTAGAATCAGAGATATGCAACTTTAAAGATTTAGGTGGAAATAGTGCCGAAAAGCACAGAGCGACACTTGTTGCTATCTGGTCGTGCGAGACCGGCTGAAAGTCACAGGTTCAGGTCGACCGCGGTGGAATACGGGTCAGATACAGGGGCCAATTTAGTCCCACTGAAACAGTTACCTTCAAAATCCAGCTCAACGAGTTCTGTTCATGGTGGAAGGGGCCACGAGGAGCAGGGAGAGCATTGCAGAAGCGCCTTCAACCAGCGTGAAATTCCTGCCTGCATCGTGGATGGTCCTTGCTGGAGCTTCAGGGTGGCGGTCACCATGCGCTGTCGATGCTGTGGATCTTGTGCTGCCCGGCGTCTTTTGTGGTCTGTAGCACAAAATGTTTGGTTTGCCGGCACGTCGTACTGGTGGGCGGTGTGGGAGGCAAGATCTTGGTGCAAACTGGCCCGTTCGCAAAGAGCCCAAAAACTTAAAGGGGGCTCAAATGAGGCCACACCTAGGGTCCAGGACCTGAGGGGCACCGCGTAGGGGTCGGTAATTCACTCCTGCAGAGGCCAGAAGGGCTCAGGCAGGTCTGGGCAGCAGGCCAGCTGGGCAGTTGCAGGGAGCCTCTGGAGCTTATGTACCTGTAGCTCAGAACAGGTGGTCAGCTGGCTGACCCTTAAAGTCATTTCAGCCTGAGACGAGGGGTGCAGGTCCAATTTTCCTTTGCAGTGAGCAGGGCAGCAGAGCAGCAGAGTAACAGGGCAGCAGAGGGAAGTCCTTCTGGCAGCAAAGCAGCATAGCCCCCTCCTGAAGAAACCCTCGGCGGACCCCACCGACCTCAAAAACTACAGACCCATCTCCCTGCTCCCGTTCCCAGCGAAAGTCATCAAGAAACCCATCAACAGCCAACTCGCCACCTTCATTGAAGAGCACAACATCCTCGACTCCTCCCAATCCGGCTTCAGAAAAAAACACAGCACAGAAACCGCCCTCCTCGCCGCAACAGACGACATCCGCTCCCTCCCGGACAGAGGAGAAACAGTAGCCTTCATCCTCCTCAACCTCTCAGCGGCCTTCGACACAGTCTCCCACCGCACCCTAACACGCAGACTCCACGACGCAGGGATCCGTGACAAGGCCCTCGACTGGATCCACTCTTTCCTCTCCGCAGAACGCAGCGGGTCAGACTCCCTCCTTTCCTCTCGGACCCTACACCAACCACCTGCGGAGTCCCCCAGGGGTCCTCCCTCAGCCCCACGCCCTTCAACGTCTACATGGCTCCGCTCGCCCCCATCGTCAGAACCCACGGACTCAACATTGTTTCATACGCAGACGACTCCCAACTCATCCTCTCCCTATCCAACGAACCCAACGCAGCCAAACACAACTTTCAAGAAGGCATGAAAGCTGTCGCCAAATAGATGAAAAGCAGCTGCCTACAACTCAACACTGACAAAACAGAACTACTCATCATGGGCCCACACCCCGACGCCTGGAACGACACCTGGTGGCCCCCACCCTCGGAAGCCCACCCACCCCACGGACCACGCATGCAACCTTGGAATCATCCTGGACTCCGAGCTCAAAATGGACCACCAGATCAACTCCGTTGCTTCCTCCTGCTTCCACACCCTCCGCCTCCTACATAAGACCTTCAAATGGATCCCCCTCGAGCACAGAAAGACCGTCACTCACACCCTCGTCACCAGCAGACTTGACTACGGCAACGCACTCTACGCCGGAATAAACAAAAACCTCACCCTCAAGCAACAAAACATCCAGAACGCCGCCGCAAGATTGGTCCTCAACCTGCCAAGACACTGCCACATTTCCCAGCACCTGCGCACACTCCACTGGCTCCCCATCGAGGCTAGAATCACCTTCAAGATTCTCACCCACGCACACAAAGCCCTCCACAACATCGGACCAGCATACCTGAACAGCTGACTCAAATTTCACGAAGGACCCTATGATCATCCCAGCTCTCCTACACCGTGGTCCCCCGTGCCAGAAAGACCAGCTCGGGAGGCCGCTCCTTCTCCTTCCTCGCGGCCAGAGCCTGGAACGCCCTACCGCTCCACCTCAGACAGACAACATCACTCCACATCTTCACGAGAAACCTCAAAACTTGGCTCTTCGATAGACCTCCTCCTTGATGGACTGGAACCTGCACCTCCCCTCCTCCCCAGCGCCTTGAGAACCTTAGGGTGAGTAGCCGTGCTTTAACAAACACATGATTGATTGATAGCTGTCCTTTTGTTGTAGCCACAGGTCCAGGAGTGCACTAAAGAGTTTGTGTCAGAGGTCCAATATTTATACCTGGTGCCTCCTTTGAAGTGGGAGAAGCTTCTAGAGATTTTCCTTTTAAGTTCATAGGTTTCTTGCCTCCCCTGCCCTGGCTCCATACTAACTACAGAGGGGATGCAATCCTTTGTGTGAAGGCCGAACACAGCCTATTCAGGTGCAAGTGGGGCTGTGCCTAACTCTGCCCTCTCATCCTGTCAGTGATGGCCCATCCAAGCACACCGAAGTTCTCTATTGTGTGTTGCTCTCTAGAAGGAATACACAAAGACCATCTGACAACTACACCCAGTCATGTGAGACAGACTGCAGGCACTAAATGGCTAAGGCAGGAAAATGCCAACTTTCTAAAAGTAAATAACAAGTCAGGTGTGAGCACGTGAGGTCAACCATATTACAGAGTGGGCTCATTGAAATTGAACATTAAAGTTGAGCTGTTTTTCATCTGTTTCAGTGACTCCTGACGAAGAGCCGTCAGGCTCGAAATGCATTGGGTAAAATTTCAATGAGCCCACTCTGTAATATGGTTGACCTCACGTGCTACTGTTGAAAGCCTGGATGGGCAGCAGCAGGCATTTGAAACTGGTGAATAAAATATTCAGGTACAACCATCCTGTCTCCATGGTGATTAAATAAGTAAGAAGATTGGACGATAAAGTGTTGAAAAAATATTTTGGTATACAGCGTCAAATATGGTTAACTCAGGAGGAAGTGGTCTACGTCGAGGGGTTATTCCCCATTTTGCAGTGCGACAGGAGGGTGCGTGAGTGAAGTGCCCGTGTTTTGTGAACTTTCTAAAAGTGGCATGTTAGACCTGCCATCATTAGGGTGGTCTTCCACCAAACATTTGCCTGCTTACCTCCTCTTTTCGCTACATCTTTTTGTTGGCCTTTTGGACTCTGAGCACTTTACCACTGCTGGCCAGTGCTAAAGTGCATGTGCTCCCCCTTAAACATGGTGACATTGGTGTATCCATGATTGGCATATTTAGTTTACTTGTAAGTTCCTTGTAAAGTGGTATACCATATACCCAGGGCCTGTAATCTAAATGCTACTAGTGGGTCTGCAGCACTGGTTGTGCCACCCACACAAGTAGCATTTCAAACCTGTCTCATGCCTGTCATTGTAAATCCTGTGTGTGCAGTTTACTGCCACTTCGACTTGGCATTTAAAACCACTTGCCAAGCCTTTTAATATACACAAGTCACCCCTAAGATTGCCTCTACGTAGCCTAAGGGCAGCATGTTGTGGAACTCAAAAGTAGGACACACACTTTTAAGTTTTACATGTCCTTGTAGTGACAAACAGCTACATTCGTTGTTCACGAGACCTACTCCTCTCATAGGCTAGCATTGGGAATTCCTTAATACACTTTTAAGATGTAATTCCTGATTAGGAAGGAGTAGCTGCATCATGGTGCATATATTTAGAATGGTAATGATAAATCCTTTTTACTGGTAGGGTTGGATTTAACTTACTGTTTTAGAAATTCCACTTTTAGAAAGTGTACATTTCTCATGCCCTTTCTGCAGCCTGTCCCCAATCGACTTCTGGGGTGGGTGACAGCTACACTTTGTGCATTTCCTCTAGACATTCGCAAACACAGGAAGGGTGGGTGTGACAGATAACTCATCTGCATTCATCTTCACTCTGATAGCCCTACCTGGGCAGGAAGAGGGAGGGGGAGCTGACACTTACACCTGAACAGGCAATGTCCTATTTCCCACACAAAGGGCTGATTACCCCCTACTGATAGCCTGGAGCCTGATGTGGGACGAAAGGGGGACCTGTGCACTTCAAGGGCCTGCTTTGAAGTCACCCCACACTTTAAAGACACAACTGGGTATAAGTACAGGTGCTCTGACCATACCAAGACAGGACACTACTGGACTTGTAAAGAACTCTGCCAGGAGTTAAGACTGCTGTGCTACAAGGATTGCCACTCTGCTTGACTGCTGCTCTGGAAGAACTGCTTTTCTGCTTTGCTGGGCTGCCCTGCTGCCTGCTGATCTCTGTCCTGCTGAGGGCAAGGACTGGACCCATCTCACTTGAACCCAGAGTGACTCCAAGGGCTTGCTGACTTGCCCACTGTTCTAAAGTCTGAGGGCCATCAAAGACTTCCTTTAACCCTGAAACAGCACCTGGACTCTGCCATCTGTGAGTCCTGCCTTGTCAAGTGGTGCCAATCCAGTCCTGGGCTCTTGAAAGGTGACTTCTGCTGTACAAAACCATCAAAATCGATGCAGCGACAACTTTGCGCCGATCGGATCCGATGCATTGCCCTTTGATGCATGAGCTGATCGATGACATCACTTCGAGGGACAGCGCGGCTCAACGATGACCCACAGCGCAGCTTGTGAACGTGTTCCGAACGTCTAATAACGTGACCTCATTAATAAAACTAGAAGATGGACTAAAAACATAAGATGAAACACCAGTGTACTCTTACGGTGCCTGTTTTCTTATGTGCCCAAACAAATAAAACCAATAAAACAGTGCCGATTGCCCATAGTATTTACTCCGTGCTCATGGCCTCGTAAAAAATAAGGTTCTGCCTGAGAAAATATTTGAGCAAAGGATCCTAAGAAGATGTATTTCAAAGGCTTTTGACCATGAGTTGGGAATGACTTACAAACGATAATATTAAGCCCCGCATCCTAACATACACTATAAAAGCTTTACATACCAACATATTAACAATGGAACATAATTAGGATGATTTCTGATAATATGGTGTAATTTATTATATAGTAAGTATCATCAAAGGTTATGTCCTCCTTTCAAAATACACAGCTAATAATAGAAAAATGCCCAATTTACAGGAAACAAGACATTTTGATTTTGTCATTTAACCCCTTAGGTATTAAGGTCTGCAATTGCTTAATCCAAACTGTTTCTCGCTGTGCTAATATTTTATGAGTATCCATGTGTGCCAGAGGAGTCAATTTTCCAAGGACCATAAAGCATAATTGTGGTATGGTGTGGTATGGTGTGGTATGGTGTGTTTGGTGTCTACCCAATGTGCAGCCAGGCATGAATTTTTATTCTGTGTTCTTATCATGCTTTTTGGTTCCATTATCCTGATTCTGATTTTTCTGGATGTTCTACCCACATACGTCAGCCCGCATGGGCATTTAATGGCGTAAATCACCATTTCAGAATTGCAGTCGGCTGAATGCTTCAGAGTCAATTTCTGTCCAGTATGTGGATGAGTAAATGTTTTTCTTACCATAACATTACCACATTGACTACAATTAAAGCATTTTTTCATGCCCGTGTGCTTTGGATTTTCAGAAATAGGTTTGTGCTTAAGAAGTTCTTTTAAATTTTTGGAACGCGAATGTGAATAGAGGTTTGTTTATGAATAGTTCTTGGAAATCAGGTTCCTGCTCCAAAACCTCCCAGCTTCGCAAAATGATCCGTTTGATTGCCTGTGATTGCTTGGAATATTTGAGCACGCACAGCTCTCTATGTAAAGGAGTAGTACTGGATTGTTGTAATAAGTTTATTCTTGCCATGTTTTGAACTTTGTGTCTTGCTTCATCCACCACCCTGCTAGGATATCCTTGTTTCGAGAACTGTAAGTAGGAATTTTGTATGTCCTCTTCGCAACTCGTAGATTCTGACGTGATTTTCTTGATCCTGATAAACTGGGATAGTGGTAAATATCTTTTCAATGATAGAGGATGAAAACTTGTGTAGTGTAAGGCGTTATTCTTATTCGTTGTCTTTTTGAAAACACTGGTTTGTAGTCCTTCATTTGTGGTCTCCAGCAGGATGTCCAAGAAATGTATCCTCGTCTGGCTCATCTGGTGTGTGAATTGAATGCGTGGTTTGTGATTGTTCAATTCCTGAATATTGTGTACCAGTAGTTGTTTGGAGCCTTTCCATATTAATAAAATGTCATCTATGTATCGCATCTATGTGATTAGACTTTTGACCCATTCTTCATTTTGGAGAATATGTTCATTCTCAAATTTGGCCATGAATATAGTAGCATACAACGGCGCCCCAGGAAAGTCCATCGAAGTTCCAGTTTTTTGTAAGTAGAAGGATTTATTCCACGTAAAGTAGCTGTGAAACAGGCTGAAGTGTAACAATTCTAAAAGTAAAATACTATGGGCTTGATCATTGTCACTGTTCAGTAGCATCCATTCAACTGTGTCCTAACCTTCACCGTGTGAATTCGATGTGTATAATGAGACTACATCTATGGTACATAACCAAGCTTCCTCTGTGATTGTGTGCTGTAATGCAATGAGTTTATTCAAACAATCTGTGGTATCCTGTACATACGATGTCCACGATTTCACCAAAGGTTGTAAAAAATGATCCAGATATCTACCTATTGGTTCATGAATAGAACCGCATCCTGCCACGATGGGTCTGTACGGAGGATCTTGGGCATCTTTATGCATTTTAGGAAACATGTACATATGTGGTCTCTTTGGATTCGGGGGATAAAAATCTTTTGGTATTCTCTGTTATCCAACCTATCTCGATTGCTTTGTTGAGTAAGGATTTTAGTATCATAGTAAATGCTACTGTAGGATCCGCTTCCAGCCGAATGTATGTTTCTTCATCATTTACATGTGTGTCAACCTTATGTACATAATCCGCTCTGTTCATGACAACAAGAGCCCCTCCCTTATCAGCCGGCTGAAAAATAACTTCAGTATCCTGGCATAACCTTTGTAAGATACTCAATTCTCTCGGCGATAAGTTTGTATGTTTGGTGGTATGATATTGTAAATCGTGAGGGTCTTTTTTCAGCAACGTTTCAAAAGTATCTTATGACTTGTGTGAACAAGGTGCCATGAAAGTACTCTTTGGTTTAAATTCATGTCTCGTTTCTGATGTCGGTGTTCTCTCGCTTGATGTATTGTGAAAATACCATCTTAAGCATAGTTTCCTCCTAAATTTGAAGAAAGTGATCTCAGTTTCCAACGCGTTAGTCATAAGTTCCGGCATATATGACTAACGCGTTGGAGGCACGCTGCATCTTAGGTTTTACCACGGTTTACACCTGATGGCACAGCATGGCATGTTTTTTTTTTTAAAAAGCAGGACCATGTTGTCATACTTTGATTCACTTTTGTATTTGCACGGTTAGGTTCTATGACAAAGCACGGCATGCTCTCACAGGTATGGTGGTACTATTGCATTTTAGTTACCTTGAACTATTAATCCCCAACAGAAAATATTTGAGTAGCCGAACTGCACGTTACATGTGGTGCATTCCACGTTCTCATATCCTTAGACCTTTTTTTTCTCTGGACGTTTTCTTTTGAGCATAGTTGGTTATGGCACTTGGTTTATGGTGTAAACATTCCTGGTTGGCACTAAAATATGTGTCTAAACATTTCTTTTAACATTTCATTTTTCTAGTTCCCCTGACGAAGGGTATTTACCCGAAATGCATTGGGTGTGAAACAGGAAGTCTACAGAAATACCTTTCATCACATTCATGATAATGCTGTAATATCGTTTTTTGTTTGTATCACTTGCAAAAAAGAAAACAAGCCTTCTACGAAAGTCGATTTCTTTATTTTTTATTTTTATTTGAAAAGTTTTATATAGCGCTGGCGAGACCCGGAGGTATTAGTGTTAAAATGTAAAATCTGAGTCCCTTGTTTTTTGATTAAGCTATGCCTCATCCATTTTTCACCCCTGCCCTGCTTTCAGCCTGGCTCTATCCTTGACACTGAATTTGTATAAACATGAGTAAAGAATCTAGATTGGGGCATTGTAGGCTGTGTATACATGCAGAGTCAGCGCAAAAGAACAGCTGGCGTCTGCTTGGGGTTTTTCAGACAATGGTAAAGCCTCAAGTAAAGTTTACCCAGATAGCATATCTTGTTGTGCAGCTTCAGGACGCGACAATTGCACAAGGCACCAGGGCTGTCGGTTCTTACCGGTACCTCATTTGTGTGTTTTTCCCAAAGTTCTATTTACCTCTGGGCGTCCCTTGTTTGTGATCTTTTGCTATAAAAACCCATGTAACCATCGTTCAGTGTGCTCTCTCCTCGAGTATCTCTATGGTGCTTGTCGGACGAGGCCCCCATTCATGAATGTTAATAAATGACCTATGGTTTGTACTTCGCTCCAGTGTCGATTCCTCCTTACTTGTTAAGAACCCGTGGACGAAGTGATGACCCTGCACCAGTGGATTATTATTATCTGCTTCCACAAATTGGCGCCCAAACGTAGGGCCCCATCAAGGGCTTGCAGTCGGACCAGGGGAGGAGATCGGGTCGGTAAGACGAACTTCGCTGAGGGGCGCCCCACCTGAAGAGACTAGTGTTTCTCGTGGTCCAAGGTGATTTTTTCAGCTCTCCGACTCTGATCTTCCTGGCGGCTGCTGGACTTGACTGGGGCCTTCGGATGGTCATTTTTTTGGGGATCAGGGAGGATCGACAGGTGGGAGTCGAAGACTACACATAAGGTAAATCTGTATTGAACCGGTTCATTTGGTTAGGATTTGTTTAGTATTTACTTGGCTTGGCATTTGTTTTGGTATCCGTTCGGAATTTGAAATTTGGAATTTGTTTTGGAACTTGCTATTTGTTTTGACTAACATTTGTTTCTTTACAGGTAATGTGAGAATATATATATATATATATTTGTTTTCCTCCCTTTCTCTCTGTTTATAAGTTTTTGATGTATAAACATTCCTGTAGTTAGTACTCTTTGGGAGTTTTGTTGCTGCTGCTGCGATAAGCAGAGCATTTTGGAAGCAAGTCAGCCGGCGCCACCAGAAGGTACGCCGAATTTTGAGATGTACATCAAATATGGTATTTGTCCCATTATGTATAATGCATTGTGGAATAAATATACAAAAGGGGATCCCCAGTTGCAATGGCCATTAGAGGGAACAATGGACCCTCATAAACTCGAGTATTTAGAGAAACGATTGTTTTTAAAGAAAGTTAGGCCAGCCATGTTTGACAGTTTGCGTATGTGGAGGCAGGAAGTAAAGGAGCGGCAGCTCAAGGAAGAGAAGGTACAGAGGAAACAGGAAAGGAAGACAGAGTATCAGAAGTATAAGAAATTGAAGGATAAGGAAGTTCAGGAGAAAAAGGAATGTTTAGATAGAGAGCATAGATTATTAATATCTAAGGAATATATAGTTAGACCAACAGTAGCAGTTCAGGTCCACCAAGAGGATGGGGATTCAGATATTGATGGATTATTGATTGAACGACCCCCGTCCCCATATGTCCCTTTAACACCCTTTCCCTCTGGACCACCAAATGTCGTTCCCCCTGTACCTCTGGCTCCACCTCCTTTGCATGCGGTTGTCCAGCTCCCTATTTTCCAACCAGTACCGGTACATCTTTTCCCACCTCCATCCCAGGCCACTGCGCCTCCATCCCAGGCCACTGCACCCGAAATGACTGATGATCCCGTACTTTCTGCATCTGTCTTGACCCCTCGAGTTCTTCGTTCTACTGTATCTCAATCACATCAGGATGCGATAAGGTTGATGGTATTAAATTGGTTGAGTGATCTAGAAATGGAGGTAGGAGAAATGATAGATCAGATACAGGATTTTTCTGAGGGCGAGCTTCTTTGTCTTGTAAATAAGCTTTCTCATCAACTTATGGTCCAATGGGAGATGATTACAGGACAGAATGGCCCTGACGATGTTAGAGCTATTAATCGATAGTGTCAGATAGGAGCCTTCCCTGTGAGTAGAATTAACAATGCCATAGCAACGATAATTGGATATCGTAATGAACTCTCTTCCTCTCCTCGAATAAGACCTATGAGGGAAGCCGCGCCACAATTCATTCCTGGAAGAGGGAATGCAGATAATGATGACCCTAATAGTCCTGATGCTAGAGCCCATTTCTTGTACAATTGGATATATACGCCCTGGAAAAGGACGGATGTACTCACTTTAAAGGCCTCTTTACCAGATATACGGAAAAATCCTAGAGGATTTTATGATGATGTACAGGCAGCCATTGATTCTTGTGTCATGACCTTAGCAGATATTGATATGTTTTTTGGTATGATCCTGCCACCAGATATGTGGCGACTTACCCGGAAACAGGATCATGCTGTTGATTTAGGAGGAGACTGGACGGCCATTATAGCAGCCAACAGGGATAAGAAACCTGGTCAGAAACCTAGTCAGCTTATACTGGATCTTCCTGGTAACATACTTACTTATATAAAAACGATGGTTCCGGCCCGGAAAATAGATTGGGCACTTCTCACTGCTTGTAAACAAAAACAGGGAGAGGCCGTCCCTGATTTCTTTACTCGCTTTGAGGAAGTGTTCCACGATTTTAGTGGGCAAGATACATCTACACCTACGGGTGCACATTTATTTGTAGATCGATTTGTGGGAAATTTACTTCCAGAGATATCTGTTCGCTTAAAGAATTCTGAGAGTACATGGGCTTCAGTAACCCCGAAAACTATATTAGATATGGCTCAGTATTATCAGAATCAGGTGACCACTGAGGAAGAACAGAAAGAAGGAAAATTAAAAGAATTAAAAACTAAGGTAATGATGGTCCAGGCCTATGGACCTCAAGGTCGAGGCTGTGGTCAAAATTATGGTCAGAATTTCAGACAAACACCTCCAGTAGGGCCACCGCATAGACAAACTCCACTAGGACTGGATCAATGTGCTTATTGTAAGGAGAAAGGACATTGGCGCTCAGAATGTCCTGTTTTAGCTGCTGGTGGGAGACGAAGAGGACAAGTGAATGGTAGCCGGGGGACTTCAGCTCCCCGACAGCAGCCACAGCAGGTTCAAGCTCCAGAGAGAAATAGGTCAGGAAATTATTTTGATCAACGAAATAATCAATATTCTATGGAGGATTGGGAATCAGAGGAAACTGTGCAAACACATTTTGCCTAGGACAGCGTAGGACAAGGAGGACCAGTTGAGATACCTGTAGACCAGTCAGGACCCTATATAACAGCCACCATACTTGGGCAGGATCAGAAATTTTTAGTGGATACAGGTGCGACACGTAGTGCGATATCTCAGAAACTGGTCCCTGGGACACCCTTGTCTGGCCAAGTAATTACATCAATAGGATTTGATGGAACACAAACTCCTAGCCCTGGGTCCCAAAAACTACCTTTGCGGGTTAAAAATGTCATCACTACAGCCCCCTTTTTACTTCCCCCACATGCTCCAGATAATCTGATGGGACTTGATCTTTTGAAATATTTCCATGCTACTATACATTGTTCCCCATCTGGAGTACGTGTCATTTTTGGGAAAAGGACATTACCTAAACAATATAATTTCTCTTTATGTTCGGATCTTGATTCTGTCCCTTCGTGTGTTTGGGCTACTGCTGACACAGATGTGGGAAGAATGGACATTTCCCCAGTACATATACAGGTTCGGGAGGATGTTTCCTTACCAAGAGTCCCGCAATATAAAATATCAAAAGAAGGTGAGGATGCACTGATATCTATCATTGATGACATGATACGTACAGGAGTCGTTGAGGAAGTTTCCTCTAATGTATGCAATAGCCCCATTCTCCCCATCCTAAAACGGGGCGATGGAACAGGGGACAAGATTTACCGATTTGTGATTGACTTAAGGGAAGTCAACAAAATAGTGATTCCTCAATATCCTGTCGTCCCTGATATTACGACCTTGTTGACATTAATCCCACCTACAGCTACTGTGTTTTCTGTTATTGACCTCAAAAACGCTTTTTTCTCTATTCCGATACATGAAAACAGTAGATATCTATTTGGATTCTCATTACCGGGCCGCTCATTTAGATTTTGTAGGGCTCCACAAGGGTATACAGAAAGTCCTAGCATTTACAGTCAGGCACTTAAACGACAGTTGGATGAACTCCTCTTGCCACCAGGAGTTACACTTGTGCAATATGTCGATGACATTTTGCTAGCCGCAGACACAATTGAGCATTGTAAAAAGGCCACTCTCTCCCTATTGTATCATCTTGCTGTTAAGGGACACAAGGTCTCTAAGAATAAGCTGCAATATTGTCAGTCTGAGGTCACTTATTTGGGTCACCTCTTGTCTAAGGAAGGCCGCTCTCTGACTAAAGATAGGATTCAAACTATCCTACAAATCCCTATTCCTAGTACTCAAAAAGAAGTCAGGGCACTTATTGGTATTACTTCCTACTGTAGACAGTGGATCCCCAACTTCTCACTTATCATCAAACCTCTTTTGTCCCTTGTTACTAAAGACACTCCCTCTCCTCTACCATGGACATCTGAATGTCCGGAAGCATATCAGCAGCTTTGTGCATCCCTTTGCTCTGCTCCAGTGTTAGGCACTCCAGACTATGCTAAGCCTTTCATATTATATGTACACGAGAGAGAAGGATGTGCATTGTCAGTTTTGACACAACCAAATGGTAGTAAACATCGTCCATGTGCTTATTTTTCGGCTGTATTAGACCCAGTGGCCAGAGGACTTCCAGGCTGTCTTAGAGCGGTTGCTGCCACCGCCATCTCTATACGACAATCTGAGGGGATAGTGTTGAGTAACAAGCTTATGGTTATGGTACCCCATTCCGTAGATGCACTCCTGAACCAGACCAAAACACAACATTTGACTAGCGCTAGACTCACAGGATACAAACTTATGCTTTTGGCACCTCATATTACACTCAAGAGATGTTTGACATTGAACCCAGCTACATTGTTACCTTTGCCAGCCGAACAAACTCATGAGATACAAGACTGTATTTTCCTAACAGAAGAACAAACTAAGGGAAGAATAGATCTTGAAGATACACCTTTGTTAGATCCTGAAGGGGAATTATGGGTGGATGGTTCTTGCTTGAAATTACCTGATGGCACCACTTCTGCATCTTATGCCATAACCACATTACAAACTGTGGTAGAAACAGCCCGTATTCCGCAAAAATCTGCCCAAGCTGCTGAACTTATTGCGCTTTTGAGGGCTTTCGAACTCAGTCAGGGATTGTCAGTAAATATTTATACGGATAGTCAGTATGCATTTGGTGTGGCACACAATTTTGGCAAGCTTTGGAAGGAACGGGGATTCCTAACCTCCCATGGTTCTAAAATACAGCATGGTGAATTGGTAAATAGTCTTCTTACTGCCTTGACATTGCCGAAGAGTGTAGCCATTATCAAATGTAGTGCCCACAAGAAAATTACAGACAAGGTGGGACAAGGAAATGCTTTCGCTGACGAAGTAGCACGAGATACTGCAAGTGCACTCACGAGTAAAGTATATGTACTACGATCCCAAGCTGAAAGATGGGAAAACATGTATGCCGAGATTAAGGAAATACAGCAGTCAGGCACTGAACAAGAAAAGGCAGAATGGCAAAAGGAATGAGAGTTAGATGATGAGGGATGTTGGAGGTCAAAGGATATGTCGAAATGGAAGTTGCCCTATGCTTATTTATTACCTTTTGTGACTATGGCTCATGGACCTGCTCATGTTAGTGCCAAAAACACCATCTCCCAACTAGAACAGGTTTGGGATAATAAGCACATTCGGAAAACAGCTGAGCATTTGGTCAAACATTGCATGATATGTTTACAGTACAATCCTGGGAAGGGAGTATCAACCCCTACTGGTGGATTTTCTCCACCTCAGGTTCCCTTTGAAGCACTTCAAATGGACTATATTCAGTTAGAGCGCTGTAATAATTTGAAGTATGTATTAGTAGTGGTTTGTTCCTTCAGTAAGTGGGTAGAAGCTTATCCCACCAAAGACAACACAGCCTTGACAACAGCTAAAGTTTTGCTAAAAGAGTTCTTTCCCCAATTTGGAATTTGTAGAGTCCTATGGAGTGACAACAGCCCCCACTTCACTGGCCAGATAATACAATACCTAATGAAGGGTTTGGGGGTAAAACAGAAGTTTCATGCTGCTAATTACCCCCAGGCAGCGGGTCTAGTGGAGAGGTACAATGCCACGTTGAAGTTGAAACTAGCAAAGATACAAGCAACAATGGGCCTTAATTGGCCAGATGCCTTACCTATAGCATTGTTATCTGTTCGTTCCATCCCACATAGTAGGATTGGACTTTCTCCTTACGAGATCGTTTTTGGCAGGCCTATGAATGTATGGGGACCCCCAAGGCCAAATGTAATCAAAGAAATACAGTACCCTGTTTTGAGTGATTACCTAAAAACTTGACTGAAAAACTGTCTCTGATTCATCAGCAGGTGCGTGAAGCTATACCAGACAAATCAGAGGTCCGGCTCATGGTCTCCAACCCGGTGATTTCGTGTTGATAAAGAACTTTCAACGTTCCAAGAATTTGGAGCCTCGTTGGAAAAATCCGGAGCAGATCCTGCTCGCGACTCGAACTGCTGTCCGTGTCACCAACAGACGCCATTGGATAAATGCCGCGCACTGCAAGCGAATCCCAGCTACTGTTCTCCAGCCAGAAGGCAGAAATGATCTGAAAGACATCTTACAGACTCAGAAAAGTGTTGCTCCTCTGAACGAAGACACTTTGTTTCCTGATCAAACTGTACCATCGGCATCAACGTACGATTTACGACCAAGGAAGTGAAGGAGCAGATAGAGATACCGGAGGACCAGTTTCAATTAGTGGAACGGTTCGGCTGTGAAACGGTAGGATCACAGAACCGGCTGAACTAGGTTCAGTGAAGGTTGTGGTACGTGTTCAGTGGTGCCTGGGTCTCTCTCCAACCTGTGGTTGTATTGATACCGAGAAGAAATGCAGAAATTGGGATCTGAAATGCGCTCCAAAGACAAGACTCTGTGTATAGTGACTCTGATCATATCGTTGATAATATTGGCAGCGGCTTTATGGACAATGGAAGAAATAATTCCGGCTCGAAACTTATTACCTGCTACTACTCCTGTCCCCATCGAACATCATTATTTCACTCTTCCCCATCACGAACAAAAGCACAGAATGTCCTACCTCAATAACACTTTCATACAAATGTTGCATCATACTCACAATGCTACGAACACTACTAACTGCTAGGTGTGTGTAATGATGCCAGCTCACCAGAAGAAGGGAGGAACGCCTTTCATTCCCCTGCCATTCTCGCATAATGGCTCCTGTAGAGCCTGGTTCGCACTGTTGTGGGCTTCTGAAATTAGTGAAATTGCTCAACAGATGTAGGAGGACTTAATGCCAAACTGAATAAAGTCTGCTACCCTGATGAGGAAGGGGACCCCCAAGCCAAAGGAACTGCATGGGAAATGGAGGAATATCGCAAAGGGAATTCCTCCACAAGATACGTTATCCCCAACACTCGGACAGCCAAGGGTAACGGGCCTCCTGTTATTGCTGTTACTAGAGCCCGAGCAAGTCTTTGTGTGAGCAGTTTTGGCAGTATCCCAGTGGGAAAAAGTGACTGTACTACAGTATTGAACATTACTGGAACGAACAATAGTAGTTTTCTGTCCTCACACAATACCTATTTTATCTGTGGAAGTAAAGGTTACTATCATTTACCTATTGGGTGGTCCGGAGTTTGCTATGTGTCCTTTCTACTTCCCCCTGTGTTCTTAGCACCTGCATCCTATCATAAAGACCAGAAACTGTTTAATGATAATTCTTTAAATAGATTCAAGAGGACCATAGATAATAATGAAATAGATCAGACTGACACTGCACTACAACAATACGTTGATTTTAATTTGGGGCTCTTTTTCTTTGTCGGTGCAGCTTTAAATAGCAGAAAAATTTGGTGTTTGACCCGTGTAGTAGAGGCTGTGACGAATCAGACAGCGATGGCTCTTGGTAATATCACAGAAGAGCTCCAAATTGCAAGAATCGTAGCTTTACAAAATAGAATGGTGCTTGATGTGATCCTAGCCGATCGTGGTGGAGCATCTCGCATCATCGGCAGTAGCTGTTGCGTATTCATTCCTGACCACGCCCCTTCTGTCTATGACGCCATTTCTAAATTACATAAAATAGCTGCAGAAATACATCAAGACCAAGGAACATGGTCCTGGTCTGAATGGTTACAGGGACTTATTTCCACTTGGGGTTGGAAATTATTAATGGGAATAGTAATTATAGGAGCCATCTTTCTCACTTGCTGTTGCTGCATTCAATGTGCCCCTACGATATGTACAGCTTGTATAACCACCTGTAATAATATTTAATCTCCCCCAATTAATGTTCATGAATTGAATCGAGAAATGATGATGCACACTGAAATTTACGAACTTATGAACATTGATATACGAGATTAAATTATATACTTTTAAAAATGGATTCAGCATAGGCTGAAAAGGAAGGACTGTTAAAATGTAAAATCTGAGTCCCTTGTTTTTTGATTAAGCTATGCCTCATCCATTTTTCACCACTGCCCTGCTTTCAGCCTGGCTCTATCCTTGACACTGAATTTGTATAAACATGAGTAAAGAATCTAGATTGGGGCATTGTAGGCTGTGTATACATGAGGAGTCAGCGCAAAAGAACAGCTGGCGTCTGCTTGGGGTTTTTTAGACAATGGTAAAGCCTCAAGTAAAGTTTACCCAGATAGCATATCTTGTTGTGCAGCTTCAGGACGCGACAATTGCACAAGGCACCAAGGCTGTCGATTCTTACCGGTACCTCATTTGTGTGTTTTTCCCAAAGTTCTATTTACCTCTGGGCGTCCCTTGTTTGTGATCTTTTGCTATAAAAACCCATGTAACCGTCATTCAGTGTGCTCTCTCCTCGAGTATTTCTATGGTGCTTGTCGGACGAGGCCCCCATTCATGAATGTTAATAAATGACCTATGGTTTGTACTTCGCTCCAGTGTCGATTCCTCCTTACTTGTTAAGAACCCGTGGACGAAGTGATGACCCTGCACCAGTGGATTATTATTATCTGCTTCCACATTAGAGCGCTTTACATGAGGTAGGACATTGGTTTCAGAACATTGTTACATAGTTACATCAGTTGCTGGAGCGTCGCAAAACATAGAAAGGGAAACAGTATAACGTAGTTACATGAGTAACAAAAGCATAGCATAGCATAAGAAATAAACCGGCAAGGGGGAAAATACTTCAGGGGACACAGAAAAATCAGGCTGGAAAAGGGGAGGCAGACAGAGAGTCACGGAGGGAGGAGGCAGGGGAGGGAAAAGAAAAACAACGGGGAGACGAGGAAAACAATGTCCGATGTCTGGCTGGGTAGGTGACGGCCGAGGGGTGAACCAGAGCCAACTCCTCTATAGCTGCATAGGACAGCTCCACCGGGCATCGGCCAAGGTTGCTCGGGCACTGCGGTATGAACAGACGGTTATGAGGATAAGTGAGAAACAAGTTACAAATTACATCAGTTACAAGGGCATGTTACACAGATGTTACTAGAGCATAGAATAGCTTCAACACATAGAAAAACAATGTTACACGGTCACATGAGTAAATAGGGTATTAGAAAACAGAGACACATATCCTAGGGGCATAGAAGGTAAGGGGTGAAAGAAAAAGGGATAAGGAATGCAGCTCGGGTCAGGCAGACCAGCAAGGGGAGAGCCATTGGGATGGGAGGCAGCCACAGGAATAAGGAGGGCAGGAGATCTCAGATACTGTGTCCAATATCCGGCTGGGTAGGTGACGGCCGAGGGGGTAAACCAGAGCCGATCTCCTATATAGCTGTCTAGGCAGCTCCACCGGGCATTGGCCATGTTGCACGGTCTCATACATGCATGGAAATGTGTTTGTAATGATACATAATTAGAGGCTTTCATTTGACTGCAATTTTGCAACTCACTTAGCGCTTGGGAGTTCGGGCAACATTTCTAACCCTGTGCATCCTTCCACTGCTACCTGAGATTTGCGCTTTGGGATCGTCCTGGCTGGCTCTACCCGGAGGTGTCAGAGCGCGTTACATGAGGACAGAGTTACTTCAATTACATCAGTTCAGAAAAAAAAGACAAAGCGAAGCTAAACATAGAAACAGTCCTGTGGAGCATAGAGAGTCGTGGGGGCCAGGAAGATAGAACTTAGGGGGAACATTGCAAAGTCACAGTAAGCAAACAGTAGTACAGAACTACATCAATTACCAGGGCACAAAAAACAAATCCTTGCATAGGCTACCAGGGAAAGAAGAAATGTAAGAACAGGTCAGAAGAGAACATAAAGGTGGAGGGGGAGGGGAGATGAGCCCGAAACTGGACAAGGGCCAAATCAGGCAAACCGGCGGTGAGGAACAGCTAAACATCATGAGTCACATAAAGACAAAGTCAACAAATAAACCAGACAGGTCGCGGACAAGGAAGCCACGGCATCTGGGGTCGGCCTCAAGCCCCTCGCTGGCGCAACCTGGCTGTGGAGAGGGTCAGAAGGGGGGGCGAAGTGGATGTCTCGGATGGATCCTCGTTGACAAAAGGAGAGAAGGCGCCCCGTTAAGAGGGGATCATTGTGAGGGGACAGCAGTTTTAATACCGGGTCTTCCAAAGGGCTATGTGTTAATTTTCGTCCCCAGGGCCGGCCACCAGAATCTTCGAGCCTTCCAGGGCGTCCCTTCACACCACCGCCTCCTGCTGTGTGTCCGGAGGGGGGGGACCCAATGTCTTGATTCAGTCCAGACCACTCAAATGCTCCAGGGAGTGGGCCCTGCTGTTCCCTACGCGCCCAATGCTCAGGGCTCCAGCCCCCTGCTCAGGCTCTTGCCACCGTGAACTGCCCCTCCCCCGGTTCCGCAGTTAGTCCTCGCGGCTTGCTCAATCCCCGGCCTCGCGTAGCTGCGCTGGCTGGGGATCAAGGTCCCAGAGGGAGAGGAGGCTCCCACTTCTCCTCCCTGTCCCCAACCAGGTCCAGCTCACCTCCGTTTGGCCTCGCACTTCAACCGGCTGGACACAGGGGTCTCTGGTTTTTTCCCCCTGAAAGGAAGGGGGGGGGGGAGCCACTAAACTGCTACGGGGCCGGCCTGCTCCCCCCACTCTCCAGGCCCGGTATTGCCTCGGGGCTCGCTCTGCCTCACCGGGGGTGTAGCGCAGGTCCGTCGATGGTCCGCACACCACTGCCTGTGCGCGCCGGCACTCACAAGCTCCAGCCTGGTGACACGCTATGACCTCCAGCCGCTTGACCCGCGGCTCGGCATCACGGGAGCTAGAGGCGGGTTCCTCTTGGGCCAGCGTCACTTGTAAAAAACAGCTGTTCCGCTGTTGTCTGTGCTCGCCCTCTATGCAGTGTTCTCAACATTATCACATGACCTTATTACCGTGGCATGCGCCGTCTAGGGACATTTCAGCGTTTTTTTCAGAGCTGCCCTTGGCCTGGTTGTTTTTTTTTTTCTTTCATTTGTTGTGACAGAGTAATGTAAAGAGTTTCCCTCTCATGCAATGGAATGAAATGGTTAAATATCCAGGAGGCAGCCGGTTGGCCGTTCTGTCAGGGTGCTGTGCGCAGGCTCTTTCCGTGCGGATTCAGCATGCGCTTCGATGAGGGCCGAGGGGTGGGGGTGTTCTTTGTAGGGTAGAACGGAGGTCGGCGGCATCACGGTGCACTACATTCGGCACCGGGCACGTTCTCACAGCTCCCCAGGCGCCATCTTAGAATATTCACCGGCGGGGACGTCACAGCTGATATCTCAGCGATGCTCTATCTGAGAAGGGCGATATTGCTCTCCGGGTGATTCGCTTGCATTCCAGTGGCGGAATCGTTGTTTTGGGTGGGAGAACAGTGCGGCGGAACGCCGCTCAGGAAGCTAGAAGGAGGGTTCACCACGGAGCATCAGCTCCGAGCGGCCATGATGGAGGCTGGCTCCTCCTCCTTTCCGATTATTTTGTACTTCAACTGCTGAGCAAGTTGAAAACAGTTTTGAACGCATTTTGAGCACAAATAAATGTGAGATTTAATTTGTGAAGTCTGATAAAATTGATATACGATTGTTTGTACCATAAGGGTTTAGAATTGTGCGCAACCTGTTGCAGAGGCTGTGCACCTTTCTATAATCATTTACGCAGGGAATAGAGCAGGTCTCTCACGCTGCAGCACACAACCGAGTTACATCGTTTAAATTTCAAGCACTTTGGCAGGCTATACACTTCTTTTTTTAAAAGGTTTATTGTGCCAGGTCGAAATGGCAGTTTAAAAAATTGCATGCACAGGCTGCAATGGCAGGCCGGAGACAGGTTTTAAGGGCTACATATGTGTGTGGCACAATCAGTGCTGCAGGTCCACTAGTAGCATTTAATTTACAGGGCCTGGGTACATGTAGTACCGCTTTACTAGGGACTTATAAGTAAAATAAATATGCCAATTGGGGACAAGCCAATGTTACCATGTTTTAAGGAGTAAGCACACAAGCTTTAACACTGATTTAACACTGATTAGCAATGGTAAAGTGCACAGAGTTCTAAGGCCTTCAAAAACGAGATCAGAAAATTGTGGACGAGTAAGTCAAAAGGTTTGGGGGAAGACCACCTTATAGCTGACATGTCTAACATGTATGCTAAGTGATGTGTTGGTTAGATATATACAACTCCCAAAACCTACTATTGTGCAGACCCCTAAAGCCATTCTATTCTGCAAGAGAATTGTTTTCTGTGAATCTAACTGATCCGTAATTAACTTTAAAGACATGGCAGTCTCTTTGGTTACTTCTTCTAGCATTACTTCTAATATCTTGACTTTAATAGCCTACCCTACAACATAGTTGGGAAAAAGAATAGAAAATAATATATTTGTTTCAAAGAGTTGGTGGCACCCCACTGTCTTTTGGAGAGAAGAATGAATAGTAGAATATCTTATAGCAGGGACGACGTAGCCAGAGTAACAGACCCCAGCCCCCCCTGAGTTAGCCAAGTATAGTATTTAGTTCAGCAGATGAAATGAGCTTGTCCTTCTTTATGTTGACATTTGCGAAACACTATATCAGTAGGAAGGCCGTAATCATAAGGGAATTATCCAAAATAAATAGTCTCTACCAATGCTTAATTTGTAAAATATTAAGTCCAGGTGCTCAAATTTTTGTAGGAGGCCACACCCACTTCCCCAGGCTCCATCACTTCCTTTACTGGCTCCACCCACTTACTATATTGGCCCCACCCACATCCTCAAATGGCATTGCTGAAAGCCAGATGTAAAACCTGATCTGAATTCCTACCTTGGTAATATGATGGTTGACTTGAAACACGTGTTCATTTTCCAGCTCCTTGGGAAGGATATCTTAATAAAATACAATGCAAAACCACAAAAGAGACTGGTTGTCATGACTTTTGGAACCGAAGATAATGAACTTTTTCTTACTATGAAAGGCCTGACTCTAAAGTAATGCTGAAATAGCTATCTACTTCTGTTGTATTATGTCTCCCCAGGCTTGATATTCAAATGACACCCTAAACTGCCCCGGACCACTCTTAGTAAAGGACAGTACCACACCTTACACACTTCTCAATTCCTTTGCTCTGAGAATTTGGGGAATTTGTCACTGATATATGTATGTTTTGTTGCCAAAGGATATATGACATTATAGATCTTAGAGGTACAAGCCCACTATGAAGGCATCTATCTCATGCAACATACTTTGGACCCCTCTAGATGCACAATATGCACCACACTGGCATATGCATAACTTGTGACTGATTTATGCACATCATTCAGTCCTGCAATTTGCCCAATATGGACATCTAAAACCTCTGATTATATGCATATGCATATACGAGGTCTCCAAAATGTGCATATATCATAGGCTTGTGTAAAATGGAGTGTCACAGATATGCCTATAGTATACAAAGTGTGGATTGAGCCTGTCTGTCTCCTAGGAGATTCTGAACAAGAGAAGCAGCTCCCCAGTCCCAGTCCCCACCCCCAGGCCAGCAGACCTAGGACTGGGGATTGGTTATTCAGCTCCCAGGCAACTCTGAGCCCTCCCCTCACACCTGCCCAGGCCCCTTAAGGCTTTGCTGGGTGCACCCCAAATCATTCTCCTCCATCTTGTGAGTTGCAGCCTACCTGTGCCCCAGATTGCAGTGAGCAGAGTCCAGGAAGTGGTAAGGAGGCAGACGAGTGCTGTCTCTTTCTTAAAAGAGTTAAAAAACGATTTTCCCTATCTGTGATTACTGTCTTTGCCTGTGGTTGTTACAGTTTAAAATTGTAGTTTTAACCTGCCTGTGATTGCATATTTAATTACCTGTTTTGTGTTCAAACTTGTGGTTTTTCCTGCCCATGATTGCTTCCATTTAACGTGTTGAATTGTGGGATTTGCAGTCCTAAATCTCTGTAGTTTTTCCCTCTCATTCCCGGTGACTATCAGTTTTCCCTCCAAATTTCCCCTTGTTCTCTGTGCAAAGACCTGTATGTTAAACAGTGCACCCCCAGCCACCATTTTGTGTTAACAAGTCAGTGAAACCAGCCCCTCCCCCCCCCCAGCAACAGGGATATTCTACATCAGAGTGTGCTCTGAGGCAGCAGTGATCTTCTGTGTGCTGTTTAAACTGTGTTTAATAGGGACTGTGCACTTCGTTTTTTGTCCAGGAGAGGGAGTAAAGTTTTATACAAACACTATTTTCAGAGGACAAGTTAGGCCTTTACCTGCAGAAGTCCAAAGTGTGGATTGAGCCTGTCTGTCTCCTAGGAGATTCTGAACAAGAGAAGCAGCTCCCCAGTCCCAGTCCCCACCCCAGGCCAGCAGACCTAGGACTGGGGATTGGCTATTCAGCTCCCAGGCAACTCTGAGCCCTCCCCTCACACCTGCCCAGGCCCCTTAAGGCTTTGCTGGGTGCACCCCAAATCATTCTCCTCCATCTTGTGAGTTGCAGCCTACCTGTGCCCCAGATTGCAGTGAGCAGAGTCCAGGAAGTGGTAAGGAGGCAGACTAGTGCTGTCTCTTTCCTAAAAGAGTTATCAGTTTTCCCTCCAAATTTCCCCTTGTTCTCTGTGCAAATACCTGTATGTTAAACAGTGTACCCCCAGCAACCATTTTGTGTAAACAAGTCAGTGAAACCAGCCCCTCCTCCCCCCCCCCCCCAGCAACAGGGATATTCTACATCAGAGTGTGCTCTGAGGCAGCAGTGATCTTCTGTGTGCTGTTTAAACTGTGTTTAATAGGGACTGTGCACTTTGTTTTTTGTCCAGGAGAGGGAGTAAAGTTTTATACAAACACTATTTTCAGAGGACAAGTTAGGCCTTTAGCTGCAGAAGTCCAAAGTGTGGATTGAGCCTGTCTGTCTCCTAGGAGATTCTGAACAAGAGAAGCAGCTCCCAACTCCCTGGCCAGCAAACCTTGTCTGAGGTTGCTGGGACCTTATATAGTCTGCTAGTGGTAGGTACATGTATACACTGATTGGAGGTTGTATCTGATGTTTCTATTGGATTAGGGTTAGTGTCCTTATTTGTTGGGTATTTGAGGGTTCTGATTGGTTTCTGGGTCTGTGATTCAATCAATGTAGGGTTGGGACTAGGGCTAGGGTTAGGATTTCTATTGGAAGTAGAGACAAGGGCTTCCTGTGTTATTGGTTGTTGGGACTAGGGTGGGACTAGGGCTAGGGTTAGGCCTTTAATTGGAAGTAGCGATTAGGGCTTTTGGTGTGATTGGTTGCTGGACTAGGTGTGGTACTAAGAGTAGGGTTAGGCTTTCTATTGGAAGTAGGGACTAGGGCTTCCTGTGCCATTGGTTGCTTGGACTTGGGTTGGGACTACTGGTAGGGCTAGGGCCTCTATTGGACGTAGAGATCAGGGTTTTTGAAAGTTATTGGGTGCTTGGACTAGGGCTGAGATTGGCTGTAAGGTCCTTGTCTCCTATTGTCTCTAGATTTTAGGGCTGGTGTTGTGATTGGATAGGGTTAGGGCTAGGGTTCCCATTGGCTGAAGGGGTCACCTGATTACTAGGGCTATAAAAGTCCGAGGCTTAGGGCGTCTCAGCCCGGGCGTTGAGGCTAGGGGCAGAGAGGACAAGGGCAGTTACCTGTTTGAACCTGTTCGAGACTGGACGGGACTAGGGCCAGAAATGCTGCCCATGTTCACATTCAGTAAGAGCCACCCCACACCATCCACAAACAGAGTAACACACTCACACCAAATGTACACCACACACAACCCTATGCACGGACCAATGTACCAGCATGCACTACAAACACAACCAAACCACATCTATACACCCTTCTATCCCAACTGCCACACATACCCACCATCACCTACAAACAGTACACAACTCTATCCTATACCACTAACCAATACACTCATCAATAACACAACCCCATTCAACACAATACATAACTGCATCCCATCCAGACACACGCTCCCTGCTCTAATTACACCTATCACACCACCTTTTATCACTAACAAAACATATATTCATCCTTCCATCATTTGTCCAACAAACACCCTCCTCTCCCTACTATTATAATAACACTAACGCACAACACACACACTGCACACCACCACACTTTTTAACTCATGTAACAAACCAGTCTAAGACAAACACTCTCACCTCTACTTCATTCCCTCCTACACACAACATACACTCTACTCATAAACACATCACCACCCCCTCTACCTTACAACCTCCTCTCACAAACAATACTATACAACCAAATCCATTGCAAAAAACAAATACACCAGCACCCCTTTTCACTACTCCTCAAAAACAAAACATATCACACACACCAGCGCAACAAGATCTTCAAAGCGCAACACGTCAAAATACATACCATCACAAAATACAAACATACACCCACCTTTCAAACCACACAAAGGAACAAGCTCCAATGCCAAGCTTTCTCTCTTCCACCACACTGAACACAGATACAGCAACACAGCAACTTTCTTCTAACCGCCTCTCATCCATTGGAGAATTTAGAACCTTACTACATGACCCACATGCAGCACCACCACCCCTGACTCATACACCTTCCGCCATAAACACACACAAACAACATAAGCGACATGCCACACCTCACAACTTCGCTTCCCCATGTCTACTGCACAACAATGTTACACCACGAAAACAACATAGCACACCAACTCACTCTCAAACACCATCTCCACCACATACACACGCAGACCCATCAAAATGCCTTCTTAGCATGTTGGATGAGGAACATGATACAGAACAGCTACACGATTGCTATCCTAATACAGCTAATGCCAGCACTAAAAACACACCTGCTACAAACACACACACAATACTGTTCACTCTACTACAAAACAAAGTCTCACTATCACCAAAGGCCATTCTCTAAACTGTCTACTAATAAATGCTCGATCCCTCTCTAAAAACAAACATCACGACTACGACCTTCTCACAGATGCAAAACCAGACATACTATTCATAACTGAATCATGGTTGGGAGATGATATGGCTCCAGTCCTGCATGAAGCCATTCCTCTAGGTTATCAAACGATCACCCAAAATCGTATAGGCAAAAAAGGAGGTGGTCTAGCTGTTGTGTTCAGGCAAACATTACATATCACTAAAGTTGATGACATCTCCATAAAGAATTGTGAGGCTCTTCTAACAAGATGCAATACTACACCGTCTTCATCCTGTAACCTCCTGCTCCTTTACAGACCTCCACCTAGCAAGGCAACATTCCCAGACGCACTTCTAGACACAGTTTCAAACCTGATAAGAATACACTCCAACTTATGCGTTCTGGGTGACCTCAACATTTGGTTTGACAAACCCAATATGACCCATCCAAAAACAATAATCACTGGCCTAGAGGCACTGAACCTGCATCAGATTGTCCACAAACCCACACACATCGCTGGACATATCCTAGATGTCATTTTTGCTAATACTGAACTAGTTACCTTTCAAACTATAACTCCAGTCACATGGTCAGACCACCACTTGCTTGCTTTCCAACATAAAACAACATTAAGGGACTCACCTAAAACTAGCTACATCCATCCACCTATCGGCCATGGAACAATCTCAATTTGGAACACTTAGAAACACAACTAACATCAAGTACAAATCTGGAAACAATAACTTCGGTTCAAAATCTATACGAGTGGCTACAGGAAGCTTTTGACATCCTGATACCACTCAAAACCACACAACAGCACAAAAAAAAAAAAAGCGCCTTGGAGAAACGTAGAGATAAAAGACATAAAACAACAAATTAGAAAGCTACAACGTACCTGGCTCAAAACAAACGCCAAACAAGACAAACTTCACCTACAAAAAATTAACAGATTATACAAGTCAGCTATCAAAAAAGCCAAGAAAAGGTACTATTCAGACAGAATTCAAAATGCTAAATGTGCAAATAAAGAATTCTATAAAATACTCAATGAATTTTGCAAACCAAATTGCCTAGAAGGAACTCATCCTGTTACTCAAGATTTCACAGACAAACTGGCAAATCATTACATGGACAAAGCAGACACATTGGACTCGTACTTAAAACAGATTGATGGATCAGAGCCGTGGATCAGTGGATGACTTGGAGCCATCTCAAATTGAATGCTTCAAAAACGGAAATACTCACGTGTGGCGATTGGAAACATTACGACCCGCTTGCCGCCTGGCCTGATGAACTGGGATCACCACCTAAATTATCGAAGGAAGTAAGAAACCTCGGAATAACCATGGACTCCAAGCTCTCGATGAATGCCCAAGTGGACAAACTAGCAAAATCAAGCTTTGTCACTATAAAAATGCTGCGACAAATTTTTCCTCATTTGGGATTTCCACACAAGGTCCAAGGTACCATCTCCCTTGTTCTGTCCAAACTCGATTACGCCAATAGCCTCTACCACGGATCACCTTTAACGACCATGAAAAGACTACAATGGATTCAGAACTCGGCTGCCAGACTACTCTTGCATATCAAACCGCGAGACCACATCTCACCTGCCTTCAAAGCCCTGCATTGGTTACCGGTTGCCAGAAGATCCACGTTCAAGCTACTTTGTATCACCACAAAGCAATACATGGGATGGGACCACTCTTCATCAGGAATAAAATCACCAAACACATTCAACAAAGGAACCTACGCTCTAAAGGGGCATCTCGCCTCAAAATCCCAAGATACAAGAAAAAAACCATGGGTGGCACATCCTTCTCTGTTCAAGCAGCCAAACTATGGAACTCATTACCCCCAACATAAGATCCACTGACAACCACCTTATCTTCAGAAAACTACTCAAGAATTGGCTCTTCCCCACATAAGCACCATACGCAAAACAGAAATTTACAGCATATTCCTCTGTATATAAGCATTTATTTTCACTATAGATATGTACCTATCTTTGTGTATTGCTTTGTATAAACATGTAGAATAATTATGTTGTTGTAAATAAATAAATAAATAAAAAACATCTTTGGTCTACATGTACTTACTTCCATTGTGCATCTATGTACCTTCCATGTACTTGGATCTGTGTGTCTGTTACCTTTCTCCTGAAAAAGCATATCCAATGCACTACCCTATTTCTCATCCTGTACCTCTATCAATATCTTTAATCTATATATACTTAACTCCTTTATGCATCTATATACTCTCAATGTACTTATGGATCTATATATTTATCACTTTCTTCTAATTTAGCATTTCAAATGCACTACCCTATTTCTAAGCCTATACTTTTCTGAATATATCCTCTGGCCCAACCTTCGGACTCATCTCAAACTTATTTCTACTACTCTTTCCAATGCACTACCCTATCTCTCACCCTATACATCTATCAATATATCCTCTACATCCACTCTCTCATTTATCCCATACCACTACTATGTTCCCAAAATAACCCTTTCTAGACTCTCTCCTACTCTACCCTCCTTGCATCATCTGACACCTCTTTTTACTAGACCGATCCCCCAAAACAAACCTTTATAAACTCTCCCCTCTGACTCTTCCCCTCAAAAACCCCTTTTTACTCATCCAAAAGCCTCCTCCTACTGCTTTGACCCAAAAAAAACCCCCCAAAAAAACCAATATCACTCTTGTGTCCCTCCACTATCCTTTTCAATCAAAATAACAGACTAACACGTTCACTTCTCAATTTCCATATTCCACTATACTAATTCACCACTAATCCTTTATGGGTTCCAAAGTAGCGTGCTACTCGCCAATGAAGCGTTTCAACACCCCATCAGGGTTACCAGCGCTATATAAACGCAAACCTTTTTCCCTTTTCTACCCCTTCCCAACCCTTCTCAGTTCAAATAACTGAATAACATATCCACCACTCAAATTACTTTCATGTTTCGCCATACTAATTCAACAGTAATCCTTATGGGTTCCAGAGTAGCGTGCTACTCGCCAATAAAGCGCTTCAAAACCCCATCAAGGGGTAGCAAGCGCTATATAAATACAAACCTCTTTCCCTCTTCTATCCCGCAACCTACCCTTCTCTATCCAAATAACTGAATAACATATCCACCACTCAAATTACTTCAGACTTCACTATGCTAATTTTCAACACTAATCCTTTATGGGTTCCGGAGTAGCGTCCTACTCGCCAGAAAAGCACTTCAACACCCATCAGGGGTAACAGGTGCTACATGAATGCAAACCTTTCTTCCCTTTTATCCCTCCGCTACCCTTCTCACTCCAAATAACTGACTAATACCCACCACTCAAATTACTTTCATATTTCACCATACTAATTCAGCACTAATCCTTTATGGGTTTCCGGAGTAGCGTGCTTCAACACCCCATCAGGGGTAACAAGCGCTATATAAATACAAAGCTTTTTTCCCTCTTCTATCCTTCTGCTATCCTTCCAAATCCAAATAACTGACTAACATATCCACCACTTAAAATTTACTTGCATGTTTCACTATACTAACTCAACACTAATCCTCTATGGGTCCCGGAGTAGCGTGCTACTCGCCGAAAAAGCGCTTCGACGCCTCGTCAGGGGTAGTAAGCGCTATATAAATGCAATTACAATACAATACAATACAATGCTGACCCTTTGTATATGCACAGTATGTAATGCTGTGGTAACTGAAAATTACAATTTTCAGGTGTGCAGATGACTTAAGCATTACAGCGCATATAATGGAGGTCTGCAAACTGCACATACCGAGTCAAAAATGTCCACCTGTGCAGGCTTCTGTTTGGACCACTCACCCTGCACTCATACAGGCATACTGCTTACTCTGCTCTCATACGGGCACACTGCTCACCATGCACTCATACAGGCACACCACTCACCCTACACTCATGCAGACACACTACTCACCATGCACTCAAACAGGCACACCAGTCACCCTGCACTCATACATAAAGAAAACGGAAGACTTAAAGCACACACAGGAATCTCTAGAATACATGATCACACACTAAGTCCATTTAATACCTTCAGAGGAACACTCTCTTTCTGAGACCAGAACTTTTAAGGTTACATCAAATAATGCACTGAGAGGCTAACAAGGAACCCTCCGTGTTCCTCTTTCAATCAGCTGTGATTAATCTGCCCGGCCTCACTTCATTGCAGTGGGCAATAAAGACGGGAAGCAGGTCTGGACACTTCTAGGGGACATTGCTACCTTTAAAGCGTCTGTACAGAGTAATTATGCAGTTGAAATATGCACACTCGACACAGGAGGACACTGCAAAAGAGTGGCTTCCCTCATTGAAATGCAAGTAAAATGCCTGAGACAAAATTGCATAGCCATTATTGTAATGCAAACTTCTCTTTCAATGTGCAGGGAGGCCAGGAGCATTGTTAAACCGACTTCGGATAACATCTCCATATCAAACTTACAAATGGTAACAAGGTGTTTACAGCATTAATGCCGTAATGTGTTAGCTTCTATTTTTACCGACCTAATGCAGATGTCCCACTCTCCCATGAGACAGTCATCCGCTATTAGAAATGGGGGTCTCTAGTTGACAGAGGTAGGTACCTTTGTCCAAATAGGGACCCTTGCTTCTAGTCAGGGTAAGGGGGATACACACTTTAGATAACCCCTGCTCACCCCCTGGGTAGCTTGGCACGAGCAGACAGACTTATCCCAAGTATTTGTACTCAAAACACACAGTAATACAGCGATAACACCACAAATGGACACCACACCACTTTAGAAAAATAAAGTATCTTTATCTTGAGGGGTTGCTCCGTTTCCTCTGTTTGCGATATTTGCACTTTCACCTGCTGCTATTGAAAACCACTGAAAACGTTTTTAATTCATTTTTAACTCATTCATTTTTAACTCATGTTTAGACTTTTGAAATTGATTTTGCTCACTGTATCAATTTGTTGCTTTGTCCGCGTATGTGGGGTGGCGACTTCCTACTTTCCCCGCTCGACACCTAAGGACGCCATCTTGGGTAGTGCGCTCTCTAGTTGTCGGCGGTACAGTCACATACAAAACGCACGCTGCGCGGTGGCCGGAGCCTTGAGGGGTTGCTTTGTTTCCTCTGTTTGCGATATTTGCACTTTCACCTGCTGCTATTGAAAACCACTGAAAACGTTTTTAATTCATTTTTAACTCATTCATTTTTAACTCATGTTTAGACTTTTGAAATTGATTTTGCTCACTGTATCAATTTGTTGCTTTGTTCGCGTATGTGGGGTGGCGACTTCCTACTTTCCCCGCTCAACACCTAGGGACGCCATCTTGGGTAGTGCGCTCTCTAGTTGTCGGCGGTACAGTCACATACAAAACGCACGCTGCGCGGTGGCCGGAGCCTTGAGGGGTTGCTCGGTTTCCTCTGTTTGCGATATTGGCACTTTCACCTGCTGCTATTGAAAACCACTGAAAACGTTTTTAATTCATTTTTAACTCATTCATTTTTAAGACATGCTTAGACTTTTAAATTGATTTTGCTCACTGTATGAATTTGTTGCTTTGTCCGCGTATGTGGGGTGGCGACTTCCTACTTTCCCCGCTCGACACCTAGGGATGCCATCTTGGGTAGAGCGCTCTCTAGTTGTCGGCGGTACAGTCACATAAAAACACGCGCTGCGCGGTGGCCGGAGCCTTGAGGGGTTGCTCCGTTTCCTCTGTTTGCAATATTTGCACTTTCACCTGCTGCTATTGAAAACCACCGAAAACGTTTTTAATTCATTTTTAACTCATTCATTTTTAACTCATGCTTAGACTTTTAAATTGATTTTGCTCACTGTATGAATTTGTTGCTTTGTCCGCGTATGTGGGGTGGCGACTTCCTACTTTCCCCGCTCGACACCTAGGGATGCCATCTTGGGTAGTGCGCTCTCTAGTTGTCGGCGGTACAGCCACATAAAAACACGCGCTGCGCAGTGGCCGTAGCCTTGAGGGGTTGCTCCGTTTCCTCTGATTGCGATATTTGCACTTTCACCTGCTGCTATTGAAAACCACTGAAAACGCTTTTAATTAATTTTTAAATCATTCATTTTTAACTCATGCTTAGACTTTTAAATTGATTTTGCTCACTGTATGAATTTGTTGCTTTGTCCTCGTATGTGGGGTGGCGACTTCCTACTTTCCCCGCTCGACACCTAGAGACACCATCTTGGGTAGTGCGCTCTCTAGTTGTCGGCGGTACAGCCATATAATAATGCGCGCTGAGCGGAAGCGCAGCGGGCTCGCCGCTGGCGCGCCGCTGGCGCGCCAAAGGCAAGCCCGTCTGCACCTGTCCGCGACCCGGATGTGGCCAGCACCAGCCTCGCTGCCCGTCCTGGTTCTCAGGGTGAATCTCCTCTAATCTATAGTCGTGAGAAGTTGTTGTCACTTCGTCCACGTCCCTGCTCTCCTGCTCATGGAATGGGAGGTTTCATCCCATTCCAATATGGTCTGCCAGCAGTGTGAGTACCGTCTGGGATCGGGTTTAGAGGGCTGTCCCCAGTCCCACATTGCGCTCAATGAGAGTAAGAAGGGGTCCACCATCCGGGCAGCATTGATCAATACTCGTTCAATGGGAAAACACCATCAGGACATCTTTGACCTCCTCTCGAATAATCCAATTGATTTGCTATTCGTTACCGAGACCTGGTTGAATGAATTTTCCAAGCCGGTTGTGGAGATGTCCATCCCTGAAGGATATAAGATCTCCCCTGCTGACCGCCAAATCGGCAGAGGTGGTGGGGTAGCAGTTATTTACAGGGATAATTGGATCTTTCAGCGTGGCGAGATTTTGCAGTTGGGTGAGGGAGAAATTTTGGCTTTTAATATCTGCATTTCTCCTCAATCCACATTGGGTGGCACCCTGGTCTATAGGCCCCCTGGAACGGTTGGGGCCTTTCTCAAAACACTAGAGGACGTTATTGTTCCTCGGGCCCTTCGGTTCTCCCAGTATCTCCTTCTCGTGGACCTTAATATCCATCTTGACCAGACTGAATTAGGGGCTACTCGGGATTTTCTGGACTCTTTAAACCTTGCTCAGCTTACTCAGTGGGTTAGATTACCAACCCATGGTGGTGGGCATATTCTTGACCCCATTTGCTCCAACTCCACCATTACAGTTGAAGACCCTCTCCCGGTGCCCTGGTCTGATCATTTTCTTTCCTATTTTTCCTGGGCCTCTAAAGTCAATAATTCTTCGACACAGGGCAGTTATGGCCCCGCCACCGCCAAAATTGATCCGATCATTTTTGGACATGCCTTGGCGGAGTCAAGACCAGTTCTCCCTACTGATTTGGAGGGAGCTCTGGCTAGCTTCACTGGGTGGATCACACAGGTTGTGGATATGTTATCTCCCCCTTTGTTGCATAAGCGGGCCAGGGAGTCTCCATCTAAACCTTGGTTCTATTCTGAACTGAAAATACTGAAGCAACAATGCAAAAAATTGGTGCGTTGCTGGTGGAAGGATTATTGTCCGTTAGCAAAGATAACACTTAGAGAAGCCCAGAAAATGTATTATACTACTATAGCACAGGCTAAAGGCCTTTATTATGCGGATCGTATTGATTCAGCTAAAAATAATTCTAAGGAAATTTTCTCTATAGTTCAAGGGTTTTTGGCTCCTAGAGCAGAGTCTATCAAGCTCCCAGCTTCAGACGCCTGGTGCGAGAAACTTTCCAACTTTTTTATTAATAAAATTCGCTCTATCCAGGCAACGTTTACCGGTTGCAGCCAGTTCCCTACTGTAGCTACACACTTAGTGGCCTTATCGGCTTCAGCTCCTTCGTTAGCGGCCTTTACTCCCATTGATCTACCAGATTCACTCAAGATTCTCATGGCCCTGAAATCAGGCTCCCCTTCGGATCCCTGCGCTGCTAGGCTTTTGGCCACGGTAGCAGAGACAGTCAATCCAGAGATCAATAGGCTTGTTAATTTGTCCCTTCACAAGGCTCTTGTCCCGGCGGCGTGGAAACCCTCTTTGGACCCACGGGATCCTGGGAGCTATCGCCCTATCTCCCTTTTACCTAGTATGGCTAAAATCTGCGAGAAGGCTGTTAATAAACAATTTACCGAATATATTGAAAGTTCGGCCCTACTTCATCCTGCCCAATCTGGGTTCAGAGCCTCGCATAGCACGGAGTCTGCTTTAGTCGAAGTCGCCGAAGCTATCCGGGAATGTCTGGACGCTGGCGGAAGGGCTGCTCTTATATTATTGGATCTCTCTGCAGCGTTCGATACTGTTCCCCATTCGATGCTTCTGGCCCGCTTGGCGGACATAGGTATCTCAGGGACGGCCTGGGGTTGGCTGAAATCCTTTCTGGAGGGTCGTACCCAGCAGGTTTGGCTCCCTCCGTTCGCATCACCACCCCAATTGGTGACCACTGGAGTGCCGCAGGGGTCTTCCTTGAGCCCCCTCCTTTTCAACGTTTACGTCACACCTCTGGTCCGGTTGGCGGAGGATCTTGGAGCCAAGATTGTGGCATATGCTGATGATACCCAGCTCTTGTTTACCTGGGGCAAATCGGAGTACTCTACCTTGGAGGCCAAAAATTGTCTGACAGCTGTCTTTCATTGGCTCTCGGCAGCTCAGCTCAAATGTAATGAGGATAAATCGGAAATCCTCCTCTATGGGAATTTCCCTCCTCGCTTTAAAGAAACACTCTGGCTACCCGATTATCCCTTGCCATCGTCTTCAGGTCAACCTGTTAAGAACCTGGGTGTCTGGTTCGAAGAGAATTTATCCTTTTCGACCCAGATTAAAAAGCTTGCCGGGGGCTGTTTTGGGTTGTTAAAATCCCTTCGGAAATTCCTCCCACTTCTTCCCAGGGCAGCGAAGGAAACAGTAACACAGGCGCTGATTTTGTCACGTATCGACTACGCCAATGCTCTGTACATTGGTCTACCGGGCTACATTCTTAACAAACTGCAGGTAGTCCAAAATGCGGCGGCCAGGATTCTTTTTAATATTCCCATCAGATGCAGTGTCAGACAACATCTGCGCACACTTCACTGGCTGCCTGTTCTCGAACGTGTCAGATTCAAAGCCCTGGTCCTGGCACACCATGCTTTGTACGCCTCTGGTCGAGCTTATTTAAGGAAGCGCTTCAAGTTCTATACCCCAGCTAGACACTTGAGGTCATCATCCCAGCTTCTTGCCCAGATACCATGTGTTCGCCTCCAAAGAATGGGGGGCAGCTCTCTCTCATTCAGGGCTGCCACAGCCTGGAATTCTCTTCCATTCACCCTGCGCAGCATTCAGGATCATGCTCATTTAAAAAAACAGCTTAAAACATTTTTGTTTAACTGATTATCATTATTTCATTCCTCAAGGCTCGCGCCGGGACACTCCTAGGAGTAGCTGCGCGCGTTACAAACTGCAATAACATAACATAACATAACATCTAAACTCAACAAGACCAAAACAACAAAAATCCAACTTACATGTAATAAGAATATGACTTTAAAAAGGTTTCAAACAACTTGGGTCATAGAAAACTATGGATGTGTGATTTCTCTCAAAGTACCTGTAGTTGCAACAAAATTCACAAAGCCAAACAGCCGCAGAGATGGGAAGCGTAGAAAGACATAGAGATGCGTCAGTTCCTGAGATCATGGGGAGGTGATGCGACAGTTCTGCTGCACACAGGAAAAGGGATGCGTTGAATCCGGTCTGTAGGGGGAAGTGATGAATCGATTCTGAGACGGTTCTGGTCCGCGGGTGATGCATTGGGAAAACTTGCCTCTCAGGTACGATGCGTGAAAATCCGGGATGCGTCGGCGATCAATGCGGCAGCGTCAAGCGGCACTGTGTCGGTTTCTTTCCTCGATGCGTCAGTTCTTGCAGAGGCGACAGGAGCTGCGTCGGTTTCGGCAGCGGCACGGCGATGCATGGAGATTCTTCTCGCACAGCGGTGCGGCGTCAGAGAAACAGCTGGAAGAAGAGCGATGCATCAATTTTTATTGTAGTTGCTTTGCTTTTCCAGCTCAGAGCAGCAGGAACAACCTCCAGAGGCCCAACACAGTCACAGGCACCTCTTGGCAGGTCAGAAATCCCAGCATGGAAGTTCAGGGGAGCTGGGGGAGAAGTCTTTGTGTCCCTGAGACTTCAGAACAGGAGGCAAGCTCTACTCAAGCCCATAGAGATCTTTCTCAAGCAGGGGGGACACAGCAAAGTCCTTGTCCTTTCCTTGGCAGAAACAGCTACTGCAGGCCAACCCCAGACAGCACACAGCAAAGGGGTTGTACTCCTCCTCCAGTTTCTCCAGCTCTTCTCCTTGGCAAAGGTTCTTCTTGATTCCAGAAGTAGTCTAAATCTCTGGGGTTTTAGGTCTAATACTTCTACCCAAAAATGTCTTTGTTCTCTTTGTGCAAGGGTCTCTGAACCCAGTCCAAACCAGTTCTGTCCTCAATGGTGCAGTATGACCACAGGGGGTGGAGACAGCATTGTGCAAGGGAGACAGGCCCTATTCAGGTGCAAGGAAATCTCCTCCCACTAATCTATATGCAGCCAAGCCCCATTCAGCTCAGCTCTGAGTCATCCAGGAAGGGCCAGGCACACCTCAACCCCCCCAGTGGCTGTCTACAGTGAATGCACATCCCCAGCTCCGGTCCCTCCAAAACCAGACAGTCAATACACAATCAGGCAGAGAGACACAGATTGGTTAAACAAGAAAATGCCTACTTTCTAAAAGTGGCATTTTCAAACACACAATTTAAAAACCATCTTTACTAAAAGATGTGTTATTAAATTCTTAGTTCAGAAAGCCTAAACTTTATTTCTCTATCTTCTCTCAATGGGAAGTTCTACTTGTAAGATGTTACAAAGCATTTCCCATTCTATCCAATGGGGCAGGATAGCCTTTCAATAGTGAAAAACGAAATTGGCAGTATTTCACTATCAGGACATGTCACACACACCAGGAAATGTCCTACCTTTCACATACACTGCACCCTGCCCAGGGGGATACCTTGGGCCTACCATAGGGGTGCCTTACATGTAAGAAAGGGGAAGGTTAGGGCCTGGCAAGTGGGTGCACTTGCCAAGTCGACATGGCAGTTTACAAACTGCGCACAGACACTGCAGTGGCAGGTCTGAGTTACTTTTCAGAGCTACTCATGTGGGTGGCACAATCGGTGCTGAAGGCCCACTAGTAGCATTTGATTTACAGGCCCGGGCACACTTCAGTGCACTTTACTAGGGACCTACCAGTAAGTCAAATATGCCAATCAGGGATAACCAATTGTAACAACAATTGACACAGGGAGCACTTGCACTTTGACACTGTGCAACAGTGGCAAAGTGCCCAAAGCATCTAAGCCAGCAAAACGAAATCCAGCACACAGTCAACAAATGCAGGAGGTAGAGGCAAAAAGTCAGGGGAAACCACGCCGAAGATGCCAAGTCCAACAGCCGGTCAATGGAGACATGCCGGCTGGGGCTGCAGCCTGGCTCCAATCCACAAAGGCACACTGCAGCTCCAAAGGTATGGGCAATTGGCAGCACTGAAACGTCTGCAATCCTGCTGCTCGAGGCAACAGTGGTGACAGAAGCAAGGCACACCATACTGAGTTACAAACAAAATGATCTGCACCGGATACTTCTTCTCTCAGGTGGGCAGAACTGCCAAAATCGCTGTTGGCCCCTCCTCCCGCCCGTCCTCTTTGAAGCAAAAGCATTCCAAGCCAGCTTGGGGTGGGGGAGGGATTTGCACATTTACATCTAATCAACCCTGCCTCTCTTGTCTCTGGTGCTGTGTGCACACCACATCAGGCCAAAGGACTTAACGGACATTAGGAACCAAATACACTGGCATTGCAAAATGTCGCGCCCACCATCCTGATGACACAACACTGACTTGTGCCTCCAGGGCAAGTAAACCCTCACCCAGGCTCACACATGCGCAGCTGTATCCACTTTCACAGTGCTTAAAAAAACAAGTCTCAGGTTAGGTACTGCCTGAAATTAAGCACCACAGAGTCTTTCATGAAAGCATCTCCGGTGGTTTTTCTTTTGTTTACTGTTAGTGGGGCAGCCCCTTAACAGCAGCCATTGTAGACCCAGACCTGAGAATTAAGTGCTAAGCACTGGAAACCACCGGCACAAATTAAGCACTGATTTGTACAACAATGTTACACTCATTTCAACGCACAAAGATGCCCTGGTTGCCTGCTTATTGTGCTCACAAACCAATCCCTTTTCTGACATGGCAAGAGGAGTAACATCGGGTCTGTCATGGCCAAGAAGATTGTTAAACTTTTCGAGTGCTTGGAAAGACACCAGCACAGTCTGGCCATATGTTCCCATGATGAAACAAATGAAGGTAAGGTTTGTTTTTGTCAAGGGGCATTCCCACTCACCCCCCCAGTCAACCGACAGATTAGAGCCGATCCATTAGGAAGAAATGTTAATCGTATGGCAGTATTTCTCAAGCAACAGTACGTATCTCAGTTGTTTAGATACACTGAGCAGCAGCCTTTCCCAAGTATAGGCTCAGTACAGTTAGGTCCTTAGATAACTCTGAATATTTCAGCGAGGATGTATCCTACCAAGAGCCAAAGACTGAGGGCAGCGGCAGAGATCGCAGGTAAGACTGACAGAGGGATCCAGTATCTAGGAGACAAACGGTTATTTTCTGGTGAAGGTGGTGACAATGATGGTTGATTGTTGCAGCATTTTCCAGATGTGTAGGGTAGATAAAGAAGGTGGGCACTGTAGTTCTGCCCACTGGAAGGTGGTAAGACAGCAACAGGGACAGCTCCAACAGAGGGCCTCAGCCTGTGGCTTGATGCAGATCTGAGAGCAGGCAAAGGTGGACCAGCATCTTGGGGTGGTGCAGCACACTTGCACTAAGAGGAATGGTCTCAAAACACTAAATGGCTGTTTTAGTAATGAACAGGATCTGGTAGGGTCAGCTCTAGTGAGGTTTCAGGGAATTCCTCTGATGAACATGTATGAAGACCCTTGCGCTGTGCTGGGGGAGGTTGGATGCTTTGGTGGGACACTCAGGTAAGGCAGCTTGGACCTGAGACTGGAAACTGTAGAGACAGTTGGATACGCTTTTGTAATATTACAAGACTGCATGATCATTCAATTGTAAGTCTATCTCAGCAGTAGAGATGGGAGGGTTTGAAGGCAACATTATAGGACACCAGATCACTACTTCTTATGGGCTCAGCTTAGATTTCTGTGTCTGTACAGCCCTAATCTACCCCAAAGCTAAGGCAGAGCTTTGAGCCACTTTAGATGTATTGCAGAGCATATTTTTTGCTATCTCATTCTTATTGGTATCATTATTCTTTCCACTTTGCCCGCCGACTCTGGGCGATGGGCACCGTGAAATTCATCTGATCTATCTATAAGGTTTTGCAAATCTCTTGCACTACAGATGAAACGAAGTGTGTTCCTTGATCACTTGAAAGGCGATGTGGAATTCCAAACCTCGGAATTAAGTCCCTAAGTAAATGCTTTTCACCTTTAATGACATCTGCTCTTGCATGCAGGTGAGCTTCCACCCAGCCCCTAAAACGTACAGACAATAACACAAACATCTGCAGGTGTCCAAATGGGCTCCAAGGAGGAGAGTGAGCAGCAGTGGTGGTCTTGAGATCAATTTTCCAGTATTATGGCACTAACAAGTCACACAGGAATAGTGATGATTTTGAGCAGTAGTGGAAAAGGAGGGTGCATACCAGTGAGTTGCTATGTCATGCACAATGTTGTCCTTATGAAGCAAAGGCATTGCCTTGAGTTCCCTTTGTCATGAGGATATTGGTGGACAGTGCCCTTGACTACAGTGTGTTGTTGGGGCACATCAAGGCATTCAATAATTTCTGCCCAGCAGATGTTAGGAATCCCCTTTGCAGCCAAAGAAGCCCAAATTCATGTGCCACTACAAGTGCATACTTAGATGGGCAGTGGCACCAGCAGAGTAGAGACATGGTGGAAGCCCAGCTGTGATAGGGACCAATGCTCCTGAATAATAGGCTACAGGATTTTTCTGATTCCCCATGGTCTTGGACCAGCACCCCAAAAGCAAACACATTATGCTCATGACAATATAGAGTAAACTGTTTAGCATAATCTGGAAGTTCCGAAGCGGGTGTAGAAGTCAGTGCTTGCTTTATTTGTACAAACACATTTTCGGACTCTGTAGATCACTGCGCAGATTCAGGATTCAAGGGTATTATTTCTGACATAGTCTTGCAGGGGCTTTCACATAGTGACATAGCCCAGGATCCATTGTCTACAGTACTCAGCCATACCTATGAAGACTAGTACCTTGGAGATGGTCACAGGATGGGGCAACTTATGAATGGCTTCAATGCAATCAGGACAGGTGGTACTTACCAGCTGAGATTTCATGGCCATGAAACTTTCCTCAGAGGGAGCAAAACTGCAATGTCTCCTTATTCCCCTTTCTAGCCAATTCAAGGAGAAAATACAGTGTTTGCTATGATCTAAAGTAACAGATGCCAAAAGCAAATCATCAGTGTATTGAACCAAAGTAGAACCCGGGGGGAAGACCAACATGTCCAGGTCTTTCTTTAAAGCTTGGTAAAAGATTGACAGAGACTGTGTGAATCCTTGTGTGAACCTCCGTAATGAAAGTTGAGACTGTCTGAATGAGAACGCAAAGGGGAACTGACTCTCTTCAAGTATGGGGATGGAGAAGAAAGTTGAACAAAGGTCTGCTACAGTAAACTATTTGGCATCTGTGGGTATACATGAAAGGATGGTGGCATTGCTGGGGACCACAGGGAAACCCCCCATTACTTATGGTTTGCATATCTTAAATATCTTTCACAGAGCTGTACACATTGGCATTACCTACCTTTTGGTAAACAAAATTTGGGGTAGTGGATCAGCTATTATAGGACAAATCCCTGCCTTAGGTTTAAGGGGATACTGTGGTATTCTAGGTTGCTAATTTTGCGGGTTGATTTTGATTTTCACGGATTCCATTGAGGCTATAAATCCCACATCATTGCTCCCTGTTTATTGCAGTGTGAACAGTACCTGGGCAAATCATTTAAATGTAAAGGCATCTCATTATCATTCACAGTAGATTGACAACTGGTATTCTCATAGAAAAGGGCTAACACTTATTCTCTCAATATTATTCTATTGTGGTAGAGTCCATAGGGTTGCAAAACACAGTGCAATTAATTTCCATAAAATATTGAGCCCCAACAAATTAGCTGGCAAGTTAGGGGTAAGTAAGAAGAAATGCTTATCGGTGATGGTTCAGAGGGAGATAGAAGTAGGGTCAGAAGGTGTGACGGGGATCATGCTGGTTAGAAATACTGACTGAATCTATGGACAAGCCTGAGGGAATTTCCAAGGTTTTTAGGGCACAGAGGCTAGCACTATTGTCAATGAGGCATGTGATGCATACCATTGATAAAACAATCTACATAGGAACCTTTCTGATCTACCGGCATTAGGGTATTCATGACAGTCAGAACTTCTCAGGCTCTCCTAAAAGTCAAGATAAGAATTTTGCTTAACTTTGTGAAATTCAGGTGGGTCAGCAAGACCTGGCATATTCGACATAGTATTTAGGCAATCACTTTTCCAATGCCCAAATTGCCAACAAACAAAACATGATGTTTCAGTTCTTGGGGCCTCTCCTCTGCCTGTTCTGTCTCCCTGCCCTACCTTCCCTTGTCCTCCCATTGCCTCCCTCTGTTGTTTCCACCTTTGATGGGCTCCCCGCCCTTTTACCTTCACTGTTTGCAGCAGATTTTGGATTATTATAGACATTAATTCTGATTCAACATTCTTTGACTTCCATTCCTGCAAAATCACACAATGTCTCATTACGGTCACCAACCCCTCTAGCTTCCTATTTTGAAATCCAGTACATATTGTCATCAATTAACTTCTCACATTCTGTAACAACCCCTGCACAAAAGCAGCATCTACAACTTCTTGATCCATCTTCATTGGGTGGGTCATGCCTGAATATCTTTCAAACACATCCTCAAATCTATCTATTGTGTGGGCGACTTACCCATACTCTGCCTGCAATTTAAATCTTAGTCCAAACCTTTTTCACTGGCCACACACCTGCAACTGCATTCAACAATGCATGTTTTTCTAAACTCAACTCCCATCATTTCTGGGGTCCTAGCTCAACCACGCTGACGAGTTCTGCAATTGGTCTCTCAATCCTATTGCTATGACCAGCCGCAATGACAGGTTCACATCTACCCCATTTAGTCTCGACACTTTGAACACACTCTGCAAGTCTTCACAGAACAGCACCCCACCCTCGCTTACCCAGGACTTGGCTGCCCTGTAGCCTAAGGCCTATAGATAAGGCTTGGCCATTCGTAGCCGATCGGGGACGGGCGGGGCGGGCAGAGAAGAAAGGGACTCTGTCTTTTCCTTCGTGCCCAGAGAAGCCAAGGACAGTGTCCACTTCCCAGCTAGGTCAATTTGTGTTCTGAACCAATCCACGATAGTGCAATTGGCATCTTGTCTAGTGACTCGCACCTCGCTATCAGGTCACATGACACTACTCACATGCACGTTACTATCTTGAGGTACAACCGCTGTCTGACCTGCAGGTGCTGCTTACTTTCTGGGTACATAAACAGCTACACCTTGGCCTCCTCGGCCGACATGAACAAGATTCACAACAAATCATACTCCCTTGGCTCTTCGCTCTCTATCTTGTGGTTCGTTTTCTGGGGGAATAGATATGGAGGAGCACAAGCCCTAACTCTGTCCCTGAAATGACTTATTTGGTACACCAGCTTCCCCTGGGTATTTTTCATACTACAGACTTGGGATTCATGCTTTTGTTTCTGGGCCTCCTCATGCCATTTTAAAAAGAGCAGCCACTGTTCAACATCTATCATGTTTTGTTTGATCTTCCAGCTTCTTTTGTAAATGTCCTAATCTTTCTATATTAATGGTTCAGGAAATAATTTCTTCCCATCCTTTTTAGTGAGTCCCACCCACATGTGGCTTTACCATACTGATGATAGATACAGTGAGAAGAAGTCCCATTTGGTGAGGACTCTCGATGTATAGGTTTACTAGCCCCATCACAGTGTCTTGCTAGTCACACACACAAAGAAAACTGGAAAAAGGGTCTGCCGACCTTGTGCCCACATCTCAGCCTGTGGAGGGTGTCTGAAAGGAAAGAGAACTGGGTAGGGATTCTTTCAGTTATTTTTCTAATTTATCTCATGGGCATGGTGGAGGAAAGTTATTTACATTCAGGCCCAAAGATCTCCTTGCATTCGGCTGAATTTCAAGGGCTAGAGAGGCTAGCAAAGGAGACACATTCATTCTTCAAGGGGTTGTGCTTCGGGTCCTGGTACTCCTGTCTATCTTCCCTGTTTTCTCATTATTTCTAGACGCCGCCTACTCTAAGCATGGGCCTGCACACACAGTCTATCTCTGTCTTTGGACTTCTGTCATGTCAACCTTCCGAACCAATCAACTATCCTGCCACCTCCTACCCAGACAACATATGTTTGTGCACTTTTATGCAAGCAAGCCTGTAGACTGTGGTAAGCAGAGTTAGACTTTATCTACATTTTGTTCAACATGCTAACACTGAATGGCCGAATCACCAGGTCCAGAGCTGGGCCGTGCATCACCTCAGCACCCCAACTCCCCATGAGAAATCTCTCCCTTACCTCTTGTACCTGGGGTCATTGTGTGGAGTCCAGTCCAGCACTCTCATGTTCATCTAAACTAGACAGTTGCTGGCATGCAATGCACCAGGCTGTAAAAGAAAGCACAAAACTCGGGATAGCCTATCAAATCTAATGTGCGTTTAATTCAAAATAGCCGGGGCGTGGTTTGACGCGCAACCAAGATGGCCGCGTCTTTCTGAGCTCCGTCAGATCGCGGGTGCGACCGCTCATCGGAACATGCTGCATCGGTGATTTTTCGATCACCATGCGGCGGATTTGAGTGGCGGAACACCTGGGGAAGCCTGCATACCATTTTCGGGCCGTTTGGAGTCCTTTTGGAGTTCTTTTCGTTTCGGCGACTTTCTCCTCAAGCTCGAGCACTTTGAAATAGAACGTGCTCATAGGGTTCCCACCTTTAAGCCTAAAACGTTAGCTTATCCAAGACCAGTGATTCTGAAACCTCTGCGCCACCAACATTCTGAGCAAATCCTAGCTCACATGAGGAAGATTAAATCATTACAGTGGGAGGGGCACAGAATATCAATATCACAGGATTTTGCTAGAGATACTGTCATTCGCCGTAAAGGTTTCTTGAATTTACGTAGAAGGCTAATTGATATGAGCATTCCATTTTCCTTTGCAGGTCCTTCGCGTTTCAAAATAACTTTTAGAGGTCGCTCTCAGATTTTTTATGAACCTGCAGAGCTTTCCACTTTTTGGATAACCAGTCTGAATCACAGATGGATCAGTTGGCTTCTGAAACGCTTCCTAGCACGTCTCATGGTTAATGTATCTCAATGTTGATAACCTGGATTCATTTGTCCTGTGCTTTTGCCATGATATACGGCCTTATCGTGCCTATGTGTTCCTTGCGGATATAATAAGATTCAGTAGTGTTGTTGTTAGTTCATTGTGGTTACTCTCTCTTGACTGATTTTTTCTTCACAGGTATTTTATCTGTTTTTTTCTTCACAGGTCCTAAAATTGCTCATACCTCTAGGCAGGTTTCTTAAGAGTTATTTCTGTCTTGTGGACAGTGTTTAGGTACTGTCCTATTACATAATGAGGGTTATTATGTCTCTATTTTCTTCTCCTTAATCTCTTTTTCATTTCTTGTCATTTCTGGCTTACTCCAACTCTGTCTATGTTTTTCTATTTTCGTTCATCCTCCTCTGCTGTTCTGATGAATTTTTGTTGATTTGTACATCTAAATAGTTGTTTTTCTTTGGGTTCTCTTTCTTCCTATTACCATGTTATTGGTGTTCTGTCTTTTCCACCCTCTTTAATATCTTTTATATGCTTTTTATCCGTTTAGCTTGCACTTTCTCTTTTCTTCTTTTTCTGACTGTGCTGGTATCTAATCTTTTTTCGTGTGGTTATTATTCATTGGTATCTCCCTCTGTTTCCCTTTCTTCCTATATTCATCTATTTTGTGTTTGTATAATTTTTATAATGTGAATATATTCTCTTATTATCTATGTATTTAACTCATGAATTATTTTTTATTGATATTTCTAACACCTCACTTTATTAATTATTACATTATTTATGACTATTTACCATGCCTTAGGCTCTTATCTATAATATCTAGTTCTGTTATTTAGGATGCCTTAATTTATTAATTATTACATCACTTATGACTATTTACCATGCCTTAGGCTCTTATCTATAATATCTAGTACTGTTATTTAGGATACCTTAATTTGATATTGCCTTAGCCTGGCATTCATACTATTTATTCGTTATTTATAATGCCTTATTGCTGTTTATGAGGCCTGAATTGATTATTGAACTGAATATTGCCTTAAATTGTTATTTATAATATCTATTACTGTTATTTATGATGCATTAATTATTGTTGCCTTAGCTTGATATTCATAATATTCATTATGGTTATTTATGATGCCTTAATTTAATATTGCCTTAGTCTAGTGCTCACAATATTTATTATTGTTATCTATGACTGGATTATTTACTTTTGCATTAATGTTCTGTTGCTCAATGATATATCAATTTTATTACTGAGCGGTCCACAATGTCTGTGTGCGCCTCTGTGGTTGCTCCTCTACGTTTTTTCCCCCATGCAAATTGTCTGTTACAGACATCCCCTGGTGGGGTTTTTCTTGTTTTTATGCTCCTTCTCTTTTCTTTGGAGCATTTTTTTCTCTCCTTTCTCCTTTCTCGCCTTTTCCTCTTCTATTTCTATCTTTTCTTCCTTGGGGACTCCTGCTTCGGCTCCTGTTTTTTATGTTGTTCTTGTAGTCCATCTATTCATGTGCATGTCGATATGTTGTATAGTGTTCCCTTTCTCTTTTATCAGATACTATTATTTGTTTGCTGGCGTGCCTCCTCATGTCTGGTCTAAATGTAATATCTCTTAATGTCCGTGGATTGAATCATCCTGTTAAGAGGGCCAAGATACTAGACTACTGCAGAAGCCTATCTGGTGATGTTGTTCTTCTCCAAGAGACTAAGATAGCCTTTAAGGAAGCTTTGCTTCTACGGAAACAGTGGGTTCTTGATGTTGCTTGCTCTGAAGCCTCCGGTAAGAAGAATGGGGTTGTAACCTTGATTTCTAAAAATTCTGGTCTGTCCATTGTCACGACGGAACATGATACGGATGGCAGATGGTTGCTTTCTCGTTTGTCCAATGGCTCAGACGAATTATATGTTATGAATATTTATGCTCCCAACATTGATGATCAACTCTTTTGGCGTTCAATAACCAAAAAGCTCTCTGACATCCCTCAAAGTGCTAGAACCATTGTTGGAGGTGATTTTAATCTGCCTTTAGATCCTATTTTAGATAGACATTCTGCTTTTAAATTTCGCCCTCCTAGGTCACATAAACAAATGCTCAATATGTGCTCCTCTCATCAACTTGCTGACGTTTGGAGGTTACATAACCCGACGGGTAGTGATTTCATGTTTTTTTCCTCTCCACATTCTAGTTTCTCACGTATTGACTATCTTTTAGTTGATGCTGCACTTCTAAAACACACTAGTAATGCTATAATTCACCCAATAGTTGTTTCCGATCATGCAGCCGTCTCTTTTACTCTTCTTAACTTGACGGATAAACAAGGCCCTCGTACTTGGCGTCTCAATACAGAGATTTTGGATGATAAGGATGAAGTTAAAGAATTATCTGTGGAAATTGATAATTTCTTCAATGATAATGAGTCTTCGGTTAACTCCCCAATTGTGTTATGGGATGCATTTAAATGCACTATTAGGGGTCATATTATCAAAAAAATGTCAAAAAGGAATAGTGATATCAGAAAATCATTACAATCTTTAGGGGATGAGATCAAATGTAAAGAGATTTTATATAGAGGCTCTAATGATAAGTCTCTCTTGCAAGACATCAAGAATTTGAAATATACTTTTAACTCCATTGTTACTAAGAGAGCTTACCTTGGTGTACATGCTCAAAAGTCTAGACGCTTACTCTTACAGAATAGAGCTGGTAAGATGTTGGCTGCCACTTTAAAGTACCAAACTGATAATGTCAAAACTACTCAGATTTCTTATATTAATGACACTAATGGCTCTAGGAAATTCCATACTCAAGAAATCCTACAAGTTTTTCGGGATTTTTACGAAAAACTTTACACTCCTAAGGATCAATGTGACTTATCTGGGTGTCAGAAATTCTTGTCCTCGATTCCTACACATACTATTTCACAGTCGGAGATGAATGTTCTGGGGCAACCGATTGATTCTGAAGAGATAATTCAGTCCATTAGGTCGACTCGATCTGGGAAGGCTCCAGGGCCTGATGGTTACCCTATTGCTTTCTACAAGACTTTTTCATCATCAATAATAAATATCTTAAGAATGTTCTCGATAACTTTGTAGTGTCTGGTAAAGTCTCTGGTTCAGCCGCTGAGGCTACTATTGTTGTGATTCCGAAAGAAGGGAAAGATCATTCTGACCCTAAAAATTTTCGTCCAATCTCGCTTCTGAATATGGAGGCTAAGATTTTTGCCAAAATCCTGGCTAAGCGATTAGAGGGCCATATCCCTAGCCTTATTCATAACTCCCAGACTGGCTTTGTAAAAGGAAGACTTGCTAGAGATAATATCCGAACCTTTTGCCATATATTGGAGAAAGCGAAACTTTCTGCCTTGCCATCAGCTGCGATTGCTCTTGATGCCGAAAAGGCTTTTGATAAAGTTTCTTGGCCTTTTTTACACGCAGTACTCCATTCTCATAATTTAGGAGATTCTTTTATAAACATGGTAATGTCCCTATATTCCCAACCTAAAGCCAACATCAGAGTTAATGGGGCTACGTCTTCCTTTTTCAACCTTCGTCAGGGAACTATACAAGGGTGCCCGTTATAACCCCTTCTTTTTCTATTGACCATAGACCCACTCCTTCGGTTACTCAACTCAAATGACAACATCAAAGGTTTCCAATTTGGTACACATACACTTAAAACGGCTGCGTATGCAGACGATGTTCTCATATTCTCTGAAGACATTGCTACTGCCATCCCTGCCATCTCTAATACCATTAAAGAATTTTCAATCGTTCCAGGGTACACTTTGAACAGAGACAAGATGGAGATGTTCCCTCTTAATGCGTTGTGCTTCCCTTCTCATATGGGTGAGGCTGGCTTTAAATGGCAATCGACTCGAATTAAATACTTAGGAATTTGGTTTTGCAATAACCTTGTAGATACTATTTCTTATAATGAATCTCACATTCTAGCTAAGATTAAAGATCTTTTGTCCTCTTGGTCTCCGAAATATATTTCCTGGTGGGGAAGGCTCCAAACTCTCAAGATGATGATAACGCCGATTATTAACTTCTTATCCTCAATGCTACCTGTGAGGCTGTCCTCATCCTTTTTCCGTGAGATTGACCTACTTACTTCAAAGTTTCTATGGGGTGACAAACGTGCTAGAATTGCATACAAACATCTTAGGAAGCCATCTGTCTTGGGTGGTTGTAATCTTCCAGATTGGAATTTGTATCAAATTGCTTTCTTATCGTCTCAGGGTGCTCTCTGGTTTTTATCGAATTCACACCATACTCCTACGTGGATTTGTATTGAACAAGTGTTGTGTTCTCCTCTCTCTACCCCCTCTTTTCTCACTGCCTCTAAACTTGTGTTACCTCATTCAAGCCGTATTATTTCAGACACAATTAATGCTCTGAAACATATAGATAAAAAGGTTTCCAACCCCATTCATAAATCGAGATGGTCCTCATTATGGTATAATCCTAAAATTGTTACTGATATCGATCCTGCCACGATGTCTTCCTGGGCTAATAGAGGTCTTACGTTGGTCAAACATCTTTATGATTCCAATCATGATCCTCTTCCCTTTTCTTCTTTGGCCAGTAAATATAATCTTAACAATATGGATTTCTATTATTTCTTAAAATTAAAGGTTGCCCTCTCTAAAGTGACCCTCTGTACAGATTCGGTTACTATTTCACTTCTGTCTATGTGGTCTCGTTCAGGTCATACTGCCTCGAAAATATACAAATTTTTATCTGCGCCACTTCCTTCACAGGCTACTATTACACAAGATAAATGGTCAGATCATTTTGATAGTGATATTTTTAAACATATCTCACAAGAGTCATGGCAGTTAATTGGGAAAGTTTCACTACGAAATAAGATTGCTCCTTCCCTTATGCAATCTAAATTCTTTTCGATGAATCTTCTGCATTGGACCCCTGCTCGTTTACATAAACTGAAGCTGAGGGATAGGGATCTTTGTTGGAATTGCAATTTGGTCCCAGGCACTTACCAACATATGTTTTTTGAATGCTCGTTACTACAACCCTTTTGGGATTTAGTTCAGAAACACTTATCACTAATTTTTGACATTCCAGTGGAACTTTCATTCCCTATGATCTTATTGGGACCATGGGCCGCATGTTCCCCTCTTCCTCTGGATGATACTGATATGCAGCTATTAGATCTTCTTATTTCAATTGCTGTCAAAATTATTTTAACTGAGTGGAAATCCTTTAATCTACTGTCCTATCATACTTGGTGGGCTTGGGTATCATTTCTTCGTGGGGCCCATACTTCGGTTGAAGAGAGACACTGTACTCCTTCCATTTCCAATACTAACTGGAGGTCACTGGATAAATATATGAAATTGTCATCTCAGGGGTTGGTAGCCCAATATCCCTTTGTCTCTATTGCTTAATTTATTTTTCATACTGTTGCAGGTGTCCCCATCTACCCATCTATCCATTTTTCCATCTGTATTATCTATTTATCTATCTATCTACCCATTTATCTATCTATCTATCGTCCCCTTTCTCTTTCTTTCTTTCTTTCCTTGTTCCTGCTTCTTATTTTCTCTTTCTATCCTGTCCTTGTTTCTTTCGCTTATCATGGCACTTTCTTGGTATCTATGCAATACAACTAATTTTTTGTTATCAATCCAGTATAAGATACTCTTTTTATATGACATATTGAGCCGGTACTATGTGTGATTTCATTATTTTCTGACATAAATTTTACCTTTGTGTCTGTTTTTTCTTAAATGTCTTACTTATCTATTGACCATGTTGTTCTGTTGTATTACATTTTATTACAATGATATGAACTCTTACTTTTTAAAACAATAAAGATATTGAACACAAAAAAAATTCAAAATAGCCAGCACGCATCCAAAAATAATGTGACGTAATTGCCGTTCAATGGACCAACGCTTCGCCCTTGATGAGGTGAAGCATATAATGCTAAAATCCAAACAGATTCGAAACATTTATATACATTTTTTTGTCAATGCTAGTGAATAGGAACAAGAACACATGATAAAATTGAAAATCGAACATAACAATTGATTAGCAGGTGCCACAATCTTCTTGTGGCATGGAAAGCAAGAAGTCCTTGACAGTGTGATGCAAGTAATAGTACGGAGGAACTTCGTCCCCTGCTGTCTGAGGTTAAAAAAGGGTCTCATAAATAATCTGTGCACTTCCTTGTAGAATCACTAGAAACTGGTTTGTGACTAGGTTGGGTGCCAACAGGGTATCACTCATTTATCCTGAGTGTCTTCAATACTTACCAATAAAGTACTGAACAAAATAGGTACAGTGTCCCCCTGTCACTCCTTTGGGTGCCCAGCGTCCCCACCATGCGATCCTGCCTCGCCTAGTGTCTTAGAACGAGGAATGAAGGCAATATTGCCAGTGCTTTTTGACCTACTTAATAATTATTTTGAGTCAGGTCTGGTGCCCAGGCGTTGGAAACTCGCTATCATAGTTCTACTCTTAAAAAAACCTCAATTGGACCCTTTGAAGCTGGAAAATTTTAGGCCTATTTCCATGCTTCCCTTTTCTCCAAAGTAGCTGAGAAGCACATAAATAAACAGCTGTCAAAGTTTATTGAGAACAGGGATTTGCTTCATGAGATCAGTCAGGATTTCGCCCCCAGTTTAGTACAGAATAAGCATTGTTGCTGACCTCAGAGTCTCTCAGGCAGGTTGTTGACGGGGGTAATACTGCAGCACTGATAATGTTGGGTCTCAGTGCAGCCTTCGATATCGTGTCCCACGGCCTTCTGCTCGAACAGCTCTGGAATTTCAGTATCGGAGCAATGGCTTTGAGGTGGTTAGCATCTTTCTTACAGAGCCGCACTTTTCAGCTGGTTCAAAAGCCTTCTCTAGCTGAGGTTTTTCCGCTGCAGCAGGGGGTACCACCATTGAGCCCTACCTTATTCAACCTTTCTATGCGCCCCCTAGCCGATATCATTGAACGTCACAGCTTTAACATCGTGTCATACACCGATGATACTCAGCTTATTATCACCCTGTCTCAGGGTGAAGCAGACACAGCAGTTCTGTTAGATCCTGTCTATCTGAACTGGCTGAGTGGATGGACCATAGCTGTCTCAAGCTTAATGCTGGGATGACAGATGTTCTTATTTTGCGTAGGCAGCCATCAATCTAGTCCTCTGCTGGTGACTGGATTCACTAGGGTCACTACCGGTCCCTAAGCTGAAAGTTAAGAACCTTGGCATCTGGTTTGATGCTGGACTCTTGTTTGACAGTAAGATTACCAGTCTATGGGGAAATGTTTTGAAATTTTGAAGACCGTGAAAAACATTCTGGGACTCCTTCCGGAAGCCGCTAGAAAGTCAGTGGTCCAGGTCTTGGTAATGCCCAGACTGGACTACTGCAATGTGCTATACCTGGGAGCCTCACAATCTAGATTGGTGAGACCGCAGAGGGTGCAGAATGTTGCAGCTCGGCTGCTGCCTAATCTCCCAAGGCGGTCAGATACGGGTCCAGCTCTTGTCAAACTGCACTGGCTGCCTCCGGTTAAGAGAGTGTCCTTTAAAGCTATGTGCTTCTGGCACCGCATTCTGAATGGAAAAGGGCATCGCTATCTGCACCCTCTTGTTAAACCATACGTATCCGGCAGAAGTCTTAGGTCTGCAGGAGCCTCTTTAGCTGCGATCCATATTGTAAAAAAAGCACGCATGGGAAGCTGCTCTTTCAGCTTGTTAAGCTCCAAGATGTGGAACACCCTGCTGCTGGCACTTAGACAGGAATATTCTGAACTGGCCTTCCGCAAGAAACTCAAAACCTGGTTATTTAGACAGCCTTAATGGCTAATGTGCTTTGCATGGGTTTGTACCTGAGAATGAATTCTTAGCGCGGGGACACTTAGGTCTGAAGTAACCAGGCGCTTCACAAATTACTTTACATAACATAACATAACAATTACAGCTGAAGTGTATTAAGGAATTTCCAATGCTGGCCTATGAGAGGGGTAGGCCTCACAGTAGTGAAAAATGAAACAGGCTGTTTGTCACTACCAGGACATGCAAAACATATAAGTACATGTCCTACTTTTTACTTACATGGCACCCTACCCTTAGGGTTTCTTATGGCCTACCTTAGGGTGACTTCTATGTAATAAAAGGGGAATTTAAGGCTTGGCAAGTAGTTGCCAAGTCGAAGTTGCAGTAAACTGCACACACAGGCATTGCAGTGGCAGTTCTGAGACAGGTTTGAAAGGCTACTTCTGTGGGTGGCATAACCAGTGCTGCATCCCGCTAGTAGCATTTGATGAACAGGCCCTAGGTATTTGATATACCACTTTACAAGGGACTTACCAGTACAACAAATATGCCAATCAGGTATACACCAATTCCATCATGTTTAGGGGAGAAGCACATGCACTTTAGCTCTGGTTAGCAGAGGTTAAGTGCTCAGAGCCCTAAGGCCAAAAAAAGCAACAGCAAAATGTTGGAGGCAAAAAGCAAAAAGTCCAGAGGCAGACCACCCTAAGGATGCCAGGTCTAACAATTGAGCATGCATATATGGGTACATTCACCTTCTCATCAGGGAGGAGTGAAAGATCCCAATAAAGCATGCATTTGGGTGGTGGCAACATCAAGCTGTTGTGTGTTTCAGTGGGGTATGGTTTAATGGCAGTGTATGGTTTTCAGGGATGTGATCGGTAGCAGTGACATAGTCCAGAAGGAGTGGGGTCAGTCTGCCGTGTGTGGCAAGTCTTCTGTATGTATTTATCGTGTTACATGCATATCAGTTGTAGGTAGAAACAATTATCATGTTAGCTGGTCGTTTGTGAAACCAGCTAACATGACAATTGTTTCTGCATTTAAAGTGAATATAGTGTGTGGTCCAAGTACAGGGAATAGAAGGGAAGCTAACTTGCTGCAACAACTATTAACTGTGTGCTTGGATTGCCATCTTTATCTTGATTCACACTAATAAGACAGAGAAAAAAAAATGTCCACGCTCTGGTTCACAGGCTGTTTGTAAATGCAGCAGCTGAAAGAAAACTGTAACTAGTTATGACCTTGTGTGCACTTTCTACCTTGTAGGGAGAATGAAGGAAAGTATCAGTATGTTTCCACTTATACTTTCTGGACACGAAACACTGATCAAAAAACCTCCATAATGATACAGAGTTCAGCATAAGCCGACTCCTGCTTGCTCCACAGAAGTATACTATATATGATACTGATGAGAGTGGCGAGGTAAGACACATGAACCAATTGCTGGAGGGGATGCTGAAATATGCACTTCTGACATCAAGCCTGAGGGCACAGTAAGATTTCTGAAAAAGCATTATATGAATTGGCATATTGTGAATAATTTGTGCAACCCACGCTGTTAGCTGGTTAAAATGTAGGTTAATAGACTAGGGATGTGTGATAAATTGTTTATAATACTCACGATCATAATAATATGTGACATGTAGACGAACAGTATATAATGTGATATACCAACTTTCATGTGTGCCCACTGGTTTTGGGGTATGTGTTACTTATGTATGACACCTGCAGATAAAAGATTTGGCGACAGGTTTGTCTGACTCCTAACTCTCTTGATCAGCAGAGCATGCGTCTGTGAGAGGAGGATGAGAGACACCTGCCAGTTCTCGTCCTCTCCAAAAAGCTTGCGATCGGTAGCAGATGATCGGGCTGGCGGAGTAGCGGGCAAGTGGGGGGGTAGGGGGGAAGGTGGGGGCTAGGGGAAGACGACGGGGAGGTGGCAGGGGTGGGAAACATATAACAAATAAACATTTCAAGAAATGAAATAAAAATAACTTACCTTCCGCCTGCCTTCCGAGGCTCTTTTCCGATGTCCTCGCTGCAGCACAGGCTCCCAGCCTCCCAGCCTCCCCTGCGGCCAATCCTGACACTGCTTTCATGTTTGCACTCCCAGAGAAACAGGGAGCCTGTACTTTGCTTTCTCCTACCCTGCAAGTCAGCTGAGTTGGAGACAGCTTAGTGTGCATGTCGGTTTGGACGGCCTGAGACGGCCGATTAAAACGTAATGACTATAGCGGTCTAGTCTCCCTCCGCTCACCAGCCCCTGGACCCGACCCGGAACCAACACCACACATTGTATCACCTTCTGGCCAGGCGTGGCCAGAAGGCTTAAATAAACGGGCCGGGGTCGCTCGGGACTTCCGGCCCAGCTGGGTGCCCAAGTAGAAGGTTGTCTGTGTCTTTGCTTGCCCCCAATAGCAGGGCCCTTATCTCGCCTGACAGGCCACTTTACACTGGCGACGAGGGTGGGTCTGCTGCCTGCAGCCACCATGCTCCCGTGCCTGATCGCCGACCACCCGGAGAAACGAGAGAGCCCAGCAGCGAGACGCGTCGGCGCCCACTTGCCTGTGTGCACGCCCGGCGGACTCCGCTCTGAAGCAGCGATCCGGCGACGTCACCGGCCGGTGACGCCAGGTACAGCGCCCCGCTCTGCCGCCCCGCTGCCTGCATCCTCTGCGGCGACGCGCGAGTGCTCCCGGTGCGGCCTCCGGTCGAGCCCACGTTGCTGAAAGTGAGGCGCGCATGCGCAGTCGGCGCTCAGCACATAGCAGCTCCCTGTGGTGCAGTACCTCTCCCGGCCACCAGGGACAACGAAGGAAGAATGAATACAGCTCCCCTGCGTCAGGCTGCACACTGAGAACAGGACCAGAGCAGTTTGTGCCTCGTGGGAATCCTGCACACCCTGACTCCCAGCACGCTGAGGGGCGGCACGAAAGCACGGCCAGCAAGTCCATCACCACCCCGGAACAGACCCCTCCAGCGCAGCAGCGCCAGCCACACGCGACCAGGGTGTCACCGGGTTTCGACCAGCCATGTCTGATCCTGCCGCACCAGCAGCCCAGCAACCTGCGCCCCCGGCCGCGCCTCCGGCACACTTACACTCTCAGGTCAACGCGCTTCCCCGTTCAGCGAGCTCATCGATCCTGCCACTGCGTCACCGAGGTGGAACGTGTGGATCGGCCGCCTGAATAACTACTTCATCGCCATGAGGGAAACGGACGGCGCGGTGAAAAGGTCATTGCTATTACATTTCGCAGGGGACGAAATATACAAGCTGTTTGCGCATTTGCCCAACACGGGTGCACCCACAGACTACGAGTCGGCGGTTAGGGCGCTGAATGCCCACTTCGACCCGCAACTTAACCCCGACTACGAATGTTTCAAATTGCGACAGGCCCGTCAGAGGGAAGGGGAATCCATGGACGCTTTCCATGCACGCCTCCGAGAACTCGCCAGCACGTGCACGGAGGATGACCAGACCAAGGAAGTGAGGGCACAAGTCATCCAAGGGTGCCGTAACAAGACCTTGCGGACCCTCATCCTCCGACAACCACGGATCACCTTAGAGGATATCCTCATCCTGGCACGATCCATGGTCATTAATGCTATCTGGCCACCTATGCGACACCATCCCGGTAGCGGAAAACTGGGCGCCGGAGCCGTATGATCCAGCCGACACCCAGGCCAGGAGGTCGGCAACCAACGAGAAGGCCAGTCAGCGGCGAAGAGCACGGCCCCGAACGGTAACGCCAGGGTGTATGGTTCTGGTGAGGAACCGTCGCAGCGGAGGGAAGTTCCTAACACCCTATGAACCAGGGCTCTGGACCGTCCGGACAGTCAAGAGGACGGCCATCACTGCCGTGAAGGGCAGAGAAGTTATCACCAGGAATGTCTCGTGGTTCAAGAGGGTCCCAGCGCCAGAAAGCGGTGAGGTGTCCGGCAACAGAGAAACGGAGTGGGACGAAGTAGGCCCCGGGCCTCCCGGATACACAACCTCAAGTCAAGCAGGACCGGTTCCGTCCGGGGACACGTTGGAAGAGGTCCAGCCCCGTGAACAGGAGACAGTCAGCCCGAAGACACCCCGTGCTGCCCGTCAACGGCAGTATGATTTGAGGCCCAACCCAAGACCAAACCACCGACTTGCAGATTTTGTGTGTTGAGTTTATTGTGTTTTTGTTTAGTTTATTTTTAACTGATTTGGGATGGGATGTAGCGGTCTAGTCTCCCACCGCTCACCAGCCCCTGGACCCGACCCGGAACCAACACCACACATTGTATCACCTTCTGGCCAGGCGTGGCCAGAAGGCTTAAATAAACGGGCCGGGGTCGCTCGGGACTTCCGGCCCAGCTGGGTGCCCAAGTAGAAGGTTGTCTGTGTCTTTGCTTGCCCCCAATAGCAGGGCCCTCATCTCGCCTGACAGGCCACTTTACAATGACCACTGATCACAGTGCAACCACTCCCTCTGCCACTGCGCAAGTGATGGCCCCGCCCCCAAGAATCACCCAGCCCTCAGAACCTCGAAAATATAATGATAATAAACCCGTTTTATTATTGGTTTTTTTCATGTTTTGTAGGGCGGCGGGGGGCGACGCTCCTCCACCATAGCGGAGTAGCCGCCACTTGTCGCGATTGCCTTGTAGGGCTTGGGGAATTGACCAGGTGTGACCCCAATCATTTGGGAGGGACATAGTAAGTTGAGATGAAGCATTGGTCAAGTGGTGGGGGTAGGACCAGAATGGGCATGGCCACCTACCTATAACATTCCATCCGATCACCTGGCTCAATTCTCAGGAGCACCTCCTTTGTCTTCCGCTTATATTTACTTAGACCATTTGTATTGTGCTGTGCATGTTGCTTTTAGAGTACTTAAGAGTGCATCTGGGTACACTGCATGTAGAAGATGATGTTGAAATATGTCCGCAAGTTCACAGTTCATTTGTGGAGTCAGGATGATGTCCAAGTTCTATCCCCCTCTTGCAGCATCAGATCTGGATTTTCTCATCACCCTTTCTAAAACTGTTTTCTTATTTTTGCAGAACTGAATAATGTTCTTGTTGTAATATGTAAAGACACACCACACTGCACACGTCGATTGGTACCTGCATATGTCCATAGCCAGTTCTTACCATACTGCCTGCAATTTGTACCGCCTACAATATGGTCTTGTGGTTGTTACATTTTGCCATGCAATCTAGAAGGCTGTTTACTTTAGAAAACACTAAAAGCAATAACCAAAACAAGATTAGGAGATTAAAAGCTTATTCCTTGAGGCAGTTTATGTTAGAAATTGCTGTGTGTGTGTGTGTCTTGACATTGAGCAGCAGATTCTGGTGTTCTGTGGATTTTTAAACCATATGGATATTATAAGAGAGTTGGAAGGAAAATACAAGTGAAGCTCGTCTCTGCTTTGTATCCCCATTTGTACAGTACAAAGCGTAAGTAGTTCTGGTTTCATTAACACCTTACAACCTTTGAAACTCTACACTACTCGTGGATATGCCTTTGTTGTTGCTCACCAACTACATAAAATAAGTATCATATTTAGTGGCCAGGTACAGAATAATTTAAAAATAAAGACCAGCAAGTCAGTTTAGGTTTCTGATTCAGTAGGTTATTTGAAAAAGTGGTAAAGTGTCATGGACAACACTAAGCGTGCAATCACGCTTCTCAATGAAACACAGATTCTATAATATTACAGAGTTGTTCCGAGTGTAAAAAAAATAGTGTTTGCTAGAATTTCTGTAGCCTACCATTTACATGACAACAGGTGTTTTAACAGAACCTACACCACAATGCAGGGTAGGAATAGTTTTGCTTTGCACATATCTATTGGGTCATGATTGATACCAAAGTCCATAGTTACAGCAGAGCATACAATTCAGGTCCAGTTCACAAAGCTTTTCTGTGAGAAATTATGTCTCACCCTAGATTTAGGTATGGGTTACTTATTACACTTAGTGAGTTGCTGAGTCTTACTCCAGACATAGGTTTTATTTTCTTATAAATTGTTTTATAATAAGGCATGCACACTTCCGGAAAAAAAGATTAGTTGATCAGGCCTGAGTAAGCATGTTGTTATTTCTGAAATTCATCAGTAAGTCACACCTAAGCCTGAAAATACAACTATTCACAGAAAATGTGATTTGGTGTGCGGAACTGCCGACCTATGGTCAGACGGTTCCTTCACCAAAACGTTGTCGGTCGAAGCCAACTCCGACCGACATCGTAATAAGGGCCTATGGGCCAGATGTACGACCCACCAATTTGCGACTCGCAAATTGGGATGTATAACAGTGTCTCAGACACTGTTTGCGATTCCTAATGGGGTCGCAAATTGCATGCCTCATGAATATTAATGAGGCAGGTGCAATTTGCGACCCCATTAGGAATGGCTAGCACTCCCCGGGATGGTGGCCTGCTGGGGTCAGCAGACCACCATGTCTGGGACTGCTTTTAAATAAAGCAGTCTTTTTTTTTTAAATGCAGGATGCATTTAAAAAAGAAAAATGAAACTTTTCAGTTTCATTTTTTTAAGGGCAGACTGTGGTCCCTGGGACCACTGCCTGCTCTTAAAAATATTTTCTCACATACTCACAAAGGGTAATGGGTATCCTGGGGACCCCTTCCCGTTTGCGAGTGGTTTACCACCTACTTGAAGTATGTGGTAAACTGTGAGTGTTTTGCGGCCGCAAATGCAGTCACAAAACAATTGTACATGGCATGGTGACTCGCTCTTAGGAAGGGACACCCCTTCCTAATAGCAGGAGTCCCAAATGCTATTTTGCGAGTCAGTGACTCGCAAAATAGCATTTGTACATGCCATTACCCTTTTTTGCAGTAGCAAATGGGAGGATCTCCTGTTTGCGGCCGCAAAAAAGGGTTGTACATCTGGCCCTATGTGTCTTCCTTTTCTACAACTTCACCCAAAGCAAACCCCTATCCATCACATTAAACACCATTTTTAAATCTAAGAAATGGGCAAAGAGTTAAATGTTCTTATTATTCATAGCCTGGTAAACGATGATATAGATAAAGTGAAGATGTTATCTGTGGTACTACAGCTTGGTATGAAACTGGTTTGATGCAGTGGTATAAGATTATTAGTTCCAGCCCAGCTTTCTAGGTTGCATAGAAGGATAAGAACATGAAATTTGGCTTCTGTATCTGCAGGTGTTATGATGCAATAATTAGCTGAACTTTTTCTTTGCTCTTCTTAGAATGGGCTGCAAAATTGATCCTTCCCAGGAGTTTTAAAGAAGTATTTGTAGAGTGAAAAATCCATATTGGTCAGTATTCTGGTGACCAGATCCCATTAGAATCAGTGGTCTTATTGCCCATACTTCTTTTATCAAATGAATGTCCCGTTCGTAATATCACATTCAAAAACAATAGCTGATAAAAGTTGGTCCCATATAGATTTCACATCGACTTACGGCTTACTTTCCGAGATGGACCCACATCACCCCCCACCTCCAATCTCCGCACTGGCTCCCCATAGGCAAACGGTGGCAATTCAAACTGTTCACCCCCGCCTACAAAGCCCTACACAACAAGGGACCAGTATATGTCAACCACAGGGTGAACTTCCACCAACCTACTTGTAAACTTGGCTCCTCATCTCGCTTCTGGGCTCACACACCCCCCATTCACAGAAGCGGCGGTTGCACCTTTTCACACCTAGCAGCTAAATCCCTCCACCTCCGCACAGCCCCCACCCTGGAGGAGTTCAGGAAGGACCTAAAGACCTGGCTCTTTAACTAATCCATCTCAGCAGCAGCAACGTCCCCTCCCCAGCACCTGGATACCCTTGCGGGTTATAAGCAGCACTTTACAAATCCAATTTGATTTGACAAGAGCTTGATGTGTTCAACCCAGACAGCCTAGGGTAATTAATTGCCCATTTGTTGTCTCTTTCCTCCTTCTGTCTACCTTTACCAGATATTTCTTAGCATTGCTTCTCTAAAAATGCCTTTTCTGCTCCCAGGCCTTTATAGATTTTTCTAGCAAGGGATTTTTGTAAATATAGCAGGACATGCCAGTCTCCTTCTCACTGTTCTTAATTCTCTGTTTAACCTCCCCCTGACCATCCTCAGTTTCGAAGTGTACCTTGGATCCATCCTAATAACAACTTTCTTTTCTGGCCAGGTTTCTTGGGCTCTCTGCCCAGTGTCCACACCGAGCCTGGCTCTGCCTGGCTCAGGTGTGATGTGTATTGACATCCATCTAGAGACTCGTACTGCTCGTACTGCCAAGAGAGATGGCCAAATCACAAGAAACAAGGGAAACTTGAGTTTGGACCAGGCAGGGGAAACCGAGAAAAGACACATAGAGAATGGGATTACATGCCCGATTCACCAGCTAAAACAGGTTTCTTGAGGATGACAGGATGAATGTAATGCTGGGATGTCTGTAATTTAAAACCACCATTTTGTATAGCACACACATGTGGAGTCCAATGTACCCCAACGTTTGCCTGCCAGTCCTAACTCACACATTCCCAAACATACAACTGGTGTCTTTCATACATAGTTCTGAAGCAACGTAGGCAAATGCTTCTAGTTATGACATCTGAAAAGACCTTTACAGGGGAGAGCCGGTGGACAGCCTTATAATGGAGATAGAGGTAAAAATATCTGTGCCCCTGATTAGAATCACACTGACACTGCTGTCAGTCATCACATGTTGAAATGGTGGTAGGCACTCTTTCTCAGAATGGTGATACACATTGGTGTCCTCCCTGACCACAAAGTACAACTCTGATGTTGACAAAACACTTAAAGGGCAGGGAACACCTCCTCTGGCTTCACATGATTGTCAAGCTCAGTGGGGGAGAAGACAGGACTTTCTTGAAACATACAAGAGCAAAATTTGCTAGCTTCACAAAGCCAACATTGCACATTCAACAATGTTATGCACAATCAATCAATCAATCAATCAGGTGACTTGTAAAGCGCGACTACTCACACATAAGGGTCTCAAGGCGCTGGGGGGGTTGGCTGCTGATCTGCCGAAGGCCCTGCGGTTCAGTCGAAGAGCCAGGTCTTGAGGTCCTTCCTGAATTGAGTCAGTGACGGTGATTGCCTGAAATGGACAGGCAGGGTGTTCCAGGTCTTTGCTGTGAGGTAGGAGAAGGACCTTCCTCCAGCCATGGTCTTGAGGATATGTGGGATGGTGGCCAAGGCCAGAGGGGTGGAGCGGAGGTCTCTGGTGGGTGCGTGGAATGAGAGGCGGTGGTTAAGGTACGCAGGTCCCGCGTCGTGTAGGGCTTTGTAGGCGTGTGTGAGGAGCTTGAAGGTGATTCTTTTGTTGACTGGGTGCCAGTGGAGGTCTCTCAGGTGGCTGGTGATGTGGCTGGGGCAGGGTATATTGAGGATGAGTCTGGCGGAGGCGTTCTGAATGTTCTGCAGTTTCTTGAAGAGTTTCTGGGTGATGCTGGCGTAGAGTGTGTCGCCGTAGTCGAGTCTGCTGCCGATGAGTGCGCGGGTGACTGTCTTTCTGGACTTGGTGGGGATCCACTTGAAGATCTTTCAGAGCAGGTGTAGCGCGTGGAAGCAGGATGATGAGACGGCGTTGATCTGGCGGTTCATGTTGAGTGCGGAGTCCAGGATGATTCCAAGGTTTCGTGCTTGGTCTGTTGGTGTAGGGGCGATCCAAGATCTGCGGGCCACCAGGAGTCGTCCCAGGCGGAGGGTGTGGAGCCCAGGATGAGGACTTCAGTCTTCTCAGAGTTGAGCTTGAGGCAGCTGTCCTTCATCCAGGTAGCAACAGCCTTCATCCCGTCGTGGAAGTTGTTCTTAGGGACTGTGGGTTCATTGGTGAGAGAGAGGATCAGCTGGGCATCGTCTGCATAGGAGACGATGTTGAGGCCGTGGTTCCTGACGATGGCTGCGAGTGGGGCCATGTAGATGTTGAAAAGATTGGGGCTCAGGGAGGAGGCCTGAGGCACTCCGCAGCTGATCTCTGTGGGTTCAGAGTGGAACAAAGGTAGTCTGACTCGCTGTGTTCGAACGGTGAGGAAGGAGCGGATCCATTCCAGGGCTTTATCACGGATGCCGGCATCATAGAGTCTTGTGCATAGGGTGCGGTGGGAAACTGTGTTGAAGGTGGCCGAGAGGTCCAGGAGGATGAGGGCTGCAGTTTAGCCTCGGTTGAGGACGGTGCAGACATCATCTGTGGCGGTGAGGATGGCTGTCTCTGTGCTGTGGTTGCTTCGGAAGCCAGATTGGGGGAGGTCCAAGATGTGGTTTGCTTCAACAAACTCGGAAAGTTGGGCGTTGATGGTCTTCTCGATGACCTTGGCTGGGAAGGGGAGCAGGCAGATGGGTCTGAAGTTCTTGAGGTCCGTTGGGTCGGCAGAGGGTTTCTTCAGCAAGGGGTTGATCTCTGCGTATTTCCAGTCTTCCGGGAAGGTGGCGGAGTTGATGGAGCAGTTGATGGTGTAGCAGAGTTCGGGGCGATGGAGGTGCCGGCACTGTTGAAGATGTGCTGAGGGCAGGAGTCCGAGGGTGCTCCGAAGTGGATGCTCTTCATGATGTTGAGGGTGTCATCAGGGGTGAGGGGAGTCCAGCTGAGCAGAGTCTGTTGGGGTCCGGTGTTGTTGGGTGCAGTGGTTGCGGGTGGAGTGTGGGGGTCTTGGGTATCGAGGCTGTTGAAGCTGTCGTAGATCTCCTTAATCTTGCAGTGGAAGAAGGTGCTGAGATTGTTGCAGAGGTCTTGGGAAGGTGGGATGTCTGCTGTCTCTGTGCTGGTTTTGGGGAATTCTTTGACCACGTTGAAAAGCTCTTTGCTATTGAGTGCGTTGGCGTTGATCCTTTCACGTAGGGCTGCTTTCTTTGATGTTCTGATGAGGTGGTGGTGTGCGGTGACACCAACACTGACTTCTGCACACGGTGAGCTAAAATAAGGTGCAAACACTGTAACATTCCCATGATATCCTCAGACAGTCATGATGCAAGCATAACTCGATAGAGCAAATTAACTTTTGTGCATAATGAGTCTCCAGCTGTTTCCCACCTCATTAATATTAATGAGATGGGTGGTAGCACCTCAGTGTGCACTGTCCAATTTGCACAGTGCTCACAGTGCTAAGCGAATCATTGCAGTGACTGCTGCATAGCCATGCCAGCCGCCTGTTTGTCTTAATGTGCTTGTTTCAGGTGATTCCGTTATTTCCAGAATATGAAGGCATTTTCCACCATTGCCAGCAGTTTTGGAAACGTTATGCCAATCCCCTAAGTTAAGCGAATCTTAAAATATCAGAAATGAAACATGCCTCAACCATTTTCAATTAGTCAGGGTAAATTATGGTTTATAAGGGGAAATTTGTTCTCATCAGCTGCGGCAGCAAAAAATGTATTCTTTTTACTGCAAACTCTCTCGTGTTTCCCAGTTGAGATGTGACCTGAATGTCCTCTAAGCTGTATAAACCATATAGGTAAAACAGGTGTATGGTGCTGAATATACTGTAAGTTGTCTAATTTACTTCTCTGTAAATTTGGCAACCTTAATGGGACTCCCTCACACTACGGCCCATAAAAAACAATCTTCCCATTTGATCAGGGCCTCCTCCATCTAGTGTGTCACACTCACAGAACACATGCACAGCTTTTGATTTAATATCTTGAATCAGAAAGTCAAAATTCTATGCTTATGTCAAAATACAGCCATGCTTACAGTTTTGGAAGAAAAATTATTCCATAGTTAGGTGAGGTACTTGACTTTCTCTCCTAGATGTCTGTTTTTCCAAGGTTTGGAATAAAACAGATGACCTGAACAGTCAATTAGGTTTGTAAGCGTTCCTTTCTGGACACAGAAGTGGAAAACATACTTGTCAGCCAGTTTAAAAAGACTGCCATGGCTCCAAAGCTAGGAGTCCTGTTTTAAACATACATACTGCTGTCGAAGGAAGTCTCAGACAACCAGGGCCTCTTTTTTCAAGTGTTTTGAGGTTTTTAGCTTTTAAAACTCCAATCGAGGGCTTAACTGAAGCATTGCATGCTCATATGCATGCCTGCAGTCAAGGAGATGTATTGCATAAAGAACTTGTGCAGGACCTCAGGAGTGCTGACAAAGACTCCATGCTCTGGCTGAAGTAACAGTCTCTCTGCATCACCCAGAACCTGTGACTTGACTTGCTTAAAACTCAGGTGTTCTGTTTCTCAAAAAGAGTAAGTATTTTCTCACTTTCTATCACAGACTGCACATTCCCTTACCTACTGACTGCAATGAGGCATTGCCCTGGTGTTAAATCGGATTGCTTTAATCAGGCATAAGCAAAGCAAAACTGCCCTCAAGAGCGGTCCGTGTTTGGGGCGAGTGGTGGGGCAGGCGGGGGGGAGGAGGGGGAGGGGCGTGGGCATAGGGGTCTTAGGGGGGAGAGGGACAAAATAAAAATGAATAAAAAAAACTTACCTTCAGCCTGCCGCCACCTGTGTCGCGCTGCTCCGCTCCTCTGCTTCAGGCACAGGCACCCAGAATTCCCTGCGACCAATCCTCAAGCTGCTCTCACTTGAGAGCAGCTCAAGGATTGGCCTGAGCGCTCTCGATTAGCGCTCCAGGACAGACTGGGAGTCTGTGCCTGCTCTCTCTAACCCCAGACATGCAGCTGGGGTTGGAGAGAGGTTCACTGCACATGAGGGTTTGGTCGGCCTTTGTTATGTATCACTGATAGGAACAGATTGGTGGTCATGCAATTAATGTATATGCAAAGAAGAAATCATCCTTAAAGAACTGGTGTGTGAACGCATTTTTAACTCAGAAGCACAACTGGTACAATATTAGCTTCTCTGACTACATATTGAATATTTTCTTAGAATTTATAGGAATCATGACATGTTCCTGTGTATTTTCTACTAGTCTCATAGACAAATTCATCCAGCCACTTATTGCTTTTGACTTCATTACAATGTTAAGTGTGCCAATGCAGTCAGAGGTCTTTAGGGGAGCCAGAAAATATACATGTATTGAAAAGTTCATGGCTTGCTGCAAAGTCAATGGAGTGAAATAAGTCAGGAGCAGGTGAGACCTGGTAGTAATTGGTACCTCTGTAGGCACATTTTTATTCAATGGCTGGTACACACCTCCATGTGTTAGGTCATAAACATGACCGACCTTCCTTTATTTTATTTAACGTTTTTTTGTTTATCACATAGTTCCTGGCTGGGTGGGGTTAAATTACGTAACAGAAAGGGTTTACTGAACAAATTCAGAAACTAACCGGCTCTAAAATATTTAATAAAAATGGGCCAGATGTACATACCTTTAGAATCATAATTCCCAAATAGCGATTTTTTCCGAATTGCTATTTGGTAATCGGTATTCTAAATGTATGAAATGTTTATTTCTTAATTTGCAATTCCTGGTGGGTCACAAATCGACCTACCTCATGAATATTAATGAGGTAGGTCACAATTTGCAACCCATCAGTATTCGCAGTTGATGTCAGCAGACCACCATGTCTGTGATTGCTTTTAATAAAGCAATCTTTTTTAAATGTAGCCTGTTTTCCTCTTAGGAAAACGGAATGCTTCTAGAACAACAAAAAAAATGAAACTTATTATTAATTAAATTTTTAAGAGTAGGCAGTGGTACGTAGGACTGCTGCCTGCTCCTAAATAAACATTCTCAAAGGGTAAGGGGTCCTATGGGGACCTATTCCCATTTGCGTATAGGTTACCAAAACGTTTTAAATGGTGTTAAAGTATTACTGTTTTGTGACCGGAATTCAGTCGCAAAACAGTAATACATACTGTTGTAAAGTCATCCATGTCCCCTGGGCACCCCCATATTTTGCTGCCTGGTACTGGGGGTAACTGACTCTGATTGTCCCTGGGCCCAGGGCCATTGCTATGCTGAAAACACACTTAGAGTACAGTCAAAACACCTACATACACTAGGGTACACTATGGGTTAGAATACCCCTATGAATGCCATGACCTCCCCTATAAGGCCCTAGTACATTATAGGGCAGGGGGGTCAAAACTACCTTAAGTCCCTAGTATATAGTACGGCATGGCAGTTTAGAGGCCAGCAGCCCTTTCTGCACTTGCATGTGTGCACTGTTGAAGCCTGAGGTCAGTTTAAAAGCAGCCCTGTGTTGCAGGACTGCATTTAGCTTGTAAATTGTGCCCAAACTCGACTTTGGGGCACTTAAAAATTAATAAAATACAATATTTTGGCATATTGGGCTCCACCAGGGTTTCCCCTAGGTGTCCCAGTGGTGGGAACCAGGTACTTATAAGGAGGGCCCTTATAGAATAGGTTTTATATGCCCTGGGTTTAGTGAAATTGCACATTTGACTCCCCACATTGTAGTAAAGGGCTTCCCAAAATTGACTTTTGTGCTAAGAGCACCTTGGAGTGAAGATCTGCAATATTTTTACATATTCAGAACCCCTGAAGTCTCCCCAAGGTTTTCCGGTGGGGGGGGAGGGTTCTGTAGATTTAGGCAGGGTCCTTATAAAAGATGTTTTATACGTCTTGCTGTTGGAGAAATTGCCCAGTTCATTTTCCCATTGCAGATCCCCTGCCACATAGGTTAACATGGCGAGAAGTTATTAATTAATAACTCCCACCAAGAAACACAGAAAATTTCATTTGAGGACACAGTAGAATGGTATTGATAAATCCAACAATGTGCTATTGTTGAATTTATCCTAAGATGTACAGACAAGAAGTTAAAAGACTTTCTTGTCTGTAAGCAAATTCAGCCTTCCAGTGATCTGTCCTGATTAGTCAGAGTTAAGTGGATTAGCCAGGCTGCTTTGATGAAGTGATAAGTTGCACCTGGGGTTAAGGGCCATTCTGGGAGGAGAGGGTTCTGCTGCATAAGAATGCCAGATTAAGGGGGAGGGGTTGTAAACCATGATCTTCGAAAGAAGGAGGGGACAGGCAGAAGAAGCCAGTTTCATTTACACCCCTACCCTCTGAACCCAGCCAGATGGCAGGCTTAAGGATGGAATGTGCAGATGTTATGTTATATGTTATGTTATTTAATTTTGTAGCGTGCACAGATACTCAGGAGTGTCCCGGCGCGAAGCCAAACGAGGGGAGGCAGCTGAAACTACACAAAGAGATGTGTTTTCAAATGATTTTTGAAAGCCAATGGATTTTTGGTGTTCCGAAGAGCAAAGGGAAGGGCGTTCCATGCCAGGGCAGCATTCTGGGCAAGAGAGCTGCCACCTAACCTCTGGCGTTTAAAACGGGGGACCAGGGCCAGAAGTTGAGACAAGGAGCTCAGTTGTCTCGGTGGTGCATAGAAAGAGAAGCGTTTTGCAGATTCAAAGGGCCATGGCCGTAAAGAGCACGATGGGCGATGGCCAATGATTTAAACGTAACCCTTGCGGCCACAGGCAGCCAGTGTAATGAGTGCAGGTGGTGGCTAACGCTGCTTCTGGAGGGCTAGTCAAGGAGAAGTCTGGCCGCCGCATTCTGGACCACCTGAAGCTTCTTCAGCAAGTAGCCTGGTATGCCCACATAGAGAGCGTTGGCGTAGTCCAGCCTAGATAGAATGAGGGCGCGGATGACAGTCTCCTTCGCAGCTCTAGGCAGAAGGGGGAGAAACTTCCTTAGTGTTTTAAGTAGACCGAAGCAAGTGCCGGCAAGCTTCTTGATCTGGGTGTTGAAGGAAAGATTCTCTTCAAACCACACCCCCAAATTCTTGACGGGTGTCCCCAAAGAGGCAGGGAGGGGGGACTCTGATGGCCAGAGAGTGTCCCTAAACTTAGGAGGAAAATTCCCGAAGAGGAGGATCTCGGACTTTTCTTCGTTGCATTTAAGCTGTGCAGATGCAAGCCATTTAAAAACGGACGACAGACAGTGCTTCGCAGACGAGACTGCGTCCGTATTTTTCTCCCATGTAAAAAGAAGCTGCGTATCGTCAGCGTAGGTGATAATTTTCGCCCCCAGATCTTCTGCCAGGTACACCAATGGTGTGACGTAAACATTAAAAAGGAGGGGACTAAGGGAAGATCCCTGGGGGACCCCAGTGGTCACTGTCTGGGGAACGGAAGAGGACGGCGGAAGCCAGACCTGCTGGACCCGTCCCTGCAGGAAGGACCTGAGCCAGTCCCACGCAGTGCCAGAGACCCCCATCTGTGCAAGTCGCGTGAGGAGCCGTGAGTGCGGGACCGTGTCAAACGCCGCAGATAGGTCGAGCAAAATCAATGCAGCCCTCCCACCGGCATCCAAGCACTCACGGATGGCTTCAGAGACCTCTACCAGGGCAGATTCAGTACTGTGGGAGGCCCTAAAAGGAGACTGAGCTGGGTGCAGGAGGCCCGCACATTCAACAAACTCAGTGAGCTGTTTAGTCACCACCTTCTCGCAGGCCTTAGCTAAACTAGGCAAGAGGGAGATGGGGCGGTAATTCCCTGGGCTTAGAGGGTCCAAAGAAGGCTTTTTTAGGAGGGGAAGGATCTTGGCCTGCTTCCAGGCATCCGGAACATGAGCCATCTGTAGGGATAAGTTGATGAGACTGTTTACTTTGGCATTGATAGTGTCTGCAACAGCAGCCAGGAGTCTGGCAGAGCAGGGGTCCGAAGGGGAGCCCGACTTCAGGCTCTTTAGGCGTTTAAGAGAGTCAGAGAGGTCGACGGGGCTGAAGGCCTGAAAGGAGTGATTAGGGGAAGCCGATGGTAACATCGACGGAGCCCATAAGGCATTGTCGCAGGAAGAGAATGATGCCTGTATGGTAGAGATCTTATCTCTGAAGAAGCAGGATTGATTATTGCACCAGGAGTCAGTGGAAGGAGATGTATTTGCTTGGGCGGTAGGGGACGTAAAGCTCTGAACAATAGCGAATATTTCCTTTGCATTGTTGTTGGCCGAGTCAATACGAGCTGAGTAGAAACACCTTTTGGCTTGAATTATGGCTGCGTAGTAGATTTTTTGTTTCTGCCTAAATTCCAGTTTAGCCGCTAGACAGAAATTGCTGCAGCGCCACCTCCGCTCAAGCACTTTGCATTCGTGTTTGAGCCCTTTAAGTTTCGGGGTGAACCAGGGTTTGGAGAGTGACTCTCTAGAGAGCCTGGGAGGAGATGCCAGGGGTAGTGCAAATATGGAGAGAGGTCATCCTGGAGGTTAGTTTAGCCATCTCTTGCCTCTCTACTGAGGCTTCAGCCATTTTGAATTTTGGAGACATAGTGCTTTTTGGAAGACCATTGTGCCACACTTTGGAGGAAATGGTCATGCTCTGGGGTGTTGCACTGCACCTCATTGGACAGGAGTGCCCTCCTGTGTGATCCCAGAGGATACTGACTAATTATCTGAGAGGGACAGTGCATCTCAGATCTGCTGCTTGGAGCTACAGAAGAAGGGTCCATGCTGGAAGTTTGATTTGCATAAACCAGGCCCTGCATTCTGACTGACTGAGCCTGCTGCATAATCTGAAACTACAGCCCTGTGGATCAAACCTGCTTCAAAAGGACTAAAGAGTGGACTCCAAGCAAACTACAGGTTAACAGAGCTCACCTAGACCATCACCACCAAGAATCCCTAGCTTGTAGTGACTCCAGTGGGTTTGTAAGGGTTTTGTCCAAGTGGATTGTGGGAATTGAAGTCCCAAACTTTCAAGGACCATGTTGGGGCTTCCAGACGCTTGAAGTAAGTTTTGGACACTTTGTGACCCTCAAAGGAACTTTAGGAAGAAGTTCCAGAAGTTTGGAGAACTTTGGAGCAACTTTGAAAAACAGCTCCATAAGTGTACCAACTGGACCTGGCCAGGCAAGCCGGTGACCCTCAACCGCGAGCCGGCCTGCCCTCAAGGTTTGCCCCGCTGAAAAGCTTTGGAGGTCCGACTTCCAGAGTTTGACCGGGAGCTGGTCGAAACCCAAGTCGGCGAACCGCCACTGAATCCGGCCTAGTGAAGAACATTGAGGGACCCCAAGAAGAAAAACTTTGTAATCGTTTCTAAGTTCGAGCGTAGAAAAGGTGACCGGGACCAACGCCAGAGCCAAGCCCCCCACCTTCAACCGTGAGCCAGCCTGGATCTCTGGTTCGTCCTGCTGAAAAACTCTGGAGGTCTGACTGCCATAGGTTTGACCGGGAGCTCGTCGTAAGGCAAGTCGGTGAACCCTCACCGAAACCGGACTGGCTGAGAGTTTTGAGGTACCCCAGGAAGAAAAGCTCCAGAAAAGTTTCTAAGTCAGAAGGTAAAAACTTTGACTGAGGCCTACCACAAGGGGTAGCTGTGCAGTGCTCCATCGCGGTCGGCCTGAAACTTTGACTTTGTCCCGGTCCAGCGCGACCAGATGTCCCAATAGGCGTAAAGGTTTCTATGTGCTATATAGTGCTAAATCTTTAAAAATTCATATCTCTGGTTCCCTACATTGGATCTTTTCATTTTGGTGTCATTTAAAGATCAAAATATTTCCTATTTTCATAAATTGGTGTTGGATTTTTATTGTGTGTTGTGTCTTAATTATTTACTGAATTGGTGTTTTTAAATGCTTTACATACCTGTCTCTGACATTATGCCTGCCTGCTCGCAGCCAAGCTACCAAGGGTTGAGCATGGGAATAATTTTCTGAGACCTATTCCGAGCCCTAGTCTGTGTTAGTGGCCTTATTGTCAGTGGTAGATATATATTTACCATTACTTATAATCCACTTTCCAAACACATACCATACCGATTTGGTATTTGGAAGGGATGACCAAAACATGCTCCTTCCAAATACCAAATCGCAAATGCAAACTGCGATTAGGTAGCAAGTTACTGAATCGTATTTTGTAGTTTGTACATTTGAAAAAGCATTTTTCCGTTCTCAAATGACCCCATTCTATGAATCTGGCTGTTTGTGACCGGAAAATTGCTTTGTACATCTGGCCCATCGTCTCTTACGCTTATTTACTTTATACATGGAGAAACTAGTTTTCCCTCTACAATGATCTCCATCCACAAGACCTACATTAATTATCTTGGACGTTCCCTCCCACATCTCACCCTGAAAAACACACTAAGGGGCCGATAACGATGCAGTCCAAAAGGCTCCGACCATCGGTCGGAGCCTTTTCGAGCGCATCGTAATATGCGGTTGGATTCCTTTCTCATTACAATGGAGGCGGTCCTAAAGGAATGCGACGGTCTTTACGACTGGCTTCCGACGGGCTCAGAGAGCCGTCCGCCAGTCGGAATGTGGCCAGTAATCCCTAGGGTGGCTCTTTCTGCCCTAAGGATTACGATATTGGGTATCAGCAGCCTTTCCGACACATAAAGGCTGTCGAAACTCGACTTTGGGGAACCCCAGCAGGGCCCCCTTGGGTGCACGGCCTCCGATTGGAGGCCAAGGGGGCCCCTGTTGATCCCTGCACCCCGTGGCAGGCACCCTGAGGTATTAGAAGAAGAAGGTTATGCTGTTCCTCAAGAGTGTACGAACAAGGGAAATTGACACCACCCTGAACGTTTAGGTTCAGAGTTGGGAGTCCATTTATTGGATTGTAATGCCCTCACACACCCAATCGGGTGTCATGCTTCATCATCTGGGCTGCTCCTCGTCGGGTCGGTGGTGCAATACCCAACGGTCCCATGACCAGGGCGATGTCTGGCAGAGGAAACTCCAACGACATCGTAATAGGGCCCTGAGAGTGGGTTATGAGGTCTCTAGTTTTACCCCTGTTAAATACACCCCAACATTACCGATACTTGTATGCCAGTAACTCTAAGTTGTGGATTTAACGGTTTTGCAGCAAAGCCTGAGGTTCCTGTGACAAATGATGAGTTACCAGGCGAATCGGTAATTCCAGTCCAGTTCCTGATAATTCCTCATTTATTATTCCTTGGAGTTTTACCCAGAGATTTTTGTTGCTAACTGCAGCCAAAATGTTTGGGTGAAACACCATAAAGCAGGGGTGTTTCTTTGAGTGTAATAATCCCCTTGAGGCTGGTAACTGTAGTTACAGGCGCATCAGAGTTAAAAGGGATCCTGTAATAAGACCATGGTTTCAGTAATGTTTCCCTGTGCTTCCTGGTGGTAAATGCTTTGGAAGTCTTTTGTGTAGACCCTACACCCTCCTCTTTACATATGCCTGTACTCTGATTTTCCTTCCAGTCATTCAGATTTCTTGATGCAAACAAATCTTTTTATGAGTGAGGCCCGTTCTGGACAGCAAGCATAAAACTCCAAGAGTGAAATGAACATTTTGCTTGAAGCTTGGTAGGCAGGCAAGGTCATGAAAACTTTCAAAGTGTTACATATGAATGCTAAGGGCCTCAAACTAAGCTGTTCATAATTGCCGATTTCGGCAGTCTCACTAGTTTCTGCCCAAATGTTGGTTCTTACTAATTAAGTAATAATGAATGCAAAATTACCTCATGTTTAAACTTGGCAGGATTTGCCCCGCTAGAACAACCCAATAATGGAAAATTAGCTGTGGAAACCATTGCGGTATCAACGATTTCCCTGGTAACTCCCCATTTCTTAGGGGATAACTGGAAATTCTTAGATAATTCCGCACTTTGAAATAACTGCTGCCAGGAGTACTGGTAAGTTTGGGGGAAAATAGAAGCATTGGAAATTCTGATGCATTTTTAGCGAGGGCCTATCAAAAGTCGTAGGCCACTTTCACAGATTGGCATTCATTTTGTGCATAGCGTCAGGCTTTAAGTAACCCTGGTATACAAATCGTCAATCCAAAAATGCGTAAATTCACACAAATTAAATAACACTGAAAAGCCTGTCATTCCTGCAGTGAGAAAAGTATTTTAAAAAATTCAACCCTAAAATAGTTTCGTCCTCAAATGTTCCCTCCCTCAATCATTCTTATCAGATAGGCCATGCACACCATGAGGAGAGAGACAGTCATGGTGTACTGTGCTCTGTCATGTTTCATAAAAAACAAATTCCACAAAGCAGACTTTGTTTTCCTTTACTGACATGTCTGTATCCCAGTTTATCAGAAAACAAAATTCTTATCTGAGGTTAAGGAATGTCTATATTTACTATAAATAAGGTGTGACACTTGATGAATGTTGCATTCAGTCAGACAAAAATAGCATTCCCTTAAGATTTACATGGCCATCATTTGAATAAACTATGGGGCAAAAATCTAAATCTATAGTTAAATCCATGAAAGAAGTGGGGGATGTTCTGGTTGCTTTAAAGTGCAGTGACTCTGCAGTGATGATAGAAAGATCTCTGCATAATACCCAAAGAACAGAGTAATAAAGGGATGATTAAACATGTAAAATGCAACTGTAAACTCGTAACTGTAATTAATAATTGCAAATCATAACAAGGAAATGGTGCACCTTTTACTGGTGTTCATATTCAGCGTAATGATGTCCACTAGGAAGAAGTAAATAAAGTTGGAAGGTCAAATAGTTTTGGATGTATCTTTTCTTAACTGCATATCCTGGGTACTTTTAAGGGTGTACACCATGGATAATAACAAGGCATGTGACCATCAGCATGATAGTCGTGAGCATAATAGATCAGTGCACGATTCCTGCTCAATGGTATATATGGTGAAGGCTTGAGACAAGAATTTATATTTTCACGTACCAGGTAGTGCGATACATCTCAATGCACACATTCTTGTTTAAGGGCTAATCATGAGTCCAAGCCAGGCACCACGAGGTTTTATGCCCACACGATTTGCACTGGGTAAAACCAGACTGAAAACGTATGCGAACTGCAAGTGTAAATTTGCACTCCTTGGACTGGGGGAACATTCATGCAAGTACCCATTATTCCTCATTCAGAGCTCCTAAACTCGAAAGGGTGCTCAGAGACATAGGATCAGACTGCTTCTGCATGGATTCAGTAGAACGATGCTATTCATGTGAAATTCTATACTGAATGAAACAAGAAGTCCTTTCCTCCTTTATCCAAACGTACTGAGGCTTCCTAATGCAGACCTTAAGAAAATATGAGTTGCTCTCAGCCTAGCTGGTTTGTTGCAATTAGATCACCTATGGACAAAGGACAAGAAAGGCGAGCTTTGCTTCTTTTCTGCAACTGCACGGGACCCAGAAGTATATTATATTATCCTGTATTTATTTTTATACGTTCTGTTACTTACAACACTTGTAAATCAGAGCTCAATGCTTGGCTCACTGTTCACGAGTTTTCTGGGCTTCATACATGTTGCAACACAGCTTAAAATGGACCCACGGTGGCAAGCTGATTGACGAGAAGGGTGGAATTCATAATGGTAGATTTCCAAGAGTTGGGTGGGATGGAGGCAACTACTCCTCAAAAGATTTTCTTGGGCAGGAAGCTGGAAGTGATCCCATGCTGGGAGTGAAATGATGAGAGTTCCTATGAGCTGTGATCTCTGCTCGTGAAGATCTGGGAAAGGGGGATTTTATTGTTATGTTATATCAATTTGTATAGCACACTAATCCACCCAAGAGGGTATCCAGGTACTTGGTTAGTTGTGTAGGTTTGTGGTCCCCAAGGGGCTTATACGAAGAGCCAGGTCTACAGCTTCTTGCTGGACGCGTGAAGTGAGGAGGAGGCTCTAATGAGATGAGGGAGGTCGTTCCTTGTCTTGGGTGTGATGTAGGAGAATGAGCGACCTCCAGTTTTGCTTTTGCGGATGTGGGGAATGTGCTACGAGTGACAGTGTGGAAAAGCATAGGTGTCCGCGTAGGTGACCGCCGCGGTCCTGCCAAGCATATTAGGAGTTTCCTCTCTGCCAGGGTTTTCATGTCGGTTCCTCCTCCATGAAAACTCTGGCGGAGAGGAAACAGGCCCCCTGGTGCCTCTGCGCAATGTGGATGCACACAGGATGGCACAACATGTGCCCCCCTATGTGCATTAACACCAGTTCCTGCACGGCATGGATTTGGGATGAGGGGGGTAGAGGAGGGGGGAATCAAGGGAGGAAAAAGAAGCGGGTGGAGCAGGGCGAGAGGGGGAGAGCCATCAGGGAGCTGGTAGGAGGAGGGGGAGAGGCGGGAGGCCACCCAGAGATACAGCGAGGGTTGGTTGAGCGATTCAAGGGGATGTTGGCCTTGGGTGGGCTGCCTGTTGGAGTCCTCGTCCCTGAGGAAAGGAGCCCACATCTGCGTAAATAGCTCAGCTTGGTCCTGTAAGTTATAAAGGACACGTTTGTGCAAAGCAGTTTGGATCATGCCAAGTCTTCCCTGAACCGGAAACAAGCATCCTGGGACCGGTTTCGGGGTAACACCCCTCTTCATCCAGGCTTGCTTGAATCCAGTAGCAAAGTGAGCAAGGGACCCACGTCTGGGCATACCCTGCCAACTTAGGGCGAACAAAGCAAACACAAGGAGATGATGGACGGAGTGCTGAAACTTTTCAGACACTCAACCCCAGTTACAGATCTGGGTTGAATTCATCACCTTTCTTTAGCTGGCAGGGTATGCCCAGACGTGGGTCCCTTGCTCACTTTGCCACTGGATTCAAGCTAGCCTGGCTGATGAGGGCTGTTAGCCCGAAACCGGTCCCAGGATGCTTGTTTCCGGTCCAGGGAAGACATGGGTTGGCAGTTCAGCTTGGACTGTTCCCATGAGGCACAGGGTCAAGACTGATCTGCATATAGCTGTGTCTGAACTGGGGTGGCGAAGTGAGCTAAAGAACGATGATGGATTCAACCCAGATCTGTGACTGAGGGTGAGTGTCTGAATAGTTTCAGCGCTCCGTCCATCATCTCCTTGTGTTTGCTCTGTTGGACAATCACACAGTAGTCGCAACTTGGCAATGAATTGGTCTCCCAGGCCAAATCGTTCCATGGTGGCAAAGAGGTAGTCCCAGTCTGTGCGATCGAAAGCCTTTTTGCTATCTAGGGAGAGGGCCATTGCGTCAACCGGGGGGGTCGTTGGCCGTCCAAAAGGTGTGGGCCAGGGTGCTTCAGTGGTTCCTGAAGGAGCGGCCCGGCACGAAGCTAACCTGCGTGTGGCGAATCAGGGAGGGGATGACCTTGCCTAGGCGTGTTGCCAAGACGCTGGCCAGGATTTTAATGGTGCAGTTTAGCAAAGAGATGGGCCAATAGCTGCCATAAAGTAGAGGATTTCTCCCAGGTTTAGGCAGAACCGCGATCACTGCCTTGTTGGAGAGGGATCCCAGGGAGGTCGTCTGCTCTGCCTCCGGGAAGGTGGCATGGAGGGTGTCAACCACCTCCTCGCCTGACCATCCGTAGAATTCCGGGGGGAAGCCGTCCTTGCCCGGGGCCTTGTGATAGTGATAGTGCAGTTAAGGGCCATAGGAGCCTGTTCCAGGCGTCGGGGATGGGGCAAAGTGGTATGAGTGGAGTAGAGGCAGGTGTGGGACGCTATTTCCCTCTCCAACTTCGTCTGGTGGATGGTTGCCTGCCTATTGGCCACGGCAGCGTCTCTCATAAGTTGACCCCTAATGGGGCGACCCATAGTACTCTGCAAGTCCACTGAGTTTCTATTGTCCCAGATACGTGGAGACATGAGCTTTCAGTTGGGATTTGCCCTGAGGGGTGTGGTATCGTTGATTAGTCATGCACCACGGTTTGCGGCCCGGGGAGACCAAGCCTGTATCAAGGGACAGGAGGATCGGGCAGTGGTCAGACACTGCCGCTTCCAGAAGCCAAGACTCTCTGGAGAGCGTGCCATGGACCGAGGAAACAAAAGTATACTCTGTATTCGATAGGTGGCTGAGGCGCCAGTGATCTACCAATCCATGATCCGAGGCCACGTCACCCAGCAGGGCTCTGTCAGCATCATTGCCTTTATCCAGGGGACCTGTTCTGTACAGGACCCCATCCCGGTTGAGATTCCAGTGTCCACCGATAACGTACTGCGAAGCTCCATTCTCCACGAGCAGACGGTTCAAGTGAAGGAGGAAGAGGCGTTTCACCCCAGTCGATGCTTATATGGATCCCACGCAAAGGGAACAGTCCCTCAGATGCAGTTTGGCAAACGTGTATCTGCCATCAGGATGGGACCATGTTTTGGTAATGGTGACGGGCAGCGATTTTCGGATAAGGATTGCAACTCCGCATTTGCGGGTCATCCCTCTGTCAGTGGACGGCGCTACCGCTGCGCTACTGTGTATCACCTTGCCCACCCAGTCTCGGCGCAGCTTGTTGGATTTCAGGGCATCCAAGTGGGTTTCTTGTAACAGAGCCACATCTGCCCTTTTCATCTGAAGATAAGAGAGTACTTTTTTCCGTTTGATATAGTGCGTGAGGCCATTAACATTCCAAGAGAGGACGCAAAGTGGACGGGAAGCGCGCGTAGCAGAGTCAGGCGCGGGCATTGTTGGGTCCCGTAGCCGTATCAGGCCGCAGGGAGGGGACTGGATAACCAGATATGGAAAAGAAGAAAAAAAGAAAATAGGGGCGGTGCTAGGGCCCGTTCGGGAGCACGGTGAGTAAGGTATGCGATCAGGCGGCTCTAACGGCAGCGGGTCTAAGGTTTTTAGGGCAAGATAAGGAAGGGTGTCGGACCCGGATAGGAGGATGGGGGGAGGACAAAGGCGGGTGGGAGCAACAGGTGGCAGAGGAGGAAGAGGTGGGGCGGAGAGGATGGAGCACAGCACAGGTGGGTGGTGGGGGGAAAAAACGGGGGCAAGAAGGCAAAAGGGAGGGGATTACACCAGACACGCAGGGAAGGATATTCTATAACACCAGTCGGTGTGCGAGAAAGGATGGCCGCTGACGCCTAATACGCAGGTAGTAGGAGGGTGAAGAGGGGAAGGCAGGGAGGAAAGGAGTCAATAGGAACTGCTGCTGGGAAGCGCAGCACAGGGAACACTGATCTGTGTACTGTCAATCTAAGCTTGCAGAGAGGGTGCGTCGAGAGGGCCCCATCAGGGAGGCAGGGCAGCATAGATGATGAATAAGCATGGGTGGATAGGGTGTCCGTGGAGGTCGTGGGGGGAGCGGGAGAGAGGGGTTTCCTGGGCATCTTCTAAGGGGGGATGGACAGCTAAGGGTCTAGGGGATGGGGAGGCAAGTGGTTGCCCAGTCTCCCATAGCCACAGTAGCCCAGAAACAGAGGGTCAAGTGTGGAGGTCAAGCCTTCAGAAGGCATCAGCAAGGTGTCAAGGCGACCCAGAGTGCTGTCAGTTAGAGGTGGGCTGAACCTGCGTGAGGGTCAGAGGGACGGTGGGATGCCATGATGTCATACCGTGTTGCCTGCCCCCTAGCATAGCATGCAGAGGAGGTTAGCAGCGCACCTGCAGGGGGGTCAGGACAGAATGAGAGTGAGTCGCAAAGCACATAGCATATATAAAACAGGAATAGAAAGCAGAATAACCATCAAAACAATCAAATATGTAAATGGTCAAGTATAGTGATACTCAGTCGTCTGGTGGTTGTTGATCCCATCGATCCCGCTGCAGCAGTTCCAGCTATGCCGGGTTTGAGGCAGCATCACGTGCCCCATGTCGGTCACTGCGTGGTGGGAGCGGGTTTCAGGGGAGAACGTGATTTGTCTCTGTCCTGTTCCTGGGTGAGGACTGCCACTGCTTAAAGAGCCTGTACTCTGTTGCCATGGGAGCGCACTCCCCTATCTGGGTGTCTGCCTCGATGACGGGATCCACTGCCGGTTCGCCAGTGTCTGCCAGAAGTGGTGAGTGAGGGGGCCGGATGATGAGCTGCCTCGACTGGGGAGGAAGAAGTATTCATGTCCTGTGTGGAGAGTCTATCCAGGAAAAGGCGCAGGTCTTCTGGGTCAAAGAATTCCTCCGAAGTGCCATTCTTGGTGATCCAAAATCGAGCGGGTTTGAAGAGTCCATACTTTATGTCCTGTTGACAAAGTCAAGGCCGGAGGTAGAGAAAAGCCTTACGGCGATTATTGGTTTCCCTGGAGAAGTCCGCTGCTATGCGTATTTCATGGCCCTCGTGTGTGAACGGACCATGCGAGCGAGCCGCAGAAAGTAGTTGTTGGGCCTGCTCATGTCACAAGAAACAGGCGGTGAGGGGCCGAGGACGTACCGAGGAGTCCCGGCACGAAGGGCCGATACGATGGGCCTGTTGCATCTCCAGTGGAGGAACAAAAACAAGACCTGTAAGCTTGGATAGTGTGTCCCTGAAGAAGGATTTGGCGCCAGGGCCCTCCGCTGATTCTGGGAAGCCAAAAAACAGACATTATTCCACCTGCTGCAATTCTCCAGGCCAATAAGCTTGCTACAGAGGAATAGGAGTTCCTGGTTCCTTTCCGGTAGGGCATTTAGACAAACTTCCATCACCATGACCCGCTGATTGAGCCTGTCCATGTGGGTCTGAAATCCCGCAATATCCAGTCGGATCGATTTGGTCTCCGCTGCTAAGGCAGATATGTTTGCATCCATGCCTTCTAGTCGATGGCCCACGGCTGATATTTCCTGCAGGATATGCTCCATGGTTGTGTCCTGGGCTGTGATCACTGGGGACTGGGGCTGGCCAGTCTCAGGAGGAGTAGCCCCCTCGAGGTGGCTATGTTGCGGGGCTGGTTGAGAGCTTCAGTGAAGAGGAGTTGCTGTGCAGGTTTTCCCGTGGTCTTGCCAGGAGACATCCATTCACAGCCACTGTGGACCACCGGGTACACCCGTATGCCAGGTCTAGCTGAGGCAAGAGGGTAAGGGTCAGAGTGGTGGCTTTGTTCCGTGTCACCCATCACTGGGCTTCAGGACGATGGCACGAGTTGGTCCACAAAGTCTAACCTGCGGTAGTCATGCTTGTGGAATGGGGGGACAGCACTACAGGATGGCCTTCTGACTGAGGCGGTTCGGGTACATGCGGATCTCGGGTAGCTAGGATGTCGTGACTATCCCAAAGGAAGGTCCAGAGAAGACGCTGCGGCTCCAAAGGTGGCGCTGTGGTTGGGTAGATTACAGCCGATTGGTCCTGTCCTGGACCAGACGAGGCCAAGTTTTGCGCCCGGGTCCTTTCGTGGTGCAGTAGGCCCAAGAGCAGTCAAGAGGGCCAGATCAGCGCCTGCAGCCGTGCATGCTGGTGGTACGGCTTAGGTAGTGGAGCCTGTGGGCTATGCCAGAACTTTGGAGAGAGCCGGCTGGACCCTTGTTGGCAGGCCATTATTCTGTAGTGTCCCCGCCCCTGCGGGGGCCGTCGGTGCGCCAGGACGGTGATGGGTCTGCACACCGTCAGTCGTCCGAGACTGAAGTCCCAGGGGCCGGCGTGGCAATAAGATCCTCACCGGCAGGGGATCAAGCTGGGTAGGGTGCGTTGAAAGTATGATTGTCCCAGAGGCCCCCAGGCCTGATGTACTGCTTTCCGTGAAAGCAGGCCGGAAGGGGGCGGGTAGCATTAGCTCTGAGGAGCAGCAGGGGTCAGGAGATGAAGAGCAGGAGGCCGCTCACATCAACCAGGGCAGCACAGACCAGCAGCGGGCGCCTGATGATGACACTGTATGGATGTCCCACGTAGGCAGCACAGATTGGAGTTACTGCAGCCCTGCAGGCCAAAGCTGCATTACCACCTATAGGCCGGACAGGCCCCCGTCTACGTAAGTGTTGGCTGGCAGGGACAGGGGGCCAGCCACTTCAGTGGCACGAAGGGGCTCCAAAGTCAGCCAGTGGGGAAAGTATCCGGCGGGGGCAGCACGCGCCAAAGGGGCTGCAACTTTGTGGGCCTAGACTCCTCTTCTGCCCCTAGGTCCGTCAGCACCTCGCCTGTGGGAGCTGAAGCAGGCGAGCAGGCCCTGCCGTGGCAGTAGTGGTCAGGCCAGGCGTGGAGCATAGCATGGCAGTGGAGGTCAGGGATGTCCTGGCCCCGCAGGTCAAAGCGGCGCGGATGGTTCTGGGCCCGGCCGGCCTCCTCCGATGTGCACCTGGGCTGCCAGTGAGGAAAAACGGCCATCACCGCGGTGCAGAACAGGGGTGCCATGGCCCTGCGGCCCGAAGCGGCGCGGCTGGCTCTGTGCCTGACGGGCCTCCACTGATGTGTGTCAGGCCACTGTTAGGGAGGAGCCGCCTGCAGTAGCGGTCTAATCCAGCAGGAAAAGCAAGACCACAGTGTTGGGGGCCGAGGCTTCTCTCCCGCCTCTAGGCCCAGCGCTCCCGCATCAGAGCAAGCAAGAGCAGGATAGACCGGTTGAGGAAACAGCTGCTGGAAAGCCAGGACTGGCCACCAGGTGCTGCGAGCAAGGTGGGGAGACAGGTTAGCAAGCCCCTCCATGCCACAGATGCCTCTTCCACCTTCTGGGGCCCATCTCTCAGCGGAGCTGCGAGTCAAGCGGCCATCTCTGCTCGTGGCCAGACCATGCCCCCCTAAATGGGTTTAAACAAAAGAAGTATTTGTTATGGTCTTGTTATCAGTACTGGATATTAAACAATTAATCAATTAAACAAATAAACAATGAATTGATGGTAACAGAAGCCCAAATGTCAGTCTAATGTTTACACCCAAACATTAGAAACTGTTAGAAATGGGGGTCTCTAGTTGGCAGAGGTAGGTACCTTTCTCCAAGTAGGGGCCCTTGTTCCTAGTCAGGGTAAGGGGGATACACTTCTAAAATAACCCCTGCTCACCCCCTTGGTAGCTTGGCACGAGCAGACAGGCTTATCTCAGAGGCAGTGTGTAAAGCATTTGTGAACACATACAGTAATACAGTGAAAACACTACAAATGGACACCACACCAGTTTAGAAAAATAAGTAATCTTTATCTAAACCAAAACAAGACCAAACGACAAAAATCCACAATACAGCTAGCAAGATTTCCTTAAAAATAGGTTATTCACTCAAAGTTTGTAGCAACAAATAACTCCACCTGGAGTTATTACGACGTCGTGACAGATGAAAATCCCAAAGTACGGCACCGACCGCGAAGTGCGCGGCGTCGGGCGTGGAGTCAAGCAGACACCCAAAGAACAGTACCTTGGAAGCGATGAAAGCCAAGACGGTGCACGGCGTCGGGGAGGTGATGCTTCATTGGCGCCGGGCGTCGTCGGTTCCTTATGACCCCAGGGGAGGTGAAGCCTTGGCTCCTTACTGCGATGCAGGGGCGGTGAGACGTCGGTTCCTTACTGTGTCAGGGAGGTGACGTCACAGTGGCGGCAAGGCGGCGGTCCCTTACGACGGTGCGGTGTTGATGGATTTGGGAGTCACCCACGTCGAGTATCGGCTCTGCGTTGATGAAGCACCGGCATCAGTGAAGTCGGGCCAGGGTGCTAGTCGGGACGGTGCGTCGTGGACGTCACGAGCGGTGTCCTCGGCTCCAGTGCAGGCAGCGGCCTCGCTGACGGTTTCGGAGTCCATGCGGCACGGCACCAGCAGGCGTCTGGCCTGCGGTACAAGTCGGGGCGGTGCATCCTGCTCTTCACGAGCAGGTTACGGCGTCGCTCACCGGCCTTGGTGTTGCAATTTCCTTCTGTGGCTGCTGAAACAGCAGTTCCAGATGCAGAAAGACAGAAGAAATTAAGTCTTTGTGTCCCTGAGACTTCAGAACAGGAGGCAAGCTCAGTTTCAAGCCCTTGGAGATCTTTTCCTCAAGCAGGGGACACAGCAAACAGCAAAGTCCTTTCTCCTTACCTTGGCAGCAAGTAGCCGCTGCAGGCCAACCCCAGACAGCAAGCAGCACAGGGGCAGTATTCCTCCTCAGCTTCTCTGACTCTTCTCCTTGGCAAAGGTTCCTCTTGATTCCCAGAAGTGATCTAAAAGTCTGGGGTCTGGGCCCCTCTTTTTATACAGCAAAATCCTTTGTTGTCCGAAGGCAGAGAGTGTCTGTGCCCAGCCAAAACTAGTTCTGTCCTCACTGGTGTAGCTTCCTGGCAGGAGGTGGAGACAGCATTATGGAAGGCAGACCAGGCCCATTCAAGTGAAAGGAAATCTCCTCCCCCTACTCTAAATGCAGCCCAGGTCTATTCAGCCCAGACTTGACTCATCAGACTCTCTGTAGCCACTGCACCTCCCCAGCCCTTGTCACACTAAAGCCAGACAGTCAATACACATTCTGGCAGAGGCACACTGGATGGCTAAGCAAGAAAATGCCTACTTTCTAAAAGTGGTATTTTCAAACACAGAATGTTAAAATCACCCTCACTAAAAGATGCATTTTAACATTTTGAGTTCAGCCATACTAAACTTCATTTTCCTACCTTGTTCCCAGGGGTAGTTAGGCTTATAAGATGTTATAAGCAAACCCCCATTCTATCCTATGGGAACAGGAACTTGCAATAGTGAAAAACAAAATTGGCAGTAATTCACTATCAGAACATGCCACACACATCAGGGCATGTCCTAACTTTGAGACAACTGGGGGAGACTAAGGGCCAATTAATAGGTCCAGCATACAGGCCCACGGAAACCACAACAAGAAAGGGTACGCTGTTCCTAAAGAGTCCTACAGGTCTGTGTGTGTAAAGAGAGCATATGAGTGCTAATGAAGGTCGGAGAAAATCTTTTCTCCTTTCAGAAAAAGACCCTCACACACCCAGCCAGCTAGGTGTCTTGCTTCATCACTGGGTCTGCTCCTTATCGGGTCGGCGCTGCAATACCCGATCGGCGCCCGTGATGGGGCCTTCTTGGCGGAGACCTTTTTTCTTAGCCGTGAGTGTAGATGTGTAGATGTGTAATGTGTGAAATATAAAACAGGAGTTAGTGATCCACCCAAAACTATTTTAATGACTGTGGTCACTATCCTGATTAAAAACCAAAAGAGGCGCGCACGCCTGCTCTAAGGTTGCAGGGTTGTGCGCTAAAACTCAGGCCAACATGTTTCTTGCCTAGTGTCAGATTGACGGCAATTCTTCAGGACCTATTATTGATCATTCTACACTTTTTGGTTGGTGGTCTGTTAATTACACAGTTAAGTGACCACCCATACAGCACCCTAAAAAGTGGTACCTGTCGATCAACAACAATGCCTGTAGGAGAGAAGAATCATAAAGATTAGTACATCGTTCTTCTATGGTCTGCAGTTCAACCTAAATGCAACAGTCAGTGTTATGACCATGCTATTGTGGCACTGCAAAACAAACTTGAGGAATGAGCATGCTTCACATGAGGGTGTATGTGATCAGGCACTCGGCGAATTTCAGGAAAAGTTTAAAAACAGAAGTAGCAAACAAATTATGCAGATTTTCGAGGCACACTAGCACACTCACCCAGCATGGGTCAACTCAATGCATCAAGGTGTCACGGCAGGTGAAGACACTGCAAGGTTCAGTGTCCTATGTCTTGTAGTAATTGAAACAAGCATTGGCATAGCCAATAGGTCTCGCCTTTGGGACCTTATAAGTGTTTAGTTATCCAGCACAATATCCTTGGTGCAACAACATCAACTGTTGCATGGCTAAACACTTATAACGTCCCAAAGGTGAGACCTATTGGCTATGCCAATGCTTGTTGTAGTGAAAATGACGTTAACGAGCTGTGCATTTATTTTTGAAACGCTAGTAACACTGCTAGCTTGCAGGCCACATGTAGTGTGTGAAATAGACAACTATATAGAGTGTTTATTGGGACCATTAGCTGCAAGTGGACCATTTCAGAGGTTTCACTGCTGGTATGATATGGTTGTGAGCCAAGCTGTGTAATTCTATAGTTAACTTTCACTTTTCAGGGAGCCCTCTAGGGAGGCGTCCTTTGTGTAGTACTATGGTAAATTTCTCCATTTCAAGATATGTGACACATGAATGGTTTGTTTGATTATTTGCTTGAAGGTATATTACCCTTTTCCTGAGTGTATGGCTGAGGTGCCTTGGTGATGACGCCAGTCTGTAGTAATATTAATGCGCTTCGGTGCTCGCCTGCTTTTGGCACACGAGGATGGTTCAGGCGGGTATGCCGGCCCATGACAGACCTGCGCTCAACATCAGCAGTCGGTTAATTATAGATGGAGTGTTGAATTGGAAGTCTATTCATAAGAGATGGAAACAATGACCCTGCTGGCCGAGCAGTACATTTTTCTCGTCTCTTTGTTGGCTCAGATGGAGTACAGCTGAATACCCCGGGGTGCTACCCTTGGAGCATATGGGAAGCGAATGGGGCTGGGCCATTGTTAGACAGAAGGAGAGGCTGGGCCTCTAAAAGCTCGTACACAGAAGAGGTGCCTCGGTCGCTGTTGGTCCACCTCAGTCACCCGTACCCTGCAAACAGATTGCTCAAGTGCTTTATTTTGGGTTTTTAGTAGTTTAATTATGTCAGAGTATCAGACAGTAGGCAACATCCGGGCATTGCCTAGTTAATTCCTGTTGATGCCGTTTTCTTAATGCGGCTGTAAGTTCTGAATTCAGGTTTTGTACTCCTTGGGTTTGCAATGCCTCATAGAGATGTAAGTGCTGTGACTTGTCTGTTTGGTACTTTGTACCATACATAATACATAACGCACAGTGTCATGGCAATATTCACAGAGCTTATTCACAGAGCACCGCTCTGTCTGTACATTCAGAGGTAGAATGGACATATAAATGATGTATTGGGAGGACTATAGTTCCCATTGTGCTCGCAGTGTAAACAAAAACAAGCATTGGCCCGCGAAATGAAATTAAAAAAAAACACGAGTGGTGACACGAGTTGTGCGCACGCGCGGCGAGAAAAAGTGCTGTGCACGTCGTGCACGCTTGTGCGCGTAACCGCACGCTGGTGGCCGCTTTCGGAGCACTTTCTAAAGCCCCTTACTAAAGTCTCGCAGAGCAGCGCATGCGCGCTGGCTCAGCGAGACCTAAAAAAGGGGGGGGAAATGTAGCATGAGAATGTTGGTTGGAGCTAAACTCATGACAGTATTTCAATGCAGGTAAATAAAGAAAGTGGGGTGGAGATTACCAACATGGGACCCACGAGGAGTATGTCCCATTGTAATACCGATGGTTATTACTCAGAGTACACAGTGTATCCTTCACATTGGTAGCAGGCGGTAAAACGGTGGCGTGTTGTGCAGCGCGCTCCTAGCAATAACTCCAACCCCAGTGGTCTAGAGTGGAACGCTGTAGCGCACCGCCGGCACCCCCCGGTATCGCTACCAACCCAGTTAAGCAAATGACACACTGAAAGTTTAGCGCGAGAAGAGTGACCTCATTAGCCAGGGACCAATGCCGTACTGTGCCACCATTCTCTCCTTTGTTTGTTCACAGTGGTTGAACTAACTTGGGCGGTCTCCTCAATTACGGCACCCACACCGAGAAGAAGGAGGGTGCGGAACACATTTAGGCTAGTCTTGCTATGCGGTCACTACAAATATAGCGGAAACATTCCCTGTTTAGTCGTCAGAGTAAAAGCACACGGTTCCCACACTCAACGCCTAAGCCCAAAACCCCGATACTCACGTTGTTCGATCCGTCCGATCACGGTCGACCTACCCCTCACTCTGCCGGACCCGGGTGGATGTCACTTCTCTTCGTGTTCGAATGATATCCCCGGTCGGCCAGCGGTGGAGGCGGGACTTCCGGTATCGAGGTTGGGGCAACGACTAGAGCGTCAACAACCACTTCCGGGCGCCATGTTGGAATCCCCATTGCGTGTGTGTCAGTGAAGGTTTCCCCAATTAACTATTTGTGGGCCACTGCGAAGCGGTAGTAATATGGTTGTGTAACTAAAATCTTGTGAAACGGGGAGCAACAAGGTCTCATGCTCCTGGAGTATGCCTCGTAATCCACCAGCTGGTGTAACATTGGTGTCTAATAAAATCACAACTCGACGTCCTGGAATTGACCAAGTCCCTGTACTAATGTGTAAATGTAGAAATGCTTAATCACCCAGGTATCGATGTGGTCGCTGTAGGGTAAAAAGGCCACCAATATTACAAAAAAGGGGGGGGGGGCTAGATGTGGCACTCAAACGGGGATTGTACCCCTGTGCAGTGATGGCCACAACAGGTGGTAGGGCCCCTCGCAGTATGGTGTCCTAAAGAGTGCTCATGACAGTTATCAATGTAGCACTTGTTGGTGGTAATAGGTTAGGGGATAGAAGTGCCAGTAGTAGTCAAGGATTGCAGACAAAGGGAAAACGAAGTGGAGACAGTACATCATTTGATGTATTAAGTCAGCAAGCTCCATGGTATGTCTTCATTAAGTCCCTCTTTGTCCGAGGACAACCTCAGTACCCACCTCTGTTCTATGCGGAACAGGATGTTTTTGTGCATACCGGGTGAGCTTTCCAAAACCACCCACTGAAACGAGTCAGGTGAGTGTTTGTGATGTTCAAAATGGGTCGTCATCTTGGTGTTAGTTTTATGACACCTGAAGTTGCTCCTGTGTTCAGTCATCCGGGTTTTCACCGGTCTGGTCGTCATCCCTACATAAAGGAGTCCGCACGGACAGGTCAATGCATAGATACAGTTGTTGGTGTTACAGTTGGTGTGTCTCTTCAGGATCCATTTCACCCCATTCGTGAACGTTATTTCTTTTGTGGTCTTGGTGAGAGGGCAGACCGAACAAGACCCACACGGGTAGTGTCCGACTACGGGAGGTAGATCCCATAGTCCCCTTTGTACATTGGTTTTCTGGGGACTTCTGGGGACTTGGTCGTGTATGTATGAGCATGTCCTTCAAATTGCTTGTGCGTTTGAACGCGAATCTGGGTACAGGGAGATCTAGTGCTCCTGTATTCAGAATACCCCAGTGTTTCTTAATAATACTCCTCACTCGATTTGAGTCGGGAGTAAAGGTGGTCACACAGGTAATCGTGGTATCGGGGTCCTTATGTCTGCTCTCTAGCAAACTTTCCCGGTTGTTGTTTCTGGCTCTTTTACGAGAGAGTGACACAGTGTGTTGTGGATAATCCCTCTGTCGCAGGTCTTAAGCCAAAGTATCAGACTCATTGAGGTAGTCAGTCAATGAACTACAGTTCCTTCTTATCCGAAGGAATTGACCGAATGGTAGATTCTGTTTGAGTGCTCTGGGATAGTGGCTGCTAAATAGAAGCAAACTGTTTTTGTCAGTCGGTTTGCGGTAGAGTGTGGTAGTGATGCAGCCATCCCACAGCCTTGTCCTAACTTTTACATACATTGCACCCTGCCCACAGGGATACCTTGGACCTACCTTAGGGGTGACTAACATTTAAGAAAAGGGAAGGTTAGGGCCTGGCAAGTGGGTGCACTTGCCAGGTCGGCATGGCAGTACCAGACTGCATACTGGCTCTGCAATGGCAGGCCTGAGTTACATTTACAGGCTGCTTATGTGGGTGGCACAATCAGTGCTGTAGCCCACTAGCAGCATTTGATTTACAGGCCCTGGGCACACACAGTGCACTGTACTAGGGTCTGACTAGTAAATCAAATATGCCAATCATGGGAACAACAATCCATAACAACAATTTACAAAGGAATCACTTGCACTTTGGCACTGAACAGCAGTGGCAAAGTGCCCAAAGCATCTAGACCAGCAAAACAAATTCCAACACACAGCAAACACTCAGGAGGCAAAAGGCAAACATACAGGGGAAACCCACGCCAATGATGCCAGGTCTAACACGTGTCCCCTCCAGCTGATATGTGGGGAGAACTACCCACCCTCTTAGGAGTTCTCTACACTAAGGCGGAAAAATCTGGACAGACCATCAGCATTGGCGTGTTCTGTACCAGGGCGGTGTTCCACCATGAAGTCCATCCCCTGTAGGGTAATGGACCACCTCAACAACTTTGGGTTCTCAAGCCTCATCTTCATCAACCATCTGAGGGGCCTGTGGTCTGTCTGAACCCGGAAGTGAGTCCCAAACAAGTAGGGCCTCAGCTTCTTCAGCACCCAGACCACAGCAAATGCCTCACGCTCAATCGCACGCAACCTCTGTTCTCGTGGAAGTAACCTCCTACTAATGAAGGCTATATGTTGGTCTAGGCCCTCCTCATTTAGCTGTGAGAGCACCGCTCCCACACCATGCTCTGAAGCATCTGTCTGCACCACGAATTCCTGTGAGAAGTTGGGTGCCTTGAGCACGGGCGCCGTGCACATGGCAGATTTAAAGGCATCAAAAGCTTTTTGGCAGGCATCAGTCCATTACACTTTCCTGGGCTGCTTCCTGAAAGTCAGCTCTGTCAAGGGGGCAACAATGGTGCCATATCCCTTGACAAATCTCCTGTAATACCCGGTGAGTCCTAAGAAGGCTCTCACCTCTGTCTGGGTCTTGGGGGTTGCCAAGCCAGAATGGTATCAATCTTGGGCTGAAGGGGCACCACCTGGCCGCTCCCTACCTGGTGTCCCAAGTGCACCACTGAACCCTGCCCGATCTGGCACTTGCTTGCCTTGATCGTGAGGCCTGCCCTCTGCAGAGCCTTCAACACTTCCCAGAGGTGGTGCAGATGTTCCTCCAAAGTGGCACTAAACACTGCGATGTCATCCAGGTAGGGGGCATTGAAATCCTCCAGTCCAGCCAACACCTGGTTGGTCAACCTCTAAAAGGTGGTAGGGGCATTCTTCAACTCAAAGGGCATCACCTGGAATTGGTAGTGCCCCTCTGACATTGAAAATGCTGACCTCTGCTTTGCCCCGTCAGTTAAGGCAATCTGCCAGTACCCAGACGTTAAGTCAAACGTACTGAGGTACTGGGCAGTTCCCAACCGATCGATGAGCTCATCAGCTCTGGGGATGGGGTGTGCATCAGTCCTGGTGACCAAATTGAGCCCTCTGTAGTCCACACAGAACCGGAGTTCTGGCGTGGCACCGGGTGCAGCAGCCTTTGGGACCAAGACCACTTGGCTGGCCCAAGGGCTGTTTGAGGGCTCAATCACCCCTAGCGCTAGCATCTTGGAGACCTCCTGCTTTATGCAAGCCTTGACCCTGTCAGTCACTCTGTAAATTTTGTGCTTCACAGGAGGACTGTCCCCAGTGTCAACATCATGGACACACCACTGAGTGACACCAGGGGTCAGGGAGAACAGAACAGCAAACTGTCCCGACAGTTGGCGGCAGTCACTCTGCTGTTCAGGAGTCAGGACGGGGGAGAGGGTTACACCGTCCACTGACCCATCATGTTCCTTGGCAGACAGGAGGCCAGGAAGAGGCTCAGTCTCCTCCTCCATTCCAGCATCTGTTGCTAGGAGCATGCCCAATTCGGACCCCTCCAAGTGGGGCTTAAGACGGTTCACGTGCAGGACCTGCAAAGGGTTCCTTGGAGACTACAAGTCTCCAAGGAGACTGAAAGTCACCTCCTAGGTAGGTGACTTTACTCTTGCGCTCCACCACCTCAAATGGCCCAGTCCACTTATCTTAGAGCATGCAAAGCTCCACTGGGGCCGTGACCCACACTTTCTGGCCAGGCTGAAACTCGATCAGAGTGGAATTCTGATCATGCCACCGTTTCATCTCCTCCCGGCTGGCTTCCAGATTCACCTGAGCAAGTTGCCTGAAGCACTTAGTCTGGTTCCTGAAGGCCAGCATGTAGCTATATACATCCTGTGGAGGTTTACTGGGAGCTTTCTCCCAGCCTTCTTTGACCAGACTTAGAGGTCCTCTTACAGGATGCCCATACAGGAGCTCAAAGGGACTTAACCCTAAGGACTTCTGCGGTACCTCTCTGTAAGCAAACAAAAGGCATGGTAAGAGGACGTCCCACTTATGCCTCAAGACCCATAATCATGCCCTTCAGGGTCCGGTTGAATCTCTCAACCAGCCCATTACCTTAGGGGTGGTAAGGAGTGGTGAACTTGTAGGTAACACCACACTCCTGCCACAGGGACTTCATATACTTAGATATGAAGTTGGTACAACGGTCGGACACCACCTCTCTGGGGAACCCCGCATGGGAGAAAATCCCCAACGCACGACCCACCACGGGGGCTGTTACAATCCGGAGAGGGATGGCTTCCGGGTACACGGTGGCATGGTCCACCAAGACCAGGATAAACCTGTTGCCCATGGCTGTCTTGGGATCCAGAGGCCCCAAAATGTCAATACCCACCCTCTCAAAGGGGGTGCTGACCACAGGGAAAGGTTGGAGAGGCGCCTTGCACTTCCTCCCACTCTTGCCACTTGCCTGGCAAGTCTGGCAAGACCTGCAATGAGTATCAGAGTTCTTCCGCATTTGGGGCCAGTAAAAGTGGGTGACAAGCCTTTCAAAGGTCTTGTCTTGCCCCAAATGCCCTGCCAACGGCACATCATGAGCCAGACCCAGTAGGAAGGCTCTGAAGTGCTGGGGTACCACCAGCACAAGGGCTGACCCAGGCTCAGCAACCTTAGGCTCGCTATACAGGAGACCGTTCTCCCAGTAAATCCAATGTGATCCAGACTGATCACCTGCTGCCTGGTTTGCAGCCTGTTGCCACAAACCAACAAGAGAAGGGCATTTCTGCTGCTCCTGGCAGAATTCCGCCCTGGAGGGGCCTCCTTCCTGCTGCCAATGGGTCAGCTCAGGCAGGTTCCCCAGTTCAGCCACTTGTTCCCCTGCAGGCTCCAGGGCATCCCCCTCAGGGTTTGCTTCCTCCTGGATAGTGGGAACTTCGGGGTCCGGTTTCCCGCACCCTGTGCCTCTTCTCTTTCTGGCAGGCACCTGGGCCACTCTTTCAGGCTGCTGGTCTTCTTGAATGCCCTTACCGGCTGCCTTAGACAGAGTGGTCACACATGTCCACTCAGGCAGTTCCAACATCTCTAAATGAGACCTCCGCTCCACCTTTTCCCAAGGGGAGTTCTTCAAATCATTGCCTAGCAGACAGTCAACAGGCATGGCTGGCCTCACAGCTACTTTCGAGGTACCTGAGACCCCCCCACTCAAAGGGAACCTGTGCCACTTTGCAGAGACACTCCGAGTTGTCAGCTGCAACTACTTGGTCGATGAGGTTAATAATACATTTTGTCCATGATATCTAAATCGGGACTTTATTTCTCTGGCTAAAATGGTACAACAACTATTCACAGTTAAGTGACCACCCATACAGCACCCTAAAAAGTGGTACCTGTCGATCAACAACAATGCCTGTAGGAGAGAAGAATCATAAAGATTAGTACATCGTTCTTCTATGGTCTGCAGTTCAACCTAAATGCAACAGTCAGTGTTATGACCATGCTATTGTGGCACTGCAAAACAAACTTGAGGAATGAGCATGCTTCACATGAGGGTGTATGTGATCAGGCACTCGGCGAATTTCAGGAAAAGTTTAAAAACAGAAGTAGCAAACAAATTATGCAGATTTTCGAGGCACACTAGCACACTCACCCAGCATGGGTCAACTCAATGCATCAAGGTGTCGCGGCAGGTGAAGACACTGCAAGGTTCAGTGTCCTATGTCTTGTAGTAATTGAAAAAAAGGGGGGGAATGTAGCATGAGAATGTTGGTTGGAGCTAAACTCATGGCAGTATTTCAATGCAGGTAAATAAAGAAAGTGGGGTGGAGATTACCAACATGGGACCCACGAGGAGTATGTCCCATTGTAATACCGATGGTTATTACTCAGAGTACACAGTGTATCCTTCACATTGGTAGCAGGCGGTAAAACGGTGGCGTGTCGTGCAGCGCGCTCCTAGCAATAACTCCAACCCCAGTGGTCTAGAGTGGAACGCTGACGCGCACCGCTGGCACCCCCCGGTATCGCTACCAACCCAGTTAAGCAAATGTCACACTGAAAGTTTAGCGCGAGAAGAGTGAGCTCGTTAGCCAGAGACCAATGCCGTACTGTGCCACCATTCTCTCCTTTGTTTGTTCACAGTGGTTGAACTAACTCGGGTGGTCTCCTCAATTACGGCACCCACACTGAGTAGAAGGAGGGTGCAGAACACATTTAGGCTAGTCTTGCTATGCGGTCACTACAAATATGGCGGAAAAATTCCCTGTTTAGTCGTCAGAGTAAAAGCACACGGTTCCCACACTCAACGCCTAAGCCCAAAACCCCGATACTCACGTTGTTCGATCCGTCCGATCACGGTCGACCTACCCCTCACTCTGCCGGACCCGGGTGGATGTCACTTCTCTTTCGTGTTCCAATGATATCCCCCGGTCGGCCAGCGGTGGAGGCGGGACTTCCGGTATCGAGGTTGGGGCAACGACTAGAGCGTCAACAACCACTTCCGGGCGCCATGTTGGAATCCCCATTGCGTGTGTGTCAGTGAAGGTTTCCCCAATTAACTATTTGTGGGCCACTGCGAAGCGGTAGTAATATGGTTGTGTAACTAAAATCTTGTGAAACGGGGAGCAACAAGGTCTCATGCTCCTGGAGTATGCCTCGTAATCCACCAGCTGGTGTAACATTGGTGTCTAATAAAATCCCAACTCGACGTCCTGGAATTGACCAAGTCCCTGTACTAATGTGTAAATGTAGAAATGCTTAATCACCCAGCTATCGATGTGGTCGCTGTAGGGTAAAAAGGCCACCAATATTACAAAAAAGGGAGGGGGGGCTAGATGTGGCACTCAAACGGGGATTGTACCCCTGTGCAGTGATGGCCACAACAGGTGGTAGGGCCCCTCGCAGTACGGTGTCCTAAAGAGTGCTCATGACAGTTATCAGTGTAGCACTTGTTGGTGGTAATAGGTTAGGGGATAGAAGTGCCAGTAGTAGTCAAGGATTGCAGACAAAGGGAAAAACGAAGTGGAGACAGTACATCATTTGATGTATTAAGTCAGCAAGCTCCATGGTATGTCTTCATTAAGTCCCTCTTTGTCCGAGGACAACCTCAGTACCCACCTCTGTTCTATGCGGAACAGGATGTTTTTGTGCATACCGGGGTGAGCTTCCAAAACCACCCACTGAAACGAGTCAGGTGAGTGTTTGTGATGTTCAAAATGGGTCGTCATCTTGGTGTTAGTTTTATGACACCTGAAGTTGCTCCTGTGTTCAGTCATCCGGGTTTTCACCGGTCTGGTCGTCATCCCTACATAAAGGAGTCCGCACGGACAGGTCAATGCATAGATACAGTTGTTGGTGTTACAGTTGGTGTGTCTCTTCAGGATCCATTTCACCCCATTCGTGAACGTTATTTCTTTTGTGGTCTTGGTGAGAGGGCAGACCGAACAAGACCCACACGGGTAGTGTCCGACTACGGGAGGTAGATCCCATAGTCCCCTTTGTACATTGGTTTTCTGGGGACTTCTGGGGACTTGGTCGTGTATGTATGAGCATGTCCTTCAAATTGCTTGTGCGTTTGAACGCGAATCTGGGTACAGGGAGATCTAGTGCTCCTGTATTCAGAATACCCCAGTGTTTCTTAATAATACTCCTCACTCGATTTGAGTCGGGAGTAAAGGTGGTCACACAGGTAATCGTGGTATCGGGGTCCTTATGTCTGCTCTCTAGCAAACTTTCCCGGTTGTTGTTTCTGGCTCTTTTACGAGAGAGTGACACTGTGTGTTGTGGATAATCCCTCTGTCGCAGGTCTTGAGCCAAAGTATCAGACTCATTGAGGTAGTCAGTCAATGAACTACAGTTCCTTCTTATCCGAAGGAATTGACCGAATGGTAGATTCTGTTTGAGTGCTCTGGGATAGTGGCTGCTAAATAGAAGCAAACTGTTTTTGTCAGTCGGTTTGCGGTAGAGTGTGGTAGTGATGCAGCCATCCCACTTCCTTGTCCTAACTTTTACATACATTGCACCCTGCCCACAGGGATACCTTAGACCTACCTTAGGGGTGACTAACATTTAAGAAAAGGGAAGGTTAGGGCCTGGCAAGTGGGTGCACTTGCCAGGTCGGCATGGCAGTACCAGACTGCATACTGGCTCTGCAATGGCAGGCCTGAGTTACATTTACAGGCTGCTTATGTGGGTGGCACAATCAGTGCTGTAGCCCACTAGCAGCATTTGATTTACAGGCCCTGGGCACACACAGTGCACTGTACTAGGGTCTGACTAGTAAATCAAATATGCCAATCATGGGAACAACAATCCATAACAACAATTTACAAAGGAAGCACTTGCACTTTGGCACTGAACAGCAGTGGCAAAGTGCCCAAAGCATCTAGACCAGCAAAACAAATTCCAACACACAGCAAACACCCAGGAGGCAAAAGGCAAACATACAGGGAAAACCCACGCCAATGATGCCAGGTCTAACATGTGTCCCCTCCAGCTGATATGTGGGGAGAACTACCCACCCTCTTGGGAGTTCTCTTCACTAAGGCGGAAAAATCTGGACAGACCATCAGCATTGGCGTGTTCTGTACCAGGGCGGTGTTCCACCATGAAGTCCATCCCCTGTAGGGTAATGGACCACCTCAACAACTTTGGGTTCTCAAGCCTCATCTTCATCAACCATCTGAGGGGCCTGTGGTCTGTCTGAACCCGGAAGTGAGTCCCAAACAAGTAGGGCCTCAGCTTCTTCAGCACCCAGACCACAGCAAATGCCTCACGCTCAATCGCACGCAACCTCTGTTCTCGTGGAAGTAACCTCCTACTAATGAAGGCTATATGTTGGTCTAGGCCCTCCTCATTTAGCTGTGAGAGCACCGCTCCCACACCATGCTCTGAAGCATCTGTCTGCACCACGAATTCCTGTGAGAAGTTGGGTGCCTTGAGCACGGGCGCCGTGCACATGGCAGATTTAAAGGCATCAAAAGCTTTTTGGCAGGCATCAGTCCATTACACTTTCCTGGGCTGCTTCCTGAAAGTCAGCTCTGTCAAGGGGGCAACAATGGTGCCATATCCCTTGACAAATCTCCTGTAATACCCGGTGAGTCCTAAGAAGGCTCTCACCTCTGTCTGGGTCTTGGGGGTTGCCAAGCCAGAATGGTATCAATCTTGGGCTGAAGGGGCACCACCTGGCCGCTCCCTACCTGGTGTCCCAAGTGCACCACTGAACCCTGCCCGATCTGGCACTTGCTTGCCTTGATCGTGAGGCCTGCCCTCTGCAGAGCCTTCAACACTTCCCAGAGGTGGTGCAGATGTTCCTCCCAAGTGGCACTAAACACTGCGATGTCATCCAGGTAGGGGGCATTGAAATCCTCCAGTCCAGCCAACACCTGGTTGGTCAACCTCTAAAAGGTGGTAGGGGCATTCTTCAACTCAAAGGGCATCACCTGGAATTGGTAGTGCCCCTCTGACATTGAAAATGCTGACCTCTCCTTTGCCCCATCAGTTAAGGCAATCTGCCAGTACCCAGACGTTAAGTCAAACGTACTGAGGTACTGGGCAGTTCCCAAACGATCGATGAGCTCATCAGCTCTGGGGATGGGGTGTGCATCAGTCCTGGTGACCAAATTGAGCCCTCGGTAGACCACACAGAACCGGAGTTCTGGCGTGGCACCGGGTGCAGCAGCCTTTGGGACCAAGACTACTTGGCTGGCCCAAGGGCTGTTTGAGGGCTCAATCACCCCTAGCGCTAGCATCTTGGAGACCTCCTCCTTTATGCAAGCCTTGACCCTGTCAGTCACTCTGTAAATTTTGTGCTTCACAGGAGGACTGTCCCCAGTGTCAACATCATGGACACACCACTGAGTGACACCAGGGGTCAGGGAGAACAGAACAGCAAACTGTCCCGACAGTTGGCGGCAGTCACTCTGCTGTTCAGGAGTCAGGACGGGGGAGAGGGTTACACCGTCCACTGACCCATCATGTTCCTTGGCAGACAGGAGGCCAGGAAGAGGCTCAGTCTCCTCCTCCATTCCAGCATCTGTTGCTAGGAGCATGCCCAATTCGGACCCCTCCAAGTGGGGCTTAAGGCGGTTCACGTGCAGGACCTGCAAAGGGTTCCTTGGAGACTGCAAGTCTCCAAGGAGACTGAAAGTCACCTACTAGGTAGGTGACTTTACTCTTGCGCTCCACCACCTCAAATGGCCCAGTCCACTTATCTTTGAGCATGCAAAGCTCCACTGGGGCCGTGACCCACACTTTCTGGCCAGGCTGAAACTCGATCAGAGTGGAATTCTGATCATGCCACCGTTTCATCTCCTCCCGGCTGGCTTCCAGATTCACCTGAGCAAGTTGCCTGAAGCACTTAGTCTGGTTCCTGAAGGCCAGCATGCAGCTATATACATCCTGTGGAGGTTTACTGGGAGCTTTCTCCCAGCCTTCTTTGATCAGACTTAGAGGTCCTCTTACAGGATGCCCATACAGGAGCTCAAAGGGACTTAACCCTAAGGACTTCTGCGGTACCTCTCTGTAAGCAAACAAAAGGCATGGTAAGAGGACGTCCCACTTATGCCTCATGGGTTCACCAAGACCCATAATCATGCCCTTCAGGGTCCGGTTGAATCTCTCAACCAGCCCATTACCTTAGGGGTGGTAAGGAGTGGTGAACTTGTAGGTAACACCACACTCCTGCCACAGGGACTTCATATACTTAGATATGAAGTTGGTACAACGGTCGGACACCACCTCTCTGGGGAACCCCGCATGGGAGAAAATCCCCATCAATGCACGACCCACCACGGGGGCTGTTACAATCCGGAAAGGGATGGCTTCCGGGTACACGGTGGCATGGTCCACCAAGACCAGGATAAACCTGTTGCCCATGGCTGTCTTGGGATCCAGAGGCCCCACAATGTCAATACCCACCCTCTCAAAGGGGGTGCTGACCACAGGGAAAGTTTGGAGAGGCGCCTTGCACTTCCTCCCACTCTTGCCACTTGCCTGGCAAGTCTGGCAAGACCTGCAATGAGACATTTCTGCGGGACCCCACCCCTCTTAGGCACCCGACTCCTCCCCCAAGGCTACACTAGCCATTTCCTGGGGCGGTGCACCAGTGGGTGCGGTGGTAACCTTCTTAGGACACCTAGGATACCCTTGGAAGTTGCCCACCTGAACACAACCATAACAAGCCCTGGGGCCCTTCTGACCAGGCTTACCTGTAGGGACCCATGGCTTTTTCTCAGTGAGAGGCTGGGAACCTTTCCCTTGGTTCCCTTGGGAATTACTTTGGGGCCCTTTTTGGAACTCCTTCTGTTTACCCTTGTCCCCCCCACTCTTCTGCTGGGGACCCTGCCCACCCTTGGCGGAGTCTCCTACACAACCTTTTTAGACCCTGGTACTGACCCAGCGGTCCGCCTCCACAGCAAGCTTACTGTCATTCAAATGCTGGCATAGCTCTGGAAAACAATTATCTGACAAGTGCTCCCATGCAACCAAATCATAGAGCCCTTGAAAATCATTTACCTGGCTACCCTTTACCCATCCATCCAGTGCTCTGGAAAAATAAGAGACATACTCCACCCAAGTGCTTGACTCCAGCTTCTTACAAGCCCTCAACTTCTGCCTATAAAGCTCTGGCGTCAAACCATACCTCCTTACCAAGGCTTCCTTCATGGGGGCATAAGACATTTGATCCTCAGTGGGTAATGCTAGCAACGTGTCCCTCCCTTCACTGACAAAGCAGCTCCACAACCCCGCTCCCCAGTCTTTTTCAGGGATTCTGTGGGACCTCATCGCTAACTCGTATGCTTTAAACCAATGTCCTCATGCTTCATAAAATCCTTAATAACCTCCTTGGGTATGTACACCCTCCCTTCTCCAGGCACTGATGGTGCCCTGCCACCATGGGGATTGGACTTTAAACACTTTGCCTTTAGATCCAGCTCCCTCAAACCTCTTTCATGCTCCAAGAGAATCTTTTTCTTTTCCAGGGCTAACTTCTCCCTCTGAAACGCCAACTCCCTGTCCTCTTTCCCCAGCTTGAGCTTTGTGAGCTCCAACTCATGCATCCTGATTTTTTCCCTGTCCTCCAGCTCTTCTGCTGGAGACAGCCCCTTTGAAGAGACTCTGCTGCCCTCCCGGGAAGGAATCCTCCCCCCAGGCAGACACAATGGCCCATCCTGCTGTCCATCTAAATTCTCTACCTCCTCCATAGGCTGATCAGCATGCTCGCTGGCATCCCTTGACTCCAACCAGGCCCTCAGCGCCTTTTGGAGTTCCTCCTTCCTGGAGAGGCCTCTTAAAGAGATTTTAAACTTTTTGCAGATAGCCTTCAATTGTAGCACAGTGTAGGTTTCAACCCTATCCTCCTCAAACTCAAGATCCATGGATGCAATTGATGTTGGCTTTGACATGATGAAGATTGGCAGTTCTCAGTTGCAAAGAAAAAAAAAATAGTCCCAAGAAAAAAGTTCTACCAATTGTATGTGGTTGCATGATGGTCTGCACTCTATTAGTAGTGTACACCAATCACTGTATGTAAGACACAAATGCAAGTCCAGATCCTCACAGCTGACCACCAATGTTAGAAATGGTGGTCTCTAGTCCAAGTAGGGGCCCTTCTTCCTCGTCAGGGCAAGGGGGATACACTTCTAAAATAACCCCTGCTCACTCCCTTGGTAGCTTGGCACGAGCAGACAGGCTTATCTCAGAGGCAATGTGTAAAGCATTTGTGAACACATACAGTAATACAGTGAAAACACTACTGTTAGAAATGGGGGTCTCTTGTTGGCAGAGGTAGGTACCTTTGTCCAAATAGGGACCCTTGCTTCTAGTCAGGGTAAGGGGGATACATACTTTAGATAACCCCTGCTCACCCCCTTGGTAGCTTGGCACGAGCAGACAGGCTTATCCCAAAGGCAATGTGTAAAGTATTTGTACTCAAAACACACAGTAATACAGTGATAACACCACAAATGGACACCACACCAGTTTAGAAAAATAAAGTATCTTTATCTAAACTCAACAAGACCAAAATGACAAAAATCCAACATACAAGTATTAAGAAAAATGACTTTTAAAAGGTTTTAGAAACTGAGTCCATAGAAGACTATGGATGCATGATTTCTTGCAAAGTACCTGTCGTTGTGACAAATTCAACAAGCCAAACAGCCGCAGCGATGGGAAGTGTTGAAAAACAAAGCGATGCGTCATTTCCTAAGACCTTTGTGGATGCGATGCAACAGTTCCGCTGGGCACAGGGGACCGGTGCGTTGGGTCCGGTCTGTAGGGGGAAGCGATGCATCGATTCTGAGACGACTCCGATCCGCGGGTGATGCGTCGGGGAAAACTTGCTGCACAGGGACGATGCGTGGAAATCTGGGATGCGTCGGCAAACGATGCAGCGGCGTCGAGCGGCGCTGCATTGATTTCTTCTGCCGCGATCCCTCGATGCATCGATTCTTGCTGCGGCGACAGGCGCTGCGTCGGTTTCGGCAGCGGCGCAGCGATGCGGGGAGATTTTTCTCGCACCACGGCGTTGCGTCGGAAAAACTGTCGCAAGAAGAGCGATGCGACGATTTTCTAGTAGTTGCGTTGCTTTTTCAGCCTGCAACAGCAGAAACAACCTCCAGAGGCCCAAGACAGTCACAGGCGCCTCCTGGCAGGTCAGAACTCCCAGCAAGGACGTTCAGGGGAGCTGGGGTGAAGTCTTTTTGTTCCTGAGACTTCAAAACAGGAGGCAAGACTTTCCTCAAGCATGGGACACAGCACACAGCAAAGTCCTTCTCCTTTCCTTGGCAGAAACAGCAACTGCAGCCAACCCCAGACACACAGCAAGGGCAGTACTTCTCCTCAGTTTCTCCAGCTCTTCTCCTTGGCAAAGGTTCCTCTTGATTCCAGAAGTAGTCTAAAGTTCAGGGGTTTTAGGTCTAATACTTATACCCCAAAATGTCTTTGTTCTCTTTGTTCAGTGAAGCCCTGTGCTCAGTCAAAACCAGTTCTGTCCTCTCTAGTGCAGCTTCGTGGTCGGAGGTGGAGACAGCATTGTGGAAAGCAGACCAGGCCCATTCAGGTGAAAGGAAATCTCCTCCCCCTACTCTAAATGCAGCCCATGTCTATTCAGCCTAGCCCTGACTCATCAGGCTCTCTGGAGCCACTGCTCCTCCCCAGCCCCTGAAACTCCAAACCCAGACAGTCAATCCACATCCTAGCAGAGGCACACTGGATGGGTAAGCAAGAAAATACCTACTTTCTAAAAGTGGTATTTCAAACACAGAATGTAAAAATCATCCTCACTAAAAGATGCATCTTAACATTCTGAGTTCAGGCATACTAAACTTTATTTCTCCATCTTACTCCAATGGGTAGTTATATTTATAAGATGTTACAAATAAACTCTCATTCTGTCCTATGGGGCAAGACAACCTTTCAATAGTGAAAAATGAAATTGGAAGTATTTCAGTATCAGGACATGCTACACACACCAGTACATGTCCTACCTTTCACATACACTGCACCCTGCCCAGGGGGGTACTTTGGGCCTGCTATAGGGATGCCTTACATGTAAGAAAAGGGAAGGTTGGGGCCTGGCAAGTGGGTGCACTTGCCAGGTCGACATGGCAGTTTGCGAACTGCGCACAGACACTGCGCTGGCAGGTCTGACTTACCTTTTCAGGGCTACTCATGTGGGTGGCATAATCAGTGCTGCAGGCCCACTAGTAGCATTTGATTTACAGGCCCTTGCACACTTAGTGCACTTTACTAGGGGGTTACCAGTAAATCAAATATGCTAATCAGGGAGAACCAATCGTAACAACAATTTCTACAGGGAGCACTTGCACTTTGACACTGATCAGCAGTGGCAAAGTGCCCAAAACATCTAAGCCAGCATCAAAAATACAATACAGGAGGTAGAGGCAAAAAGTCAGGGGAAACCACGCCAAAGATGCCAAGTCTAACAACTACAAATGGACACCAAACTAGTTTAGAAAAATACGTAATGTTTATCTAAACCAAAACAAGACCAAACGACAAAATCCACAATACTGCTAGCAAGATATCCTTAAAAATAGGTTATTCACTCAAATAAAGTTTGTAGCAACAAATAACTCCACCTGGAGTTATTACTACATCGCGACAGCTGAAAATCCCAAAGTACGGCGCGGACCGTGAAGTGCGCGGCATCAGGCGTGGAGTCAAACAGACCCCCAAAGAACAGTACCTTGGAAACGATAAAAGCAAAGAAGGTGCACGGCATCGGGGAGGTGATGCTTCGTTGGCGCCAGGCGGCGTTGGTTCCTCATGACCCCAGGGTAGGTTAAACCTCGGTTCCTTACTGCGATGCAGGGGAGGTGAGACGTCGGTTCCTTACTGTGTCAGGGAGGTGACGTCATGTTGGTGGCGAGGCTGCAGTTCCTTACGACGTTGCGGTGTCGATGGATTCGGCAGTCACCCACATCGAGTATCAGCTCCACGTGGATGAAGCACCGGCGTTGGTGAAGTCGAGGCTGCGGTGCGAGTCGGGACGGTGCTTCGTGGATGCCACGAGCGGTGTCCTCGGATCTGGTGCAGGCAGGGGCCTCCGTGACGGCTTCAGAGTCAATGCGGCACGGCGTCAACAGGCGTCGGGCCTACGGTGGAAGTCGGGACGGTGCGTCGTGCTCTTCACGAGCGGTGCCCATGGCTTCGGTGCATGTTACGGCGTCGCTTGCCGGCGTCGGATTTGCAATTTCCTTCTGTGGCAGCTGAAACAGCAGTTCCAGATGCAGAAAGACAGAAGAAATTAAGTCTTTGTATCCCTGAGACTTCAGAACAGGAGGCAAGCTCAGTTTCAAGCCCTTGGAGATCTTCCTCAAGCAGGGGACACAGCAAACAGCAAAGTCCTTTCTCCTTTACTTGGAAGCAAGTAGCCACTGCAGGCCAACCCCAGACAGCAAACAGCACAGGGGCAGTATTCCTCCTCAGCTTCTCCAGCTCTTCTCCTTGGCAAAGGTTCCTCTTGATTCCCAGAAGTGATCTAAAAGTCTGGGGTCTGGGCCCCTCTTTTTATACAGCAAAATGCTTTGTTCTCTGAAGGCAGAGTGTGTCTGTGCCCAGCCAAAACCAGTTCTGTCCTCACTGGTGCAGCTTCCTGGCAGGAGGTGGAGACAGCATTGTGGAAGGCAGACCAGGCCCATTCAGATGAAAGAAAATCTCCTCCCCCTACTCTAAATGCAGCCCAGGTCTATTCAGCCCAGCCCTGACTCATCAGACACTCTGGAGCCACTGCACCTCCCCAGGCCCTGTCACACTAAAGCCAGGCAGTCAATACACATTCTGGCAGAGGCACACTGGATGGCTAAGCAAGAAAATACCTACTTTCTAAAAGTGGTATTTTCCAACACAGAATGCAAAAATCACCCTCACTAAAAGATTCATTTTAACATTCTGAGTTCAGGCATACTAAACTTCATTTTCCTACCTTGTTTACAGGGGTAGTTAGGCTTATAAGATGTTATAAGCAATTCCCCATTCTATCCTATGGGAACAGGTAGCCTTGCAATAGTGAAAAACAAAATTGGCAGTAATTTACTATCAGGACATGCCACACACATCGGGGCATGTCCTACCTTTTACATAAATTGCACCCTGCCCACAGGGGTACCTTGGACCTACCTTATGGGTGACTGACATGTAAGAAAAGGAAAGGTTAGGGCCTTGCAAGTGGGTGCACTTGCCAGGTCGACATGGCAGTACCAGACTGCACACAGGCTCTACAATGGCAGGCCTGAGTTACACTGACAGGCTGCTTATTTGGGTGGCACAATCAGTGCTGCAGCCCACTAGCAGCATTTGATTTACAGGTCCTGGGCACACACAGTGCACTGTACTAGGGTCTGACTAGTAAATCAAATATGCCAATCATGGGAACACCAATCCATAACAACAATTTACAAAGGGAGCACTTGCACTTTGGCACTGAAGAGCAGTTGCAAAGTGTACAAAGCATCTAGACCAGCAAAACAAAGTCCAACACACAGCAAAAACACAGGAGGCAAAAGGCAAAAATACAGGGGAAACCCACGCCAATGATGCCAGGTCTAACAGAAACCAATTGACTTGACAGGCTCTTCTAATATTAGTTGCATCATGAGATGCAATAAAAGAATGAATGCTTGGCTGGGACCGGGAAAAGAGAAAATAAATTAACCCACATGCGTCAAAACCTGAAGAAGACTTAATAAAAAAGCCTTCATGCTGCGCTGCCGCACTTTGTGTCCTCCTACCTTGCACCATCAGTGCATGCTCTGCTGTTGTCCAGATTGACTTTAGCCAGCGTGAGTCTCCTTGTGAGGCCTGACCATAGGATGTATATTCCTATGCAAAGGCAGTGCCAAATGGTCAGCAACTGGATTCACCACAGCTTCTACTGGAAAAGTTCCCACAAACCATGGTGTGAACTTTGGATGAGCTCCAGGAATATGTAGAATCCACGCACAGTGCCGCAACTTATCCCCCCCTGTATATGAGGGAGCTAGAGATCGTTTCCTGTCTGTAGGCTTCTTAAATACAGCTTGTGCTGAGATGTAGTAACAATCCCTTGTGAATCATGCAGAGATGGGCAAATTCTTTCAGTGAAGGAACTGGGCTACGAGGGCAGTAGATGGGTAAATTCAGGGATGAAATCTATTGGAGCAAAAAAAAAAAAAAGGAAACAAACATAGGAAGCTGTGTATAAAGCTACCATATGCAAATTTGGAGAATGCCCAATCTGTAGCAGGATGAGTCAAAAACAATGTGAGTATTGTTCAGTGTCTTGAATAACATGTTCGATCTCCGTGCCTGATTGAAGAAGATAGCTGAAAAACTTATGGCCGTGTATTCCCAGGATGGATAATAATGCTGACCAAAACCTGGAGGTAAAGTGAGAACCTTGGTCTGTTATGATTATGGAGAGAAGTACATGAAAGATGCTATCTCCTTCATGCATATTAAGGCAAGGGCTGAGGCAGAGATAATGTTCGTAATAGTATAAAGCGTCTCTTCTTATTGAAAGAAGTTGATTCGATAACTCTTTATTTCGGTAAAGGACCATAAAAGAGACAAACATTTAAAAACATTAAACATTTCAATTTAAAAAGGGAGCAGGCCCATGTATACTTAAAAACAGATATGATTAAAAATAAAATTGTCAGTTACCTAATAAAATTCCAGCATCATGATGTACACTTAGAAAAATTATAAAAACAGGCGATAGATTACATGGGGTCAACAGTTATCATATATTTCTTCCTTGTGTACCACATATACAGTAAAAATCTGGAAACAGCAAACACTGTTGAGCGCTTCAAATAGGTCTGAATAATTCTACAAGCCTCCAGATGTCTAGTGATTCCTATTTGTCTGTATATTGGGATTATCCATTTTGCCTTAGCCCTGCTATATGTCTGACAGAATAACAGCATGTGTTCTACAGTTTCCTTATCATTGCCACAAGTTGAGGAGCTCAAAACAGCAGGGTCTATTGTTTGGCCCATCTTGAGGTGAATGTGCAAAGTGGCAAAGTCCCGTATCTAAAGTGCATATACAGTTTCCTGACCAAGGCTGGCTCAATGTCATCTAAAAAAGGTTTGATTCTGTATGCGTCCATGGTCATTAAAAAGATATCTGTTAATTTTCCCAAAGTCGATGAGGTTAATAATACATTTTGTCCATGATATCAAAATCGGGACTTTATTTCTCTGGCTAAAATGGTACAACAACTATTCCCTGGATTATCCCACAATTTAGATAACCCCAATTCATTGAGAGAAGCCCTGATAAGTTTTAGCCATGGTATTTCATCTGCAGCGGGATATCTAAGAATATCCTCAAGACCCTTGCAATAGTATATTAATTCTGGGGTAGCCTAGACTTTTCTCCAGAGTGTCAGGGGCTAACTGCTGCTTTTTTGACAATTGATCTGAGGCCAGTATCCAGTCTTAGGGGGATCAAATGGGTACTACCCGGTAGGTTTAAGACCTCCCTCAAGAATCTATTTTCCACAAGCTCTAGGGTTTTGAGATTTTTGTGTTCCCATAACTCCCCTCCGTATAGGGCCACCCCCAGAGCCTGGCTAGTGGAGAGCTGCTCTACTGGAGAGAATGGTTTATAATGAAGTCCCCGAAGTATCTTTTGTAGCCCTCCTATTTGTTGCTCTAATTTGTTCCTTCGTTTGCTGATGTGGTGCACCCATTCCATCGTTCCACTGAGGGTGACACCCAAATATTCAAACAATTGGACATGTTTTATAGGGACCACATATAATGTTGGATTCGATCGAGTTGAGTGGCATTGGTTAAAGACCATATACTTAGTCTTTAACACGTTAACTCCTAGCCCCATATCTAGACAGAACCTGCTGAACTGGTTCAGTATTTTCTGGATCCCCATTGGCGACTTGGCCAAAAGAAGAGTGTTGTCTGCAAATGTGAGGGCCGAAACCCTCATCTTTTCAAGTTTGGATGCATCGTTATCACATTGATTTAAATAGCCAACCAGACCATTTATATACAACGTAAATAGGGTAGGGGCAAGCACACACCCTTGCCGCACGCCTTTATTTACAGAAAAGGGTTCTGTAAGTTCGCCTAGTCTGCCACTCCGGACCTGGGCAAAATTAGACTCATGGAGTCTCTCTATGGTTCTACATATGTGTTCTGGTACTCCCATCTCGGCTAAGACCCTCCATAGAGGGGCCCTCGGCACCAGATCAAAAGCTGCTCTGAGATCCACATATACAGCATAGAGTCTTCCTTTATTAATTATTACCATCCTCCCAAAAATTAACTGGAGCCTTAAAATATTTGGTCTATGGTTGATGTGCTCTTTCGAAATCTGGCCTGAAAGGGACATAAGACTTCTTGGTCATCTAGCCAATGTTGGAGCCAAAGTAGAATAACCCTACTGAAGATATTTTGAGTGGTATCTATTTGGCTAATTAGCCTATAATTTGCGGGGTCTAAAGGACTTCCCTTTTTATAAATTGGGAATATTTCTGGTGCTGCCCAGGAGTGTGGTGCCTGTAGACCTTTTAAAATGGCGTTAAATATCAAAGTAAGGTAGGGTCCCCATATTTTTATCTCTGACAAGAATAAATCTGCTGGGTTTTTGTCTGGACATGAAGCTTTATGGGGAACTACCTTCCTGATAGCATTTTCTACTTCCTCGCACGTGATGATTGGAAGATTATCGGGACTGTTCATACAGGTACAATAATTCCTGTAGAGTCCTCCGATTTTTCATCAATTAATCCAACACATTGCGGGGTTGAGTATAAACTTGAAAAGTGGGTGATCCAAGCCTCTGCCGCTATATTGGTGTCTATTTTAGTTATTCCTTCTTCATTTCCCTTAGTAGCCAAGTTCCAGAATGTTGTATGTTTTTTGTTTGTTGTTGCAGTCAGAAGAAGATCCCACTTCTCTCGATCCCATTCTTTTTTTTCAGCTTTTAGTATTTTATTATAATCTGCCCAACATTTTTGTATCTACCACGTATCCTCGGTTTTTACTGCATTTATCAGGACTTCTTTGGCCAGTCTATATTTCTTACTGTACCATGTCGGTATTTCCCTTTAATTTTTTCCCTGGTTCCCTGTTTCTATATAGAAGACATCTTTGAGGTCCTCAAAAATATTAGAGTGAATTTCCCCTATTGCTTTCAGAGAATTTGCTTGATTTAAATCTAAGTCTAGGTTACAAAATGCCTCTAAGCCCCTTTCGACTAGGCTGTAAATGTGTCTCATGGTTTCCTCTGAGCGCCTCACTGACTGCCATTGAATTCTTTGCTTATTGTTGATGGCTGGCATCTATTATCTAAGGGGTGAGAGATTGTATCTGTATCTTTTCTCATAGTTATACTCAGTGAAGGGTCTAGGGCGTTGTGATCACTGTCTATCCTGTTTATCACTGCCATCTCCAGTACACAGGGCCACAGTCTAACCTCTACCAAGATGTAGTCTATTAGACTCAGACTGGATGCTCTATTAAAGGTTGGGCTCCCTGTCCTGTCTGAAATAGTCCTGCCATTACATGCTCGAATGCCTTGATTAAGAGTTATCGTATTAATTTGAATTGCACGGGCTGACCATTTTTTAATAGGCCAGAGGTTTAAGTATGGAATTGCCCAGAGTCTATCTTCTTGTGAGAGGCTGGTGCAGCAGGAAAAATCTAGGCGTTCAAACTGGCAATTAAAATCCCCGCCTATCAATTTTATATTCGCTGGTGGTAGTTTCGCCATGTGTAGAACAAGGTGGGTTAATTGCGGGGATTCCTGTTTGCTTGCGGAGGGTCTCAGATATATGTTGTATATGCTGAGAGTAAGACAATTTGAGAGTGTGATTGTTAAGCACAAAATATCTTTTCACACCTCCTCTGCGCTCATCACCGTAGATCCAAGGTGCGACCCCACCCTGGTCAGCAAGCCCCCAGAAGGTATGCCACACACCCCTGAGATTGCTGCTTTACTGTGTGTTAAATACCCCGGCCAGGCAATAGGAGAGAAATGCCAGGTTTCTTAGAACAGGCATATGTCATACTGCGCTACAAAGGATTACCAGTCTGGGTTCCTAATTTTTCGAGCCGATTCCAGCAACATTCCATGAGACTACCTTCATGGCATATTTTCTCTCGGCAACCTCTTTTGAGAAAGTCTCACCAATGTTTGCTATTGTACTTTCAGGTAGTCTGCTAGATTTAGATTTAACTCTCTTCTTTTATCCATTCCTGTTATACTCAGAACTGTTAGAATCTGGGAGTATTCTGTGGGTGTGGGTAACCTGGCTTTCTTGTTCTAAAGCATTTGCTTGCCAACTGATTCTTGCTTTGCCATGGACCCATTGTAACAACTGTTTGAGTGTATGTTAGTTTTACTCCCCCTAGTCTGAAGGACATTTCTGGTTTGGGGTGGTGGATATTAGAATTCTTCTACAGCCTTCAGTCAATCAACTTGGTCGAGGGGGCCAAACCTATTATATACAGGAATGTTATATATATCATTAGGTTGGTGCCACCCAGGATTTGGCAATGGAGTGTTAATCATGGTGGATCCTATAAAGGGTTTATAAAAGTACCCCAATGGGTACCTCCGTGCCCCCTAGGGGTCCATTTGTTCTGTTCTCTAATAGGATCCTCACAACCTCTAGGTCTCTGAAATTGATAATAATGCAATCTCCTTCCAGGACTTTGCCCCCTTTTCCTATCCAGCCCACTCTTTGTGTGAAGAGTATATTATCAGCTAGGTGACATGGGGAGGTTTCTGTGTAGTCTCAACCAATGAATGCACTTGTTTTTAAGTTTGGGAAAAGCGTCCCTTTGGTCAGCTCTGAGACTTGGAACCCGGACCATCAGGGGGCAATCCAGGGGGCAATCCAATCACAGGTAGATTCATGGTATAATTGTCTGCTGAGACCTTCTCTCACTTGGTTTGTCGAGTCAGCCTGGTTTCACTTGGAATCCGTTCCTCCTCTGTGTGGTCTGTGGAAACTACCATAGGGCTGAAGGGGCCAGCCTTGCCCTCTGGAATGTGGGGGTGACCATTCAACACTGTTTTATGGTTTAGTTTTGTTACAGTCGCTGCACTATTGCTGGGGTTTCCGGGTTTCCTTATCGATGGAGGCACCTTAATGTAGGAGTTTATTAACTGTTCCACTTTGGATAGTCTTATCAATATTGGTGAGAGTTCCTCCTTAATAACTTTTGATTTTCCCAAGCAAGTCCCCCACCAGGTCGTCCACCCAGCCCAGTTTAACAATTTACTCAGTTCCATCCACCTCGCCAATGTGGTAAGGCTGATTCATATGCTCTGGGGACAGGAGGGCATTATTTTTGCTTTTGATTACACTTTTGGCCTTCTTCACTAGCTGACACTATTTTTTTGAGGTGGCCCCTTCAGATTTGTGAGTGGTACATAATAATCTAGGTCTTCTTTTGTTGTTCTCCTGTGTGGAACGTTAAGATCTATCAGCAGTCTCCCACCCCCCAGAGATAGTCTCCTTCCCGGGAGTTATATTTCAGTTGCGACCACTCCAATGGCCCTCAGAAGCATACGATTAATTGAGGTCGGATGTACCAATGAACCTGGTTGAATAGTTTGGGCCCCCACTGTAAACTTTCTATTCCCCATATTTTACTGATGGTGTTCAGCCAGATGCCAGTCAAATAGATTCCCACGGCCAGCTACAACCGTCTCGTCTCTAGTTCCGACCTCGTGTGCATTTAGCATCCAATGAAAGGAGGATGAGCCAGCCTGTGCTGCGGGGAGTGCAGAGCCCAATTTAAACAAGGCGCTCCCAGGCGCGGACGTGAGGTGGCAGCCTCCTGTTGTGATGGTGTCTGGGGCTTGTGGTCTGCCCCCTGGTTGCATTGCTGTGTCTCCCCCTCAAAATATGGTTTTCTTTTCCTCTTCTTTTTTTCCTCCTAGGTCTTCGGGTTTGGCTGGATTTCCCCGGGACAACGCTCTCGGTACAAAGAGAAATGAGCAGTAAGTATTGGGCTCAGAGGAAATATTTGAGAGTATCCGTCACCAACACCTTTGGGATTTTGTGAGGGAAAAGAAGGATGAACCCTCCTGATACTAGCCCCAATGTTCTAAGGGTAATCCACACTCTAAAATAAATATGATGTGCCCCTTTTCTTTTCAAGTTAGCTTGATTTCCTACTAGTGGTGAAGAAGCATAAAAAATTGACAATATATATACACTAGGCTTGGTAATGAAAGTGAAGCCTTACAACACTCTGCACCAGGCGCACAACGCCCATTGGGCTCAAAGGGCTTCAGCCCCCCCCCCGTCGTGTGTGGCAGCCCGGGCTGAGACAGCTTCCCGGGCACACACACAGCCGCACCCGAGTGCTTCACAGGTCTTTTAAAGACCATTTGCTTGTTAATGAGCTTTGTTGTTTTTTCACCCCTTCTAAGAGCCCCTGCATTGCCATTCTGCCTATTGGTGGAAGAATTAGCCCCCCCATTCAGTTTTACTGCAACTATTAACCTCTAGCTAACTTAACTTCCTAATGAATCTTAAACTTCCTGCCTTGTACAGGCATGAGCTTCTCTGCCTATTCTCTTTCAGCCTGGATTGCCACTGTCAACAACAATAAACTTGGCTAACCAATGCCAACTTCTCGGCCAACCGCTCCAGCAGCTGCTTCAAAGCGACAACCATACATGCTTTTCTTAACCCCTGTACACCTGTTCCAATTTTGAGCCAACCCGAATAAGCCAACTTCCAAAGAACCAAAAACCCAGAAACCTCCTAATTAAGGAGTGGACAGGTGGGAAAAAACTCTCTGGGACCTCTTACCAGCCACCTTGTCACCACTATAAAATGGTGGCTGGTAGCATAAAATGGCCGCTTTTAAACCCGTGGGCTACAATATAGCCCAATCCTAGCCCAAACCGAGCAGTTGTTGGACTGCTCCATTCCCTAAACTATCCCAGGGGCAGATCTCCCTGTGGTCTGCTGCCCCCCAAGACACCATTGGGGAATAGGGGGAGCAGCACAGGCCACTGACAGCGGATTTGTATGAAAAAGGCAGCCGCTTTTATTGAAACAGGTGCACATCACATGTATAAACCCTGGGCCTTTCGCCTTACAAAACTAAAACCTCACTATACAAATATGTTACTTATGTTAAACTACCCCCCACTCCCAAATATCCCTCCCCCCACAGAACTTAAACCTGCAAGTCTCTACCTCCTCCTGTGCTGATTTTCAGCAATTGAGACCTTTAACCTCCCATACAGTTTTACTGCAACTATTAACCACAATCTAACTTAACCTCCTAATGAACCTTAAACTTCCCGCCTCATCCAGGCGTGAGCTTGTCTACCCGTTCCCTTTCAGCGTGGATTGCCGCTGACAACTACAATAAACCTGGCTAACCCATGCAAACTTCACAACCAACCACCACCCAAAAAAAGGCTCTGACACAACTTTTTCTGCCCCAGCACTCCAGCCATATTCAAAGAGGGTAACAGTTCTTTCCATCTCATACCTTCTCTGCCCTGCCAGTGCACGTGAAACCTGTTGGGGTCAAAACCCAAATTGGCACTGTGTCTGCTGTGCCTTGCCTGCCTTTCGGCCCACTTAACGAACGAATGCCCCTCTATCCATAACGATACTGCAGCAACCTCTGGGCCTGAAACCGAACCTGGAAAACATTGATAACATATGAAACAGAAGAAATGATTTAAATATCCCCTTCCCCCTCTTGCACATAGTGCTGAAAACAGTCAGATGCCCATCTACCCAGGCCCATGATGTCTACCCTGCTCCAACCCCTCCTACCTGCCTCTGTTGCAATGCCTATGCAGAACAAATGTGTCCCAAAACCTTTCGCATCTACTCCCAGCTGTGTCAATCCTTTTCACAAGACATCCAATAACTGAAATTCCTCACTGGCCTGCCATCAATGTGCTGAAAAACCTGACCAACACCTGTGGAAGACCTTGCCTGCAGGGAAGTGATCCATGTCACCGTGCAAAAACTGGCCACTGGGTACCTGCGCAGTAGGACGGATCTGCCCTGATTCCTCTGATCCATTTTCCACTTGTGTAGCCAAACTTGTAGACCCACCTCACATGGGTGGACTCCCTCCCAAATGATCCTTCGAGTCCCCCTGGCCTCCAGAGCTCAGACATCCTAAATGACACAAAAAACATCCAAGTCATCCGTGCTGTGAACAAAACCCGCTCATCCTCACCTGTGCAGATCCCAGGTAGGCTCATGATTACCTCACAAACTTAACCCTCAAGTTATAGGCCTCCTCCTCAGCCTTATACACCCTGCCTCTTTAGCTCACCCCTCCAACATCCTGGTTCCCAGCTCCCCTGCCGATGGGGTGTAGCCCCAAAAAAGCCTTCCCATGAATACAATGCTCGCTAATTTACCTGCTATTGTGACTCTGGACTGCCCTTTCTCAGCCAACCTCAAAATGAACTGGACTACATCTTCTGTCCATGCCCAGACATCCTGCCCCCTCTGCGCACGCGATCTAAAAATTCCCCCCAAACCTGAATATAAGCCCTCCTCGTCAATGAGGCCAGTGACTCTACCATCAGCTGGAGCATCCTCTTTTGCCTACTGTCCATAGTTCCTGTGGCATCCTAGTCCGGACCCTGTCCGCCTCTGTGGCCAGCCCATGGAACCTCTCCCACTGTGAATGAGACAAAGCATCCACAATGTCATTGTCCACACCTGGCACACGTCTGGCTGTAAACAAAATGTCGAATTTCAAACACTTCAACACAAAAACCCGCAGCAAGTCCAACACTTGGGTGTCCCTTGTGGATATATAGTTGTCAATGCAGAATAAAACCTTCTTGTATTCTAACTGTTCTCCCCACAGGGACACTGCCACTACAAGTGGAAAAAATTCTAAGAAAGCTATGCTCCGACCCCTGCGCTTCCATTCAGTGGGCAATTCCTCTCACACCATTCCCTTGCCAGTATAACCCAAAGCCTATCACTCCCACTGTGTCAGAGTAAACCTGTGCATCTCACTCAAAGTCTGCCATGGCCACCAACAGCACCTCATTGAAGGATTCCGAAAATGAGCGCCACATTCTCAAATCCTCCTTAGTCCCTGCTAACAATCTGACATGGTGATTTGGCAATAGCAGGCCAGACAATGACATCCCCAACCATCCTCAAATTGTACTCCCTGCTCTCACCACCCTACAGGTAAAATTTAAATGCCCCAACAGCAATTCCACTTCTTTAACCGTAACTTTGTGTTTTGCCAACATGGCATCCAACAGCAATTGTATCGTCAAATATTTCTCCACCGTTAGGCGGGTCTCCATTGCCCTCGAGTTAATTTCAGTGCCCAAGAATGACAGCACCGTACTGGGTCTGACTGTCTTCTTCAGTGCCAAACCTCCCTCAACAACCTGAAGTCCTCTTTCTGATCATAGAGTGGCAGCCAAACATCCAGACGTTCTAGCTTAATGGGCATACAAGCTTTTGCCTCCAGGTCCTTGTGCTCTCCCCGTCCTCCATTAAACCCAGAAGCTTGACCACACTGCTGATTGCCGACATGGCCCTGCCGCTGCTGCCACTGCCCGAGGAATTACTGGATTGTCCTCCTGCCCCATAGCAATTAACAAGGTCATGATCGCCGGCACATTTTAAACATTCATGCTGGAACTTGCAAACCTCCCTGTTGCATACTCCTTTGTTAAAATACCAGCAGGTGCCTGTCTGCCTGCCCAGTCATTTCCAGTTGCTCCCACCCCTCCCCGGGTGGGCCACCCTTGAAAGAGCCGATACACAATAGGTAATCCGCTGGCCGTATAGATTGTTTTGCCAAACTTTGAAGGGGCCCATGGTATGGTGCCAAAGGTCTGAGTCTACCTCCCCCTACTGTACATCGGGATCCAGGGCCATGCTCGCCCTAAACTCATCATTATATTGGGCCCAGGCATAACCCCCCCATATTTGATCTGTGCCTTTCTTATTGTGACCATATATTTTAAAAGTGCTATGTACCCCTCAGGATACTTTTCGCTATAGACGCTGGCATAAATTAGAAAAGCTGCAGTCCGATTAACTATTGTCAAGGGGACCTTAGGGCGCCTCGCTAGCTCATATTCTTCTTCCTAGGAACCTTCCTTAGCCCTCAACTCCCTATGTAGCAAGTTTAACATTCCTCTTTTCTAAATGTTTTCTTTGTTCGCTAGCATGAAGTGTGCTCCTAAAGGCTTAGAGACCCCCATGTAGGGCAGTTTCTTAATCTCCAACTCTTTGCTCTCATTCCCTTCTGGTTTCTTCCTGGTTCCCCCCATGCCACCCTCTCTACGCTGTTCACCACTACCTTGGCCTGTGACTCTTGCATCTCTCCATCCTTACAATCGTAACCCGCAACTGCCTCCGTGACCCTCAGCCTCATGTCCCCGAGCCCAGTCTTTTTGTTGTCTGCTCCTTTGTGCCGACCCCCATGTCTGTCACATAAAAACCTTTGCGCAAACAGATTGTGCCCCTGTCCTACAACTCCAACGCATCCACACCAACTGATACCATTGCAGCACCCATTTGCTCGCCTCTGCAATCCTTAACTGGCTTCAAGGTCAGTGCCCGTTCTGGAGCCCACTGCTTCACCACCTTTCCCCTCCTTTCTGGCATGGCCTTCATGTTGCTGCTGATCAGTGCTTAGAGTCTGTAATAGAGTATCAACAGATTGATGAATGCCCCCCTCGTCCACCCGCCCCCATGTTGCCACCATTGTGCCTCCTCCTCTCGTACATCTTCTTCCACCAGTTCATCTTCCTCCAAGCTCTCCTCATCATAATCTAAGACTGTATCCTCCAGTGTAGCGCCAATCTCATCACATGTGGTAGTGTTTGCCGCCTACCACCGCGCATGACCATTTGATTGAGGACTGAGCTACTCTCTGCTCTGCATTGGAGGGCCATACCCTGCCCTCCCAACTCCACCTCTTTTGCAGGACGCCATGTCCCATGTTGTCTTTTGCCAGGGGTAGCCCCGTACCCTCCACCCCATTGCACAGCCAAAGTCATTCTGAAACTTCTTGGTGCAGTGATCTTGCTGTCCACTGCTGCTGTCCAGCTGACTGTATTGATCCAAGCCTTCTCTTCACCTAGCAGCAGTGGAGCCGCAATGAGCTCCCCCTAGTCCGCCATATCGCTGTACTGCTCACCCTGCAAGAAAGAGGATAGGCCCGGTGAGCTGGTAACTACTTTGTGTCGAACCGGAATCACCCCAGCATCCTGCCACCAGCTACTACTATCTACACCTGTGCTCCTGTGCCCTCCTCAGCATGTCCTGTGCCCTGTCATACTATGCCCCGACACCATCTGGGCTTCCCCGCCTGCGTTCCAATCCGCATAAACTTTGATAGGCTTTCTCCCCTCATCCCACAGTGATCTACCCCTGTCCACTTCAACTGCTCGATGCCGGACCCCTCCTTCTGTCGTTCTCCCTCCCTGTCCCTACATTCCAAGCCTGCCTCCATATTCGCTGCTGGTGAGCCCATACGTGCCCCCTGCATCATGGCCTGTAATACCCCCCCCCCTCCTGATCCCCCTGTGAGGTGTCCTCCTGTCACAGGTACACTCCATCCTCCAGCACCACCTGCTCCAACCGCTCCCTCGCTCCCGCTGGGGCTCGCTCCATAAACCTTTCATCTCTAATGATACTGGGGCCCAGAGGTCCTCTTCCCCCCATCCTCTTGTTTGCCTCCCCTCCGCTCTGCCGACCATTTGCACCTGCTCCTGCACCCTGAGGCCCAGCAGGGCAATCTACCTCCCCAATCGCTGCTCTAAAATAATCCCTTTCCTCGCCACTCTTGGCTTCCCAGCTCACGAATCCCACTACTGGCAGTCCATCCCGGCTGCATCCCCACTCGCCTCCCTCTTGCGGGTGCCCAAAGACATTCGGCCCGTTCTCACTCATCCTTCAGTCCCCCTCACCTTCCCTGCATACGCGCACATGTTTTCTGTGGCCCCGCCCACCACTAGCTCCCCTCTAGCCTCTTACGGGCCACCAGCCGGCTCACTAATGCCAGAATCTGCCCCGGCCTCCGCGCCTCCCACACATGCCTTTCCTTCCAGTATGTTGACAGTGCTATCCTGCCAAGTAGGCTACCCGGGCACAAGCTCTGCCCCGCAGCCTGCTTCACGTGCTCTCTGGCCGCTTTCCCTAGTCTGGAGTGACCCCTTCCCTTACCTCAAGCCCCAACGATGCGGGGATCCAGTGCAGTGGCAAACAGGCGATTACTGCTGCCGAATCCCCTCCCGATGCTCGACGCCTCAGGTGGTCTCCGCTGACCAGGCTAGGTCCTAGAGGTCAAGACGCCCGCCTCCGCCAGCAGCCGCATTGCTTGAGAAACTTTATCGTTGGTCGAGGTAATTCATCTCTCAACCTACAAGCAATCGCTAAACCAACATTAACTAAAAAAACGCTCTGGGACCTGCTACCAGCCACCGTGTCACCACTACAAAATTGTGGCTCATAGCAAAAAATGGTTGCTTTTAAACCCTTGGGCTACAATGTAGCCCAGTCCTAGCCCAAACTAAGCGGTCGTTGAACTGCTCCATTCCCCAAACTATCCCGGGGGGCAAGACCCTAATTCCAGCTGTTCCTTCATGCTCTGACAGGGCTAAACTCGGTTTGTCTACATGTTGTAAGTTACCTTATCACGGTTTCACCCTTTGACACCCACTGTCAGTTCATTCCGGGGTTTTGATTAAATGCTCTGGGGGGCGGGGATTGTTTTTGTTTAATACTTTTTTATAACAATGATTTTGCCTATGCCAATACAGGTAACTTTAGTTTTTCATTTAAATTCATTGATTAATTGTATAATTTAAGAACTCAAGCCATAGTGATGCAGACTTGGTTATTTGTGATGACTTTAATGCGAAACTACAGGTGGTGATTTCCATCATTATCCAGCTTGGCCCACATTATATCGAAGGCCCGATCCAGGACTTTCATGATTTTAGATGTCAGGAACTTCTTAATTAAATTTTCTGAGTGTGACTTGGTCAACGACTTCATGACTTCCGTGGCAGAAGCTCCATACCTATTTATTTTGGCCATGGCTGTCATGCAATGATTGATTATATTTTTTTTCCCCAAGCACTTTCTAAACAATTGATTTTCTTGTGATATTATTGAGAAACCTTTTGGCAATCACAGCCGTCATATTGCTGGGATTTCCCTCTCCTCATTGAATTTACATTGCCAATCAAAGGATAATTACGACCTTGTCTCAGCTCTAATGGGCCTAGGCTGATTTGACGATTGAAGGACCCATATGGTTTCTAAAAGTTTTTGATTCGCAATCACTTGATCTATTTAATCTTTGTTTATCTGAACGGGCTAGTGAGGGTCTAATTATTGCCACATTTACTGGCATTGGCCAGGGAATTAAATCACTCCTATTTAAGCCTGTGAATAACACAGCGCATTTTCCAACTAAGTGGTTCGATGCTTCATGTTCGATTGCCAGGAAGCGTCTGTGGGCAGCCCTGAAAGTTAAACCTAGGGAACCATTGGCAATTACTACCTGTCGAGTATCCTACAGAACTGATTTAAAAAACAGGAACAATGAGATTAAAAGACAATTTATAACAATGTACTAACGACCTATGCCAACTGTGTCTTACCCTGCAACAATATTAATGATTGTATACAGTATATTAAAAATAAATAAATAAATAAATAAAAAAAAGACAAAAATGGGATCATCTTATGCTTGCATGTGAATTTAAGAGCACCTAAGCATTTTGGAACTCTGTTATAGTCTTAAGAGCTAGTGACAGCAATGTAAAAAGCTTAAGTTTAATATAACATCAGGACAATGGGTGATATCCACTTTTACAATACATTACCTATGAAGCCCCTGTCTCAGTGTTGGTTGAGCTGGCTCCTCCCACATTGATCTTGGCCAAGGCCTCTTTTTTGAGTTATGGGAGGTCATACATGCCTTACAAGAGAGCCCTTAAGGCAAAGCGCAAGGGCCCGATTGGGGATCCTTGGATTTATACTAATCCAGTATTGACTTATGGACTCCCCTGCTTACCAATGCCCATCATAACATTTTTAAAAATCAGATTCCGAGATCTTGGTCTTCATCTACTGTTGTCCCTATTTTTAAAAAGAGAACCAGCGACAACCTGGCTGTTACAGGCTAATTCCCACTCATTGACTCTGCTGTTAAAATTCTTGGTAGAGACTTTTTTAATAGGATCAGAGAATGGGCAGAGGAGAATGACTTTATTACCTCATTCCAATATGGTTTCCCTGAGGGCCTAGACACTTTGGAGCAGGGCTTGAATCTTGATTTGAATCTTGGTAAATATACTGTAGCCAAGCTCTTGCCCATGTACCGGGCCTCCATGGATCTCTCATGTGCTTTCAACTGAGTCTGCCGGTCAAAACTTTGGCAAATCCTTCTGGATTTGGGTCTAGATGCCCCTCTGGTGCATTTTCTTGCTGATCTACATATGGATCTGGAGGCCAGAGTGTGTTATGGCTTCAAAGGTGAGCACTCGGCCCCCATTAAACTAGAACATCAAGTGCTGCAGGGCTGCGTCTTTGTGCCCATTTTGTTTATTCTTTACATGACAATTTGAATAAGTGACTGACACTATGTGGCCTAGGCGTGCCTAATATTAAATCAACACCGGTTCCAGCTTTACTGTATGCAGATAATGTGGTTTTATTGGCTTGTGCTCTGAGGTCTCTGGACATATTGGTAGCAGCGTTCTTGGACTCCATGACTGATAAAGAGACCAATTAAAAAAAAATCCAGGTTATGGCATGTGGGCCCTGTAGCTTCGCTCTGTGCACCCTCTGCATCAAGGGTAATAACTTGACAAAGGTTTCCCAGTTCCTGTATTTTGGGATTGTTTTTAATTCCTAAAATTTGTGGGGCCAAAACCTATCCATCAGGAGCCAAAAATGTATCAGTAGGTGGACGTCTTATTTAAGATAACTTCTGTTATTGGAATCAAACCGTTTGCTCGCTTAGTAAAAATATATAAAAGACAATATGTGCTCTTTGCACTGAATGGCGCTGGAGTTTGGGGCTATGCCAACACATGTGTCTTGCAGCTGCGGGAGAATGGAGGGCTTTGCCATCCTTTGTGTTTACCCCACCTCAGGTTCTAGCTTTATATGGCATGATGAATCGGGACTTTCATTTATCGAGGATTGTATTAAACTTGCCCCACTTATTCTTTGGTTGTCAGTCTGGCTAAATATGCAAGCAAATTTCAATTCACTCCTCATACCTGACTGCTTAACTTGTGATAAAAGACTTAAAATATCATGGCTCTCATATGTCAAGGAAATTTTGGGGTTGCCTCATTTTTTTGACAATTCATCCATTATCTGTAACTCTAACAGGCTGAAAGTGAAGGTATTGTTCTTAGACAAAAGGCGAAAGGACAATGAAAGGGAGGAAATGTTAAAACGAACAGTTAGGGACTATGTTGTGTCTCAAATGACCTTGGGAATGGAACCTTACCTAAAGGTAGCTGGGCCATGGGAAAGGTCTCTACTCACTCGAATCAGGATAGGGGTCAATATGCTCCCAGAGTTGTTTCTCTTTGGTACAATATGACTGTGCCAGTATTTGTACATGTCCCTGCAATGGTCTTTCAGATCACACACTTCTGCACTTTGTCTTTATTTGTAAGTTGTATTGTATTTATTCTAAATAATTTTTAATGCCCCTGCTGAAATGATTAACTTGATCTGTCCTGTGTTTTTTACAGTTGTTGAATGGGGAAGAAGCCTGCTTTGCTGTTGCTTCTTTTTTGAATAGCTGTTTTAAAATGTCATAAATCAATGCTTTTTTTAGCAAGTTTAGTTTTTAATGTGTTCATGTAGTATTTTACTATCGAATAAAGATAAATTGAATTTAATTGAATCACAATGATGTGATAAAGCAGCGGCTTTGCTGTGTCTTTGCCTGGTCCGTGACTCTACCACGTCCTTGAATGCAGGAAGCCCAGTTTCTTAAGATCCATTTTTACATTTACTTCATGTCTTCCTTCCTCAAGAAAGCATCACCAGTATGCAGATGCATCTCTAATTGATATTAATTCTCTGTCATACATGGTACACTGTTAGGAGGAGCTGTGCGCTTTAGAAATTATGTAAATGTAGAGTGCTGTTCAGGAGCTGTTTATGAGAATAAAAATCAAATTAACAAGTTCCTCAGTCTGTAGGTCTCTCTGTGATAGGATAGCTCCAATTGCAATGGATGGGGGGTCAGTTTCTACTATAAATGTCAAATTAACATCTGAATGTCTGATAGTTAGAGCTTTAGTGGAAGTTTTTTTAAGTAGGGCAAAGGCTAGGTCTTGACCTTTTCCCAACTAGAATGGAACTCCTTTCCTAGTAAGTGAAGTGTTAGATACTATTAACAATGGAGATTACTTTATGAATGGAAGTTAGCAAAGTAAACAAACCTTTGAACCTCCTTGACAGATTTTGGACCTGGCCATTTTTTCGCAGCCTGTACTTTAGCTTCATCCATGCTAAGCCTCCCCCGGCAGAAATGGTATATCCAAGAAAGGACAGTGGAAAGTTCAAACGCGCAGTACTCAAGTTTAGCATGGAGATTCCATTGACAAAGGCAAACAAGCATTGGCATAGCCAATAGGTCTCGCCTTTGGGACCTTATAAGTGTTTATCCATGCAACAGTTGATGTTGTTGCACCAAGGATATTGTGCTGGATAACTAAACACTTATAAAGACCCAAGGGCGAGACCTATTGGCTATGCCAATGCTTGTTTTGTGTTTGCAATTGTAATGGAAGCTTTTACGGGGACGGGTAAAAGCGCAGCATGTGGTATACGAACCACAACAAGCTGTTTTTATCGGCTAATTGACGACGCACAATAGATGGTGTGGTAGATTAGGTTAAGGAATTTGCCTCCTAGACAGTAAACAGTCTTGTAGGGCACGAGTGTGCTCTGTAAAAGTATGTTGCTAGGCAAAGGTTTATTAGGTGGTGCATTAGATATTACGGGTTGCACTACATATAATTATAAATTAAAGACAAAGAAAAGGAAATAACTGGTGTACCCGCAGAGCAAGAGCCAACTACACCAGTTGATTTAGTTAATTAAGGGTGCACAATTTTTGATGCGATACAAAAGATTATAAAATTAGGCTCCGAAACAGCAGAGATACTGCTGAAAGGTATATGTGTGCTCCGACTGTATATAACCAGCTAGAGTGTGGCTAGCACTAATGTACAATTAAGGGAAAAAGGGCTGTACCAATAACAGGCTGTTTTAGGGGAAGAAGTGAGCAAGTGAGTGGTACAAAAATTACTGTATGAAATAGTAGCGGCATGTATTAAAGTAGAAGGGGCCTGATAGAGACAGGCAGGGAGGGAGCGCGGGAGTAGAAGGTGTGGTATAATAAGGCGCTTTGGAAATTAGCGTGTATCATAGTAAAAAAAGTAATAAACGGCATGTGTGTAGGCATATAATGATGCAAAAGCGCGACATAATAAAAGCAAAAGAGGCCTGATGGAGACAGGAAACACGTATTGCGCAAGATAAAAAGCAAGTAATAGCGGCATGTAATGAAAGCAAAAGGGACCTTATAGAGACAGAGAGGGAGGAAATGAGCGAGTAGCAGTTGGGTGATAGTAAGGCGTTATTGTGCGCAAATGGGATAGTGCATAGTTAAAAAAACTGTAAGGCCCTGATGGAGAGAGGGAGGGAAGGAGCGCGTAAGATGGAAAGCAAATAGGAGCGGCATGTAGTTAAAGCAGAACGGGCTTTAGAAACAGGGAGGGAGCGAGGAAGCAGCAGTTGTGGTATGGTAAATTGTTATTGCGTGTTAATGTGGGCAAAATTACATGGTGAACAATAAAAAAATGTGAAAGGGGATATGTATGGGCTTATAAAATAGTAAGGCGCTATTGTATGCGAAAAGGGAAAAATGAGCGTATACAAGAGGGAAAAAAAATTAAAGGGCATCTGTGTGAATATTTAATAATGCAAATGAGCCGGCATTTAATAAAAAAAAACAGAATGGGCTTGTTGGAGACAGGGAGAGAGGAGCATGCAAGACGGAAAGCAAATAGCAGTGGCATGTAGGCAAAGCAGAACGGGCGCTATTGTGTGGTAATGCGGTTACAATTATAGGGGTAACAATAAAAAAAAGTGGCAAAGGGGATGTGTATGAGTATATAAGACAGAAAGGCGCTATTTTATAATAAAAAGGAAAAAATACGCGTATGCAAGAGGGAAAAAATACGCATATGCAAGAGGGAAAAAAATATTAAAGGGCATCTCTGTGGACATGTAATAATGCAAATGGGAGGGTGTATAATAAAAAAAAACAGCAGGGGCCTGATGGAGACAGGGAGGTAGGAGCGCGGAAGGTAAAAAGTAAATAGCAGCACCATGGAATAAAAGTAAACGGGCCTTAAAAAAAGGGAGGGAGGGAGCAAGCGAGCAGAACTTGTGTTATGGTAAAGCGCTATTGTGTGGTAATGCGGCGAAAATGATACGAGCAACCCAAAAAAAAGTGTGAAAGGGCATGTGTATGGACACATAAAAATGCAGAAAGGGCGGCATATTATAACAAGGGTGGGAGACATCCACAAGGGAGACATATAAAAAAGATGCACTCTGGTAGACTCCTGAAAAACAAAGAAAAAAGTAGCATCTGAAACAAGCGCGCGCGCGCTAAAAGTAAAAAAAAAGTGTCGGCAAAAGTGAAAGCGTTTCACTTGCGGGAGCGAGCAGCGCCAGGAGCGATAATTGCTACCATATGGCGCCGCTCGCTCCCGCAAGTGAATCGCCAAACGTGCACGCGTTGCCATTGAAGGCAATGGAACGCGTGCACGTTTTTGGCTGAAAAGCTGAAACGATTGCTAAAGGTCTTTTGCCTAAGCAGCGCATGCGCGCTGCGTAGGCGAGACCTAAAAAGGACTTCTCTGACATGGAGACAATGTTCTGAAAAAGTAGATGAATATCCAAATCGTCACGAAGTGTGACTATCCAATATGGATGAATACCTATTATGTCATTAATTATGTAATTCTTTCATTAAGTAGACGTTGGAATGCAGCAGGGACATTACACAATTTAAAGGGCATCAGATTATATTAAAAATTGCAATACTTTGTATTAAAAACTGTTTTCCATTTATGTAAACCACTAGACTAGGTCCATGATTACAGAAATCAAGGGCCGATGATTTCTGATGCTAAAGGCATTTATTTCATGTTAATCAATGTATGGTCTCAGTTCTCTACTAGATGTTGGTATAAAAAGATTGGCAGGGCCGGACTGGGAATTAAAACCAGCACTGGCAAACTGCTCGGCCTGCCCCCGGGGTGGTGGGGGTAGGATGGTGCTTCTGAGCTCTTTGCTAGGGACAGTTTTGGCCGATTTTGTTACAGGGGGCCGATATTGCCAGCCCCCGGTAACAAAAACAGCCCCCCAGGGGCCCGAAACCGGTCCCCACCCTGGCGGCCCTCCGGGGAAATGTCCTGCGCCCGCTACGGCCAGTCCGGCCCTGAAGATTGGGACTCCTTCTGGTGACCTACGTTAGCTAATTCATGCTATACTGAACGTTGCATTTATTGGCAGTGTCGCTTTGATTGATGTTCCATACTGTGGAATTGTCTTTATTCTGGACTGGGAAAGAATATTCTTAACGCTTTTCCGAATTGAATTCCACAATTTTGTACACCAAATCAGTTGCAGGATCTGCTTTCTTAGCCATGGTATCCATTGAAACAACATAAAAGCAGGTACACCCGTTTCATCAAACTGAAGTTATTCAATGACCCCTAAATGTAGCCAAAACAAAGGGCTCATAGCTTAGGTGATTTCCTAAAGTACCATCAACAGTGAACATAAACTCTATATTGTTTATCAAATGTATTTTGTTGATCTTTGCAAAGTGAGTACCTATAAAGATGCTGGATGCTTCAGAATCTAGTAGTGCAATCACAGGCTGTGAGGGGAAGACAACACCATAGAAACAAAAAAATGCAGTCCTCTTTCAGCAGGTGATGATTGCAACAAATTTGTTTCCTGCCTACTGCTCAGCAGCGAGTGAGAGATTTTGGGGAGTTCAGGGCGCCTATGGGCAAAGTGACCAGCTGTTCAACAATATGGTTGCTCCCCTGCTCTTCCGTTCGTTTTCTGGCATGGTCAGTCTTGGTCTGACAGTACCAATAAGCATCGATCCTTTTGAAGCAATAACTGTTGTAGACTAGAGTATTCCCATGTGCGTGGAACATGACTTAATTTCCAAAACTTAAAGCATTTCTTTTCCTTTCTGCTGGTTTGTTGCTGCTTAATTTGTAAGGCTGACTCAATTAATGTATAGGTAGTATTTGGAGGTGGAACTACCAGTGACAGTGTATCTTGAATATTCTCCTTTAAGCCTTGATAAGAAAGTGTCAGCTGCTTCAAAAACGAATCTCTTAAAATGAGCCATATAGAACACCAATGCTTTTAAGTCTTGTTTGATGGTAAGCAGCCCTGTGTGGGCTTTATGTTAGGCATATCTTCTTTCAAAGATTGTTCGAAAGGGGGTTAGAGACCCATAAAAACTTTATAAGCATGAATCTTGTGCTGTTGATGAGATAGCCAAAGTTAAAATATCTTTGTAAGATGTGATCGCATAAATGCTACTTTAGAAGTATCTGTTTAAGAAACGTGTGCTTGTGCGAAAAAGAAGAACATTTTTAAGGATATCCTGAGAATTTCTCAGGTGATGCTAGGGTGTTTCCAATGACCATTCTCTTGAGACTGGGAGTATGAGTGAGGTTTTAGTCCCTGCCATACCTCCTGTGGAAATCGTATCTGAAAATTGATTTTTATGGGACCGTTAAAGGTGTACCTCTACTCAGTAATTGATTTACTTTAGCTAACAGCATAGCTCTTTCAGACCCAGCAGTCTTTAGTTACTGTTGAAAACCTTCTGGGGACTCGACTAAAACTGTGATGGACTTGGATCCTTTCTATAAGGTTTGACAAATTGTTCCCAACCCCAAGCTTCTCTAATGTCTAGACTCTAAAGCAAATAGTTCAGTGCTTGTCCCTGGGGTAAACCGGGGGTGATGGGGAAGACTAAGAAGAGAGAGAGGCTGCATCAATACCTCTGGAGAACTGGCCAGTTCTGGAAACCAAGGGGCATATTCTCAAGGACTTATCGCCAATTTATTGGCACTTTAGCGCCGCAAAAGTGGCGATAGATTTTTCGCCCTATTCTCAAGCTGGTGCAAACTGCCGATATCGCCAGTTTTCCAGCGATAGCTGCCGCAAAAAACATCGCCACGGATGAGAGCGACAACTAACGCTAATGATATGCAGAGTAGGCATTCCCGTGCAAAAACACACGAAAACACCACTTCGCGATATTCTCAACGACCAGCCAGATCTGCGATGCGATCCAAAAACAGGCGATAAGACTCGTTAGCAGCAGGGATTTAACACCTGCCTTTTACTGGCGTTAAGCAGGACGACAACCTGCAGTATGAAAGCGAGCCCAGCCCAGAGCCACATCTGAAGACCAACACATGTCATGGAGCTACTGATCATGCAGCTCGGAGACCCAAGAGGGCCACAACACCCACCGCCACCACCCCCAGTCCCCCCTGGACCACCCCCCCCAGACTACCACAGAGGCAGCGCAGAACAAGACAGCGGACCTTCCGAAAATGCACCAGCCTCACAGACTTAACGCCAGAGGATGTCATTGCCCACTACAGGCTCAAAAGGACAACCATCCTCCGCATCCTGACCCACATTGCCCACAGGCTGACGGTACCAACACAGCGGACAACCAACATCCCTCCGCAGACAAAGCTGCTGGCTGTGCTGCACCTGTTGGCCTCTGGTACCTTCCAACCAACAACTGCCAGAGTCGGAGGAGTCTCACAGCCAGCCCTATCAAAGTTCCTCACACCCGTCTTGGATGCATGTCCACAAAAGCAACGGTGGGCCCCTGTATCCGCACCACACGCTAGTTCCAATTCGTAGTGTTCCCGCGCAACCAACCCCAATGCCAGCCATTGCTTGACGCCTCTGTGCTCCAGATCCAAGATTGTAGTCACTGAAATGGGGGTGCGCCAGGTCATGAAGTCCAGTAGTAAAGAGTAGTGTAAAAACAGTACTTTATTACAAATACATAAATCAACAATACGAAAAGCTCAGCCAACGCGTTCCATTCCCAACGGGGAACTTCATCAGGACAACGTGTGGATTCAATTAACTGCATATGCTGCGGGAACTCCCCAATACAATTCCATATTCCGAAAGTCAGTATTCAGAAACCTGTTGGATAAATGGTGACAATGGTCAAGCGTCCGTATAGTCACAAACGTAATCTGGCACAGTGTATTGCACTTGGACAAACCGGAATGCTAACAGGTATGATAAATCCTGCATAAAAAGACCGTAACAGAAGTTCGTGTGGTCGTAGCCTTCGTAGGAAAGAAAAGGAGGGTTACGACCACACAAACTTCTGTTACGGTCTTGTTATGCAGGATTTATCATACCTGTAAGCATCACGGTTTGTATCAGCTTGATACCCCTGCACCTTCACTTCCCCCACACTGCGCAGGAACAGCTGGAGACCAAGCAAGGGAACTACGCCATAGCTGGCTTCCCGCACGTGTTGGGGGCAAGTGACTGCACACATGTACTACTTGTGCCCCCTGCCGACACTGCACACAATAACCGCAACAGAAACCACACGCATTCCATCAATGTGCATGCAAAAGTGGACCACCGGGGCCTGTTCACGAATGTCGTCGCAAACTTCCCAGGCAGTGTGGAAGACCTTGGACATGTAGCTTTGTCCCCCCCCCTGTAAGCATGAGCGGAGTGGCCTTGGCCGGCGCATGTCGTGAATAAATAGCCCGGGGCACTAGGCGTGGTTCAGTTCCGGGACGGCCACCAAAGTAACTACTGCGTGTGTCTCTGTGTCCGCCATATCCTGTCCATAGGCCTACACACACGTGTCCGACCACCCTCAATGGCCAGATTTACACTGGAGACGAGGTGGCTACGTCCCAAGCCAACCCGCGCACATCTCGTCATCGCATGCAGGGACGTGTCTGCCAGGGCGGCGCCCCCTAACAGCCACGAGGCTGCCGCCGTGACCAGTGGTGTCTGCGTGATCCTGTGCACCTGCTGCACCCCGCCCTGGTCCCCAGACCGGTCCGCCGCCCAGCGATGGCTGGCCGCCCCTGCGCACCCAGGCTTCAATGCTCACCTTCCGCCACCGGCGTGTCTCCAAGAGGGCCCACCACGTGCCGGTGCAACCTCCTCAGCCGATCACTGGATTCCGCGCCACAGGCCCCCAGCGCACCCTGCGGCACAGCACCGCGGAGTCATGTGTGTGCTGACTGCTGCCTTCGGCGTACACTGCGGTCCAGCAGGGCTCTCAATTCAATTCGAATCTTGATTGGCAGGACGGCGTATCGAGGTCTACGCATCATCGCAGGCTGCACACCCTCTCAGCTCTTCAGGTGCCCCTACCTCAGTGCACCGCAAGTCACCGTCCCGTGGCGGTAGGCCCCTGCCGGCCGCAGTGCATCGGGTGCCACCAACTCTGTGCACCGCAAGTCATCGTCCCGTGGCGGTAGGCCCGTGCCGGCCGCAGTGCATCAGGTGCCAATAACCCAGTGCGCCACAAGTCATGGACCCTTCATGATTGAGTCTCGTGGTGCGGACGCCATCATGTCACCTCCAACAGTGGGGAATGCGATGTGGTAGGCCCCTTTTATTGGCAGGGTCACATGTCCTGTGACGCCTGTGCTAGATGGGTGTGGTGTGGGTGTAAACCAGCCCTCAGGGAGTGGCTGTGGCATGCTGACAACTAGACCAGTGATCAGCAGATCACTACAGGGAAGACCTGGGACATGTAGCTTTGTCGACCCCCCCTGTAAGCGTAAGCGGAGTGGGCTGGGCTGGCGTATGCCAGTCCAGCGTAGGGGTGTGAACAATGAGCCCGGGGCTCTGGGCGTGGTTCAGTTCTGGGCTGGACAAGAATGTAACTAATGCGTGTGTCTCTGTTGTAGTGTCAGCGCCACCCGGACCGCAATCGGCAATGTTGCACCCTGTGACTCAAGTCCCACAAATTGAGCAACATGGACGTAAGGGGGAATCACTGACCCTACATTCACCCATACTTTCATACTTGAATGATCATACCCATACTTTCATACTTGAATTATGTGTGAATTTGAATGTTTTCTTCACATTCAGTGGAGTTTTGAAGCTGGAGCAGTACAGCTTTACATTGTTGCCCCGTGGAGGGCCAGCCAGAGTCCATCAGGGAATGACAAGTTCATCGGAAGAGGAAGAGTTCAGTCCAGAGTCTGATTGCTGTGTCATTGGTAACCAAACAGAATATGGCAGTCCATGTCGAGGTCCAAGGTGAGTGTCGCAGAGTGTATCGGGGACAGTGGAAGGTGATGATGCAGAGGGCAGAACCAAGCAGAAACAGGCCATGTGGCGGAGATGAATGCTACTGCTTCCTTCTTACCACTAAGGCAGGCTCATCCGCATCTTCGTCCTCTGATGTTTCATGTGCCTCACATGTGGGTGGTGTTGTTTTGTCTGCATCACTGTGTGGCAGTGACACATCAGTGGCCGGAGGTGGATTGTCTGCAGCACTGTGTGTCACTGACACATCAGGGGGCGGAGATGTGGATGTAGAAGCAGTAGCAGCATTCATCGGCACCAGGCCTTGTGGCAGCAATGCCATGATGAGGGTCTGCAGGGCATGGAAGATCCCAGCTACATCTCGCTGGTGTGCAGCCGTGGCAGCCATTCTTTCCGCCTGCATCCGCTCCCTGGTCTCCATGATCCTCCGCATGTGTTCCAACTCCCGGCTGACATCGCTGGAGCCACTCTGACTAGACAGTTGTTCTTGTCTCGGAGTCAGGACTCCAGTGATGTCAGCCATGGATCGTTCGAGAGCATGGAGCAGACTGTGGGTGTCCGTTAGGGACTGTGAGTGGTCCCTGATGGGACTTAGACACCCACGTATGGCATCTAGTTTGGCTGCCATGAGGTCGAACCCCACCCGCACCTGATCAGGTTTATAGGCCTATTTCATTGCTGCCCTACCCAGTGAAGATCATAGAAAAACTGGTTAGCAGGGAACTTTCTCAGTTTCTAGAAACCAATGATAAACTGGAGGACGTGCAGTTTGGCTTTCGTCCTGGACATGGGACAGAGACTGCCTTGGTAACCGTATTAGATGATCTTCGAATGCGGGCGGACAGGGGACAAGCTACCATCTTGATTCTGTTGGACCTGTCCGCCGCTTTTGATACGGTTAACCATGCGGTACTCTTGAACAGGCTTGCCAGAGTAGGTGTGAGTGGACTGGCACTGAAGTGGTTTCAATCCTACCTCTCAGACAGAGAACAGGCGGTTGCTCTCCCCCGTATCAATCCATGTATAGGAAAGTCCAACATGGGGTACCACAGGGATCTGCAATCAGCCCTATCTTGTTTAATATTTATATGAAGCCTCTTGTGGCTGTTATCAAGTCACATAACATCAGTCTAATGAACTATGCTGATGATACCCAGTTGATTCTATCTCTGGAAGGCTGTCAGGCAATCTCACTTGAAAAATTTCATAATTGTATGCAAGACACGGCTCTTTGGCTTCAAAACAATTATCTGCAATTTAATGGGGAAAAAACTGAGATCCTGTGCTGTTCAGTGGGGAAGGTTCCCTATCCATTACCCACCGGGTTTTGGCCACTACCGGTGACAGCCCCTTTGACCCCGACAAAGGTAGTTCGTAACTTAGGGATCAGTTTTGATTGTAAACTGAGCCTTGAGTCCCAAGTGAACCAGACGGTTGGGAAGTGCTTTGCTCTGATGAGGGTGCTACGAAGAATTCTCCCACTGCTGCCTAAGCTGGCTAGGCCGCTGGTAGTAAGGAGCATTATCCTTAGCCAATTGGATTACTGTAATGCTCTATTGCTGGAATCTCCTAAATATTTGATGGAGAAACTACAGAGAATTCAGTCAATGGCAGCTAAGCTGGCACTTATGAGATCTCGCCAGTCCTCTTCGTCTCAGGCCTTGGCTGAGCGTCATTGGCTTCCAGTTGTACAGAGGGTGCAATTTAAATCAATGTGTATAGTTTTTAAAGCTCTACATGGCATTGGGCCTAAACCTTTACAGAGCAGATTTGTATGGTATGTCCCTTCACGCAATCTCCGTTCTTCCTCAGCTAAACTGGTGAGAGTACCCAAGTTCAGAAGGGTCAGATCGGGTGGAAGAGCCTTCAGCGTTGCAGCAGCTTCGGCATGGAATAAATTACCAACCGAACTTAGACAGATAGATGATCTACTGCCGTTCAGAAAGAAACTGAAGACTTGGCTCTTTCCCAGGGTGTAATTCAGTGCTTCTTATTTTGTAACCGTTCTCACACTCTAAGATAACTGTTCCTACGTGTTCAAGCGCCAGGATACCCGTAGGGTCGCAGTGCGCTCTATAAATTCTATATACAATACAATACAATACAATCAGCCATCTTCTCCTGGCACCCTAACACACGGCGTTGGAAGGCCATGTGTTGTTCGTGGGGGTCCTGGGAGGCAGCCGGGGTGGTGGGTGCTTCCTGCTGTGTGGTCTGTGCAGGGGGTGAGGTCTCTTCGATGCAGCTGGGCTGCCCTGCTCCTGGAGGTGAGGTGCCGAAACTGTCCATGAGCTCTTGGAGGGCGTCGTGTCGAAGGTGTGGAGGTCCTCTTTGTCATCAGTGAGGAGATGTTCGATCTGCTCTGCAGGAGGTGTTGATTCTCCCTCTGCAATGTGAAGGGGAGATGCAGTTTAACATTGTGTTCACATGTATGTTGACTCATTGTACAAGTTTACATACAGACTGCATGACAATGTACATTGTGACTGTTTGGGAGGAGCTGCCTATTTGATGCGGGACAGTGGACATTTTGACAACATCACGGATGTGTGTTTGTACTTGTACATTATCATCTCACATTTCCCTGCTATGCCAAATGTGATTGGCCAGTTTCTACACACAAGCGGCACCAGTTGTGTCCTCTGTTCTGTTGTGAACGTGTTGCAGTTTGTACCACATTGTTGTCAAAGTTGATGTGCTCTGAATGTTATGTGTGTGTGCTGCATTTTGGGAGAGTCGCCCCTGCAGCTCTGATTTTGCTGCCTCTTGTCCCTTTCAGGCGGTGTGCCTTTGACTTCTGTGCTTATACAGTGCTGAGATGTTGCATACTTGGGTAAATTGGGCTCTTGGTGGGAGTTGGGACTCTGGGGCATGGTTTGTCCGCAGATGTGTTGTTGACGTCAGGGGTTGTTTGTGCACGTGGATGTGTCAGAGTGTGACCTGCTCCTTTACGGATGTGGTCCACACTCAGGCACCTCAGTGTTGTGGCGTGCAACATGTCATGATATATTGACTGTAGCCATGCTATTCGTCATGCAGTGTCACTTGCATTGTCAGTGTGGCTCACAGACACGGCGCTTTGCTGGGTTTGGCACATGTGCATGGGTTGGTTGTGAGATTGGTGATGTGTGGGAAGGGCCCCTCTGGGCACATAGTCGACGGGGGCCTACTTGCTGTTTCTAGGTGTGCTGCAGTGTGCCAAGGGGATCAGGGACATGATCCAGAGTCCTTGTGGGTGTGCACTGTGCTATACTTAATTGTGCATGTGTGCCATTGTGCCCATCTCCCCCGTCCCCCAGTCCCTGGTCGTTACTCACCCTGTTGCTGTTGTGTCAGGTCATGTTGAGCAGTGTCCGGTCCCCCAACTCCTGCCACCGTCTCCACACTGATGACTGTGGACACCATTTCCTCCATCTCATCCAGCTCCTCCTGTGGTGCTGGACTCCCACCTCCAGTCTGCATTGCTGCCTTCTGGTTGTTGCCGAGTTTCTGCTTGGTTTTGAGCTTCACATCATTCCAGCGCCTCTTGAGCTCTTCCATTGTCCTCCTCAGCACTCCGACTGCCTTCACTTTGTCCACGATGGACTGCCATATTCCATTTTTTGTTGCCAATGACACAGTGGAGGTGACGAACAGTTGTTGATGGTGTTCTATCACCTCCGTTATCAGGATCCTGTTTTCCTGCGGACTGAACCGCGTCTTCCTCTTCTTCTTCTCCTTGCCCTTCCCTGACCCCGAGGTCCCAGGCTGGTCCTCCGTGGGGCTTGTGGGGTTCTGGTTGTCCTCTGTACTTGCTCCGGCTACCTCCATTGTGCTTCGCAGTTGTTTTGGTTTTGTTTGTGTTTTTTTTTTCTGCTTTTATGGTGATTTTTCCCGCCTGACGTGTGTGAATTGCAGGCCTGGCGCAGCTTATCGCTGATCTTTTTATCGCGGTTGGGCCCATCGCAATTTTTTTCACGTTTTGCTTTAGATTTTTATCGCCATCTCAGTAATTTTATCTCGGACATTTGACGCGTTATCGGGAAACTATCGCATGTTACCGCCGTGTTGAGAATAAGACGTTGACACAGCGTTATTTTCTCGCGATAGGCGGCGATATGAAAAATTGCGTTAACCTATTTTGGCGATGATTATCGCACGTTCTTGAGAATATCCCCCCAAGTGTGCAGTATTATCAAATAGTCAAACCATATTGCCAAAAAGCACAATTTATCCCTACCAAATTATGGATAGCTGACCCGGAGGAGCTGGAAGAGCGTGCATGGATCGTAGCAGACTATGTGGTATTTAGCTTGTAAAGGCATCAAAAAGGAAACTAAACAAAGTTAGCAGGTAGCATTTCAGGACCAATAGCAAGGGAGCACAAGGAAACAAGATGCACGCAAAGGTAAGCGCCAGGTGATATACTCAGTGACAAACAAAAAGCCCACCAAAACGCATTGTTGACAGGCAGTGACTGCAGGTTCCAAGTACACGTTTATATTGGCCTTCCAGTAATCATTGGTCGAGCCTCGAGTCTGCAGCAACGCCTCATATGCCTCAGAGCCGCGAGCCTCCGGAGCCATGAGCAGGGGGCCGTGAGCTGTAAGCTGTGCGGGCACTGTGGGCCATGAGTTTGCTCAACCCGCTCAGCACGCTCGTAAACGGCAGGTCCCTCGGCCCGACCCTCGGTCTACTTCCAACCAGGGCCGGACTGGCCGTAGCGGGCACCGGGCGTTTCACCGGTGGGCCGCCAGGGTGGGGGCCGGTTTTGTGCCCCTGGGGGGCCGTTTTTGTTACAGGGCCGTTTTTGCAGCATAGCTGCAAAATCGGCCCCTGTAACAAAATCGGCCAAAACCGGCCCTGGCAAAGTGCTCGGCCGCACTCCCAACCCCCGGGGGCCAGCCGAGCACTTTGCCAGGGCCGGTTTTGTTTCCCAGTCCGGCCCTGCTTCTAACCCGCTCACTGGCTAACACTTTTTTCCGATCTTTGCCTTCGTGGGACAATGCTTGGGAAAGGCAGCACAGCAGGTAACTAACGGGGAGGCTAGGCCCGTGGGATAATCTGCTGGGACAGAAACGGCCGACATTAGGCCTGTGCGGATTGTCTGGCAGAGATCCCCATCCCCCATCATACCAGCTTCCTGCCGCCTTACCTCCAGCCTTAGCCTCAGCCTCTTCACGGTCGCTCCCATGTCGCTCTTCACCCCCCTAGCCCTGCTGGCTCTGCCAACCTGTCATCATCAGAGCTTAGGGCAGAGAGGAGAAATACGGAGAGCAGGGGGCCACTCGAAACCCCCTGGATTAAAACACCAGCAAACCCGACCGATACCTGCCAATATCTGCCAGCCTCATAACCAAGGGGGGATACACCCTGTTGCAGGGCCTGAGCCCGGTCGTCAACTGACTGAGGAGGCAGCTGAGGTTGTGGAGAGCCGTCGCCTGCCCTCGCTCAGACAAGCCGGCGGCCACTAGATCTCATCTGGGGCTGTTGCTGTGGAGGAAGTACAGCGCCGACAAAGCCCCCAACTCAGCCCCTGGAGCAACAGGGCCTACGGGGCACCCGTGCAATGGCGCAAAAACCTCCAACGGAGTCAATGGAACGACCCTGCAGGAACGCAATACTAACACCTCCTGGTAGAATTATACCCAAATGCCAAAAGTTACACTCCGGAACACCCAGGAGAACAAAACAAGCCGGACAACAGGAATCATTGACAAAGAAAGTAAGTCCCGGGCATACATTTGGAGACTGGTGTATGAACTTCCTTTTAAACTGGGAGACAGGAATCGACTAAAAAAAATACAAACAAGCCAGTTTTAAACAGGGGTGGGAAATGACAAAGAGGAGGCCAGGGATCAAAATAGCCTCCAGTAAAACTCACCCTATAAGAACACCATCTACAGTTTTCCAAGCCCCACTTGAGTCATACCCTGTAGCACTTCCAAATTCCAAGGCCATGACAATTTGCAAGTACTTTACGCCAATGACGGCTCCACTGAGATCTCCAGCCGAAGGGAATCCGTGCAGTAATTCTACATTGCACGGATTCTTACAGGGAAAGCTGGTAGCACAACAACTACAGGACAATCAAAGACAGGAACAGAACTCGCACCATAGGGAGCTGCTGCCCGATGGAATATCCGCCTGCCGACAGGTTAGCGGACCTGATCGGCTATTGAATCTGGGCCCCTGGAAGAATGAGACAGGGCAAGAACATATCGACGTCATAGAAATATTGTCAGTGCTGTTTTCTCCGAAAGGCGGCACGCATCACTCAGAAGAAAAAAACAAGGAATTAGCCCAGGTTGGAGGAACATGCTCTTACGGCAACTCACCCCTATCACAGACCCCGCCGGGAATAAAGCCCTATAATCTCAATCCCAGCTCACACCTCCCGGGATCAGGGGGCAACAGCTTCGTGGGGGAATTGACCACTTCCCATCTATTCGGTGAGACAAAGTATACAGCCCAATCAAGGTGCTCCCAACAAAATTCTCTTCTATCTTCAATAAATACAACGCTGACAGCCGCAATCAATGCCCTCACATGGCAGATGCAAAAATAAGAAATCCAAATGGACACTATGCAGGTGATAGCAATAGCCATAACGAATTTAGCAGCCAAAATTGACAACTTATATGGCAAATTAGACTCAATAAAGTTTCAGCATTTAGCAAAGTGCTCATGTCTCCCTCTTGTCGAGAAGCTCAGTTCCTTGCCAGAAGTCTTCTCATCATTAGTAATAGAACTGATACAAAGGCAACAATTGAATATAGATCACCAAGGCCAACATATAGAAGATAGGTCCCCAACTCCAGCTAAAAACAATGACAGGGTCAATAAAGTAGGAGCAGACCACTTTCCCACCTTGTCACAGCTGAAAACAGCAAAGAATCCAAATCAAAACTATCCGGACCAAGGTACAGAAGCAAGGTCCCCAACCCAGCCTGAAAATGCTAAATACCAAGAAAATAACACCACAGTAGGAGCAGACACCCCTCCGTCCGCTTCACAGCTGGCAACAGTGAACCAAAACCAATCCCAACACAATCTAACGGTTACAGGCAAAGCTGCAAACAGCAGGAAAAGCTCATCAGGCTCTCTTGAAGGGACCACTGAACCTGGTAAAATGCTAATTAGAAGAGCAAAGAAATGTCTCAAGAAGCAAGCAAAAAGCAACAAAAAATATCGCTGCGTAAAGGAATTACAACTGCGACTGGAAGTATCAAACAGCAAATTGGGCCGCAAAACAGACCCAAAAGTTGATTGCCAATCAAATACAACAAGGGCACAGGAATCTTACCCAGTTTTCCAAAAGGCAAGACCTAGCAGCAACCCAGGTACTTACCAGTCAGCAACGACACCTGCAGCACAGTCATCTATAATACCATGCCAGGGGGGTGGTGCCAAAGAAGAAGGACGGAAGCAAGCCCTACAGGCGTTTAACCATTTTAAACAAACTGATAATAGGATGAGCAACGATATAGTACATTACCTAAATAGGCAGGAACAAGTAGGGTTACTACCTAACACAGACAGGGTAGGAACATTCCAACCCCAAACTAATAGTATTGGGCATGGGGGAATGGATCACCCGGGCTCGCATATAACAATCGATCAACCCCTGGAATCACCTGCTGTTCCCGCAAGGACAGGGGACCATGTTCGAAGGAAACCAAAGAACAACATCACAGTTCGAACACCTGAATATACATCGCGTGGAAATATGGACATATTAAACAAGGCAAATATTCTACAAATACTCCAATACATTTCAGAATGAACAGACCTCAAGACAGAAGATCTAACCCGAGTACAATTTAAGGCCCTGTTTAACAATAGTACAAGGGAATCAACAATAGTTACATGGAAAACCTGTGCGCTAGCACAAAGGATCATGACAGAAAAGGCCCAATTTGCAAAATGGGGGATCACTCTACATGAACCAGAAGAGGAAAAAGATCCATATATGCTATCAGTACAACCCAGTGAAAAACAACACAGACGCAGAGAAAGTCATCCTAAGAGGTACAACTCTCGTAGCTCCCCCCAAAACCTTTTGCAATCTAAGAATAAATTTAACATCCACAAACCTTGCAACAGGACGTAGAATCACTGAAAGAGTAAAAGCTGAACAATGCATAAATGATCGGGACGGAGTGGCAACGAACCTGGTAAGACGGCAAGCAAACTGCTCCTAGCATAAAGGGACAAAACAGGCCAATGGGCAGAATGGACAAGGTCTTAAAAGTAATATCCTGGAATGTGTATGGGCTCAAAACATTGCTACACAACAGGGCTGCCTTCGAATTTCTACAGACAGGGGACCTGCTGTGCCTCCAGGAAACCTGGCTACTGTCACCATTGGGAATAAAAGGATTCGAGGAATTCCAACTACCTGCAAAAAAGCATAACTTGTTCGGAAGGCCATCCGGGGGACTGTCCATATATGTAAGCCTTGGCATAACAATACAGTCAGCAGAATCCCCCATGAGCACGGATATTGTCCAGGCCTTGCATTTGCGAGGCCTGAAAATGAATGGGTCACCAGTAATGATTCTACTTGTGAATGTGTATTTCAACTGTAAGGACAGCCCCTGACATAGCAAGATGAGGGAACTGGTGGACACATTAGACGAACTACTCAGGAAGCACCCAAACTGTGGGATAATTATTGCTGGTGACTTTAACACTCACAACCTGGGAATTAGAAAAGAGGCCACATTACCCAGTGACCGAGCTGGTAACCTGATAAAAAAGCATTTTGAAACACTTATCGACTGAAGTCTGCACAAGAGATACAAGACGCCCCCACGCCAGAATAAAAAACCCTTTGCACAATCATAAACCAACTATTGATCATGTATTTATGAGCAGCGTCCTCTATGAACAAGTGGTCAAGTTCTCAAAACCAGAGCTGCAAACTAGTGATCATCTCCCACTGTTCACCATAATCTCTCTGCAAACATGCAGCACCAAGTGTATAAAGACACTGGGTTTATCCACTGGGGAAGTGATCCATACGCTCCCGAGATGATTGAAGTGGAGCAAAATCGACACATCTGGTTTGGCAGCATGGAAAAACAACTGGCTGACAACTAATTGCAATCACGCAGAGGGGAATATAATCCTAAAATGGGCAAGTGTGGCGTCGGAGCTGTACCACTTACTGTTAGGTGATCCATCAAAGCCATGGTTGGGGTCCAAAGAAAGGATGTGCTGCCAATTCCAATTACGCTGCTCTAAGACCCTATAAAGTAAGAGAATACTGAGACAAGCTAAACGCACGGGCGACGAAGCATCACATCATAAGTTGACCTCAGCCAGGAGTATGACTATGCACAAGTGAAACATATGGAACTGTAAAAAACAGCAAGAGGAATCTCAATGGGCACATGTCTACAGCCTTTTAACCCCAAGCAGACAAGCAAAATTTTGGCAATACATTAATGCACCGTCAGGACACGGTTACGACCGATTAAACTGTCTTTCAAGCCACACATGGATCAACCATGTGAAAACATTATACTGTAAGTCAACAACCAGAACCCTTTCAGACAATCAAAGAACTTCACCAAGCATTACTCAGCAGAGGGTGATTGGAACAATAACCAGGGCAGGCCAAATAATTATGGAAGAAACAAGCAAACTTACTGACATGCATAATCGTGTGCTAACGATATTAAAGAACATCAGAAGTAATGGAGCCCCGGGGCTTAATGGCTTACCAAGTCACTCATTCAAAAAGGATTGTGCGTTCTGGGCAACTATACTCACCCCACTTTATCAGTTTTGTATGGTCAATGCAATGATCCCAGAAGACTGAAAAGGTTCCCTACTACAACTAATTCACAAAAAAGGTGACACCGCAGACCCCAACAATTATAGGATGATAGCCCTCTTGGATATCGAGGCTAAGGTAGATGCATCTCTCCTTCTACATGATCTACAAAACTGGGTGAATGGGGAAGAAATATTACCAGTATATCAATCAGGCTTTAGGGTTGGAGTCTCAACACTAGATAATATTCTAGCCCTAGCCTATCTGGTTGAACAGTCCACCCAGGAAAAACAGCCCCCCCCCTTTCTGCTTGCTTTGTGGACTATTCTGCAGCCTTCGATTGCGTCAACAGGAATTTACTTTGGCAAAAACTACAGAATTGGGGGATCCCAAGGATGCTGCTGAATGTCATCATTGCTCTTTACACAAAAACCTGGAAACGCGTTAAACTAACCCAGAACGCAGCAACAAAGAAGGTGTATAAGGACCAAGGGCTGAAACATGGCTGCGTTTTAGCACCTTTGCTTTTTAACTTATATTCTGCAGACCTTGGTAAATCAATATCAAAAGCAGGCCTGTTAGCGACAAAAATTGGGCAGACCAGATTGTTTCTAATGCAGTATGCAGATGATATGATATTAATGGACCAGACAAAACGGGTCTGCAAAGAGCACTGGATGCATTGAGCACCTATAATGACGCCAATGAACTGACAGCCAATGCCAGCAAAACAAAGGTAGTGATCTTTGGAAAATATGCGAATAAACTTAAACATCATTGGAGATTGAGCAAATTGAAAATAACCACTACATCGAAACACAACTATCTGGGGGTTTGGTTTATGAGCAATGGCAAGCCCACTGCACATATTTCGACCATGGAAGTAAAAGTTAAGGCGGTGAAGCACGCCCTGTGCAAACATAACTCTAAGTAGCACAGTCCATCTGCTGAACCAATTTGAAAGGTTATAAAAGCCAAGTTACTACCCTCAATCTCCTATGGGCACTTAGCCTTTCCTGGGGCATTGGTCAATACTATGGAGTCTGCCAACTGCCGTGCGTTCAAACGGATCTTCCAAATTCCTGCTCCTGCACCGAATGCCTAGGTGTGGCTGGAGTTTGGCCTAAGTAAATAATCCTATAAACACTGGGCATCGATCAACCATTACTATCGAGGAATGTGTGCAGCGCCTTCAAATACAATGAAAGCAACCTTGAAAGAATTTTTTACAAAAGGTAAAAACCGCTGGGCAGATTTTTTATCCACTGCTTGCGTCAAATTATATCTCGACATGTACACCTGGGGGAATTTTATCCATCAACCAGGAATTAAAAAAATTAGTTTAAGGAGACAAGTAACTCTTTTATCCAAACAAGTTGACCTGCGGCTAATAGACACCTCTAGCAGCAATATACAAGGACAAACTAAGCCATCCATATTTAAATGCTGCACTGAATAAACCAATTTTAAAACAAATTCTTTCAGTCAGACTTATGGTTTTGCCAATAAAAGACATTAACGCTCGCTGGAAATACATCGACACGGTCACCTCTTGCAGATTGTGTCATCAATACGAGGAATCTTTGGCTCATCCAGTCTGCATTTGTCCATATCTGAGTCATGCACGTTGCACTTTACTAAAACCATTGTTTTTAAAAAACGGCACTCGCACTTGCTTAGAAGCAATGAAACTTCTTTTTAATTTGGAGATCGTGATGGAACTGGCAAGGCTAGCGAAATTTGCACGTCAACTTTATGGACTTCTGAGCAATGATTCAGCCCAGGCCTAAAGGGAGAACAAAAGTCAAAGACCGCGGTCACACCTCTATTTTAACAGTTTTTACTTTTGCCGTATAATTGTGCCATTTTGAAATTAATTAGGTGAATTGACATGTTGATGTCTTTACTAAAGAATTAATAAGGCTCCCGAAATGATATACTGTGCACGATTTTGTAACAATTTTTATTAATTGAAACAAATACATTTATTTATTAATTCATTCATTCAGTAATCACCAAGAAGTGACCTTTACTTTACTTCCTGTTGTCCATTGGCCAGTTTGGTACATGTCCATTTTTATTGATTTTGCCTTCTATACAGATATCAATATAAAATATTTCTTTAGCGCGAACTACGCAAAAAGTCAGCAGAGTGCTGTACATCATTACAGACAAGCATAAAGTCATCAATTAATAGGAGAGGGAGCTGGGTTGTGAATGGTAAATGAATTGTGATATAGTGTTTCATAAAGAGTTGAGTCTTCAACTCTTTCCTAATTTGGAGCAGGGTTTGGGTGTCTTGTAGGGTATGGGAACGTAGTTCCAGATTGTGGGTGCATAGATGGAAAAGCTTGCTGTCTTGTTTTTTCGTTTTCACACTTAGTAGTTGCATTCTGAGGGTGTCCTGGCTGCGGGGGTGCAGAGAACCTCCAGAGATAGTAAGCTTGTCTGCAAGATAAGTAGAGGGGCAGGTTGTGATGGCTTTGTAAATGCTGCAGCAGGTTCTGAAGATGATGTGGGCTGGTAAGGCGAGCCGATGCAGTTCCATCAGGACGGAGGTGATGTGATCATATTTCTTCAGGCCCTGGATGAGACATGCTGCTGCGTGTTGGATGCCCTTCAGGGTGCCAGTATAGAGTCTGGGAGGCCATGCAGTGCATTACCACCACCCAGATAAGCTTTGTGGAAGAAACAGTTTGACTTTGTTTAGAAGAGAGAGTTGGTCAATGCAGTTAATGATGACCTCAATATCAGGGTCCATCAGAGCTTAGTTTCAATCGCTGATATCGATATACAAAGCTGGTTCATGCATAGAGTACAGTGCATTTTTTGTGGTGATTTTATCAAACATAGTGGAAATAATTTTCACTACTATGGAAAAAAGTCAGCTCACTGGAATACACTTACTACCTTCGGAATTTGGAGAAAATTAAGCTATGCTTTTAATAGTATCATGATCAAATAACCACCAGTACTGCTTACAACTGCAGAGTCTTTTTTTACCTTTCATCTTCGTTTCTAACACTCTGTACCAATCAGTATGAAGACTGGCATGCAGAACAATGCCAAATACTATGATGTGATATATGTAAATTTAAATTACTAAAGCATCCTTTGCAATTATGTTAAGGTTGAGATGATGGCTCCCTCGGAAAGGCCGCTTTGAAAGTCTAATAAGTTTGGCACCGGGTGCCTAATAGGTTGCAACCTTTCCAAAGTACGAGTCTAATCAATAAAAATGGCATTCCCAAATCAGGTGCAGACAGGTGAAGAAAAAATGCAATTTGCTGAGGGTGGGGGCAAAAAAAGGTGTGCTCCCATTTAGTGTATCGCTGAGATTTTTCTGCATAGCAACTCAAACAATTCACTAAATTTCGCAGGGATTCTGTGCAATTTGGCAGTTTAGTATATATTTGACAGGTAATTTACAGTCGGTAAAAAAAACTAGCTCTCAAATAGTGGAGACTTTTGAAATTAGGAAGCTCGTATACTGATTTACTGAAACTTCGTTTTTAAAATAAAAACGACAGTCATTTGTGATACTTAGAAATGGCTGAGAATAAAATAGATATTCCCAAACATATGAGAGGTTAAATAACACTGCTAGGCTCGAACTGAAAAAATAAGTAATGTTCATGAGCATTGGGAAAAAGAAATACAACGAATTTCAAAGTATTGAGAGGGTAACCCATATTAAGTATCAATGAAACTGTGCTCTTGTGCGCTAAGCACAGTTACTAGGCAGTTGAATATGGCTTAAGATGAATCAGAGATGGACCAACATGAGCAGTCTAAGAAAGTCTAAAAATGTTTGTGTCTGTTATTTGGTTGGAAGGGGGTAAAAAGGCAGACCTCCCTCCCCTGACCAGGACAAGCGGGGTTAGAAAGTGCCACTTGCCATGTCCCTTTCGCTTGAGAGTATCATTTTGTGGCATGCGCACACCAGAGGGTGGCATGGAGACGCACTTCCCCGAAATTCTTAGGTGTTTAAGGTTTTGGTGGCAGAGGAGGTAAGTGATGTGCACAGTATGTGGGTGTTGTTTGGTGTAAGGTTTTGCAGCTGTGACACTTACACTACGCGATGTTCAAGTGCGATCAAGACAGACTGCAAGTTCCAGAGTTCTCACAGATCTTTCAAGAAATGCGCAATGACGGTGGACATCTTGTATTCATAGAGTCTATACATTCCTTGTGTTTCAGAATGTTCCTTGCTAGGCTACTAAGTTTCTTGATTGCTGCAGCCGGAACCTTATCGCTGGGAGATAGGAACCCATCACACTTTCATCTGGAGTCATCAAAGACTACTAGATACCGAGAAGCATTCTGGGATACCACTATAGATACAGAGACTAATTCTGGGATACCAGTATGGATACAGAGAAGCATTCTGGGATACCACTATGGATACAGAGACGAATTCTGGGATACCACTATGGATACAGAGAAGCATTCTGGAATACCACTATGGATACAGAGAAGAATTCTGGGATACCACTATGGATACAGAGAAGAATTCTGGGATACCACTATGGATACAGAGAAGCATTCTGGGATACCACTATGGATACAGAGAATAATTCTGGGATGATACCATTATGGATACAGAGAAGAATTCTGGGATACCACTATGGATACAGAGAAGCATTCTGAGATACCAGTATGGATACAGAGAAGAATTCTAAGATACTACTATGGATACAGAGAAGCATTCTGGGATACCACTATGGATACAGAGAAGCATTCTGGGATACCACTATGGATACAGAGAAGAATTCTGGGATACCACTATGGATACAGAGAAGAATTCTGGGATACCACTATGGATAAAGAGAAGCATTCTGGGATACCAGTATGGATACAGAGAAGAATTCTAAGATACTACTATGGATACAGAGAAGCATTCTGGGATACCACTATGGATACAGAGAAGCATTCTGGGATACCACTATGGATACAGAGAAGCATTCTGGGATACCAGTATGGATACAGAGAAGAATTCTAAGATACTACTATGGATACAGAGAAGCATTGTGGGATACCACTATGGATACAGAGAAGAATTCTGGGATACCACTATGGATACAGAGAAGCATTCTGGGATACCAGTATGGATACAGAGAAGAATTCTAAGATACTACTATGGATACAGAGAAGCATTCTGGGATACCACTATGGATACAGAGAAGCATTCTGGGATACCACTATGGATACAGAGAAGCATTCTGGGATACCAGTATGGATACAGAGAAGAATTCTAAGATACTACTATGGATACAGAGAAGCATTCTGGGATACCACTATGGATACAGAGAAGAATTCTGGGATACCACTATGGATACAGAGAAGCATTCTGGGATACCACTATGGATACAGAGAAGAATTCTGGGATACCACTATGGATACAGAGAAGAATTCTGGGATACCACTATGGATACAGAGAAGAATTCTGGGATACCACTATGGATACAGAGAAGCATTCTGGGATACCAGTATGGATACAGAGAAGAATTCTAAGATACTACTATGGATACAGAGAAGCAGTCTGGGATACCACTATGGATACAGAGAAGAATTCTGGGATACCACTATGGATACAGAGAAGCATTCTGGGATACCAGTATGGATACAGAGAAGAATTCTAAGATACTACTATGGATACAGAGAAGCATTCTGGGATGCCACTATGGATACAGAGAAGAATTCTGGGATACCACTATGGATACAGAGAAGCATTCTGGGATACCACTATGGATACAGAGAAGCATTCTGGGATACCACTATGGATACAGAGAAGAATTCTGGGATACCACTATGGATACAGAGAAGAATTCTGGGATACCACTATGGATACAGAGAAGAATTCTGGGATACCACTATGGATACAGAGAAGCATTCTGGGATACCAGTATGGATACAGAGAAGAATTCTAAGATACTACTATGGATACAGAGAAGCAGTCTGGGATACCACTATGGATACAGAGAAGCATTCTGGGATACCACTTTGGATACAGAGAAGCATTCTGGGATACCAGTATGGATACAGAGAAGAATTCTAAGATACTACTATGGATACAGAGAAGCATTCTGGGATGCCACTATGGATACAGAGAAGCATTCTGGGATACCACTATGGATACAGAGAAGCATTCTGGGATACCACTATGGATACAGAGAAGAATTCTGGGATACCACCAGAGACCAAGAACTTAAGCTTTGATTTGCATGCTAGTACTGGAGTCATCCTTTCCAAGGATTACAAGCCTTGTTGCACTTATGTCATGAGACGTGAAAAAGGAATCCTCAACCTGTGCAGACTTTGTTTATTTTACTTAGTCATGTATGATATTAAGGTATTGCCATTTGTTGGGAAGTGAATGAATAGTGTCAGGAGGAGAAGCACAACACCAATGTGTATTCGTTATGTTACAGCGGATGATTCTGTTACATTATGCATCATTCAGAACACGGACTTGATTTACAAATCATTGAAGATAGTTATCCACACAGAAATACACATTAAAGGTCAGTTTATTTCATACACCTATCATAAAGGTTTACTTCATATTTCATCTTTAGGATATCAGATAGTTTCAACCAATGAGAGAGAGGCGTTTCTATAGCGATTATCACTAGGTATATTGCACATCATATTAGTAATAATGAATTCGAATGCAAATGGTAAAATGCTAAAACAATGATTTCTTGTAGATATCAGTGCATTTGCAGCACAGGTTGAGTCCAGCTGTAAGAACATGTAGAGTGAAGATATACAGTGCCTCTGTTTTTCTCTCCCTCTCCTCTTCCAATTCCCTTTCTCTGAGTCTACTGCTAACCAGCATCAATATCCTTTGCATGGTTGTCAGTGGGTTCAGGATGGTATAAACATTAGCATCACTAATGTTGGATCTGGGTTACCAAGTTGGTGCAGACCGTATATCTAAGCAGTTCATGCAACGATGGAAACATCTTAGCCATGAATATGTGGCCGGGGAGTGAACAGTCAGATGGTCATTATTCCTCCTCTTATACCTCTGGCCTACTCAGGATTAGGGTAGGGTAGAAACAAACACGTCATTACCTATTCCTATTATCCAAGAACAATGCTAATCCCTGACTTGACCCAAAATGTTTGGCTTGTGCCGCAACCCTCAAAACTCTGCTGCTGCCCACTTTCCTACTTCACTATAAGCCACCTCAACCCTAAATCCCTGCGTAAAATCCCTCCCTCTCCATGCACCCAAACTATTTGACAGGAAACCGAAACTGAGCTGAAGGCCACTTGTTATTTATACAAATGGGAGTTCTTGAGCCCATCCAAGTACATCATTATGGATAAACACAAACCCACAACCAAGCCACAACTACACACATTGAGCCACACAAACACACACATGAAGATGAATATCCTTGATATGTTAGAATATGTTCCTTTGCATGGGTAGTATTACCTGTACAATCACCGCCAGAATCAGTACTAGAAGTGCTTCTGCATCTGGTTTGGGCAATAGGTACCTTCTGAATTGGGGTTGTGGGCAGTTTTGTGCCTATGAAAAAGAGATGTTGCAGGGGGTAGGGGGAATGGGGGTTCTGTTTGTGGTGCCCTGTTTTCAGTGGTCAGTCACTTAGGGGTGACACAGAACCACGTCTGGAATGGAGTGTACTGGAGTGTACAAGAAGAGAAGGTTAGAGCTCAACAGACATGACAGATACTCAGGTGGGATGGCTTGGCATGTCAGTGGCCTATGAAAAAAATGAAAAAGAGGAATGGTAATGCACCTGCTACGGGGGCATGGGCCGATGTTCTATAGCTCCAGGAGAGGATTCTCTGTGGTACTAAATGTCACAGACTTTTGGAGGGGAGGGTATATATCAACAATGAACGCCGCTTTTACATTGGGGTTGCTATACTGGTTACGACCTCTATACTATTTACACTAACAGGACCCCCATGTCTGCTTTGCGGCAGCCAGACTCTGGGATAGAGAATAGGTTACCTTTGTGCTGGTCTACCTACTCCTGAGGCTACAGGTCGCCACTTTAGAGAAGCTGGGATCCAGATGGGATTAGCAGCTTCCAGATGGGATTAGAAGGGGGCATGAACCTAGAGATGGCAGGCAATTAATGGACTTGGGTCACATGGCTGGGTGAAGATGGAGCTATAATGGAGACTCAATTGTCTCATGAGGAGGCTGTGCGTGCCATTTAATACATACGGGGAAGACTTTAGGCCGAAATGGCTTCCCCGATGAATTCTTTAAGCACCTGCCTGTAAATTGAGAGATTTGAAGAAGTTAAAATGATGGTACATGGGCTATAATAGGCATAGCCACTCAGAGTGATGTATTGGGTACAAATGCATTGGATGCCTTTGTACAACTGCAAACTAACTATGACCTGGCTGGAGTTTCAATAACTGCAATTCGGGCTCGTCTTCCCTACCCACATGTCCCGCAACACCACCACCGAACATTGCTCCCCAATGGAGAACTGGGTACACACTGAAGTTTTAGCTAAAAGGTAATTTCCCCTCGTATATAGACAATTGGTTCAAAGCACATCTAATACGTTAAGCAGGTATGAAGAAAAATGAAAACAGATTGGTAGGAAATGGACAACACTGAGTGGAAGGAGGCCTGCAATATCCCAGCGAGGATGTGGCCAAGTAGGTGATTTTTTTATCACATCATTCGGTTATGTCTTAGGTTGAGAACATTCGGGAATGGGCAGGAACTGTGTGGTCCAAGTAACTAAAGCACCATTGGAGAGGAAGCAAAACTAATGTTGTTAGGTATTTGGAATGAGGAGGCACAGTCGAAATACACCATGCTGGATTGTGACCTTGGTCTAATGATGGTGGTGTGCAGAGATTTTGTTGGGCTTCCAGATGCAGGGAATGCCATGACATTGGGTATAGTTTGGAGGAGAACATTGTTGTTAGGCTGCGGAAATATAGGTCAATGAGGGATGAGGCAGCCTCCTGAAAAATGTAATAAATATGGGGCACCTTGGGCAGATACTGGGGCCTCACCTAACGGGTTTATCATAAGATTAGTGATATGCAACCACTGCTCCCTGCTAGAGGTGGCAAGGATAATCCAGAGGTTCCTTGTTGAGTGGGAAAGAGCCGAGACCACTCATTCGATCATGCTGCATGAGCCCCAGTGTTTCATTGCCATATCTTTACACATATGTCTTGAAGGTTTATCTACTTGAGGACGTGAGGTTTATCTACTTGAGGACGTGTTATGCATTGGTCTGGGACATATGTTATATGTCTTGAAGGTTTATCTACTTGAGGACGTGCTATGCATAGGTCTAGGAGTAATGTTATGTGTCTTGAAGGTTTATCTACTTGAGGACGTGTTACACATAGGTCTGGGAGATATGTTATATGTCTTGAAGGTTTATCTACTTGAGGACGTGTTATGCATAGGTCTGGGAGTAATGTTATGTCTCTTGAAGGTTTATCTAATTGAGGTTTTGTTACGCATAGGTCTGGGAGAAACGTTATATGTCTTGAAGTTTTATCTACTTGACGGCGTGTTATGCATAGGCCTGGGAGAAAATGTAGTTATGCTGGAGTGTTTGCAGAATTTTAGTAATTTTTTATTACCCTTTTGATGCCTGTTTGCGCTATTATGAGTTATTTGCCACAAAAATCCTACCGCAGGACCACAGGAACAAAATAATTAGCAAGCATGCGTGGCTGCTGCTGTCCGTGTTCTGTTGCGTTTAGCACTATTTTATTAACGCAAAATGCATCTTCAAATTCATTTTGGATGCAAGAGTGCATTTTGTGCTAAGAAAAGCGCTAAATGTTGGGGTACAGTCCTTGCGCAATTCAGCGTAATTCTGAGCCATTTTGCCGTAATTTCTCTTCAGAAATTACTCGTTACACCCACCCCTAGTTATGCAGCGTGTGCTGCAACACTAAAACCATTTCTATTGAATCATAATAAAATGTGTTTTAAAAATAAATTAGGACAAGTGCGACCTTAAAAATGTACATAAACTTAAAAGTCCATCCAGCACTGCTGATGATCAAGCACTTATCATTTCAGATGCCATCACAAATGATCTGACAGATGACATCATCTATCACGGTTCACTTCAGTGGCCCCCATGTCCAAGCATTCTCTCTCCTGCACCTCCTGTAAGGTATATGTAGGTAATGCAGCGCTCCTGGACTTAACCACACTGTCAACTCTGTCCTCTCTTCACCCCTGTGACATGGTCTGCTCTGCAGCAGTGCGGATAGTACTGGCTGATTTGTGGAGCAGCACTGATAATTCAGGCACCAAGGAGCAGGGGGAACCTGCCAAACTCCTTGTCGATCAATCAATCAATCAATCAGGGAATTGTAAAGCGCTCTACTCACCCGTGAGGGTCTCAAGGCGGTGGGGGGGTTGGGGGTGCAGCTCCGGGTTATCCGAAAAGCCAGGTCTTGAGGCTCTTCCTGAAGGTGTGCAGAGTAGGGGAGCATCTGATGTTGACTGGGAGCTTGTTCCAGGCCTTGGCAGCGATGTAGGAGAAAGCTCTTCCACCTGCTCTGGTTCTGCGGATGCGCGGGGTTTCTGCTAGGGCGAGGTCAGCTGAGCGGAGGTTTCTTTTGGGTACGTGGAAGAAGACTCTTTCGTTGAGGTATTTGGGTCTGAGGCTGTGGAGTGATTTGTAGGCATGGGTGAGTAGCTTGAAGGTTACTCTCTTCTCGACGGGGAGCCAGTGGCGGTCTCGCAGGTGTTGGGTCATGTGCTCATGTCATGGGGTGCCGAGGACGAGTCTGGCCACGCTGTTCTGGATGGTCTGGAGTTTGTGTAGCAGGGATTTGTTGATTCCAGCATAGAGGGCATTTCCGTAGTCGAGTCTGCTGGTTATGAGTGCGTGGGTGACGGTCTTTTTGGCTTCGGGTGGGATCGACTTGAAGGTCTTGCGGAGGATGTGGAGGGAGTTGAAGCAGGTGGAGGCAACGGCATTGATCTGGCGAGTCATGGTGAGGGAGGAGTCGAGGATGATGCCGAGGTTCCGGGTGTGGTCAGTAGGGGTGGGAGGGTTTCTGAGGGCGGGGGACCACCAGGTGTTGTCCCTAGCAGTGGGTCCAAGGATGAGGATCTCATTCTCCGAGTTGAGCTTTAGGCAGCTGCTGCTCATCCAGGCTGCGACGTCTTTCATTCCTTCCTGGAAGCTGAGTCTGGTGTCTTTGGGGTTCTTCGTGAGGGAGAGGATGAGCTGGGTGTCGTCGGCGTGGGATACTATGCTGAGTCCGTGCTGTCTGACGATGGAGGCGAGGTGGGCCATGTAGATGTTGAAGAGCATGGGGCTGAGCAATGATCCTTGGGGTACTCCACAGTTGATTTCTGTGGGTTTGGAGAGGAAGGGTGGGAGTCTTATCCTTTCGGTTCTGCCGGCGAGAAAGGAGCGGATCCAGTTGAGGGTGGTTCCCCGTATGCCGGCATAGTGGAGTCTGGCTGCGAGAGTGCGGTGGGAGACGGTGTTGAAGGCTGCGGAGCGGTCTAGCAGGATGAGAGCCGCGGTATGGCCCAGGTCGAGGAGCGTGCGTATGTCGTCGGTGGCGGCAAGGAGGGCGGTCTGCGGAATCCAGACTGGGAAGAGTAGAGGATGGCGTTCGCTTCGATGAAGGTAGTTAGCTGGGCGTTGATGATTTTCTCGGTGACCTTGGCTGCGAAGGGAAGGAGAGAGATGGGACGGTAGTTGAAGTATGCCCACTTCAATGAAGTTGTACAGCAATTCACATAGACCAGGAGTCTTCCTTCTTTATGTGGATTTATTGCAGTCAACAGGATACAAAGGTACACAAGTGTAGAGGGCTCAAGGTGGTGGCTCCAACCGCCTGTAGAGCCATTCCAATCCCTCGCCCAAACATTCTATAGCAAGTAATACATATAATACAATAGCAAGCACAAAGCAACATTCCAACATATATAAAACAAGTGCACTAGCATGTGAAGCACAGACACCACATATCTCCCTCCTTTTGATAAAAATAGAAAACAACACAGGAGGAAAACAATAAATAAAATGCTTACTGAATATATCTACAAGGAGTCCTGCTAAATCTTGAACTCCTTCTGACAACAGGAAAACTCTGACCAATGTTTACAACTGGATCATGAACAGAGTTGGTTCTGGCCAAGCGACCAAAAGTCCACCATTGACCATTGTCTAATTTAGCACTGTTACCTTTAATTGTGACTATACGTGCAGGATCCCTGAATTTTGATTTACCTTTTGTAGCATCAAAGGATCCTTGACACGGACCAGATCTCCAACAACAAGTTTGACTTCTTTTTTGAAACAGGCATAGCGAGTTTATTACACCTGCTAACACTGGCTTCATCACTGCGAGTTTTAGCAATGAGAGAATTTTTTGTAACATCACATACATTATCCAAACAAGTCAATTTCCAAAAGGATTGAGAGTGGACACCACTTTCCTCCCTCTCATCAATTCTAAAGGTATACAGCCCGAAACTGAGTGAGGAGTGGTCCTATACGCCCATACCACATCTCTGATGGCAGACTCACAATCTACTTTAGCTTTAATCGCACTCTGAATACATTCGACTAGCACCCTGTTGAATCTTTCAACTTTGCCGTTTCCTTGAGGAAAATATAATGGTGTGCGTAGGTGTTTAATACCCATTTTTGTTGAAAAATCTTGCATAAGTTGTGAAGTAAATTGAACACCATTATCTGAGAGTAATTCCTCAGGAGTGCCTTCTCTGCTGAATACATCTTGGAGAAATCGAATAACCGATTTGGGGGCATATTATCAACAACCGGCGATAAATATCGCTAAGCGCACTTAGCGCTAGGATATTTATCGCCGGCGATCGATGTATTTTATCGCTGGGATAGCGTGCTATTAGCAACGCTTATCTCAGAATCGATAAAATTCCTGGCGCAAGCCGCCAAATGTCCGATTATCGGTGGAAATCCAGCGATAATCGCACGACATTTGGCGATAGCTTGTTGATAGGGCTGGGCATACTTAACCATGATATCCACCTTCCATTGGATATCATGGCTAAGTCAAACTAAAAGCATGCGTAAGGAAAGTAGCGTTAACCAAGGTTAGCGCTACTTTTCTCATCGCTATGCTTGTTGGGGATTCCCTTGATAATTGAAGAAATGTCGGTTAACGACATTTCTCCAGTTATTTTGGGACGGAACGCCCACTTTGCATCTCATTAGAGATGCAAAGGTGGCGTTATGGAAAAGGGCGATAGGGCAAGGATTCACGCGATAGCGTGGCCTTGCTAATACAGCGATAAAATTATCGCCGCTTTTCGTCTGAAAACAGACGCTAAAGCGGCGATAATTTCTTATCGCCGGCTTGATAATATGCCCCTAGGTGTTTGGTTCAGAAATACCCCTGACTTCCACCCACCTGGATAAGTGATCAATTAGGACTACAAAATACTTCATACAACTGGGGAGTACATGAAATGGTCCAAGAAAATCTATCGCAACCTTTTGCCATACTTTGTTTGGAGAAAATGAGGGTTTGGGAGATGGAGAGTTTGTGATCAAATGTTTGTCACTGTACAAACATTGGGTACAACTATTAACAAGTGCTTCCACATCACGATCTACAGAAGGCCACCAAAAGTCATTACGTATTCTGCGCTTGGTGGCAGTCATACCCAAATTACCTGAATGCGCAGTTTCAAGAATTCTTTGTCGAAAACAAAAGGGAGGAATTAATTTGCCTTCTCTGACTAAAAGTTTGCCTTCAAGGGATAATTCATTTGCAACCTTACAAAATGGTTGTAACTCAGGTTCAATGGATCTTTCCTTAGGCCAACCTTTCACTACAAAATCCACAACCTGTTTAAGAAGCACATCACCCTCTAATGCCTTACACCATTCTGCCATGTCATTACAAATTACAGTATCATCAATGCTTGCAATTATACATTCTTCAACATCTTCTTCTAACTCATTAGACTTATCCTCATGAACAGGATGTCTGGACAAGAAGTCAGCTTTGATATTCTTTCCTCCAGCTATGTATTGTACAGTGAAATTGAATTCTAAAAGCTTGGTGGCTAACCTAGCTAATCTAGCAGTAGCTTTTTGATCTTGTTGCCAGAGAGTATGTCAACTAACGGCTTGTGATCCGTCCTCAGACAAAATTTTCTCCCCCACAAGTATGGTTTGAATTTCTCAATACCCCAAACACAAGCAAGCAATTCTTTCTCAATAACTGAGTATCTCAGTTCAACATCTTTCATCCGTCTTGAAGCAAAACCAATAGTAAGATCATTGTTGCCTGTCATTTGTGATAACACGGCACCCATGCCATAGGAACTGGCATCTACTGTAATAAATGTATCTCGCCCTTCCATGTATGCTTGAAGAGCAAAAGCAGAAATAATACTCTCTTTGATGCGTTGAAAATGGTCCTGACAAGTGGCTGTCCATATAAAATCTGAGTTTTTATTTAAAAAACTTCTGAAACATTCAGTGAGGCTTGCGAAATTCTTTATGAACTTGGAATAAAATTTACAAAGCCCAATGAACGAACGAAGTTGATCTTTGTCAATTGGATGGGGAGCATTGACAATGCCATCCACAATTCTAGGCTTAGGTTTGACACCGTCTTTGGAAAGAACGTGTCCTAAATACTCAATCTCATTAACCGAGAAAATGCATTTGTCTTCTCTGACTGTAACGTGATTATCTTGTAAAGTGGTAAGTATCTGTTCTAGTACAACATTGTGTTCTTCTTTTGAACAAGTGTGCACCAAAATATCATCTTGAAATACAACTACGTTAGAAATATCCTTAAACATATTACTCATGACTTTCTGAAATACAGACGCAGCTGACGCCAAACCGAATGGCATCCTGCGGAACTGGAATGTACCATCAGGTGTGACGAAAGCTGTGAGATGTCTTGAAGATTCGTTTAATTCCACCTGATGGTATGCAGCTCGTAAATCCAGTTTAGAAAACCATTTGGACTGGCCAACTGCAGTGATAAGATCCTCAATACGGGGTAAAGGAAAGTTTTCCACCCAAATTGCATTATTAATGGAGCGCAAATCAATGCATAAACGTAATTCGCCATTTTTTTCTTGGCCAAAACAATCGGAGAAAGCCAAAGAGTGGCATCTACTTTCTCTATAATACCATTGTTTTGCATGCTATTCAGCATAGCAGAAAGTTCAGACCTAACACTGTGAGGTACATTGCGTAGTCTATGCTTGACTGGTTGAACACCTTCTTTAATCTTAATAGTGTGGCAATTTTTTTTTATCAAACCAATTCTGTCAGAGAACACATCCTTAAATTTCTCTTTTAAAGATGAGTGGTCAGATACAGAACTGGTAAGAGAAACAGGATGTTTGTGACCCGGTTTGATGATCATCCCAAATTCCGCTTGATGCCACCAACCCAAAACATTAATGCCTTTGTATGCCACATAAATTTTACCATGAATGGTCTTAGTTTCAAAAGTAATATTACCACAAAAATACCCGGCTAATTCAATTCTGCTGCCTTCAAATGCTGTAGTGACGACATCAGGAGGCAATAATACTTTATGTGCCCAGCTTTGTTTGTACTTGTCAATTGAAATGATAGTAATTCTTGCCCCAGAATCTATAAGTAGCGGAATGTTGACATTATCAATAAATATCTGAACCAAAGGATCTGAAATTGTATTGTCGGAATGTACATTGTTAATGTCGATACAATCTACAGCTAACATTAATTCTTCAAGTTTGTTTTCCACAATATCAGTATCAACATCAGAGTCTTGAACAAATCTAACAGGGTGACGTTTGCCTCCTCTACAAACATTGCCAAAATGACCAATTTTCTTGCATTTCCAGCACTCTTGTGCTGCAGCTTGACAATTTTTAAAACTTGACACATGAGAATTCGAACCACAGCAATTCACATAGACCAGGAGTCTTCCTTCTTTATGTGGATTTATTGCAGTCAACAGGATACAAAGGTACACAAGTTTAGAGGGCTCAAGGTGGTGGATCCAACCGCCTGTAGAGCCATTCCAATCCCTCGCCCAAACATTCTATAGCAAGTAATACATATAATACAATAGCAAGCACAAAGCAACATTCCAACATATATTATATAAAACAAGTGCACTAGCATGTGAAGCACAGACACCACAGTAGTTCTTCAGGTCCGTAGGGTCAGCAGAGGGTTTCTTGATGAGGGGCTTGACCTCTGCCTGCTTCCAGTCGTCCGGGAAAATGCCGGATTCGAAGGTGGCGTTGATGGTGTGGTGTAGCTCAGGTGCTATGGTGGCGGCAGCTCTGTGGAAGATGTGAGGCGGGCAGGGATCCGTGGGGGCTCCTGAGTGAGTGCTCCTCATGGTCGTTGTGGTATCTTCTGTGGTGACCGGGGTCCAGGCGGTGATGGTGGGCTGGCTGTCATCGCTGGAGGGGATGGTGGTTTCTGGAATCTGTTCGCTGAAGTTGTCATAGAGGGTCTTGATTTTCAGGTGGAAGTAGGATCCAAGCTTGTTGCAGAGGTCCTGGGAGGGTGTGATGTCCATGGCTTCGCTGGCGGGGTTGGTAAATCGCTGGATGATGTTGAAAAGTTCCTTCGAGTTGCTGGAGTTGGTGAGGATTCTGTTCCGGATGAAGGTCCTCTTGGTGGATCTTATGAGTTGGTGGTATTCTGTCATGGCGTTCTGGTAGGCGGTCTGGTCTTTGGTGGTTTTGCTGTTTGTCCATCGTTTATCAAGGCGTCTGCAGGAGCATCTGGCTTCTTGGATGTCAGTGGTGAACCAGGTGGCCTTCAGGAGACGCTGTCTGTCGGGGTTGGGGAGGGGTGCGAGCTTGTCTGCGCAGCTAGTGGTCCAGTGGTGTAGTTCCTTGGCTGCAGCCTTGGCGTCGGTCGTGGCAGAGGGGGGGTCGTGGATGAGGGTGGAGTTGAGGTGCTCCTCTGTGACCTTTCCCCAATTCCTTCGTGGTGGGCGTGGCGTGGGCTTGTGTGCGGTGGTGGTGTTGACAGAGAAGTATATGCAGTGGTGGTCTGTCCAGAGGGGCTGCGAGGGGTGGCTGAACCGGATGCTGTTCCCTCCTGCGAAGATGGGGTCGAGGGTGTGTCCTGCCTTGTGTGTGGGGGTGGTGACGAGCTGCTTCAGTCCGAGGTTGGCGAGGTTGTCTAGGAGGGCGGTGGAGTCGGGGTAGCTGCGGTTGTCGAGGTGGAAGTTCAGGTCTCCGATGAATATGTAGTCCGTGGAGGCGATGGCGTGGGGTGCGATGAGGTCCACAATGGTAGTGGTGAAAGAAGCGCGAGGCCCGGGGGGTCTGTAGGCGAGGGTGCCGCGAAGCGTGATTCTGGGGCTGGCCTGGATCTGGAAATGGAGGTGTTCGGTGTTGGAGAGGGGGTCGCTCGTGCTGGAGGTGGAGAGTCGGAGAGAGCTCTTGTGTGCAATGGCGAGTCCTCCTCCTGGTCGGTGGAGGCAGTCCTTCCTCTGGATCTTGGATCCGCCGGGGATGGGGGTGGCGATGTCGGGGCGGCGGAGGCGTTGGGCCAGGTTTCTGTGAAGAAGGCGACGTCTGGCGAGAGGGTGTCAAGGAGGTCCCAGATCTCTACAGCATGTCTGTGCAGGGAGCGCACGTTGAGGAGGATGCACTTCACGGCTTCAGTGGTGTTGGCGTCCGGTGTGGGGGCGGCGGACGTGGTGGTGCGGAGGGTGGTGAAGATTTGGCGGCAGTGACTGCAGGAGAACTGGCCGTGGGTGGTGTTCGGCGTCGAGAGCTGGCAGTTGTTGTTTCTTCCGGGGTTGAGTGCGAGGAGGGCAGCGACAGGTGGCTGGAGAACCAGGGTCCCTGTCGCTGAACGCAGTCGGGTCGCAGACGGGTGTGGGTGCCGTTAAATAGGGGAAGGGGGAGGGAAGTGCAGCTGGGAGGTGGGAGTGGGAAAACCGACAAGGGGGAGGGGCCACGGGGGCAGTAGCTGTGAAAAACGGGCACGGAGGGCGGGAACAGGAGGAGGCAGAAATGAAAAACAGGGGGCAGAAGAGATAAAAATTAAAAACTAAACTAAGGCAACTAAGGCAAAATAAGGCAAATAAAGTTAAGGCAATAGCTCAGCAACAGACTCGAACCCCTACCTAGAGAGAGGTAGAGGGGCAGCGGCGGAGTCACAGACAGCGGAGCTGCACGGGCGGAGAGCTGGGTCACTGACCAGGAGGTCGATGGTTGGAGCAACCACACATGGAGCCTTGGGTGGCGGGGTTGAGTTGTCCATATCACCGGGTGGTTCTTGGATGGAACCTTGATATGGAGGACACAGTGGTGTAACATAGGCCCCCGCAGACCCCGCTGACCCCGCAGACCCCGCAGACCCCGCAGTGCGGGGGGGCGAGCTCCAGGGGGCCCCCACATCAAAGTTCCCTGCCCTGAGAGCGCCTGACTGACTCCAAAGAGGGGGCCCCTCCATGTACTTTGCAGAGGGGCCCCCTCAAGTGTTGTTACGCCACTGGGAGGACATAGGGGCAGTAGTGGATAGCCAGTCAATATTAGGACAGTGTTTAGTTAGTGGGCCTGTCTGGCACTGGGCAGAGTCGGGGGCAACCCAATGTAGGCAACATGTGGGGTGGTAGTGTTAGTGGACTGTGCGGCAAGGCAATGGGCGCAAAGGGCAGCGTAGCAGAAGGGCACTCTTTCATGCCTTGACTCCTCTTGCCACACCCAAGATTGCTGACGTACTCAAAGGCTCCTTATGAAATAAGCATTTCTGAGTTCGCATAGGTGTTGCATCGCATTTCAAGTGCTTTTTTCATTGTGCGTGTTTGTGAGCATCAGGTTGATGTTCAGGAGCATATTCCAGGAATGAAAAGGTCCTTACGAATTTGTCAAGACCCTCAGATACCAATCAGAAACCAACTCAAATCTCTTACATTGACTGTCTAATATTGACAGCTGTGCTCGCACCCTAGCAGTTTGAATATACTAAATGTTCGCATCCACATTGGACAGCAAATCAATTTTTTGTACAAAAAAAAATATTTCACGAAAATGAACCAAAAGTGAAACGGATACTCTTAGAGACTATGTATAATCTCCCTAACTTTTGTGGAAAGTTTGATGCAAAAGAAGTCACCTTCCTATGAAATGTAAGTTCCAACCTAACTACTGTGGCAGAGATGTTGCCTTGCTATATTTTTTACTCACCCTTGCACTTATGGAGAAAACTACATTGGGCTTTAAATTTGCTATTATGAATTGCATTATTTCTGTCCCTTTTCGAGATACTTTTTTGTTGGGTACAACATGAAAGATTACAAATCTTATCATGCAGTGAATAAAAAGTGTATGCTGTAAGCCCAGTGGAAAATCTGCATCACGTACAGTAGATAATCTGGAGAGAAATATATACTATATACTGATTCCTCTGATATTTCAGTTTCAGCCTCCTGTGTGAGTAAGAGTAGCCCTTGTCAAAAGACACAGCAAAATAAAGATTGTTCATAGTGAATTAAAGATTGTTCATATTGAATTAATATGCAAAGTAATGTTAACAGCTAATGAAAGCATTGCATGGCAGCAATTACTCCTCTCCGCCCCATGGGTAATACATTTGACATTTGGAAATCCTGAGAGTCTTTAATTTGCTAATTATTCTTACTTTAGCTGTTCATCTGTGGAATTTGGCTCTCGAATGTGCATGTTTCTGTGATGTGCTAGCTGCCATCTGCCTTGGCCATATTCCCATGCAGTTTTGTTGATTTAGCAGCTAGAGTGTTTTCGAGTGTTGATGTTATGAAAATTTAATATGATTGGATCTGGACAGGTGCCTTAAACAGACCACCCAACATATTTATTTTTCTGCCAATAAGGTCAGAGCAACTCGTTGCTAGAATGTTGAAAGCATTCTGAACTTTTCCGAAAGTGAGTGATTGAATACTTTAAGACGTTCTTAGACGTCATGTACGCCCCTCTTAAAATAACCTTAAAAATGACAGCCCTAAAAATGAAAATATAGGCAGAGATGGTCTGAAAGAGTTGTATGAGGACTGTCGAGGAAATTAGTGTTTGCAACAAAAGTTTAAATACTTCTTTTTAGCTCAGTACAGTGCTGTTAAGGAAGTTAAATTATGGATTGACGACTAGAGAGAGGTTCTTCGACATACTGTGTGCACAGAGCCCGATTCATAAAGCAATTTGCATGTGAAGTCGAAATTTCATGCACAAATAGCTCTATTTCTGAGTGCAAAATATTGACAATGGGTGAATTTTGCAGTCGTAGATCTTGTTAGTGATGCACAATATTATCCCATGATAGTGCAATGCTGCACATTAATAAATTGTACTCCTGTGGTGGAAAGTGAGAGCCATAGGGTAAGCGTGGAATGGAAACTTTGGGGACTCCCACGAACTCGAGAGAGGGTGGGTATTCACAAAGACCTCTGTGATCCATGCCCTCTCTGTAAATAGCAGAACATTTACTCCTGACAATGGTAGGAGTAAATTACTTCCAAAGGTGGGAACAGTATATCTCAACATTTGTGGGAATGCAGGGAAATGGTTTTTCCATGAAGAAAAATATTTTCCCATGGAGAAAAAAGAATAAATGGAAATGCCGCAACTATTCTGCCTGGTTTTCGTAATAGAGGTGCTCCCTTTTCTACTGAACATTAGTACATTCTTTTGTCGTCTATTAAGCTTATTGGTCATTCTTTTCATCTTTAAAATTCTGGCATCTGTCCTGATACTCCGCGTTACTTTTTCTTGAAAAACTAGCATAAACTTACCTTCTCGTTTTACGCCAAGTAGAGACCTTTCTCTCCTAATTCTGGGAATGTGGTGTGTTTTGATGTGGTTAAGAGCTATCATAACTGACTATCCAGTGGCAACTGCTTTGCCTTCTTGGTCGAAAACAATTCTGAATCATACATATTTATTTGGCCTAACTCATTTTTTGAAAATGTCTTGCAAAATCGCCTCAGCGTGTATTTTTTTTTAAAAAAAGGTTGTCGATTCTTTGTTCATTCTGTACAAAACGGAGTTGAGGGAAAATGCAAAAGGAAATCCCTACTGTCAAAGCCTACAGGTCTGGCTTTTGACAATATTCATTTTTTAAAATAATTATCCTTTTTTTGCAAGCATATGCAATAGAAATTAAAAGATCAAAATAAAAAAATAGTAAAAGTAACGCAATCTAAAAGTGATTGTATGTGTTTTCAAAGAAAAAAAAGTATATAATTAGCCATCCCAGAGTTTGGAGCACCTGCGTGGCCCACAAGCTCTGACACTAAAATACACAATTTGTAGATGGGTGTGCATAAGTAAGGAGCAATGCTGGCATATACAGAGCAACACACCCAATGGCTGACGCAGTGTGCTGTTGTGGGCGAAGGAAAACGTGACTGACACTTGAACAGGTTAATAGATGAAGAGGGCTAACACAAAGCACCTCTATGTATGTATGTATTTTTTGTTCATTCATTTTTTTGATTGTGTGAGGTGAGTGAACCAGCTAAAGCTGTGAAAAGGCCAGCTCAAAAAAAAGACTGTTCTCATTGGACGCAGGGTCAATACTGATTTGCATATGGCATTGTTCTGCATTCTGTCCATCAATTGTTCTTTTTGCATTTGTCACCCCGAATGGGACGGGTATGCCCAGACGTGGGTCCCGTGCTCTCCATGCCACTGGAATCAAGCTATCCTGGCTGATGAGGGGTGAAACCCCGAAACCGGTCCTAGGATGCTTGTTTCCAGTCCAGGGAGGGCCTGGCCTGGCAGTTCGGACTGTACTGTTCCCATTGGGCGTAGGGTCAAGACTGATTTGCATATGGCTGGGGTCAAACTGGAATGGCATGGGGAGCAAACAAATGATGAATTTAGGCCCAGATCCCTGTACTGGGGTGAATGTATGACATTGTTCTGCATTCTGTCCATCAATTGTTCTTTTTAGAATATTTGGCTGTGCCACTACGGATTAGTACACATTTTAAGTAATTCCCCAAATCTTTTGATTATTTGGTAAATTTGAGAATGTTCGCTACTTTGTGTTGTGATACATATGACCCTATTATCTGGTCCTTGTTCCTTTGTCTTCAAGTTTTTGGATTTATTGATCAAGTCGTGCCATTTAGTTACTTTTACCCTGCAGGCAATATCTTGTTGGTAACCTCTTGATAAAAATCTTCATGTATATTATCTGGATCTTTCTGGTAATCTAAATCCAAACTACACAGACTTAGCTCTTAAAAGTCCCCCATATTGGATTTTTGCATTTGGTGTTTAGGATGTGCCGAAGTTTCATGGAGGACACCATTTACCTATGTGTTTTTTCTATAGAGTCTGCTTTAAGCTTTATATTTTCTGCTCTGCAATTACATTTTTACACTTTTGTAACAAATTACAGTAGAGCTGTATTCAAAAGTATAGCAATATTAATGCTGTTGCAAATACTAGAGATTTGCATATGCAATGTTCTATTTGTGTTTAAAAGCGCTCTGATACCCGATGTCTCGGGTCTAGTTTGCGCTATATAAAACTCTATAAAATAAAAAAAATAAAAAAATATAATGAAAATGTTAAGCTTGACTACTCGTGTTTTCAGAACTGCACAATTTAATGGGCCGGTTCACAGAACTAATCTGAGATAAAATCCTAAACTTACTACTTTTGGTATTCACAGAAGGCATTTAATAGTAGTAAAGTTAGGACTCCTAACTTTTCTACCACTAAACTGAGATAAAATCCTAAACTTACAACTTTTGGTATTCACAGAAGGCATTTAGTAGTAGTAAAGTTAGGACTCCTAACTTTACTACTACTAAATGCCTTTTGTGAATACCGAAAGTCGTAAAGTTAGGATTTTGTCTCAGTTTAGTAGTAGTAAAGTTAGGAGTCCTAGCTTTACTACTACTAAATGCCTTCTGTGAATACCGAAAGTAGTAAGTTTAGGATTTTATCTCAGATTAGTTCTGTGAATCGGCCCCATAGTATTTGTGAGGCGCTGTGCCTGAGATTAACTTTGGTCCCCTTTCCTGTTTGTGCATGAGGAGTCTCAAATGTGACCCTCACTTTTCATTAAATGTTTGAAATTCAGTTTTCTCTCCAGTCTTGCATGTACTGTAATATTTTTAAAATGTATTATTTTCTGTTTACTTGATTTTCCTGGAGAGGACGCATTTACAACTGTATGCTACTGAGTTCCACTTCCTTAAGCCTAAAAGAGGTGTTGTTTAAATTTTATGAATGTGCTTTTGTATTTTTTGTAAGACATAATACAGCCTTATTTATTAGATGTAGAGTAAAAGTCACTATACCAAGTGATGTGTTTTCTGTTTTACTATTGGATGACTCAGTGTTACTTTCTTCTTTGTACTACAGTAACTGTACAGTTTATCTGTCTAAAAGTATAAAAATTCACCATTTGGGAAATGACACAGTTTCTTTCCCAACCCTCTTATAGAGCAGACTCAATGTCAGTTTATATATTAAACTGCACTTAGAATAAATGTCATGTTTCTTCTCTCCTGACTTTACTGAGCAGTCCTTGTGACAACTCTCATTTGCCTTGTGCTAAACAATATTCGCTGTTGCCTTTAACCCCTTCGATGCGCGTGACGAGCTCAGCTCGTCATGCTGCGCGGTAGCGCTGTGCGCATGATGAGCTGAGCTCGTCACGACCACACCCGCGATCGGAATGTCCAGCATACGAGCGGAATTCCGATCGCGGTCAAGGGGTTAAATTAAATTAGGACTTAGTTTCTGTGCCTATGATATTTTGCATTCTGAGCATTTTTAATTGATTGACTAACTGTTGCCTTCTATATATTGATTTTTAATTTGAAATAAACCTTCATGATTTATACTTTGAACTCTGTCTCAGGTGGATGTTCGTGTGTGAATTTTTCCTTTGAGTTTTCTCAGGGTTTACATGACTTGCTATTAGGGCTCTCGTCTCAAAGAACTCACATATAGCACCGATCCATCAATCAGTCCTTCTAAAGCTGAAAAATGCTGACACTGCTCTTTTTTAATAATTTTGGAAATTCTGTAAGTTCATCTTCATGCCCTTTCCAGACAATGCAACATCATCCACAAATCACAACTCTAGTAAAACATGGTCTTCAAATTTCTGAAGGTTAAATTTATTGGAATGCTCCCTCATACCATCCCAGGAACAGGGATGCATCTGAAATCCATGGCTGCCCCTATAGTCTGTTGATATCGTAGATTTTCATAGTGAAGTTGTTATTCAAAGTGTACAAATTATATTAGCTTTATACTATGTGCCTGTCATTTTGCAGGACGTCTTCAGATATTGTTTCATTCCATATTTAAAGCTTGAGCAAAAGCAACTATTTTCTTTTAATTTACCAATCTTCTGAAATCAAGCTGCTGAAGTATCATACTCGCTGTCTTCTTTTTTGAGCTGTGCCCGAAGTTAATTTTGCAACCATTTCACCAAATTCATAAAAAACCTGGGTTCGCCCATAGACTTTTAATATTTTTAATTACCCTTCAATTAATTTTGTCATACAGTTCTAAGGAGAATTATTGAAAAAGTAACGAGTGCACACTAAAATCTAGAGGAACAATTAGAACAAAAAAATGAAATTATTAATTCAGTTTTATCTTCCTGTTACTAAATTTAAATGCAAAGAGTTTATAATCACCAGGTTTTTCATTACTTGAACAATATATACACTGTGGTTTACACTTCTGCTCTGCCTAAGTACCTAAAGAGGTTCAATGCATCTTCCGGCTGACCTAATATGGTTAGCAATTTAATAAATCCCTGTTTACTATGGAAAAATGTTATTATAAAATTGATTTAGAATAGATTTTGATACATTACTGTGGAAGTACCCTGTTATAAATGGATTCATATAGGAACATTTCTAAAGCCAAATTGGATTATATTTACCTGGGTAATTTTGTACGACATGATTGTTATTTTTAGAGAAAAAAAATTGTTGTGTCCTATTATAGGGCTTTTAATTGTAAAAACTTACATCCTGATTTAATTAGAATTTGATGATAAATTGGCTAAGACTTTAATATGTAATATTTTGATTTGAAGTAATGAAAATATTGAATTATTCAATTAAATTGAAAATTCATAAAAATTGTGAAATTTATATAATTGTTCCTTGTTTTAAAAAAAGTTTTAGTGAATTTATAAAATATCTAACATGTTTCTATATATTTGTCCTTTCTTCCCTTTTTCTTGCGCCTTTCCATGTCTAAATATGGTCTATTTATCTGTTTACCCTGATTGATTAGAATTTGTATTTCAATTTTAATTGATTGGTTTATCTTCAGGAATGGAAAAAACAATTGACTATTTTGCCCTGATGACGTGATGTTATTTTGTTTGAAGTCGTTAAACAAGTTATAATTTTTCTGTGTGTACAAAGCTTATTGAAGCCTTGCTGGTAATCTTTTTTTGTGTCAAAATCATATTTTATGAATTATTAAAGACTATTAAAGAATACCAAAGAAGGCTAAGACTCTTAGCCTCAATTAGTGTATTTTTGACCAGTAGTATGTGAGAGAATTACTCCCCTCTGCGCAGCCAAAGCCCATTCCAAGTATATTATAACAAATGGATGACAATAGGTCTTGCAGACTACTGCACTGTCGACCCAGCCTTAAATAGGAGGCTGCTTAAGTAGTTTCAAATGTGGAGTCTGCTGCATAAATGCATTATATTGTAAAGAGTAGAAAAATAATGATACTATGAATAGTAATAAATGTGGTAAAACCAGGTAAAGCTAACATCTGTGTATGTACTAAAGCGGTTGGCTAAGCATCAGCCACTAAAAAGAATAGTGCTGAAAAACAAAATACCACTGCGCACTACAAAGAATGTTGTAATTGTCCACTTGTCATATTATTTCATGATATCCCAATACATAACAAGAATAATATCAATCAGCTTATACAAGCAGATATTAAATACATTGTTATCGCAGTCTTCCATTAGATGGAAAGAATGCGTTCAAAGTCACTATGCAAGCATGGCTTAGAAAAAGAAAATGATGTAAAACCCTTACCTAATTCACATTTGTTCAAACGGTATGAAGGGATTTAAGTATATATTAATGTCTGTGCTTCACACATGATGACTAAAGCGATGTGAATATTCTATGTTCCTTAAACATATTAGTAGAGGGAGCCAAAACATGGAGGCCCAGATTTAGCTGTATTTCACGCAACGCATCTAGACAACTTACTGCCCTGCATTTCGAGAAAGGAAAGGAATGCACCATATTTAGCAATATATTGCAATATATAATGCGTATTACTGCTCTTTGCCTGCGCTGGGTGCTCAATCTGCTGCCTAGCGCCAACGAAGGCACCCTTGTGCCATGGTGCAAGGTGCCTGTGTTGCAGGCAGGATTGTTTTTGTTGAGGAAGGGACACCTTCATCCAGAAAAACAATCCTTAAAGGTGTTTTGCTATTTTTCTAAGTGTGCTATAGAGTGCAGCACACTTGGAAAGAGGAAACAATGAGAAGAAATAGAGATATATCTCCTCGTTCCGCCTCCCCTGGGACGGCGTAGCATTTTGACACATTCCTAGTATGGCTTTGCCCCTCCAACACCTTGCATGAAGCAAGGGCAACGCAATACAATGATAAATCTGGCCCGGAGTTTGCTATATGAAAACATTAAATTGCAAAGAGTGTACAAAATACGGTGGGAACAGAAATAAAAGTACTATGAGTGGGTAATAGCTATTATTAACAGCACTTAGAAACATGTGATATGCTGTATGAAGTGCTATGTAAAAAACTGTTATTACCTTTCTTAGTCTGAAAATAAAAGCATAAATGAGAGGCTAGAGCAGAACATTAACTTTATGTAATTCTATTTCATATTAAATATCTGGTACACAGGCATCTTGATGAAAAATAATGCACATTAAAATCTAAAAATATAGAGTTGTGCGCTTCCAACTATAGCCCTGATTCCGACCGGCATCGCTGTGGATGGGGAACTGACTGACCTGAGGTCGGCGGTTCCGACACCGCAATTAGGATGCGACCGCAGATCGTGCGGTCGCAAGCTTCCATTTTTCAATGGAGTGGCAGGCCGCAATCGCCCACAGCATAAGCTTCCATTGAAAAATGGAAGTTTTTACACATCCCTGCACCATGTGGCAGGCACCACCTGGTGAAGGGATGTGAAGGGGGACACCATAGTTGCCGCCCAGGGCCACATGCGGAGGGCCACGTGGGAAGGGGGCCCTGCTAGGGGCCCCCAAATACACTTTCCGACAGCAGTTCCATGTTGGAAAGGCCAACATGGAACTGCTGTCGGAAACTGCGACGCCGTCCCTAAGGGACTATGAGGCCTTTCCGACTGGCCGACGGGAGTCGGATTCCCCGGCCAGTTTAAACTCTGACTGCCGACAATGTATTACGGCGGTTGGAGTTTAAACCTACAATGTCGGTCGAAAGCCTCCAACCAGTGGTTGGAGGCTTTCGACCGACATTGTAATTTGGCCCATGATGTCTGAAGCAATGAATATATGCTATGTAGATTGACTGTAGCGAGATATTAAAAGAGGAGAATTGGCTTTCAAATATTGAAATGTGTTGTGTTTAAACTTTTAAAGACAGTTTCAAGTCTTGACTCTGGAATGTAAATATATGTAGCATAAACCCGTCCACTCAATCCATGAAAATATTATACATGCATGTTGACATTAACACTAAAGTGATGCTGAATATGCACTGGAGAAATATAAATATGTACTTCTTTCATATTGTGAATACAGTGTGACATGCAGAACCAGAATATAAGTGTGTGTGCTATAAACGGTGAGATGAAAGCAATAATAATATCACATGCGCCTCACACATAAAAATATAGAGATGATGGAAAAACAGTAAATGCATATGAAAGCAGACTGCTATCATACTTGAACACACTTTTTGAAACAGAGGCTGTGAAATGTAGAACATTGCAGTTTATGTACATTAAACACCACGCGCTAAAAGAATGATAACAAAAAAGAGTACATAAACAAGGAGCAAAAAAAACACAGCAGATTAAACCCTTCCGTGCTTCCGTCGGCCACCGGCCGTCGCGAGCACTACCTCGCTAGTGCTGCGCACGTCCGTTGGCCGACGCAGCCCCGCGCACTCTTTTAAACTGCCGCACCGCGGCGGAATTCGCGCCGCGGTTAAAGGGTTAAGGGTTAACGTGTTAAAAAGTTTTCAACGTAGCAGAAAGCCAAGTAATAACCTCTTAAAAAGACCTCTAAATATGAAAATCCATACATACTACATGGTACAATAAGCAAAATAAAATAGTCCCACATCCTGCAGGCAAGCACACATAAACTTCACTTCTCTGGAGTGCACAGACTTTGTGCCGTCAATCAACATGACAGTCAGTGGGAACAACTAATGAAAGCTTTCCAAGGAAACAACAAATACAAATTCTGTCACTCAATGCAGCTGCCACTGGGAGCAAATAACGACATTGTTGGATTGAAACAGGAAATGCAAATAAACACCAGTGGTATAAACGCACCCAATGTCACACTAAATGTATAGTGCTTGGGTACTCGCAAACATTTTCCCAGGGGCCTAATATTTTGTCTGTGGTGTGAACGGGACGGCACTGATGCCAGACGGGTGGTGTTCAGGGGAGGGTGTAAGATGGGTGTAGGGGAAGGGAAACTTTTACATCTAGTGGCTGAAATGCACAATATTAAAGCAGAAAACTGGGATCAATCTCGACTTTGCCACTTCACAAAATTGTGTGATCCTAGGCAATTCTTTTATGTCACTTTCCCTCCTTTGTCTTCATTATGAAATATAAAAGGACCTCAAAATACATGACTTCAGGATGTGTGCTGCAGAACACCTTCTCCTGTGTTTCATTTTCTTGTATAATAGCATCCCAGCCCACCCAAAGGGTGCTCATAACTAACTTGCCTCATAGTTCACTACTGGCATTGGTGTCAGGGTGGGGAGAAGCATAAATATTTCTAAGTTCATGTTTGAAAACTATCACTTTATAAAAAAAATACTCCTCAATGCACTTTAGAGACAATACTCCTCAATGCACTGATGTGATGTACTAAGGTTAAACGATTGTGCATGTTAATGAACTACAAACACTTTGAATTTTTAAGAGACTTTACCATATTTTTACACATGTGCTGCAAGATGTCTTTAAAAATGAATATGTTGCTAAAGTTTAGCGTGCAGAACACCCTAGTTACTTCCTTTCTTTATCTTCAAACAACGTTTAAATAGCTGTTTGGCTGTTTATTTAACATCTTTTTAATGTTAGCGTTGAGTAGAGTAAACAACCGCCCAGTGCTGCTGCTGACCAGGGGGCCGCATGTAAAGATCAGGAGGGCCAGATGAGGCCCCCGGGCCGTACTTTGGGTGTCACTGGTATAGGGCATGTAGGCTGGCCCAGTATGCTGAAAGTAACTAATGGGAAAGAAATGCTGATCCAAAGCCTCTTTTCTATATGCATGTATATGTATTACAACGTAAGCATTTTACAAAAAACATGAGGTGGGCAGTTGCTAAGATGACACTTGGCCAGACCCAAAAATGTGCACGTGGAATTCTTGGACTGGAGTTTTTGGGAGTTGTATGCCCTTCAGATGCTGCTGTCCTGCTTGACTTTTACTTTCCCTAGGCTACTGAAAGTCATCGCATGATTGTTGGTGGCCTGGTTGTTTATCTCAGGTTTGAAAGCAAATGCATTTGATATGTCCTATACATTCATTCAAATAGCTTTTTTGTGAACTTTGACAGAGATTGTTTCATATAGAGGGGTCTTGGTACTCACCTTTATGGACTTATTTTGGGACTAGTCTTATTCATTGTGTATAAAACCTTTTTCAGCATCTCTGTTACCAACCCTTTGTCTCTTGTCACCCTGTCTGCCCAGTAAGGGCGGAGGCGGGTTCTTACGTAGAAACGCGCACTTTGTGGAATAATTGTCTTTTGATCGCTCCCTCTATATATAATACGAGTCAGTCGATAATATGTATGTAAACCATGTGTATGTGCGTTTTGTGTCGATTTCTAAACCTCCTTCATTTAGACATCATTGCAGCCTCTAACCATCTATGAAGATATCAGAGTTGATAGTTTCACTGTAACAACTACTTAAGACCAGAAGAGCGCACTGAAGACGATGGCTGCAGAGTGAAATGCACCACAGCTTTCCTCCTGGTGCTTCAGAACTCCTCACCCAATGGGTCAAGATTAATTGATATTTCTGACAGTAGTAGTGACAGAAAGCAGACTCTGCTGGCAGAAGACCTAGGAATCAGTGGGGTGGCCAACACATCACTCAGCCCCTCACATAAAGATAACCTGTCAATTTAGGCTATCCACGCTTTGCAGTTTCTCTCCCCTCTAACCAGACGTCTTGTCTTGCTCTGAAGCAGCTGATCATCAGGTAAATGATCTTGGTTATCTGACAAATTGGATCCATTGGAGATATGTTGAACTGTCCAGCATGTATGTCACTATTGACATGGCTCTTTGGGGTCTTTCCTGCCTAGTGGGGGATGAGGTAATGGAAGCCAATGTACTGCAGAAGATCAGATCTCTGACTCATACTGACCATTGGGTGATGGCGAGGGTAATTTTTTCTCATGTCCCACACTTTTTGAGGGTCCCTGCACTCTTGCTGCAATATGTCACTTTAGAGATTTTATAAACAAACCTGCTGTCTTTTTAAATGATGTGGCAGCTAACATGGCAAATAGCATTAGACTGTGTCAGATGTTGATCTGTTGTGTTTTCTCTTTCCCTGTAGGACACATTTCTAAACATTGAAACAGGTTCTCCTCCCCTGAAGGGCCCCTCTTCAATATGATGGTTTGGGCCCCTCAGGGAATTCTGGCATGGCAGCATCTAGCTGATGCAACACTGTGTTTTTAGAAGTAGTATGGCATTTGCAATACTTTTGTGTAACATAGTGAATTACTTTTGAACTCTTCTGTGCTCTTTGGGATGGGGAGAAAGTATTTGCAGGAAATCAGGAATGCATTAGTAATTTTATTGAACCTGTAAGCAAGTATTGTCTATATGTTGTTCACAGGGCTTCTGTCAATGTTGCCTTTTATGAGAGTGATCTAAAGTGAATGTGTGTGTTTGTTGGGCTGTTGACTTGGTGAGGAGAAGCATGGGCTGCAGCTATTGCTGAAGCACTTGTGTGAGGGCACACAGTATCAGAACAGCCTTCGCGGGCAGTGACAGCTTTTTCAATCAATCAATCAATCAACCAATCAATCAGTAGATTTGTAAAACACTTCTTGTCACCCCTGAGAGTATCCAGGCGCTGGCAGGGTAAATAATAATAATAATAATCCATACTTGTAAAGCGCAAACATATCACCCCTTAAGGTTTCAAGGTGCTGGGGGCTTTCGGGGAGATTAAGTGAGCTATTGCCCAGAGTCACATGATGCTGAGCTGTGCTTCCACTGGCGTCAGGGATCAAACCGTGACCCCCGTGCTCTGGAGTCACCACTCTGGCCGCTGCGCCACACCTCTTGATTAGCTGAATAGCCAGCTCTTTAGGGACTTTTGGAACTCTGGAAGAGATAGGGAAGTCCGTAGTTGGAAAGGTAGCTTGTTCCATGTCTTCGCTGCTATATTGGAGAAGAAGCGACCGCCTCATCTGCTACTTCGGATGCAGAGGGTGAGAGTTAGAGAAAGGGACGCTGAGCGGAAGTGTCTGGTGGGCTGATGGAAGTTCAGGCAGTGTTTCAAGTAGGCGTGTCTACAGTTGTGTAGGGCCTTGTACGCATGGGTCAGGAGCATGAAATGGCATCTTTTCTGTACAGGGAGCCAGTGGAGTTCCCTGAGGTAGGTGGTGAAGTGGGTTTGTCTAGGGAGACCCAGGATGAGTCTGGCTGTGGTGTTCTGTATGGTCTGTAGTCGTTGGAGGAGGTGAGCTGCGATCCATGCATAGAGAACGTTGTCATAGTCCAGTCGGCTGGAGATGAGGGCCTGGGTAATGGTGTGTCTTCAGCTTTGGGGTAGCCATTAGAATATCTTACAAAGCATGTGGAGGATGAAGAAGCAGGAGGAAGAGACCGAGTTAACCTGAGTCATTATGGCTAACTTGTTGTCCAGAATGATGCCTAGGTTCCTAGCATGGTCAGTGGGGGTAGGAGTAGATCCGAGTTCTGAGGGCCATCAGGATTTGTCCCATGGGGACCTTTATCTTGTCCGTGCTAAGTTTCAGGCAGTTGTCCTTCATCCAGTTGGTGACATCTGCCATGCAGTTGTGGAAGATGGTCTTGGTGTTGGTGGTGTCTTCAGAGTGGGAGAGGATGAGTTGTGTGTTGTCGGCAAAGGATATGATGTTGAGTCCGTGGGTTTTGCCGATGCTATCCAGAGGTGTCATATAAGTGTTAAAGAGCATGGGGCTGAGTGAGGATCCTTGGGGATACTTAATCAATCACTCAATCAGCATTTGTATAGCCCAGCACTGTCACCCCTATGGGTATATCTGGCTGCTGTGGGTGCAGCGTCTCTGTCGAAAAGCCAGTTCTTGAGTTTACGTCTGAAGTCCACCTGGGAGGGTGCTGTTCGAAGATGGAGGGGCAGGTCACTCCAGGACTTGGTGGTGATGTAGGAGAAGGAGCGGGGCCCGCTGCGAGGGATGCAGGGGGTGTGCGAATGGAATACTGAGGCGGAGCGCAGGTGTCTTGCGGGTAGCTTGAAGTTAAGTCGATGGTTGATGTAGGACTGTCCTTGATCATGTAGAGCTTTGTAGGCGTGCGTGAGGATCTTGAACTGGCATCTCTTCTGGATCAGGAGGCAGTGGAGGTTTCTGAGGTAGGGTGATGTGGGTCCATTTGGGGAGGTCGAGGATGAGTCTGGCTGCAGCATTTTGTATGGTCTGAAGTCTTCTGAGGAGCTGGATGGATATGCCGGTGTAGAGATCGCTGCCATAGTCGAGGCGGCTGGTGACGAGGGCCTGAGTGACTGTTTTTCTGGTGGTGACTGGGATCCGTCTGAAGATTCTGTGGAGCTTGCAAAGGGTGAGGAAGCAGGAGGAGGCGACTGCGTTGACTTGTCATTTTAGGGTCAGTTCGCTGTTGAGGCTGATGCCTAGGTTGTGTGCATGGTCTGTTGGTGTGGGTGTAGGTCCAAGTTCTGCTGGCCACCAGCTGTGGTCCCATACAAACATACAGAAGTGTTCTTCCCAAAGATCAATACTTCTATCTTATCGGAGTTGAGTTTCAGGCAGTTGTCTCTCATCTCATCATGGCGTTGCAGAAGTTAGTTCTGGTGGTGGAGGCATCTTCGGTGAGCGAGAGGACAAGTTGAGTGTCATCTGCGTAGGAGATTATGTTGAGGCCGTGGGTTCTGACAATGTTTGCAAGGGGGTCTTGTCGGTGTTGAACAAGGTGTGGCTGAGGGATGATCCTTGGGGTATGCCACATAAGATGTCCTTGGGTTCAGAGGCAATGGGAGGCAGCCGGATGCTCTGTGTGCATCCTGTGAGGGAGGTGGCGATCCACTTGAGGACATTTTACTGTATGTCGATGTTGTAGAGTCTGTTGATGAGGGTGTGGTGAGACACAGTGCTGAATACAGCAGAGAGGTAGAGGAGGATCAGGGCCACAGTCTCTCTGCAGTCGAGGAGGGTTCAGATATCATCTGTGGCAGCGATCAGCATGGTCTCTGTGCTGTGGTCGGCACAGAATCCTGATTGGGAGGCGTCAAATAGGTGGTTTTGTTCCAGGTATTCGGTGAGCTGTTGAAGGCCTTCTTGAGTACTTTGTAAGGGAGCAGGGAGGTTGGCTGATAATTTTTGAGTTTGCTGGGCTTGGCAGAGGGTTTCCTTAGGAGGGGGGGGTCTGACCTCTGTGTGTTTCCATCTGTCCGGGAAGGCTACTGTGGAGATTTAGGTGTTGATGATGCTGGTGAGTTCTGTGCTGATTGGGTTGGTTCTGAGGGGAAAGAGACGATGGGGCAGTGGTCGGTGGGTGCCCCGGAGTGGATGGATGACATGAGGGCTTTGGTGGTTTGAGTGGTGAGCAGAGACCAAGTGGTGATCATTCGGCTGGTGAGCGCTGGTTGGTTGAGGCTGTTGAGGTTGAGAGCAGCGGGTTGGGGGTCGAACCTGTTGTGGATGATGACAATGTTGCAGTGGAATTTGTCCAAGAGGGTGTTGAAGAGATCTTGGAAGGGGTGGATGGTGTTCTCTGTGGCTGACGTGCTAGAGAATTCCTTTACTATTTTGAAGAGGTCTTTCGTGTGGTTAGCCGCTGTGTCAATGCGGGCTGTGATTTCTGCTCTCTTGGCTTCCTTGATGTGCCGGTGGTAGTTGCTGAGGGCTGCCTGCTGAGTGGCTCTGTCGGAGTGGTTCCTTGTGGCGTGCCACTGTTTCTCAAGTCGGTATCGGTTGTGTTTGATGGTTCTGAGCTCTGTGGTGTACCAACTGGCTTGTTTTGAGTTTTGGGGGTTTTTGGTGGTTTCATAGGGACGACTCTGTCGATGCATTTGGTGATCCATGAGGAAAAGTTCTGGACAGCCTGGTCAGGGTCTGAGGAAGCTTTTTGTTGGGAGGTGCTGAGGGCCTGTGACCACTGTGTCTCAGTTACCTTGGCCCAACTGCGGTGGGAGGAGCTGTGATGCTTGATGATGGTGTGCTGAGCATCCGCGATGTTGAAGTGGATGATGGCATGGCCGGTCAAGGTGAGTTCTGTGACATGGTTGAATTTGATTCTGTCGCTGGAGGTGAAAATGGAGTTGAGTGTCTGTCCAGCTTTGTGTGTGGGTTCATTGACCAGTTGGGTGAGGCCAATGCTATTCAGGTTCTTCAGGAGGGTGGTGGAGTTGGCGTTGTTAGGGTCATTGATGTGGAAATTGAGGTCACCGAGTAGGACGTAGGGGTAGGAATCGATGGTTAGGGGAGTGATGAGGTTGGAGATGGCATTGCAGAAAGCCGGTCGGGGTCACGGGGTCTGTATACGAGGGTGCCTCTAATCGTGGTCTTGGCGTCGGTCTGTTGTTGGAAGTTGAGGTGTTCCATGAGAGGTGTGGGGTCGTCATTGGTGGCGATGCATCGGATGGTATTCTTGAATATGATGGTGGTGCCCCCGCCGTGTTTATTGGTATGGTCTCGGTATATCATCTTATAGCCGTCGGGTGTTGCAGTGGCGAAGTCGGGGTTCGATAAGGGATTGAGCCATGTTTCGGTGATGAAGGCAACGTCAGGTGAGAGGTTGGTGATCCCAGATTTCCGTGGTGTGTTTGCAGAGGGATCAGGCATTAACCAGGATGCAATGGAGCAGTTGTGGGTTGTTCGTGGTCTTCTGGGCTGAAGCGGCGAGGGATTCAATGTGGGCTGGCGGTACTGTGTTGCAGGAGAAGCGGCAATGGCAGCAGGTGAAAGGTCCTTTGGCTGATCGTGGAGAGGAAGTGCAGCAGCTGTTTTTATTGTGTCCGGGGTCCAGGAGCTCCTTGGTAGTGTATCGGAAGGTGGCAGGAGGGCCAGGGGTCCTGGCACTGGGCGCGGTCCAGGCTCAGATGGGGCAGACAGGCTTGCCTTTGGGGCACCAGCGGCGCACCTGTGCACAGCCTCCGTAAGTAGTCCTGGGAGGTGGGAGGGGCTGGCAGGGAGGCCAGAGGGCGGGGAGCTGGGAACCAGCGGGCATAGAAAAACAGTGGGAAGAGCAGCAGGAGCGGTGGGGCAGTAAACCAAACCTTAAACAAGCTAGCAAACAGGGTAATCCACAGATGATTTCATTGGGTTCGAAAATGAAGAGGGAAGGAAGACTTTTTGTATTCTTCCAGTTAGGAAAGAGTCGATCCATCTGAGAGTGGCTCTCTGGATTCCTGTGTTGTACATCCTTGTGATGAGTGTGTGGTAGGAGACCATATCAAAGACTGCTGAGATATCTAAGAGGATCAGAGCCGATGTCTTTCCTCAGTTCAGTAGGGCTCTGATGTCATCAGTAGCCGCGATGAGGGTTGTCTTGGTGCTGTGGTTGCTGCATAATCGGGATTGCGAGGAGTTGAGTAGGAGGTTCCGTTCCAGATGAGAGGAGAGTTGTTGGTTGATGGCTTTGTCTAATACTTTGGCGGGGAACCAGAGCAGGGAGATCGGTCCTCAGGGAAGGTGGCCATGGTAATTCAGGTGTTGAACAAGGTGGTGAGTGCTGGCTGATTCTGGCTGCACTTAGGTTGAAGATCTGGTGAGGGCATTGGTCGGTTGAGGCCCCAGAGTGGACCAAGCTCATGATTGAGGCAGTGTCCTGTGGGGTGAGCTGGCTCCATTCAGTTAGTCAGATGTCTATGGTGGTAGCGGAGTCATTGTGTTGCTTGAAGAAGTTGGAGGCATTGGGCAGGGGTTTGAAGTTTCTGTAGATGTTTGCAATCTTGTCGTGGAAGAAGCTTGCAAGGTTGTCGTAGAGTTCCTGTGTGGGGGAATGTTATTTGTTGCAGCTGAGTGGTTGGAAAATTCTTTGACAATGTTGAAGAGTTCTTTGCTGTTATCGGAGCTTGATTCGGTGTGTGAGGCTAAGGCCTTTTTCTTCGATTCTCTCAAATGTCTGTAGTAGAGGTTGAGGGCTGTCTTGAAAGAGATCTTGTTGGTCGTGTCCTTGCTGGCACGGCATCTCCTCTCCAGTTGTTCACAGTGTCGTTTAGCGGTTCTGAAGTTCCAGTGTACCAGCTAGCCTGTTTGGTGGACCTTTTGTGGGTGTTGTTGCTGATGGGAGTGATGCTGTTGGTGCAGTTGGTGATACAATTGTCTGGTCTAGGTTGTTGGAGGAGATGGGGTGGGTGGTGTTGAGGGTGTCGATCCATGTGCCCTTTGAGTCTTTGCTTCATCTGTGGTGGGGGGGATTTGGGCAGACTGGGGGCGGAGGTCTGTGAGCTGGTGATGTTCAAGTGGACAATGGAGTGGTCAGTCCTGGTGAGTTCCGTGGTGTGTCTGTACCTGATGCGGTTGCTGGAGGTGAAGATGGGGTCTAGCGTGTGGCCTGTGGTGTGCCTGGGGTCCTGGATGAGTTGGGTGAGTCTAATGTTGTTCGTGTTTATGAGAAGGTTGGCAGTGTTGATGTCATTGTGGTCGTCGAGATGGTAGTTGAGTGTGCAGAGGAAAATGTAGTTATTGGAGTCTATGGCGATGGGGTGCGAAAAAATGGGTGATGAAGTTGCAGAAGGCTGGACGTGGTCCTGTAGGATGGCAGGTGAGGGTGCCCCTGATGGAGGTTTTGCTCTCTGTTTGGAGTTGGAGGTTGAGGTGTTCCATGGCTCGGATGATGTCATCATTTGTGGTGGTGCACTGGATGGATTCCTTGTGTATGATGCCGATCCTTCCTCCAGGCTTGTTGATGTGATTGTGGTGGGTGATCTTGTACCCTTCAGGTATTACGATGTCAGTCGTAGAAGTGAGGTTGAGCCAGGTCTCAGTAAGGAAGAGGACGTCGGGTGTGAGGATGGACATGAGGTCTCAAATCTTGGTGGTGTTGCATAGTGAGCATGTGTTGAGAAGGGCGCATGCGAGTTGGAGTTTTTGTTCAAGTGGTGTCTGTGGTGTGGCGGGCTGGCGTGTGTGCTGAGGCAGGTGAAGTGGCAGTGGGTGCAGGTGAACGTCCTACTGTGGAGCGTGGGTCGGCACAGTGGCAGAGTTTGTTGTGGTGTTTGGGGGCGAGAGTGTAGAGCTCGGCAATGGTGTGTCTGCAGGACACGGGAGGACCAGGGGTCATGGTGCTGGGCATGATCCAGGCGTGGACAGGCGCAGGTGGGCTTGCCTTTGGTGCATTTTCAGCATGCCAGTGGCATGCCAGCTGCGTGCGCTTGCATTAAGGAGGTCCAGAGCTGGGCAGGGCTTCTGTTGGGTAGAATGGTGAGTGGAAAAACCCATGCAGGAAAACACGGACAGTGGCAGTGTCACTGGATTAGGCTGGAACAAGCAGGAACTGTAGGCCACAGGCAAGTGGCAGGCTCGGTGTCCAGGTGCCGCCTAATGAAGTCACGCTGTGGCCTGCATTAAGTAGGCCTGGTGTGAGCAGGACAGCGTTTTAATAATGCTTGTATTCGGACACAGTTTCCACCAACACACCGTTGCAGGATAGCAATAGGCTTGATGGTGCTTGTGGCCTATAGAATAGATTGCAGGTGGACAGTCAGCAGCTCTGATCGGGAGAAAGTGCTCACAGTCAGTGAGGTGATCACCTAAGCAAGGTGCTACAACACTGCTCACACATGCTGGTCTTTTGCCTGTGGTAGTTTTGTGGGGGTGAACTCAATGCTCAAAGCACAGAGGATCACGGCAGGTGACAGAATACCAAGACAGCAGGCCATGACTAGGATGATGTATGCCATCCCCACTCTTTTTTTAAGCCACTGTTCAAAGTGATCAGGTTCTTCTGGATTGACTGAATTTCAGCATGGAGATTCCTGTCTGCACAGTTAAGTCGCTAGTGGCAGTAGAAGGCACAGGTGGAACATAGGTTCTGTCAATGCTGAGTGAGTTTCTCAGCACTTCAGGCAGTCTCCACCATGTTAATCAGGTTCAACCGCATAAATCATGTCCATAATACTAGGATTATGGCCCTCACCCTTCAAAGACAGAAAGCCACAGATCCTGTCTTAAGCCTTCCTCTGCTCAGTTGTTGATGGTCACTCCCATTCCTGTCTACCTCAGGTCTTGGGTATTACTGGTTGCCCCTTTCGCCTTTTGTTCATGACATTGCAACTCAAGATGTAGTCTGTAGAGGAGCAATGCCACCCAGGAATGTGGCAGGCATGTGTGCTGTTCAATTTGTAACCCCCAGCACCAGCACAACCAGCAGAGTCAATCCTGTCCCCAAGCGAGCGCCCCAAAAGCGGCAACTATATGCCACATGTGAGAGGCAGGGTACAGTGGAAATAGAGGTTCTGCTGCAGGATTGTAGTAGGGTGTAGTCAGGGGTTTTTGGTGCCTCCCTGTCGATGAGAGGAAGCCTCTAATTGGACTCCGCTTTTCACCTATATTCCTCTGCTTGGGCTCAGCTCTTCACTTGTGTTCCTTGCTCTCAAGTTAAGATTATTTACAAAGCAGATGTTGAGAATATCTTCCCAGAAGTTTTCTATATGTGTAATTGTTTGAAATTCCTACTGCAGAATCACCTCAAAGACTTTCTTGCATCCTTTGAATTTTTCAACCACTTCCAGCTCAATCGTTCGAGGCCTCAGGTTAACAATTGCTAGGGAGAGTTTTATATTGCTTGTTTGAACTGTGGGACTTCAGTTGGGCCTTTTACTGTCTTCTGCTCCTATGTACTGAGATTCTGTCACACCCTCAAAGTTGTGCTGTAATAACTGTCTCTGGGGAATCTGCACTGTTATATGCAGATCCTGTGTGAAACGTTGTTTCTGATTGCTGTCTCAAGTTATGGAGCATTAGCAACTGTTATGACATTGGAACAAGACTTGTCTGATGATGAGTCTTTTGCCTATAGCGAGATAAAGCTACTGTGCCATTACTATGTTGAATGTTTACCATAGTGTATCTGTTACTAGAGCAAATCTTGTGTATGTCTCATGTCCTGGAGAATATTACCATTATTAGAAATCTGTGTAAATGAAAACAACTGTGTGCATTTTAAGTTCATTTAAGAGCCGGATACCAATAGTCTTGAGTTCTTTTTCATGTAAAAAAGCTATCACTCATGAGAGACTGCAGAAACTTAAAGAGAACTTCCATGTGATGAGACAAGCTGTGTGACTACATATCAACGCCTTTTGCATGCCTTCTCTCACTTCCCCCTCTTCGCTGTCAGCACAGAGCGCAGTATTCAGCACTGTCAACAGCCTCTTGCTCTACATTGCTCTTCCTTATCAGTAGTCACTGTTCTAGTGCATCAAACAGGATTACTAGCTTTAATGTCATAAAAAGGTGTATCATTGTGAATTCCTTTGCTTGAGTAATGAAATAACAGCAATACCAACAAGTGTTCACTGGCACCAAGGAAATAGCACAAGTAATAACTCTCCTTAGCTTAGCATGAATTACTATTCTACTGTCAGCTTTAAATATGTTTTGGAAATGCAGTCATCTATCCCCATCAACTTTTCAGTTTCTGAAACTATATATTTTTTGCTTTTAAATATGTGCTATTTTTTTTTTAGGAAGCATACTTAATCCTCCCAGAAGAAAAGATTGCGCATGTCTGTAAAAACAGCAATTTTTGCAGCAAAATACTAACTTTCATTGTTAGTAATTACATCTTTGCCCCCAAATGTTAGATTGGCATTGCGATTCCATACTAAGATATACAACTGCCTCATATTGACAGATTGATTCTGCCTCAGGTGCACATGTATCACCACCATATGCCATAAATACTCACCATAATGTCCAGAATGCCCACAATATACCTGTCATGGCCAGCGTTAGGTCACGGGTGGACACAATAATGCGACGGTTCCCAACTGTATGCCTAGGATGCCACCATTGTGAGAGGACCACCATTGTGCTAGGTCTGGATACCATAATGTCCACAATATATCATGAATGGCTATCATTATACCCGGGTTGGCTACCATAATGACAGGTGTGGCACAGTTAGGTCAAGGATGCCCATATGTTAAGGTTGTTTGGATGGTCACCATTATGCCTCTGCTAACCCCTACAGTAATTCAGGCTTTTGCATGTGTCTCCTTCTTTGGCACTCCTTCCACTTGGCTCTTTAGCTGCTTCCAAACCTAACTTGACCACTCCCACCCTAGCTCCTGCAATACCCAATCAAACCTATCCATCTACTACTGCCATTCTTATTTCCTAGCCCATGCCCAAATAGCATGCGATTGATATCGCAGGGCATGCAACACAACCAAAAACTATGCAGGTTTGCTCCATGGTAATTGTTCCAGTTGCAGAGCTGGTGGTGCCAGGTACACTACGTGAGTGCAGAGCCGTGCGCTTGGATTGGCTGTTGGCTATGAACAGTTCTAAATCCTCTGAATGATATTCTAAAGCTGGGTTCCATGTCTATGAGCTACTTACTGGCGGCTGCAAGCTAACAATAGCTCCTAAGACACTCTCTGGAGACTACTGAATTATATTCTTCTCTCCGTGACTCCTATTACCAGTGGCGGCTCGCCGAGGGAGTGGTCCGGGGCGGTGGGGCGGGGGAGGGGCGGGGCGTGGGAGGGGCAGGGTGGGGGGGTAATGAACTCAGACATACAACGGACAGACCTCAGAGGGAGTTCTGTCCGTCGTAAGTCCAAGTCCACTACCCCCCTATCCTGTCCCTCCCCCGCCGCACCGCCCGCACCACTCCCTCGGCGAGCCGCCACTGCCTATTACTATAATGGAAAATGTTTACAGGGGCGTGGCGTCAGGGGGTGTTACACCCCCTAATAAATGTATCATATAGTTAATAGTTGGGTACAGGTCGGGTATGGTGAGGTGTCTGTCGGATTTTTACATACAGACACAGACAAACAGACACACACACGCTTGCCTCAGTTTTAAAGGTCTTAAAAATGTTGGTTATTTTACAGAATACTGTGTTTTATGTACCCCTAACAATTCACACTCCTCTCCACTCCCACTGCCTCTTACATCCCCTTCATGCCCAGCTTCTCATATAATGCATGTTAGTTGTAGGAACATCTGAAGATTAACACCCCCCCCCGCCCCCCCCCCCTTGTTACTGACCAAGCTGCGACCCTGAATGTTTAGGTGTGATAACTGAATACCATGTTTACAGCTGCGGTCTTTCTCTTTGAAAAGAGAACCCTCCAAAACAAGGATGTGTTAAGTGACTGTTGCGCTCTCATCTAGGTGAAAAAGCCTGAAATATATTGAGCTGTAGCCTGCCATTGTGATTAGGTGAGGAATCTGTTAATGATTTCTGGACCCACTATTCCCTAAATATTTGCAAAATTCTCTATTTTGCCAACTTCTCAGTAGGACTGGAAGGAGAGCCAATTGCAGTTTTGGAAAACGTTTTAATATGAGCCCCATACTGTGACGAGTTACTGCAGCAAGCACGTCCAGCTGTGTCTAAAGGGGCTTGGGGGTTCTTTTTCTAGAGAAAATAATGAACTAATCCAATACTGCCTGGGACAGTAGCCAGGAAGATTATTGCTCTGCAGCAGCAAATCATGTCTGAGCCTATAAGAAACCTGTCGGATTCATACCCTCGTTTCCATAGGTCTCGACAGATGTAAGTCTTTCGTGGTGCACGTTTCTAAGCTTTGCTTTCACTTAAGTATTTTATCAGCGCATATCCTCCTAACGCGCCCTATAACACATATTTCTTCTTATCTTGATTCTCTTCAACATATTTTCCTTTTCCTGATTAATTTAATTTGTTTGCGAATTGTCTTTAAACAGATTTGGGACTCTTCCAGATATTCTTTTGATTAGTTCTGTCTACGTGTCTGTTCTTTGGGTTCTTTCAAACCTACAAAAGGTGATGGGAAGAATGCTTGTGATATGTCTAGCCACTGTGAATCGCTTGGGGTAGCCTCCCAACCCATCATTCCTTCCATCACCATGTGTGTGTTTGATGTACCGCCCTAAGTGCCCAAGGGTATGCCCAGGCGTGGGTGCCTTGCTCACTATGCCACAAGCTACACCCAAATGACGCGCCCCAATCAGCGCAAAACAAGTCTTGGGCTGCTTGCGTTCCGGTTCAGGGAGGACTTGGCATAACACTTCGGGCTGGACTGTTCCTATTGGAGCAGGGTCACGACTGATTTGCATATGGCTGTGTCCAAACTGAGGTGGTTTGTTGTGCAAAAGAAGGATGGGTTGGAATGCTACCCTGGGCAATTGGTAGTAGGGTTAGACAAATTGCAAGCGTTCCTCCCATCACCTTTTGTGTGTTTGATGTCCTTTGGGTTCTGCCCTTTGGGTTGGGTTGGTCACTCCTTCACAGTCCACTTCCATTGTGCTTTTCACTTTTGATGTTATTTATACATACCATGACTTTTTCGAGCTTTCTCTTGCCTGTCTTAATCTTTCTTCCTTCTTGTTGCTTCTTAAGTCTTATTTTGTTTTGTCAAGCGTCCTCTCTGTCTCTTCACTTGAAGTGTATTTTAGATGTTAGGATGCAGGATGGTTCATTGAGTTATATACTTTCCTCCAACACACACAGTGATCTGTAGGTTGCAAATTTTAATGACAGCATGGGTCACACAGCCTTTCATCCTTCAGAGGTCAGTAAACTGAACACCATTGACTTGGGTAAAAGTTGCACTCGGTTCCTACAATGCTTAGAATGCCAGATATGCCTTATAAAAATCTAAAAAGAATGGTAGGTGAGTCGCTGTTAATAACGGATTTCTTTTCCACTGAAGTGTACAAAGTGGCAAAAAATAAACAATGAGAGTGAAGCCTGAGTTTTCTACGTTGGCACCTGAAACCCCATGTTACATAAAAACACGTTCTTTGAAGCTACCCATCTGCAATTTTATGTTGTTAATGCCCCCACGAAAACCTCTTCCCCTGCTCTGATCAGCATCACAGTGGTAGGAGATTGATGAGAGAGCCACATGCATCGTTATCTCACCTTCTGAGTACCCAGTAAAAGCACCTGTGCCACCCAAGACCTCACCCTCTGGTACTCTCACCCGTCACTCACCTTGCCACTATCAAAATACTCCTATTCACCCTCAGCAACAACTTGACCTCAGTTTCCTTATCTCGCCGCATCATAAAGTATCAGGGGGCAGATTTACAAGCCTTTTGCGCCACTTTTGCGCCGCCGTTGCGTCACTTTTGTGATGCAGCGGTGACATAAACCATGCGCCACGTTGCGCCTTATTTACAACGTGACGCATCTAGGGAGATGCGTCACGTTGTAAAGCCCTGCGCCACATGAAACCTGCGTCAGGTCTCATGTGGGCGTTCCGTCGCAGGGTGGGCGTTCCGTCGCAGGAAACCCTCGTAAAAGTGACGCAGTGAAATCTACAAGATTTCACTGAGTCACTTTTCCGACGCCGCTGCGACAAATCCTTACGCCTGCTTCAAGCAGGCGTAAGGAGTGGCGCACCACGTTAGGGATGGGTGGCCCACGAGCATTGCTGGAGTTGCGTCGCACTTGCGACACGACTCCAGCAATGCGCCACCCTTCCGACGGGAGATGCAACCCGCATCTGTTTATCTTTGCGCCACGGTGCGCTGCATAGTAAATGCGGCGCACCTGTGGTGGCGCAAGGGTAAACTTGCGTGACGCATCTTTCCTGGCGCATCTCTGCTGATTTGCAGGGATGCGCCAGGCATTGTAAATCTGCCCCCAGGTGTTCTGGCACCCTCCCCTCCCACGCTTGCACTACCCTCCCCGGACCCTTCAGTACCAATTATGCATCTCTCATTCACCACTCTCCAGAACCACATTCTGCGCCTTCCCGCCCCCCTTTGCAAAAAGGTGTGCTCTCTGTCCGAAGCCGTGCTATCTGCTCTCAGTAAGGCAGTAAAGCCATTGCTAGCTCTTCGAAAGCTTCTGATCAGTGGAGCCTGCTTTTCTTTGTCATTACGGGTCTGCACAGACATGTAGCTGGCGGGGGAGATGACATTTGGTGGGGCTAGAGTGCCACCGGAAGCCGCCTGCTGCGGTCAGGTCTTCAGAGACCTGGAAAGCACTGGGTAACTGTCTGCAAAAGCACCAGCTTGAGAGCCCTATGTTCACAGCCCTGGCAGAGCAGTGAATTAATGGGTTTTCAAAACATATGTTCATCTAATGGATCTGCATTTGAGACTTGTCCATCAAAGTTATTATTATTATTCATTTATTTGGGTTCCATTTTTTAAATCCTAATAAAGGGCTCTGGTGAAAAATCTAAAATGGGCATACGCCCCATCTGCACTCCACTCTGTTCTACAGCCTCATTTAACGGTGGGCTGTTGGGACGGGAATTTCTCCTGCATGGTGTACAGTCTTGTTCCCCTTTGCTGAGTACCCAACTGTGTGTATCTGATTTCCAGTTTTTTTTTTTACTTTGGCTCTAGCCGCAGACTAATCTGAAGTGTGCGCAGAGACCCAGACCTGTCCCTTGACATGATTTAACTCCTGGACCTGAAGGGGCACACCAAGAGAGCTCTGGGGTTAGCACACGGGGCCGGACTGGCTGTAGCAGGCACCGGGCATTTCCCCGATGGGCTGGAGATGGTGGGGGTCGGTTTTGTGCCCGTGGGGGCTGGTTTTGTCACTGGGGGTCGGTTTTGCAGCAGTGCTGCAATCAATATCGGCCCCCAGTAACAAAAGCGGGAGCGGTGATTCTTGCTAGCACCCCTACGCCCACTCAACCCCCCTGCTCTCAGGGCCGGTCGAGCAGCAATCTGCAAGGGCTGGTTGCTGTTCCCAGTCCGGCCCTTTTAGCACACTGAGTGCTGGCAGCAGCATACCATGTTTTGTGACTCCATATTTGTGACAGAACTCTGTGTCATTGTAGTGGCGGTCTACTGGCCCACTTGTGTAAAGTTCCCCTTCATTGCACTTACCCATATCCTAGCGCTAGTGATGCAGCGCGTACAATAAAAACTATTCTCCTCCTAGGTCACTTATAGGTCATCCAGGGGCAAACTATATTTTCTCACATCCACATGACGATGGGGCCCATAAACATCGCCTAACATACACGCACACACCTGGATTTCCTTTACACCTTTACGAAATTCTGTATTCCTAGGAGAAGCATGAGAACTAAATGGAAAACACCATTTATGTACCGCTGGAAGGAGCCGGGATATCTTATTACCTTAACTTATTGCTTTCTTTTAGTTATTTCTTAAGATATTCCTGCTCATTGTTTGTCGATGAATCATTCATGTAAAAATTAGTTCATAGTGATTAAGACCAGCTGAATCACAATAACCAATTACTGATGTCACAATCATTTAGGAAAATAACCACTGAGTCATTTTGGTTTAAAGAATCTTAAATTTTATATAATTTTAAAAGCATGAGAAAGAATTTAAACTTTATTCAATTATTCATTCATAAATTCAAATATTTATTAAGCATAATCAATTTATTGCAGAAAGGAAATTTTTGTCATGAAGCCAAAACCCTAATTACCTGCCTACCTTCCTAATTTAGCCTAATGATTTCTAACCTAAGTTTAAGAATTAGAAATAACCTGATTCTCATACTCAACTGGAAAATTAAGACAGCAACAGCAACTTCAGCTCGTCAGCATCAGCTACCTGCAACCCATCTCATCTAACAGTCTTTCAGCATCTCCCGCTCAGTAAGGGATCGATCAGGACCACCCAGCACTGGAAGCCACCAACACCAACACGACTCTCCAACTCCGCTCCTGACTGTGACTGCGACTGAACCCCTCCCACTAAGAGTAGGCCCTCTTATACCCTAATTCTAACTTTGCTAACTAATTGTTGCAACATTAATAACACGCTTTTCTTTCATTGGTCCATGCATGTCATCTTATTCATTCTTTTAATCAAGTTCTCTTGGATCCAATGGTCCTTGGATCATTTCCTTTCCCACACGTTCAAGACATGTTTCCATCCGCTTCGATCAGTACATTTGTAACTTCTTTCGATACATTAGAGAACTCCGCAGTCATTGTCCTTTCTCTTAAACTGGTTTCCCACGGGTCTTCTGCTGATCACCACGGCACACTATCAGTTCAATTAGGTCACATCAGCCTTGACCATTTCTCGCATCCTAGCCTCTCAGCAACATCACGAGGTTAGTTTTTCTCCGACTTCATCCCGTGTCACATGTCCCCCTTGCGCCTGCGCACATCTTCCCACTGGCAGCCATTTTATATCGCCACTCGATTATACTTTAGAAGCACTAATTTGAAGTAAACAAAACATAATTAAAATAGAGAAAAATAGCCTTTTCGTTTCCCTCCCGTCATCTACGTACCCCAATTAGTTATTACCTAGCAGAAAGCAACATTTAAACTGTTCCTTACTTACCATCACTATTGTTTTTGCAACGACACGTTTTATTTCTATGAAGCACAAAAACATGCATTTATTTTAAATTAGTACGCATTTATTTTTACGTTATAATTAGACACACGGACATCCATTAATAGATTATTTAGCACACACATTTGCATGTTACCTTTCCCACACATACAGTGTTGATTAATACATTTAAACGAACATTTTATTAATTATTTATAAAATTTGTTAGGGGTTAAACATTTTTATTTTCCCTGCTCCATCAACTCCCCCTTTGGTGATTTTTAAATCACCACATAAAACCCAAGTTATACTTCTTTTCAGGCAGCATGTCTTTTATCCTTTGCTTTCTGTTATTTACATATCTGTTTCTTCTTCATCTTGTCTTTTTGTCTCCTTATACATGTTTTCTTTCATTTTCTCCAACTCAATTTCACCCATTTCTCTCTCTCTTTCTATCATTATTCTGTTATTTCTTTTTATCTTATTTTGTCTTACTTTTCTTTTTATACACGTTATTACTATTTTCAACACCATGGCTAACAATATTACTACAGTTGCTATTATTATAACTTTCCCTATCATTAGTCTACTCATTCTGGTCAACCAATTTGCTACCGAAGAAAACCCTCTACCAAGTTTTCCCAAAACATTTTCAACCTCCAGTGGAACTAGTTCTTTGTGCAAATTTGTAATATTTGTAATATACTTCTGTATATTTTCACTTTTATCAGGAATGTAAGTACAACAATGTTGGACTTTCAACATTCCACAGACTCCACCCTCTTTTGCCAAAAGAATATCAAGGGCAAGCCGATTTTGCATCACCATAGCTCTCATGGCAACCATTTCGGTATTTACCATTAAGAACCCTCCTGCAGTATCTGTAGACAAACGATCTACTACTGTGGATAACTTCCGAATTTTAAATGCATTCAAAGATATTCCCACTGCTGGTATTAATGCTCCAAAAATATCACCTACAATTTCTGAAAAACTTTCCCTCTTTCTACGTGTAAAGCTATTAATCATCTTGTATGTTCCCTTTTCTTCTCTGTCCATGTGAAAGATTTTTGGAAAGACCAGGCCTACATAGCAAATTCCATACCAATGGTCCGGTAACCTGTAATAAGCTCTATTCCCACAAATATAATAGATACCTGGAAATATTGGATCTTTTCCACCTTTGAATCCCCAACCTCCCAGAATTTGATAATTGTCATGGCAGATACTGGAACCTACAAAGTAATTGTCATAGACTGTCTTATTTCTCCTAATACACAACTTTCCTGTTTGCGGCCAATCTAATGTCATTGCTGCATTTATCTTTTTCCCTTCATGATTTCCTTCCTCAAACGTCCTTAGATGTTTTCCTTCCTCTTTTATTGCTTCTTTTTGAAATTTCATTCTTCTTTCTTCAACCATTTCTAAAAATACTTTTTCTTCTTTCTTTAACTCACAGGTAAGGTTGTTACTAACTATTTCTTCTAACGTTAATTTTCTATGTTCTAAAAAGAATTCTCCTAAAACTTTTGCTGGTTTTACTTTGTTAAGTTCTGGTACTACTGGAATGTTTGCAAAAATCTTATCTATGTCAGTATAATAAGATTCTAATCTACCTGTTTTATAAAATAAACTTGCTATTACACTACATGTTATTCCATAAGTTATAGGTAGGTGATGATAAGTCACACCTTCTGACACTGATGCAGGCAACTGCATACAAACATAACAATCTCTCACATCCATTGTCTCTACATATTCGTACAACAATTTTGTAAAAACATTTTTAGAAAAGTCTGTTACTGACTTATCCTTATGTAACTCTGCACTACTTCTTAGGATAACTGGTTCTTTAATATTAGTTTCTTTTTCTGGTTTAGTATCATTCTTTGCTTCTATTACAGCTAAACTAATAGGAATTGTGATTGCTAAAACTATCCATATGGTCATTAATAACCCTGTACAAAAGCAGCACATTTTGCACCATCTTTTTATAAACTCACATTTATCTCTTCTATCCCTAGTATTTTCCATTTTTCTTTTTCTATTTGTTAAGTTTTAGAAAATTGTGTCACTACACCTCAGAAATGACTTAGATGCCACTCTGCTTTCAAAAAATCTTTGCTTGGTACTTTCTTTTAATTCTCTCCAGAATTCTTTCGTTGTCACATCCGGTGATTTGTCACATCCAGTAAAATTGTCATGTCCGGCAGAAGCACTATAAGTCTTCACTTCAAGTTTGTTGCATCTCACCTTTTCCCATTCGACTTCTTAGTCTCTGGTTCTCGTGAGTGTTTTCTTCTTCTTTGTAATCTGTCAGTGCAATATACAGCCACTCAGGTGACTTATACTTTGCATTCACTTTCTTTGTTCTTTTGGACTTTTGTAATCTTTTTCCACTGGGTTTTTCTTGTCCCTTTTGACTTGTTATTTCATTCACTTGTTCAGCACTTTCGTCTCCTGCTCTTATTATTCTATATCTCAATTTTCTTATATAGCTGTTGGGCCCATTATCTCCTTTTCTTGGCCTTTTGGCTTCACCTTATTTTTCTTCTCTTTCTGACTTCCAATTTCTTTTTCTTGATTCAGTTTTTGCCTTTTCCTCTTCTCCACTTTCTTCAGTTTCTGTTTCAACTGTTTCACTATTGTCTCTTATTTTGAAACTTATGATCTCGTCATCTCCTACTGGTGGATCTGTCTTCTCCTTCTTGTTTTCCCTTATTACTGTCCCTCCTCGGTGTTCTTCCGATTTGGTGTTTTCCTCCCTTTCTGCTTCTAAATTTCCCTGTTCTTCTGTTTCTCTATCTGTCCCTATTGCTCCTCGGGGTTCTTCTCGATTTTCTAACTTTTTGTGTACTTCTTTCCCTACTTCATCTATTAATATTATTTCTGAAGGATTTCCACCATAACTTGTACTTGATTGTTCATCTAGCTCAATTTCTTGCTCAGTTTCTTCTCTAATTGGTTTATAACCCCAAGTTCTCCTTCGGAATTCTTCACAGTTTGCAACTGAATCATCAGATTCTGAATTTGTGTCAGATGTTTCCAGATATCGACTTACAGGTCGATCTTCAAGTTCTGGAATTTCTGAATTTCTTTCTTCTTCTTCTTCTTCTTCTTCTCTAGAGGTGTTTGCCGTTGGGGTTTCCAGATGTCGACTTTCAGGTCGATCTTCAAGTTCTGGCACCCTTTCTCTTATCCTTGTTGTCCCAGCTGTTAAACTTTTATCCCACACTTCCAGACGTCGACTCACATGTCGATCAGTAGGTTCTTGAACTCTGATTGTGTGGCTGGCATGGACCCAGTTCTTCACTCCTGCACACTTGACTGCAGTCGTTGTTACTAGGATTACCTGTCGTGGTTCGTCCCAGCGAGGAACTAGACAGTTTCTTCTCCTGTGGATTTTTATACGGACCCAGTCTCCTGGATTCAAGTCGTGGGCTGGTTTTCTTTCAAGAGTGGTCGCATCCGGTCCAACCTGATGAAACACAGAACGCACCACATCAGCCAGTCCCTTGCAATAATCCAGTACTAGATCATCAGTTATAGTTAATAACTTGTTGACAGGTACGTGTGCTTGTCTCATTGCTCGTCCCATGATCATCTCATGAGGACTGAGTCCAGTTTTCTTTTCAGGGATGCTTCTGATGGTCATCAGAACAAGAGGCAGTGCATCTGGCCATTTGAGTCCTGTAGCTTGACACATTTTTCCTAATCTGTTTTTAATTGTTCCATTAATCTGCTCCACTACCCCAGAAGCCTCTGGTCTGTAAGCACAATGTAGTTTTTGTTTAATATTCAATGCTTCACAAATCAATTGGATCAACTCATTTTGAAAATGTGTTCCTCTATCTGTCTCAACCGTGACTGGAAAACCATACCTTGGAATGAACTCTCGCAGCATAAGTTTTGCCACTGTTGTTCCATCATTCCTTCTTGTGGGGTATGCCTCCACCCAACGAGAGAACAAACAGACGACCACTAGAACATATCTTAGTCTGTTACTAGGGGGCATCTCTATAAAGTCCAACTGCATTCTAGTGAATGGACCTCCTTCTCGTCCTATTGTTCCTAGACTCACTACTGTTTTTCTTCCTGGGTTAAACTGCTGACAAATAAGACATCTTTGACAAAGACTTTCAGCAATGGCTCTGAATTTTGGGTTATACCAGGTTTGTCTAAAAAGTCTGATCATTGCATCTCTCCCAATATGAGCTTGTCCATGGTACATCCGTGCCATGTCTGCAATCATGCTATCAGGCATAACTGGTCTTTCGTCTCTGTATACCCACACACCATTATTTTCCTGTCTTCTACATCCTGCTTTTATCCAGTAATCTTTTTCCTCATCACTTGCAGTTTCTTGTAACTGTCTTACTTCATCCCATGTCTCGACAGTATTAGTAAAAAGCAAAGGACAAGAGACATGCTCTCTTTCTCTATTTTTGTTCATGGACACCATGTTCTCTGCACAATATTTGGCTATCTCATCGGCATAATTATTGCCGACGGCTATGTAATCTTCGTTTTTCTTATGCGCCTTGCACTTCACTACAGCAATTTGTTTAAGTAACTGTATCGCCTCAAGCAGCTTTTTAACAAAATCTCCATTTCTGATAGGTGTTCCTGCAGACGTCAAGAAACCTCTTGGTGACCAAATCTGACCAAAGTCATGTACGATGCCGAAACCATATTGGCTATCGGTCACAATCGTGACTCGTACATTCCTTCCTAATTTACATGCTTGAATCAAAGCAATCAGTTCCGCAACTTGTGCAGACCTTATTCCTTTCAGACAAGACGCTTCCATCACAGTTGCCACTGTGCACACTGCGTAAGCTGCGCTTAAAACTCCTTCTTTTGTTCTCAAGCATGAGCCATCCACAAACATGACATAATCAGATTCCTTTAACGGTTCATCTTTTATGTCAGCTCTTGGTTTCGTGCAATATTCCAGCACGTTCAGACAATCATGATCTACTTCGTCCTGTTCAATTATATTCTCCTCATCTGGCAATGATGTTGAAGGATTCACATTCATGCATCTATCTATGGTCACATTTTCAGCACTCAAGATGACTTTTTCGTACTTAGTCAGCCGACTATGTGTCATGTACTGTGTTTTTGTTCTTGTCAAAAGAATTTCTACTGAATGGGGAACATATACTCTCAGTGGATACCCCATCACTATACCTTCACTTTGTTCCAGACTTACACAAGTAGCAGCAACTGCTTTCAGACATCCAGGCAATGCTTTTGCTATAGGATCTAAAACAGCTGAAAAATAAGCAATTGGTCTTTTCGTTGTTCCATGTTTTTGTACCAGTACTGAAAACGCACATCCATCTCTTTCACTGCAGTACAACTCAAAATCCTTCTCATAATCAGGCATGCCTAATGCAGGTGCCTCACACAGTTTCTTTTTCAATTCTTTGAAAGATTTCATTTCTTCTTTGTTTAACTCAAAAGGGTCTTTTACATCTTTCTTGGTCAACTTTTGTAATGGTTTTGCAATCAAAGAGAAACCACTTATCCATTGTCGGCAATATCCAACCATTCCCAAAAACATTCTTACCTCTCTTTGAGTCATTGGTGCTCTCATTCCTTGAATCATTCTTACTCTTTCTGTCGCTATCTTTCGCACTCCTTTCTCAATTTTATGCCCTAAATACTGGACTTCTTTCTGACAAAACTGTAATTTTGAAGGAGACACTTTATGTCCTCTTTTCTCTAGATGGTTCAGTAAAGCAATTGTATCACTTACACATGCTTCTTTGGTTTTCGATGCCACCAACAGGTCATCGATATACTGCACCATCACTGACTTTTCTGGCATTTTCAAATCTTCCAGAGATTTCTTTAGAATCTGATTAAAGATTGAGGGGCTTTCTGTATACCCCTGAGGAATTCGGCACCATGCCAAAATACGCTCTCCAAACCGGAACGCAAATAATGGCTGGCTATCTGGATGCAAAGGAATAGAGAAAAATGCGTGACACAAATCTATCACAGTGTACCACTCAGCTTCATGTGGAATTTGATATAGAATTACTGCAGGGTTTGGCACTATTGGACAACAGGGCACAACTATTTTGTTGATCTTTCTCAAATCCTGTACTATTCTATATGTTCCATTTGGCTTTTTCAGTCCCATAATAGGTGAATTACATGGACTGCTCATTATTTCTTTTAGAATTCCCTGTTCAATCATTTTATTTATCACAGGAGTTATTCCTTCAATTATTTCTGGAGTTAATTTGTACTGTGGCGTATTCGGGTAAGTTGTCCCTTCTTTTACTGTTACTTTTACGGGATCAACTTCTTTCATTAATCCAATGTCTTCTCCTGTAAATTCCCACACACTTTCTTTTACTGCACCTTTTACTTCTTCTGGAAGTTTTTCTGCATCAAATGCAGGAAACAAACCATTCGTTTCAGGTTCCTGATTCATCAAAGTTACTTTATACAAGACATCTTCATCTGAAGTCTGAAATCCAATTCCATCTGGCGTACAATAAATTGTGCAATTCATCTTGCACAAGAGGTCACGACCCAAAAGATTTACAGGACTACAATCGCACACTACAAATTTATGCATTTTGCTAAAAGAACCAATTTTTACTTCCACCAATTCAGTAAGTGGGGTTTTAATCTGCTGATTGGCTACTCCTACTACTTGGATGTATTCACCTGAGAGAGGAAGGTTTGGAATTTCCACTGATCTAACAGTAGAACGGGTAGCTCCAGTATCGACAAGGAATGTTACATTTGCACCATTCACTTCTCCATCCACAAAGGGACCAGACTGATCTACCTCTAGAGTTGCGCCAAGCACGCACTCTTTCCCCTCTCCTGGGCACCGTCAGAATCTTTCATCCGGGTCATCCTTACTCTGACGCAACCAATACTGAGAAATGTTAGCTGCTCGCGGCAACTGTGTTACCTGCTCTCCTCCGTAGAATCCTGTTTCTGTACTGTATCTTTGCTGGTTAACAGTGTTGGGAAGTGGTGGTTGCGGCACCTGACTTTGTTGAACAACTACCTCATTCTGCACCTGTGGAGTTAATGATTGATTTTCCGGATTAGGTTTAGGTGGGAACTTACACTCGTTTCTCCAATGCCCTAATTTTCCGCAATTATGACATGGCCATTTCTTCTTTGCCTCTTCTAGACTCACTTGACCCTTTCCTTTACCTATGTTAGGTCGCATTTTATTCTGTCCTGTTTCATTTCCATTATTATTGTCCAATTGAGCTTCTTGTTTTTCTGCCACCTTCACCTGTGCCCACATTGCCTTCTCTTTCAACTTACGCTGTTTACTCTCTATTTCATCACTACAATACTTAGCATACCTCAGCACCTCATCTACACTTCCATTCTGCCAGTTTATCATGTGTTGCTTAATCATATCACTTATTTCTTGTTTCAGGCCAAACACAAATCGGTATACAAAATGACTCATGTCTTTTTCACTCAATTCCTCATAACCACTATACTGCTTGAAAACCAATAACAATCGCTCATAATATGCATGTACAGACTCCTTACTTTCCTGTGTAGTTCTATCGATTTTTACCCAATCTGTCTCTTTAGGAGGAATCTTATTCTTCAAAAAGGTAATCACCTTATCGTATTTCTTCATCACATCAGGACCTGGAGCTCCTGTCTTAGGATCTCTTGGATATTCTGTAGTTGGCCAGTCAACTGTAATCTTACATTCTGACCACAAATCTGTTGGTACCACTATGTCAAATAATCCATCTAAATCTATCCACAACACCTTTGAGACTTTTACAAACCTCTCTACTTGTCGGTACCACTCAACTGGCTTCTCTCTTAGCTTTGGAAAGTCATTGGTAAATGACAGTATGTCCTGCCTAGTCCAGGGAACATGTACGTAACTACCACCTGGAGTTTCTCTCATGGGGTATTCTTTGGCAACAGATTCTTTTTCAGTTATCATAAAAGCCAATGAACCTTTGTCTGTAGTTTTCTCATTCTTCTTTGTCCATCTAACCTTCCATCTGTCCACATCACCCCATTTTCTCAACAACACAATTAACTCCTTTATCTGTGTCAGCCTTCCTGCCGTGTTCAAATTTTCAATATCCTTTTCACAAAAGTCTACTCTATATGGTTTCTGCAACGTTTTCACTTTTGCAAAGTCTATTCCAATCTCACTGGCTACTTCTTCTAGTTTGTCATGTAAATTCTTTGCCCTCCATGTAATACTTTTGCACAGAAACATTATTTCATCATCCTGGTAATTTTTTATCTTTTCGGTACCAATTGTTCCTAGAATTAATTCTTCCATGTCGATTTTTAATCTAATTACATCTAATGGTTTTTCTTCTGGTTCTTTTATTTTAAATGCCTTCATCCACTCATTTAACTCATCAGGAGTCGGACCTATGGGTGTATTATTTAGTTCTATCCAATTACCACTCTTTTCAGGGGTTTCTGTTGCAGATTCTGTTACCATATGCATTTTCCTACCATTGCACTCATTCACCGTCAAATTTGTAGGTGGACTTGGTCTGTAAGTACTAGCCAAATTACTTGTACTTGCACTTTGTTCCATCCTTTCTTTTTCTCTCTGAAATTGTGAACTCATGGGAATCACCAAAGATCGTTCATCAATTTTCTGATTCTCAAAAACGGGTATTACTGGACCTATTGTTACAGGCACAGTAACTGCTTCCATATTTTTCGTTAATTCTCTAATCTTCTCAGTTAGTTCTTTTGTTGTCCTTGCTAATTCGCTTGCATTGTCACTTTCTATTCCTTCATTTTGAGAAGTTCTCATTTGTTTTTGTGACCTATTTATTTCAATTCTCTTTTCCGGACTTTTATTTCGCATAGTCTCTATTAGCGGCGCATTTGGTGTCACCACTGTAGAACTCTGCTGATACGGAGGTGGATTTCTATTTAAAATATCTTCCAGCAACTCGTCATCCGTTTCGCTCTCATGCATATATTTTTCCCTCTCTATATGTTTCTTTTTCTCAGTCCGCTTTTTCTTAGTCCCTTCCTCAACTGTAAAAGCTGGAAACAAACCTCCTGTCATGTTAGCACATCTCCATCGTTTTATTCTGTCCTCATGATTTACTCCCCACAATCTTCCAGGCATAAACTCATGATCTCTTATTCCTCTGAATCTCTCTCGTTCATACATCTCATCTTCCCATTCCGTCAAAGCCTCAAACTGTGTTGGTCTAGGTCTAGGTTCCAAATTACACATTTTTTCTCGCAAATTTCGCAAAACCGCCACACTAAATGAACCATTCTCAGGGAAAGCTAAAGCACCATCATTCTTCGTATATTTTGCCCAGTTTTCCAACCATATGCACGTATGATATCCATATTTCAGCATCATATGTGAAGCTGCTGATTTCGGCGGAGGAATTACTTGTCCCTCTCTAGTCACAACCTTTTTGTCTTTCTTAAAGAAATTCTTCAATTTCGTCGTCCATGACGTTCTCTCCCTTTCATACTCGTAATACGGCATGTTTTCTATTTGTTTTCTCTTTACGCTAACGCTGTTCTGTGTACGGAACTTCGACCAATTACAGCGCGACTCACACTAACGTACCAATCAGAACAATTCCCTCCGTCCGCGAACCAACCAATCCTAGCGCGGCACTTTTCTACGTCACTCCTGCTCTGTGTTCACGTGACTAGCGCACTATCCAATCCTAGCGCGGCACTGTTCCACGTCACTTCTGCTCTTTTACCCCTCCTTTACAAAATTTATCGGCAATTTTTCTTTTCGCTGTTTTCTCCGTTAGTTACAACAATTAAAACAATTCCATAGTCTGATTCGCTAAACAAAAGTGACAGCTTTGTCCTTTTACACAAGAATCCTGTATTTCCAGTAGGCAGCGCTTACCTCTACCCTACCACAGAATTATTTACTCTCGCCGATAAAGTAGCACTTCCCTCTACCTTACCCTTCTTTCAAGCAAACAATTTACTCGTTTCTCTGGGGATAAGACACATGTGGAGACTAGGCTCCTGAGAATTAAGGCCAAAGTTTCACAAGTAAACGTGATTTGCTATTTCAATTACACACTTTTCGTACAGAAAATCCCTAACATAACACAACCTGCGTTATTACCAAAATGAATTCAGACCATGTACCAAATTCCATGTGACTTCTCTTGCCACACGTGTTCCACTTCCTACATCCCAGAAGCGTGAAAACTCACATATAACATAACACGACTCAACATATAGTGTTAGTCATCAAAAATAATCAATAATCAATAAACAATAATCACTAAACTAATCTATAGAAAACCATAACTCTGCTACCAAGAAATCTGATGCAGCGCGTACAATAAAAACTATTCTCCTCCTAGGTCACTTATAGGTCATCCAGGGGCAAACTATATTTTCTCACATCCACATGACGATGGGGCCCATAAACATCGCCTAACATACACGCACACACCTGGATTTCCTTTACACCTTTACGAAATTCTGTATTCCTAGGAGAAGCATGAGAACTAAATGGAAAACACCATTTATGTACCGCTGGAAGGAGCCGGGATATCTTATTACCTTAACTTATTGCTTTCTTTTAGTTATTTCTTAAGATATTCCTGCTCATTGTTTGTCGATGAATCATTCATGTAAAAAAATTAGTTCATAGTGATTAAGACCAGCTGAATCACAATAACCAATTACTGATGTCACAATCATTTAGGAAAATAACCACTGAGTCATTTTGGTTTAAAGAATCTTAAATTTTATATAATTTTAAAAGCATGAGAAAGAATTTAAACTTTATTCAATTATTCATTCATAAATTCAAATATTTATTAAGCATAATCAATTTATTGCAGAAAGGAAATTTTTGTCATGAAGCCAAAGCCCTAATTACCTGCCTACCTTCCTAATTTAGCCTAATGATTTCTAACCTAAGTTTAAGAATTAGAAACAACCTGATTCTCATACTCAACTGGAAAATTAAGACAGCAACAGCAACTTCAGCTCGTCAGCATCAGCTACCTGCAACCCGTCTCATCTAACAGTCTTTCAGCATCTCCCGCTCAGTAAGGGATCGATCAGGACCACCCAGCACTGGAAGCCACCAACACCAACACGACTCTCCAACTCCGCTCCTGACTGTGACTGCGACTGAACCCCTCCCACTAAGAGTAGGCCCTCTTATACCCTAATTCTAACTTTGCTAACTAATTGTTGCAACATTAATAACACGCTTTTCTTTCATTGGTCCATGCATGTCATCTTATTCATTCTTTTAATCAAGTTCTCTTGGATCCAATGGTCCTTGGATCATTTCCTTTCCCACACGTTCAAGACATGTTTCCATCCGCTTCGATCAGTACATTTGTAACTTCTTTCGATACATTAGAGAACTCCGCAGTCATTGTCCTTTCTCTTAAACTGGTTTCCCACGGGTCTTCTGCTGATCACCACGGCACACTATCAGTTCAATTAGGTCACATCAGCCTTGACCATTTCTCGCATCCTAGCCTCTCAGCAACATCACGAGGTTAGTTTTTCTCCGACTTCATCCCGTGTCACATGTCCCCCTTGCGCCTGCGCACATCTTCCCACTGGCAGCCATTTTATATCGCCACTCGATTATACTTTAGAAGCACTAATTTGAAGTAAACAAAACATAATTAAAATAGAGAAAAATAGCCTTTTCGTTTCCCTCCCGTCATCTACGTACCCCAATTAGTTATTACCTAGCAGAAAGCAACATTTAAACTGTTCCTTACTTACCATCACTATTGTTTTTGCAACGACACGTTTTATTTCTATGAAGCACAAAAACATGCATTTATTTTAAATTAGTACGCATTTATTTTTACGTTATAATTAGACACACGGACATCCATTAATAGATTATTTAGCACACACATTTGCATGTTACCTTTCCCACACATACAGTGTTGATTAATACATTTAAACGAACATTTTATTAATTATTTATAACATTTGTTAGGGGTTAAATTTTTTTTATTTTCCCTGCTCCATCACTAGCATCTCAAGTGTATGTCATGTGTGTTGTGTATGTGGCATGGGTGGTACATTCACTGTGTGTATTAGTGAACCAGAGATATTTAGGCCCCTTGGATCCAGGATGTCCCTGGCTTGGTCTTGAGCACAAGATGGAGGTGAGATTGTTTTCCTAGACAGTAGAAGTCTACTGCTAATATTCCTGAAGCTGGAGGGAGGAGACGTAGACACTAACATGGGGAGAGATTAGACAAGACTCCTTTAGAAATTTAATTAAACCTTTTTCTGACAGGAAGTGCTCATTAGTCTTGCAATAGCAATGCACTTGGGTAGATGGTGAGGGGGGGGAGAGGGGGCTGCAGTCTTAAACCAGTCAATTTTCCAGGGACTTAACTCATGAACACTGATAAACACTGATGCCCTCATTCAGATAAGGTTTAAGTGTGACAAAGGCAATTTAAATGCGCAGTAACTGTTTTGACGCTCATTTAACACTTTTTTGTGAATATATATATAGTGTGGTTTAGCCACATTTATGATTGCATATTATAGCACCTTGAAATCGTAGCTGTTAGCACTAGTAAAAAGATAACTCTAACTCTCATCTTTAAATGTGGAATATATGTGGAAGGAAGGCTTCTCATATTATTCCCCAATTTGCTTTGCAATTTAAATGATGGCCATGGAAGGATATTTTAATAAAATTAAACAGGTTGTGGAAAAATAGCATTTCAGATTTTAGTAACATCAGAAGATGAAGGTCTTGTAAAGAAAGTAAGGCCCTTGTAGGTAATTAGTCCAGTAGCCAGTAGCATAGATTACAAGAACAGGGTTATTAAGACTCAGTTACAGTCAGTTCCAACTGGTAAGATGGTAAGTACGCTGTTAAGTAAGACCCACCAGGAGCAGCATCCCTGCTGCTCAGCCCACTCCCTCCAACGGTGCACTCATCCAAGCACAAACACTCTCTACATTCTAAATGACCTCACACACTGGCTGAGCAGCAAGGAGCAGAGCACTAGGGAAGATACATTGCAGAATATTCCGGATACAACAGAAGGCTTAAGAAATGTTCCTCTTATTTTAATATGTAAACACAAATCAGCTGTATTAAGAGATTCAGTGGAATGCAACGTCATTGAAAGTGAGCCCATATTATTCCTTTTTATGTTCCCCAGATGCAGACTTTTTAATACAACATCTGTATCTGTAAGTTGGTCCTTCAGGTACCTCTTTAAATGCTGTTTACAAGCATAATGTTACGGTTGAATATGAGTTGCACCACAGTGTACAAACGATAAAGTGTTGATCGCATGCACTGGCAATAAAAGTTGATAGATTAATTATATTGCCTGATTTCTGCATTTCTCCCAGCTGGGTATTTGCCTCCACATGGTTCAAACTCTTAAGGCTCAATGCTTAAATACACATTACAAAAAGAAGTGGAGATTGTAGGGAGCAAACTTGTCTGAGTTTTTTGGCCTGTCCTCCATTTCCCCCAAGTGGATTTGACAACCTGTGAGTTCACTGCCAGAGTTCCATGATTCTGTGACATTCACCATTACACTCAAGGCTGGTCTAAGAGATGCATTCAAAGTGGAGCACTACCCATATTCACGGACGGCTACCACACCCTTACCTCAGTCTGTGGGGTGACAGCTGCTGGCAGTGAGGTCTAGGATTTGAGGTCCGGAGTTGTTAATACTGTAGCTTTTTAATACAGGGGACCTTGTAAAATTCTTGCAGTCACCCATACTTGGAGTCATTCATTCCTCTCATTCCTCTCATGGTGGACCACTGACTCATTGTCAGTGAAATTGCTCTCCCACCCTCACAGCTCCACCATTAAGTGAGGCCTGCCCCTGCACTCTTGAGAGTTGGTGATTGAGGCCCTCCTCCACCCGCAGGCTTCCCTGCGCCTCATCCCTGGTAGTCCAGTGGACCTCTGTCTCCTTCCTCTCACTCTGCTCTTTCACTTGTTTTTACTCGTTTTTCTACCCTTTTTATCTTTCACCTTTCTGCACTTTTCTGCATCTCTGCTCTTTTGTGCCTTATTTCTGCTCATTTTCCCTTCCTCTCGCTCTGCTCTTTCACTCGTTTTCACTCGTTTTTCTACCCTCTTTTATCTTTTACCTTTCTGCACTTTTCTGCATCTCAACTCTTTTGTGCCTTATTTCTGCTTATTTTCCCTTTTTTCTTTATCCCTTATTTCCTCCCTTTACCTTTCCCCGTCGCTGCTGCCCCTCCCCCCAGCACGACCGGCCCAATCCAGCTCCCCTCCCCGCCTCCCAGCTGTCCAGCCCTCCTCGACTCCCTACTTAATGGCGGCCACTGCGGGGACAGGCGAGCAAGACCACTGACTCATTGTCAGTGAAATTGCTCTCCCACCCTCGCAGCTCCACCATTAAGTGAGGCCTGCCCCTGCCCCTGCACTCTTGAGTGTTGGTGATCGAGGCCCTCCTCCACCCGCAGGTTTCCTGCGCCTCATCCCTGGTGGTCCAGTGGACCTCTGTCTCCTTCCTCTCACTCTGCTCTTTCACTCGTTTTCACTCGTTTTTCTACCCTTTTTATCTTTCTGCACTTTTCTGTATCTCTGCTCTTTTGTGCCTTATTTCTGCTCATTTTCCCTTCTTCTCGCTCTGCTCTTTCACTCGTTTTTCTACCCTCTTTTATCTTTCACCTTTCTGCACTTTTCTGCATCTCTGCTCTTTTGTGCCTTATTTCTGCTTATTTTCCATTTTTTCTTTATCCCTTATTTCCTCCCTTTACCTTTCCCCGCCGCTGCTGCCCCCGCGGGCCCTCCCCCCCAGCGCGACCGGCCCAATCCAGCTCCCTTCCCTGCTCCCGCCTCCCAGCTGTCCAGCCCTCCCTGACCCCTAATTAATGGCGGCCACTGCGGGGACAGGCGAGCAAGACCACTGACTCATTGTCAGTGAAATTGCTCTCCCACCCTCGCAACTCCACCATTAAGTGAGGCCTGCCCCTGCCCCTGCACTCTTGAGTGTTGGTGATCGAGGCCCTCCTCCACCCGCAGGTTTCCCTGCGCCTCATTCCTGGTAGTCCAGTGGACCTCTGTCTCCTTCCTCTCACTCTGCTCTTTCACTCGTTTTCACTCGTTTTTCTACCCTTTTTATCTTTCACCTTTCTGCACTTTTCTGCATCTCTGCTCTTTTGTGCCTTATTTCTGCTCATTTTCCCTTCCTCTCGCACTGCTCTTTCACTCGTTTTTCTACCCTTTTTATCTTTCACCTTTCTGCACTTTTCTGCATCTCTGCTCTTTTGTGCCTTATTTCTGCTCATTTTCCCTTCCTCTCGCTCTGCTCTTTCACTCGTTTTTCTACCCTCTTTTATCTTTCACCTTTCTGCATCTCTGCTCTTTTGTGCCTTATTTCTGCTTATTTTCCCTTTTTTCTTTATCCCTTATTTCCTCCCTTTACCTTTCCCCGCCGCTGCTGCCCCCGTGGCCCCTCCCCCCCAGCGCGACCGGCCCAATCCAGCTCCCTTCCCTGCTCCCGCCTCCCAGCTGTCCAGCCCTCCCCGACCGCTACTTAATGGCGGCCAGTGCGCGGCCGCGGGCAGCGGGCGTGCCGCTGGTGCACCGAAGGCGCGTCAAAGGCAAGCCCGTCTGCGCCCGTCTGCGACCCGTCCGCGACCAGCACCAGGAACCCTGGACCTCCGCCCCGCCAACGCTACGACCCAGCAGCACTCCACGCATTCAACCCAGGCCGTAACAACAACTGCAAGCTAGCATCACCAGCCGACACCCACGGACCCTTCAGCTGTCACCGCTGCCGGGACACCTGCAGCACTGCCAAGAACACGGATCCAGCACAACCCGCCCACAAGAACACAACTGAACCGAAGACCCTGCAATGCATCCTCCTCAACTTCCGATCCCTCCACAAACACGCCACAGAAATCTGGGACCTTCTCGACAGCACCACCGTAGCGTTCTTCACCAAAACCTGGACCAACACCACCTCGGGACCGGACATCGCCATCGCCATCAACCAAGGATACAAGATCTCCAGGAAGGACCGCCCCACCCGCCCAGGAGGAGGAATCGCCATCGTCCAGAAATCCAGCCTCCGCCTGAGCACACTCCCCGACGAGCCCACAGAACTGATGGAACACCTTCACTTCAAGATACTGGCCAGCCCCACCGCCACCCTCCGAGGAACCCTCATCTACCGACCCCCTGGACCCCGTGGACCCTTCGCCAACTCCATCACGGACATTATCGCCCCGCAGGCCATCGCATCCACCAACTACACCCTGCTGGGAGACCTCAACTTCCACCTCGACAACCAACTGAACCCCAACACCACATCCCTCCTGGACAACCTCCACAACATTGGACTCCGCCAGATCGTGACCCAGCCCACGCACTCAGCAGGACACACCCTCGACCCCCTCTTTACTACAGGAAACTCCATCACCTTCAGCCACACCACCGAACTCCCATGGACCGACCATCGTTGCGTCCACTTCACCGTCAGAACACCCACCATCCACAGACACCAGCACCTGCTTCCACGAAGAAACTGGACCAAAATCACCGACGACCAGCTCACCTCCTCACTCAACAACTCCACCCCAACTATCGCGGAAAACGACGACCCCAACACCGCAGCCCGAACCCTGCATAGATGGATCTCGGACAGCACCAACACCATAGCCCCCCTCAAGAAAAACAACAATACCCGCGCCAAGAAAGCCAGATGGTTTACCACCGAACTTCGAGAGTCCAGACGCACATGCCGCCACCTCGAAAAGGCCTGGAGGAACACCAAATCCACAGAAGCCCACAACAACTTCAGAGCCGCCACCAACGCCCACCATCAACTCATCAGAGAAATGAGGAAAAAAGCGATTGAAGACAGAATCTCCACCCACGCGCACAACAGCAAGGAACTCTTCAGCATCATCAAGGAGTTCGCCCAACCCACCAGCGAGTCTACCGACATCCCTCCCTCACAAGACCTCTGCGACAAACTCAGCACCTTTTTCCACCACAAAATCAAGAGCATCTACGACAACTTCGACGAAGACAACCAACACACTGAACTCTCACCAACCACCCCGACACCCGGAAACCAGCGATTGACGACTGGACAGCCCTCACCACCGAAGACACACTGAAGACAATGAAGTCAATCCACTCAGGGGCCCCCACGGACCCCTGCCCCCACCACATCTTCAACAGAGCCGCAGACACCATCGCACCCATGCTCCGCCACACCATCAACCGCTCCCTGGCAACCGCCTCGTTCCCCGACGACTGGAAACACGCCGAGGTCAACCCCCTCCTAAAGAAACCCTCAGCGGACCCCACCGACCTAAAAAACTACAGACCCATCTCCCTGCTCCCGTTCCCAGCGAAAGTCATCGAGAAAGCCATCAACAGCCAACTCGCCACATTCATTGAAGAACACAACATCCTCGACTCCTCCCAATCCGGCTTCAGAAAAAACCACAGTACGGAAACCGCCCTCCTCACCGCAACAGACGACATCCGCACCCTACTGGACAAAGGAGAAACAGTAGCCCTCATCATCCTCGACCTATCAGCGGCGTTCGACACAGTCTCCCACCGCACCCTAATACGCAGACTCTACGACGCAGGAATCCAGGACAAGGCCCTCGACTGGATCCGCTCCTTCCTCTCCGGCAGGACGCAGCGGGTCAGACTCCCCCCTTTCCTCTCGGACGCCACACCTACCACCTGCGGAGTCCCCCAGGGCTCCTCCCTCAGCCCGACGCTCTTCAACATCTACATGGCTCCACTTGCCCCCATCGTCAGAACCTACGGACTCAACATCGTGTCATACGCAGACGACACCCAGCTCATCCTCTCCCTATCCAACGAGCCCAACACCGCCAGACGCAACTTTCGAGAAGGCATGGAAGCCGTCGCCAAATGGATGAAAAACAGCTGCCTACAACTAAACACCAACAAAACAGAAGTACTCATCATGGGCCCAAACCCCGATGCCTGGAGCGACACCTGGTGGCCCCCCGCCCTCGGAAACCCGCCAACCCCCACAGACCACGCACGCAACCTGGGAATCATCCTGGACTCTGAGCTCAAAATGGACCGCCAGATCAACTCTGTCTCGTCTTCCTGCTTCCACACCCTCCGCCTCCTTCGTAAGACCTTCAAATGGATCCCCTCGAACACCGAAAGACCGTCACTCATGCCCTGGTCACCAGCAGACTCGACTACGGCAACGCACTCTATGCCAGAATAAACAAAAACCTCACCCGCAAGCTACAGAACATCCAGAACGCCGCCGCAAGACTGGTCCTCAACCTGCCAAAACACTGCCACATCTCCCAGCACCTGCGCACACTCCACTGGCTCCCCGTCGAGGCGAGAATCACCTTCAAGATGCTCACCCACGCACACAAGGTCCTCCACGGCACCGGACCAGCATACCTGAACAGCCGACTCAAATTCCACGCACCCCAAAGGACCCTACGATCAGCCCAGCTCTCCTACGCCGTGGTCCCCCGCACCAGAAAGACCAGATCGGGAGGCCGCTCCTTCTCCTTCCTCGCGGCCAAAGCATGGAACGCCCTTCCGCTCCACCTCAGACAGACAACATCGCTCCCCATCTTCGCAAGAAACCTCAAAACCTGGCTCTTCGACAGACCCCCTCCTTGATGGAATGGAACATGCACCCCCCCCACCCCTAGCGCCTTGAGACCCTTACGGGTGAGTAGTCGCGCTTTAACAAACCCCTGATTGATCGATTGATGGTGTGACAAGTTGTGTGCTGTAAAAGGTGTATTGCACATGTGGCGTATGATTGAGAGACGGTGTGCATTGTTAATTTTGTCTATAAGAACATGGTGCATCTGATAGATACGTCTAACCACATATTACTTCCCTAGAGAATATCCCCAGCCACCGGACTGGAACCCAAAACCCCCAAAAACATGCTCCTGTGCGCCAGTAGGTGACGTTTGGCAGCTCAATGCTGACTTTGTTCCATTCTTTGTTGATGAATGGAGCTGCATATAAGCGCCACCCATGCACGCTCAGGTTCTTTCTTCTGTGCCTTCAGACGTGAATCCAGAGCTCCTCTCCCTTGCTTCCTCTTTCAAGAGATTTATTTTTCAACATTTTTTTCTCAGAAGTATTTTCCAGTGTGCAAGGGAACATGTCACCATCCAGGACTACAGGGTTTAAACCTTGTAGGGATTTGTAGCAAACAGATGCCTGTGACAGATCCCCATGAGGTGAACCTCTGGTGTTTTAGTTTGGCGCCCAACTCCAATGCTTGCGACGACTGCTCCTAAATGAACCCGAAACCCATACAAGAATGAGAAGTGAAGCTCTATGTGCGAAACAATGCAAGACTCCATGCAGGTCCAGCTCTCGGTCAAAGTCGAAAGGTGGACCTGCTCCCGTTCCCGAAGTTGATCTTGTGACAGATCTTCTCACTCAAAGTCTTCTGGTGTGTAAAAAAATCCATAAGACGTCCAAATCGTACTCAGTCCCTTCCACCCACTCTTGTTCACCAGATAAGGCACAAGGGCGTCACTGTTTCCCTCTTTCTCACCCCATTCCACTGAGCAATGCATGAACCATGATATTCCAGGTCCGTCTATGATTTCTTTTTAAAACATATTTTATTGATTTTATATAATGTTGTGCCTTGCTTAAGCGCTGCTGCAAATGGTACATAACTCTTATAACGCAGGTACAGTGGGCTGGAGCATAATTATTTTAACATTTTACATTCAAGTTCAAATAATAGCCCGTTTGGGGTATTGACATTTTTAGGATCGACCAATTGCATCAGCTGTTTCAGTTGTATGTTGTCTGACAAAATCAAATAAAACAGAACATTTCTAAACTACCCACCCCCCTCTCTCTAGTCTGGCTCACCCCCAGATGAGATGATTTGGACCCGAGATTCTACCTTGTTCTCATATGTACGTCATGTGGGGATCACTGAATTAGGGATGTCGCTCAGATTGACAGGCCCAGCGTCAAGCAGAGGTGGGTGGGGAAGACTATAACTGCCTCATGCTGGGAAAAGGGGGCGCATTGCACTATGCACGGTGTGGCATAAGGGGATCGGTGGCCTTAAAAGCCTCCAGCATCAGGTCCTATTCCATGGAAATAGGTGTTTTTCCCAACCCATGGTATTCCTCACGTCTAATGATTGCACTTTCTGCTCCGCCCCATCGGGCCATCTCTCCATGCCAAGTGAATACTGTTGGGGGAGGGCTGATTTCCACCTCATTGCAATGCAGCGATTTGCTATGAGTAGGGCCAGATCAGCGAAACGGAGCTGCACTTTCTGTGACTTAGGGCGACGGAATATTCCTAGTATGCAGCGCTCTACTGTGTCCCAGTTGGGGATTCCTGTGATATTTCCTATAATTTGTGCGACTGAGGACCAAAACCCTCTGAGGCGTGGGCACGTCCATAACATATGCAAAATGTCCGCCTCCTGTGCCTGGCATCTAGGGCAATAAACACGCACGTTGGGGTATATGCAATTGAGACGGTGTGGGGTGAGGTAGGCCCTGTGGAGAATCATATATTGTATTAACTTGAATTTGGCGTTACGAGACACCTTCTTAAGGTATTCCAGGAGAGAGGACCAGTACTTGTCCGTTAAGTCCTTTCCAAGATCTCTTGACCACTTTTCCCTTAGAGTCATAAGGGCGGTCCCTGCGTGTGCCCGGGCACCCCTGTACAGCCATCTAATGAGGTGGCGACCCTCGCCCATCAGGTATACAGCAGGTATTAGCTCGTGTGTAGGGGGTTCCTCGCCATTTGGTGACCAATGCTTCTTTACATACCGGATAATAGCTGCGTGTAACATAAAGAGAGAACGCGGGACTCCTTCTTCCCGAGCAAAATTCTCGTGATCCATCAGGGCGCCGTCTGCAAACAGCGCCCCCACTGTGGAGACCCTCTCCCGAGACTAACAAAGTATACTCCCTCTAGTGACCAAGCCTGTTGTAGTGGGGATTCCGAGTAAGGGAGTGTTAGGGGCGTAAGGGAGGCATTGCTTGGTATGGTAAGGCCTTTTTCCAATAAGAAAGCGCTATTCGTAACAACAGGGGAGAGTCAGGGGGTATCCTGCTCTGCGGTAATAGCAGGGTGTGCAGGGTGCCCCGGCTCAGGAATTGCAGCGTGTAGCCAAGTTTGTGCAAATTGCGCCCCGCGAGCCAGTACGACAGCCATTGTAACTGACTTGCAAAGCAGTAGGCACAAAAATCCGGCACCCCTAGGCCCCCTTTGTCTGGCCTCAGCTGTAGCTTAGGCAGTCCCACCCTTCTGCGCCCTGTTCCCCATATGAGATCGGACAGGAGGGAATCCAGTGTTTTAAAAATAGAGGCGGGAAACAGTACTGGCAGATTGGTGATGAAGATCAACAGGCGCGGGAGCACGACCATCTTAGAGATGGCTATTCTGCCAATCACCGAGAGAGGCAACGACACCCAGAAGGATATCTGAGTACATAACGCCCTGACCGCCCTCATCAGATTGCCCTCTATTAAATCCTGTAGATTCCTATATATTTGGATACCCAGATATTTGAAAGTGTGTGGGGCAACTAAGAGGGTGAACTGGCCACACTTAGCAGTTTCGGGGCGCTCTCCAGGATGAAAGAACGCATGGGATTTCTTCTCGTTTATGGCTAGGCCCGAGATATGTTCGAATTGTTTAAAAATACATGGTATGGGCTCTAAGTCCCCTGTCAAATCATAAGTGTATAGGATAAGGTCATCTGCGCATGCTGACAATACGTGCATTGAGTTGCTCAGCCGGATCCCCATTGTTTCTGCTTCCTTCCTTAGTCTAATTGCGAGGGGTTCTAGCTCCAGCACGAACAGCACTGGTGACAGGGGGCAGCCCGTGTACCTCTGCCCACTGGATAGGGTCGTGAGATATGGGAACTAGAGCGGACTCGTGCCGTAGGGGCCGTGTATAGCAGCTTGACCCAGCTCATGTATCCCGGTGGGATGCCAAACTTGTCCATAGCCTTTATCATGTACTCCCAAATTAGGGTGTCGAAAGCTTGACGCAAATCAAGAGAGATGCATACAGCACCTCTGTAGGTGGAGGCATCTGATGTTAAGGGAGGTACTACAGGCTAGGACGAAGCCACACTGATCAGTGTGGATCAGTTGTGGCAGGTAGGGAAGTAGCCGGCAGGCCAGGATTTTGCTTAGGATCTTGTATTCTGTGGCTAAGAGCGATAGTGGGCGGTAGCCCGACATATCCTTTGGGTCTCTGCCCAGTTTAGGGAGGCAGGTGACAAGGGCCTGCATGGTGGAGAGAGGGAGATTACCTATTTCTTGAGCTGTATGGTATAGGCGTTCCAGGTGAGGGGTTAGTTTATCCGAGAAGGTATCGAAGAACTCCGCTGGAAGGCCATTGAGACCCGGAGCCTTATTACGTGGAAGTTCTCAGATGGCCGCCTTAATTTCAGCCTTGGTAATGGGGCCAGACAGGTCTTCCTGGGCCGTGCGCGTGAGTTTGGGATAGACTAGGCCGCTCAGGAAGGCTGATGTGGGCTCCTCCACTGAGCTACCAGGAGCTCGGTATAGTGCCTCATAGTATTCGCAGAAGGCCAGGTTTATTTCTTGCTGTGTGTGCACTATGGTTCCGTCCGGCAGGGCCACCTCGTGTATAGGGGTGGGGGAGGCGCATCTCACAATAATCGTGCCAGGAGTGCTCCAGATATATCTGCCTCTGCGTGTTTGTGCTGGGATAAATGATTGATAATCTATTACTCGGAGTTGCTCCAGGAGTTCAGCGTGTTGTATATGCGCCTCCTGTAGTGCCTCTTTTTTCGAGGGGTTGCTGACCGCCTCCTGCTCTAGCTTGTTTAAAGTGTCTTCTACCGATTTAAGATTATTGTGGATCTCCTGTCTGGCCCCCACAGTGGCACCGATAGCAGCACCCCTAATCACTGTCTTAAACGCGTCCCACTCTATGAGGCTTGAAGAAGCCGAATTAGTATTCTCATTGAAATAATTAGTGATATTCGACGCCATAGTGTCACGGAAAACAGCATCTTCCAACATCTGTGGCCACAGCCTCCAAGTAGGGACAGGAGTGGGGATTCTTCTCCAGGATAACATGATCTCTAGCGGGTTGTGATCGGAGAAGGTCTTCCCCAGGTATGTGGTGTGGGACACCTGGGTTGTTATGGAGAGGGAGCAGAATATCCTATCAAGCCGTGTGTGTAGTTGGTGGGGCGGGGAGTGGAGGAGTATTCGCGGCTGTTTGGGTTTTTAAGGTGCCAAACATCTCCCAGCGACCAGCCCGCCGCCCACGCACGCAAGGACTCTGCCTGCCTAATAGAGACAGCTCCCTGGATGGGGGGGTGAGAGCGGTACAACTGGACATCTAGGACTCTGTTATAATCTCCCCATATTACCCATGGGTAGCCCACCCAGTCTGCCAGCACTGTGCTGAGGCTTGCTAAAAATTTGGCCTGCTCGTAGTTCGGAGCGTATATGCTGCCAATGACTATGTGTGTACCGTCTAGTGTGCGCCATGGACCGTGACATACCTGCCCTGTGTATCAGTACGCTGCTCCAGGGCCACAAACGGGACCCTGTGTCTGACCCATATGGCTGTTTCCCTCGCAAAGGCGGAAAATGATGTGGTGAACACTTGGCCTCTCCATTTTCTGCGGAGCTTAACTGCCTCGGAGTCTGTGAGGTGGGACTCCTGTAGCAGGGCAAACTGTGCCTTTCGCCTATTCAATAGGGCATGAATCCTGTGACGTTTGTGTACCGATCCCATCCCTCTGACGTTCCAGGTGACTATGGTATACTTTCCCAGCATGGCCATGTGTTTATATGCTCCGCTCTTGAATCTACTCGGGGTCGTGAGATGGGTAATGTATGGAGTGCAGTGGGGGGTAAGCCAGAAACCCAAAGACCCATATTAACTCCCAATACTAGGACCAGTCCAAAAACTATGCTGGTCCAAACAATATACACAACTGTGTGAACGTTCTTTCGATTTCGGTATGCTTTCGCTACAGGGTTCGTGTCCTACGCCTTGCAGAACGCACAGGGTTGTGTGCAGCTACGTGACTGACTGGACCATGGTCCTTTATTAGGGGTTTAGAGAAGCTGGGGGGAAGGGTAAAAGTGTATACAATACCTCACATCTCCACAATGAATTTAAAACGTCTCTATTTCAATAGGGTATCCCCGTGGAGGGCCACCATCAACCAAATAGGTCATTACAGTCTGTGGAGCGATAGAGGGAAACAAAGCGAGACTGTTCTCTGAGTCTGAGTGCACGGTGGTGTCCTCTGAGGATCCCGGTCATGAGGGGGGATAGCGGTCTCTGAAGGCAGCCACCGCTGCTAGTGCCCACTCTCTGCCCTGCAGGGCCTGCTCCGGCGAGGGGCTCTTCGCCTTGGTTTTGCGAGTCGATTTGTTTTGCGGTGCGTTCTCTTCTCTGTTGTCATCCGTGGTTCCGGACTTGTACTCTGTGACGAACTCTCAATGATTGAGGGGGCAAAGTAGCCTCCGGGCTGTCAAAGAAGTGTGTCTTTTGATCATTTATAATCTTCAAGCGGGCCGGGAATAATAGAGCATATTTGAGGTTCAGGGCTCTGAGTTTCTTTTTAAGAGTTTGGTAAGAGGCTCTTTGGCGTTGAAACAGGACGGTATAGTCCGGGTATAGTGACAGGTCCGTCTATGATGTTGCTGCAGATTGAGAAGGCCTTTCGGGCAGCCATGTGGCACATCTACGGCACACTTACGGGTCCCTCAAGCATGCCTCCGGGGACCAAGAATCCACAGGGGGGCTCCAGTTGATCTGTCCTCAACATTATCTGTGCCCCTCGAATCTTCTTCGGGTTCTGTACCATTGTCAGTGGCAGCTTTAGTACTGGCACCAAACTCTGTGCCAGTCCCTTGTACATCGACCCGGTGGGCCAATGCAGCCGTAGGAAGATTCATAACCTATTGCGGTGTCCAACTCTGATAGAAATTTGTCTCAACCTTGAAGGAGGCCGCGCTCCGATCCTATCATGGTGCAGCCAATACTAAATCCTTCCAACTCAGACACGATACTGTAACAGTGCAGTCCTACACAGTCACTGCATCAAATGTTTGGCTCGTACTCTGACCAGAGTCAGCCATCTGGAGATGATAATGGTGGTTTGCCTCACTCTATGATGAAGAAAACTTGTATGTGGACCTGTAGGAGGCCAGTGGACCAAATAACACACCCAACATTGGGTTGGTTTACCCCTTGGACCAGCATCCAAGAAAAAGTGCATCTTTTGTCATGTTCCTCAGGAGAGCTGCTGAAATACTTGACCCGCATCTCCACATGACTGAGGTAAAAACTAATGTCCTTTTGAGGTTTTCTGCCCTTCAACAAGGCTAATACTGACACAGTATTGGGCACTTGATCTAAACCATGTTCTGGCTCCACCAGAGAGTGCAAGTTAATGGAAATATTTGGTAAGAGAATGTTCTAGTCGGCCAGCCTTGCCTTAAGGTCAGTCAATGCCAGCAACCTCCTGGGATGCTAAACACATGCACTCTGGGACATGGTTGGTGAGATTTTACCAGCAGTTCCAGAAGATGTGTGGGCTTCCTTGGCCTAAACCATTCAGGATGGCTGGGATGCCGCCAGGTTTGTCATCCAATCAGGCCTAGACGCCACTGATTGTCTAGGACAGGCAAAAGGGACAAGTGTGGTTCTTCCTCACAATGCATAGATGAGGTCCACTGGATTCTTCAAGGACATCCAGACTTTCCTAATGGACATGAAGCAGATTTGACCCTGGAGCATTTTAAAGAGAGCTGAACAACAGCATGTTTCTTGGGCCTTTCGGCACCAGTCCAGCAAACTCCCCTATTGACAATGCCAAGCTCTGTCGCCCACACACAAGGCTTCCCAGCCCTTTCGAGATCTGGGCCGTGGACCCAACAGATAAATTGCCTGCCATCAGGGATAGCACATGTGTAAATCCCCAGCCCCTCTGGCGATAACTTCCAAACCTCTTTAGTGTGCCTTTGAGGGGCACACAACTATCCTTTAGGAGGCACAATCTGCCACTTCGGCCAGGGGTGGCAAAACCTTTGGCCTCACCAGTGCTCCTCAGGTGTCCACAAGGGTGATGGGGGTGGTCACTGCCCATGTTTAGAAGTTGGGGGCACCAGTCTTCCCCAACCTTGATGACTGGCTGTTGAAGGCAAACTTGTAGAAAACAGTCATAAACCACATCCAGACAATAGCAAACCTCCTTACATTAGTGGAGCTCACAATCAGCTTGCTGAAGTCACACCTGACTCCTTTTTAGAGGCTTCCTTTCATCAGAATCATCCTGGATATGTGTTTTTGGGCATTTCCTCCAGATCGAGGCCATGAATTTTAGGCTATGAGCTCAATGTTTCGAACTCTGTCCTGGGTTTTAGTGAGGATGGGTCTGAGGCTTCTTGGCCTGCTTGCCTCCTGCATTCTGCTCATCGACCATGCCAGATGTCCCATGTAAGTTCTGCAGTGGGAACTGAAGTCTCAGTGGGCCCTGCACCAGGGTAACCTGTCAGATTCCATCTAGGTTCAAAGGAGATTGCAAAAGATCTGCAGTGGTGACTGCTTGACCTTAATTGAGCTAGCAACAGACCCCTCTTCCTGCCTCTCCCAAAGCTGACGGTGGTGACGGACTCATTGCTGCTAGGTTGAGAAGGCCGTCTCAGGTGGTGTAGATCTAAAGATTATGGTCCCCGGTAGAAACATGCATCCACATCAGTTTGCGGGGGTTGCTGGTGCTGGGTTGCTGGCGACTTGGTTTTGCAACCATCAAAGGGAGGCTGGTGCAGATTCTCACAGAAAACACCACCACCATGTGGTACTGTAACAAGCAGGTGAAGGAAGTGACCCGATTAGGGTCACCCGGGTCACTCGCGACCACCTCTCAGTCTTCCATACAAATGAAGAGTCGATCAAACAGTAGAGAATACAAACCAAAGGTATTTATTAGAAGTACACTCGAGTGGAGTCCGGTCTGACCAGCCTCCTTGGATTGCTGCAGAGGGACTGGCTTCAGCCAACATGGAGTTATATTAAGTACATCTCAAACCAATGAAAGCACCGCCCAAGATGGAAAATTCCAGGCTCACACAGCTAAAACAAAGAGGTACAGTAGGATAAGTTTCAACTCTAAGGCTGGGTACACACTATCTATAAATGAAGGTCGTCCTGCCCGTGCTCGCATCTGGGCTGGTGGGAGAAGGCCTCTATCTAGTGGGAAAGGTATGTGCAAACGAGGACAATGTACTCAGTGAAACAGCGTTAAACCTTGGAGAAAAAGAGGAAAAAAACGAATGGAGACATTTCTCAGCGAGCTAGGGTTAGTTTCAATCACAGTTCAAAATGGCGGCTCAACTTAAAATGGTGCCGCGAATGCTAACTCTACATAGAGCAATATGCAAGCAAAACGAGTGCATAACATTTATATTTCAACAGACCTTTCTTTTAGCAGAAGCTAACCATTTGAAGTTGAGAGAATATGGAGTGTAACATGGCATGTATATAACAAATGATCTTCAGAATTCAGAGCAATCCATGTATTCAGCATTAAGGGAAGATGAGCCCTCAAATACACCCTTGTCTATCTTCATAAAATGATCTATTTCTTTCTGAGTCATAATCACAGCATGGGTATCATGGATGGGCGTCTTCTGCTTTGGGGTGAGAAGTGTAACACAATAAGAGCAACAGGCCGGGAGACATTGTATACAGATGCAACATGTGAGGAAAATACCAGTGACTACAGCTAGGAAAGCAAGGATCTTCCAACCCCAGGATGTAAACAGACCCCAAAACCACCCAAATAGGGTCCAAGTACCATTTTCCCGGTGAATGTCAGAGGAGAGTCTGTGTAATTTCTGTATGGAAGCATATACGTTGGGGGCGTGGTCAGGAATGTATACGCAGCAGCTACTACCATTGACGCGACAGGCCCCTCCCCGATCAGCAAGGATGACGTCTAAAACAATCCGGTTTTGTAAGGTAACTAGTCTCGTAGCCTGAAGCTCAGCAGTGATATTGGTCAGAATTCCTGCTGTTGTATTAATGACCCCTTCTACAACTCTCGTAAGCCGACGAATGCTGAGGCTATTAGACATCGGGCCCCAAAAGGGTACAATACCCTTCATGGCATCTTCAAACTGTTGCAAAGTGGTATCTGTCTGATCTATATCTTTTGTGTCAATAACCCTTCTCACTCGGGACAAGTATACACTTCTGCGCTGTAGCCGATGGTCTTTATGGTAATTGGGCGGAGCGACATACACTGGGGGAAGAAGAAAAAAGAGCGTACACCTGCCAGACCATCCCCTAGGAAGCCAGACATAAGCTTGGGATCCACAGATGACATAGACGTTTGGGGGTAAGATCAGAGGGGGGCTATTGATCGTGCTGAGTGGGTAGGTGAAATTGCATCTACTTTCCCCCACCTCTATCTCCCCCTTCCCCTGGATGCAAAAGGCAGCTGTTGAGCTGACCACAGACACCGGTATTGGTTTGTCCTTAGTGACATTGCGGTCTTGGAAAGATTGGAAATACTCAGAGGTGTTAAATTTCTCAAAATCAGCCATTTCCATTCTAAGCCATGTATTATTCTTCACCTTATCATATTTGCTCATACAGGAATCTGGAGACAAAGTACCAGAGATATTTTGACCTGCCATACCTATAGGAGAAAACCCATGATAAAAACGTATATAATCAACCACAGTGCGAGAATCAGCGGGGCAAGTGTTCCCAGTGTCCGTCTGAGCCTCACTGGTAGACTCCTATTGTTCATCAACGTTGGCGCTCTTGAGCACCGGCGGTGGAGCTGTTCGATCCTAACTCTTGAAGAAATCCCACGTTGCACAGGATAATATACCCCCCCTCCAGGGGAGCACGTTCGATCTATCCTGTCCAATGTCTGAACAATGCACCAATCTCGCCTCTCCCTAAACTACTGTTGCCTGACTGGCGCAGTCCATCCCTGCTAATCGGACTTCTCCTTTGGTGCACTGTTCCTCAGTCGGGGGCGCAAATTGTACCTGGCTACTCCAGGCCCAGAGGGGTCAGTAAAAAGGGGCTCAGACACAGAGAGGCCAGTAGAAAGGGGCTCTTGACTCTCCGGGGTCACTGCCGCATTTAGCACCTCCTCATTCTCTGCCTCTGTTTGGGTCCACGTGAGCTTGGTATCCGAAAAGGGGATGAACCCTGGGACTTGTTCCCACTCCGAGTACCCTATTCCATCTTTGACCCACTGATCATAGGGTTAGGGCAGAGGCGCTCTGCGGCAGTGTTGACTATGAATCCATTTCTTTCAGCCGGTGACCTTGACCGCTGTGCGGGTGGCAAGAAGGACCTGGACCGGTCCCTTCCACCTCGGCTTCAAGCTCTTCTTCCTTTGAAAATTCTGGATCAGAATAAAATCACCAGGCTGAATATCATGTCCTGGCCCCTCGGGTACTGGCGGGAGAGAATCCTGGATCTGTCGGTGAATAGAACGCAAACTTTTAGTCAACTCATACAGATAGTCCACTAACAGAGGATATTCAATTTCAGGAAATCTACAAGGATGCGGGACGCCCCAGACAATTGCCCGGCGCTCGAACACGACCTCGTAGGGTGACAGTCCTGTCCTAGAATGCGCTGTTATTCTTGTGGACAAAAGGGCTAATGGTAAAGCATCTGACCTCTGCAACCCTGTGCTCTCCTGAATCTTTGCCAGTTTCAGTTTGAGAGTACCATTGTACTTCTCAACCAAACCTGCTGACTGGGGGTGATTTGCAGCATGAAATATTTGCCTGATATGTAGTCCCTCACAAACTAACTGAATGACTTTTGCATTAAAGTGGCTTCTGTTATCACTCCAAATCAAACGGGGCAAGCCAAAGCGAGGAAAGAACTCCTTCAGGAGTACTTTCGCAGTCGCTATGGCTGTGTTTTCTTTCGTGGGATAGGCCTCGACCCATTTACTGAATGCACAAACCACCACTAATACATATTTCAAATTGTTGACTCGATCCATTTCTATGTAATCTATCTGGAGGACCTCCAAAGGGAAAGTGGGAGGTGCAAAATTACCAGGTGGCATAGGGGTACCTTTCCCAGGATTGTGCATCATGCACACCATACAATATTTGACCCAATGAGCGGCAGTCTTTGGGATATTATCATTTTGCCATACAGGGTCTAGCAACTTACAAATACCTTTAGCACTGATATGAGCTGGCCCATGTGCCATGGTGACTATGGGCAGAACATATGCATCTGGTAGCATCCGTCTCTGTTTCCCTGACTTATCAGTCCAACACCCCTCCTCATCCAAACGTTCTGTGCTTTCCTGCCATATTGCTAATTCTTCAATCGTTGCCTCATTTTGTATCTCCTTGACACTCTCCAGCGTATCTTCAAACATGGTGACCTCGGGCACCCACCTAGCGGGACCTGCTACAAACATCCTTTTCATCTTCATCCGGGCTGTCTCTTTAGCTGTCTGGTCTGCAAAGGCATTCCCCTTACCCACATTGTCAGTAATTGTCTTGTGGGCGCTGCACTTTACTATCGCTAATTTCCTGGGGAGTGTCAAAGCCGACAAAAGCCTATGTATAAGGGGGCCATGCTGGATCTTCATCCCATGGGAAGTGAGAAACCCTCTCTCTGCCCAGAGCAGCCCAAAATTATGGGCGACTCCGAAGGCATACTGACTGTAAGTTTAGATATTGACAGCCAGTCCCTCACTCAACTCGCAGGCTCGAATAAGGGCAACGAGCTCTGCAGCTTGGGCCGACTGGTAGGGAACACGTGACGTCTCAACTACTGTGGACAGTGCTGTGATTGCATATGCGGCTGTTGTAGTGCCATCTGGTAGCTTATAGCAAGAGACTATCCAAAAATGAGAGGGACCCCTTATAAACCAAAGGAGTAGGGTGCTATACAACAGTATAAACTAAAAGGTGCTCCTTTGGACTTAATGCCAGTGCTCATAGCAATAGGGACTGATTATATCAGCTAACACCAATCAATACTCATTCATACCTTCAACATTCATAAAACTGGGAGATATAACCACATGCCCAGGACTAACACTACAAACAACAAATTTATAGAAAAAATATATCAATTTATTAAAAAGTACATTAATCTCAAGGTATATCAATCTGCAAATGTACCATTATTTCGAATGACATAAAAATGTCACAGAAATTACAATATGTCTAGGTCAGCATATCAGAGAAAAATACAATTTCATAAGGAACATAATCACAAGTTAAAAGACGAGAGTACATACAACAGACAAAGAAATATGTCATTAAAACTATACACATCCGTTTTAACTGAATATTGCCAGCTGGCGCTTGGTACTATCCTGATGTAAAGTACTCAAAGCCCCAGTCTCTTCACGGATTGTGTTTCTAAAAATGGCGTTGACGCTGCTTCGATGGAGATATTTATTATACCATCTTTTTCAAGACAAGAAATGTTTATACTCTTCAAGCCTAGACTCTGACTAGTTCCAACTGGAACCCTTTAAAACACCTCTTCTTGATAGTAGATGGATCATATAATAAAGAATGGAAGGTTGGGACGGTTGTCTCCCTTCTCCTCGTTGGTAGCCGAATTTGAATTGTCCTATCGCGGAGGACATCGGACCGCTGACGTGACGCTGCCGTCTGTTACTAAACCCTAATTGGAAAAGGGAGTTCTCTGGCGGGTGTAACCAACCTACAAGTTCGAACCGTACATCATAGTCCACGCAAAGCAGAACGGTGATAACCGGTATACCTACTTGAGCCTCAGGCTTATTATTACAACCTTGGGCTGTTAGAAGCATCGTATAAGGGATATACCGATATACAATTCAAATTCGGCTACCAACGAGGAGAAGGGAGACAACCGTCCCAACCTTCCATTCTTTATTATATGATCCATCTACTATCAAGAAGAGGTGTTTTAAAGGGTTCCAGTTGGAACTAGTCAGAGTCTAGGCTTGAAGAGTATAAACATTTCTTGTCTTGAAAAAGATGGTATAATAAATATTTCCATCGAAACGCGTCGACGCCATTTTTAAGAAACACAATCCGTGAAGAGACTGGGGCTTTTGAGTACTTTACATCAGGATAGTACCAAGCGCCAGCTGGCAATATTCAGTTAAAACGTGTATAGTTTTAATGACATATTTCTTTGTCTGTTGTATGTACTCTCGTCTTTTTTAACTTGTGATTATGTTCCTTATGAAATTGTATTTTTCTCTGATATGCTGACCTAGACATATTGTAATTTCTGTGACATTTTTATGTCATTCGAAATAATGGTACACTTGCAGATTGATATAACTTGAGATTAATGTACTTTTTAATAAATTGATATATTTTTTCTATAAATTTGTTGTTTGTAGTGTTAGTCCTGGGCATGTGGTTATATCTCCCAGTTTTATGAATGTTGAAGGTATGAATGAGTATTGATTGGTGTTAGCTGATATAATCAGTCCCTGTTGCTATGAGCACTGGCATTAAGTCCAAAGGAGCACCTTTTAGTTTATACTGCTTATAGCAAGAGCCATCGACATATAGTTCCCCTTGGGGGTCAGATAAGGGAACATCAGTCAAGTCTACCCGTCCTTTCGTCTCTTCCTCCGTCCGGAAGATACAATCATGTATGTCAATTTCCTCACTCTCAGAAGGGAGGGGTAGTAACGTGGCTGGGCTCAGAGTGGCACATCTTTTAATTGTGACATGTGGTGCAAAGAGAGTTAGCTCATAACCGGTCAGACGTGCACTGATGAGTTGCTGTATCTTGGTCTTATTCAAAAGAGTATCCACAGCATGGGGCACCATGACTGTGAGGTCAGTATCAAGTATGAGCCCAGCCGATTGCCTTATAGAGACGGCCACAGCCATGACCGCTCTTAGACAGCTCAGAAGGGCTCTTGCGACAGGGTCAAGAAGGGCAGAAAAATAAGCACACGGCCGTTGCTTACCTCCAAAGGCCTATGTTAAAACAGAAAGCACACAACCAGCCGTCTCGTGTACGTACAGCACGAACGGCTTTGCATAATCAGGCGTACCAAGCACAGGCGCAGAGCAAAGCGCAACTTTTAATTGCTCAAAAGACTGCTGACATTCAGGCGTCCAAGACAAGGGTTCATGCACATCATTAGTGGTTAGTGCGAGCAGGGGTTTTGTTAATAACGAATAGTTAGGGATCCACTGACGACAATAGGAAGTAATGCCAATAAAAGCGCGCACATCCCTTTGAGTTTTAGGGATAGGCATTTTAACAATGGCACTGATGCGCTCAGGGGTCAATCTCCTACACTCCTTTGACAGTAAGTGACCCAAGTAGGTGACCTCCTGCTGACAATATTGAAATTTGGAAAGGGACACTTTATGTTCGTGGTGTGCCAAATGCAACAACAATTTAACCGTACTGTCTTTGCAACCCTTTTCAGTGTCAGAAGCGATGAGAAGGTCGTCTACATATTGGAGCAATACATTACCTGGAGGGAGTGTAAGGGAGTCCAATTGGGCTTTTAAAGCTTGACTAAATATACTGGGGCTCTCAGTATAGCCCTGAGGAGCTCGACAGAATCTAAAACTTCTGCCAGCTAGAGTAAAACCGAACAAGTACCTGCTATCTGGATGGATCGGAATACTAAAGAATGCATTTTTTAGCTCAATGACGGAGAAGAATTTAGCAGTAGAAGAAATCATCGTCAAAAGGGCAGTAATGTCAGGGACCACCGGAAACTGTGGAACTACTATTCTATTTATTGCTCGCAAGTCAATCACAAAACGATAAACATCTGGAAGATCATCAGAGGAGCCCGAAGGTGCTCTCTTAAGAATGGGAAGAATAGGGCTATTACACACATTAGCAGTCGTTTCCTCAACAACTCCTGACTTAATCAAGTCCTGTAAAATTTGTAACAAGGCTCGCTCCCCTGCTTGCGGTATTTTGTACTGAGGAATACGAGGCAAAATGGCATTGTCTTTAATTTTGATAGAAACTTGGGGTATCTGCAATAGTCCTACGTCCGTGTCACCCGTTGCCCACAACATGGGCGGCATGTCCCTAAATTCAACCGGGAGGGGCGCATCTTTGGACAGACATTGCTTAGTGCTGACCACATTCGGGCCCATCATCATGTAAACACCTTCCGGGGAACAATAAATAGTAGCATGCAACTTCTTTAATAAATCTAAGCCCATCAGATTTTCTCCGCAATTAGATGTCAACAAAAATGGCGAATCTACAGTAAAAGGACCTATAGTCAGTGTAAGAGGTTTGGAAATGGGGCTCACAACCGGTACACCAGAAAATCCTACCGAAACATTATTATGACCAGACAGAGCTGCCCCAGGGACCAGTGAACGAGAAATAGAGCTATTCATTGCACCTGTATCCACCAAAAATTCCTTAGCTGAGCCATGCAAATCTGCAGTAACGTAAGGACTTCGCTGAACTACAGGTATCTGAACTGGTCCCTCACCCTGTCCCTGGCTGTCCTAGCTGTGAGACATACCTGTCACCTCGTCTATATCATAGTCATCATGATAATACTGGCCGCCCCTATTGTCATCGAAGTAGTTACTATCTGGGCGATCCTGTAACGTTGCAGTATGCTGAGCTCTGTCCTGTCCACTAGCTCCACGACCCCGGCCATGAGAACCTCGTCCTCTAGGGGCCGTGACTTTCTGCAACAACACCGGACATTCGCTACGCCAATGTGCCTCCTCTTTACAATACGCATACTGATACGGCCCTACAGGCGTAGTATTCCGGTTAGTACGAGGAAGCTGTCGGGCTGTACCACCACGTCCTCTAACATTCCCTCGAGAAGCCTGCTGCAACAGCACCTTTGTCTTCAATTCTTTATGCTTTTTCTCCACCTTCCCATTCTCCTCATTTTCCCTGTGTTCATAATACTGTGCCATACTCAAAATTACAGAAGGGGAGGAGGTAGTCCAAGTGCTCTCCGAGGCCTGTCACTGAGTAGCGATCTCAGGAAGCAGGTTCGTAACAAATCTATTAACGAACAATCGGACACCCCCCTCCACTGACAAATCCTGGCCGCTAAAATCCCAAAACACGCCTTCAAACCGAGTAAAGAAATCAGACACGCTCTCATCCTTCTTCTGACGACATGCCGTTAACTTGTCCCAATCTACCCTTCTCAGTGGAATAAGAGAATGCATATATGTAATAATTTGGCAAGGCAAAGCTAGTATCTCGGCCTTATGCCTCTCACCAGGCTTCCTCTCCTGGTCCCATGCTTTAATCTGATCCCAGGTACTACCCAATTCCACAACATGGTCCTGTGTGCACACCGTTGATATTTGGATATCAACGGGCACCAGTAAACCAAAGAACATCTCAATATCCACAAGCGTCATCACTGTCGATGAAGCGGCCTCAGTCAATTCCTTATAATATGCAGTTGGGTTTTTCCTAGGGTCAGGCAAATGAGTCTTAAGGGGTTAGAACTTCACTCCTTCTCCATGGAGTGTAGACCCACTGGGCCCGATTCACAAAGTAATCTGAGACAAAATCCTAACTTTACGACTTTCGGTATTCACAAAGGGCATTTAGTAGTAGTAAAGTTAGGATTTTGTCTTAAGTTTGTCTTAAGTTTTGGTCTTAAGACAAAATCCTAACTTAAGTTCAACTTAAGTTCAATTTAAGACCAAAACTTAAGACAAAATCCTAACTTTACTACTACTAAATGCCTTTTGTGAATACCGAAAGTCGTAAAGTTAGGATTTTGTCTCAGATTAATTTTGTGAATCGGGCCCACTGTTCTTGGAACCGGGCCTCTACCCGTGGTCTAGTAATAACGTTATGCTGATCCCGTAGCTCTGGTATTTCAGGGTGATATATGGGGTGGAAATCCCTCATTGGAAACTGGGATAAGGTTGTCGGGCTCTTCTCAAGCAACCTACTCCGATAAGCGACCAACGCCGCGACATTACCAAAAACTTTACCGGGTGCCATATCAGCAGCATATACACGATCCCTAATATCATAAATAATCTGGGGTGCTACATCATTGAAACATTGTTCCCACAGTCCAATCAAAGTAGCTGACATGTGCTTAAGGGCATGCTGCTGCACAAAAGGTTCATAATCTTTCATCACTCTCCACACATCTTCCACACTGTAAATGGGGTTACGAGCCCACTGGGCAGCCTGATCGGCTACTATAATTTTGTCTTCGTCTCCCACATCTGATCGTATCAATATCCGCCCCAGTCGTTCCCTAGCAGTTGCCCAGTCTCTGTCCTCTAGTCCACGTACCGGCGTTCCTCTGCTCAGTAATGCCGCGGGGATGTAGGAACAGAGAAGGAGTAGCGACAGACGTAACAGGCACTAACGTCGCTGCCGGCTGCGACGGAGGTGCAAGGGCTGGAGAGAGAGATGCTGAAATAATAGGCGTAACAGGGAGACTGGCAGTCATCGTAGGCGAAGTCAAAGAAAGGGCAGGAGGCGCTGTGGCGGAAGCAGCTTGATCAATAGCAGAAGAAACAGAAACAGCAGAGACAGAGGGAACGGATGACTGAGGCTGGGGCATGGCAGGGTATATTCTCTGCGGGGCGTATGGGGGTGGAGGTCGAGTATCTAACAATTCCTCCACAAATGTATCATTTTCTTCTCGCTCAACATAAGACTTTTCACATTGTAATCAAAATTTCCTATCAGCACACTCTATTCCTTTTTCTATTTTCTCTCTATCATGCGCAACATCTTTTTGAGTCAATGTCTGCATTCTCCCCTTCTGGGCCTCTTTCTCTGCTTTCACTCGTCTCTGTTTAGCCTCCTTTTGCCATGTTCTGAGGGAATCAAACATCGACTGCCTACTCCTTTTCGCAAACAACTTCTCCTGAAGAAAATTAATTTTCAGTTCATCAAAAGTGCCCGTCAACAGCCACTGCAACTTGGCATTGTCCCTCGTATATTTGTACCATAACGTACTAAACATAATAGGGCCAAAGCCATGTTTTACGTATATGTCGAAATTTGGAGTACCTTCTGGAGGCGCTGGCTGACTTTCTTCCAATCGAGCATCAGTAGAACAACAACGAAAGCCCAAACAAAACAACTTACTCAAACAAGGCATTTTCAAAGAAAACAAGTTCACTACTTATGCCTAACAGATCTTTGCAAATATCTTTACCAAAGTCGGTCCTCAGACCTCATCAAATACAAATCAAAGTGGTACCATGTTCATAAAGAACTCAAACAAATTTAAGCGCTTGTCCAAAGACGGTCCTCAGACCGCGTCAAATACAAATCAAAATGGCGACATATCCACAAAGAACCAAAGCAAACTCACCTGGTGCACACAGGTCAAACAAGTTTATTCTCCACTGCCGACTCTTTGGACCAAACGGTCAGATCCAAGGGTTTCACCATTCAGGACCCCAGTCGGGATGATCGCTGGACGAGGCACCGCCCGGTCAGACAGACGGGGCAGCTGCAAGTACAAGACTCTCATGTAGGGAACCCCGGTCCGCCCGTCAGACCCGACGTGGCCCGACCTCCTCACCCGTCCGCGGGCAAGGATGGGTCACCCGATTGAGTCCCTGTTCGGGCGCCAAATGAAGGAAGTGACCCAATTAGGGTCACCAGGATCACTCGCGACCACCTCTCAGCCTTCCATTCAAATGAAGAGTCGATCAGACAGTAGAGAATACAAACCAAAGGTATTTATTAGAAGTACACTCGAGTGGAGTCCGGTCTGACCAGCCTCCTTGGATTGCTGCAGAGGGACTGGCTTCAGCCAACATGGAGTTACATTAAGTACATCTCAAACCAATGAAAGCACCGCCCAGGATGGAAAATTCTAGGCTCACACAGCTAAAACAAAGAGGTACAGTAGGATAAGTTTCAACTCTAAGGCTGGGTACACGCTATCTATAAATAAAGGTTGTCCTGCCCGTGCCCGCAGCTGGGCTGGTGGGAGAAGGCCTCTATCTAGTGGGAAAGGTATGTGCTAATGAGGACAATGTACTCAGTGAGACAGTGTTAAACCTTGGAGAAAAAGAGGAAAAAAACGAATGGAGACATTTTTCAGCGAGCTAGGGTTAGTTTCAATCACAGTTCAAAATGGCGGCTCAACTTAAAATGGTGCAGCGAATGCTAACTTTACATAGAGCAATATGCAAGCAAAACGAGTGCATAACATTTACATTTCAACACAGGTCAGGGTGGTGTCCTGCATCCTGTGCTAGGAGGCTTTCCCTAATGCCTCCCTGGGTCATTAGGTCATTAGGGAATCTCCCTGGTCGTGAACTATCTGGTGAGGTCTGTGAATGCCAGGATGGATGGACTCTGCTAGCGACGCCTAGTAGATCACAAATAGCAGCTACACTCAAAGGAGGTGCAGGGCATCTTCCAGCAATGGAGAGAACTCAGGCTTGATCTCTTCGCCACCACTGAGAAAGTGCCATGTCTATACCTTTGTGCATTGGAGTTCCCAAGAAGGCTGTCTCTCTGAGACTCCTGTATTTTTTCTCACCACTACCACTCCTGCCCAGAGTTTTAAAGAAATCAGGATCTACCGGGCCCAAGTTATCACAGTGGCTCTGGGCTGGGCCAGTTAAGTTTGGTATCCAGAACTTCTGGGCATGAGCATATCCCCTCTGATAAAGCTACCGCTTCTGGACGATTTTCGGTCACAGCTGCATGGCAGGGTCTTGCACCCGGGCCTATATATTCTACCCCTCCAATCTTGGAGCTTAATAAGCGGCAGCTGATTTCCTTTGATATTCTTTTCAAAATTGTTGATGTGATCTTGGCAGCCACAAAACTGGTGTGCAACAGGTGCTGGGATCAGTTTGTGGTTTGGTGCTGCACCTGCCTGACAGACCACTTGTAGGCCAGACTGTTGTATGTCTTGTTGTTCGTTTTATCTTTGACCCAGCACAGACTTGTAGTGAACACTATTGAAGGTTACTTGTGAGCCCTTTTGGATATTTTATGTTTGCCGGACCAACCGGCTCATTCAAATCACCTGGTGTGATGAGATTTCTTACAGGTTTGTAACATATGTTTCTGCCCAAACCCTTTGTGATGTCACAGTGGGCCTTAAATTTGGTTCACACCTTCCTAATGTGTACACCTTTTGAACCAATGCACAGTTGTACTCTTGACCTTAAAAATGGTCTTTCTGGTTAAGATAGTGTCAGCTTGTTGCTAAAGTGAACTTCAGATAATCTTAGTCCTGCCACCTTATACCACCTTTTTCCAGACAAACTATTGTTGAGAACATAAGCTGTCAGGGCCGGACTGGCTACCGGGCCTTTCTAAGTAAACAGTGAGAAAACAAATGGTTTTAAAGTGTGCTTTAAAACCATTTGTTTTGCTTTCTTTATTTAGAAGCACATGCAGGTCCCCATCAACAAAGTCAGACCCCACTGCAGTGAAATCAGCCCCCAGCTTGGCAGCCCACCGAAATGCCCGGTAGCCAGTCCAGCCTGTAAGCTGTGTTCCTGCTGAAGCTAGTGACACCTTTTCATGTTAAACAAGCTATCATCCTTCTCACATTCTGTGCTCTGCCTCATCCCTCGAAGGAGGAAGAAAGATTCCATTGCTTGGCCCCCAGAAGAGCACTGAGCTTTTACATCAATTGTAAAAAAGGACCATCGGTGGACAATCAACCTTATGTGGGGCTTTCTGGAGCAAAGAATGGCAAAGCGGTTGAGAAGGAGACCATTTTAGAATGGATACTCCTCTGTGTTAAGACTTGCTGCACACTGAATAAGAAACAGCCTCCAAAAAGCCTCCAGAGCCAAGCCTGCTACCATTACATTGGCAGGCGGGGTGCCTGTTCTGGATATATGTCAATCTGCTACGTGGGCATCAGTGCACAAATGCACAAATCACTATTTCCTTGATAGACATGTCCATTGGGATAGTAATTTTGCTTGTTCGGTCCTGCAGGACGTTTTGATCTGAGCCATTCCACATACCTTGGGAGGTGTTGCTTTGGTACCTATTCACAAGCTGAAGAATCTGTGGTTAGAAGATTCCATCAGAAGAATAAGTTACTTACCTATGGTAACACTCTGGTGGATACTCTATATAACCACAGATTCCTCCCCACCCTCCCACCTCCCCATTTAATGGAACTGTCTCCTTTTCCTTTTAAGAAAGTCACAATTTAGGAATCTGCACATTGGCCTTGCCAATTTGCTGTTGGACTCTGCATCTGAAGGTGCCGGCAAGCCTTTGGAAAAAACAATGTCAGCGTGCATGGGTGGCACTTATATGCAGCTCCTTTCATTTTCTGGAATGGAATGCATTTGGTGCAGAGCCACACAATGCCACCTACTGGTGCCCAGAAGCACTGCTTTTTGAAGTTCCGGATCTAGTCTGGCACCTGGGGATATTGAAAAGGTGAGGAATCTGCTATTAAATACAGAATCCACAAGAAAGAGCTACCTAAGGTAAGTAACTTGTTCATACCTACACGAAATGGTGGTGTCTCTGCAGGTTGCAAGTTGTGTTTGTCTTTCCCCTGTGACAACGTGGATGGTGGGATGTATATCTCCATCCACGGAACCTAAGCATTCCTTACACTCTCTGCCAGAAATGGAGTAACATAGTATTTCAGTTACAGTGTAATATTGCCCGAGGGCATGAGACACCAGAAGTAAAATTAAGTTTCCACGTTAGATCATCCTCATGGTTTTATGTTAAAGAAGAGGTAAGATAGAATTCAGGGCGCTTTGTGGAAAATAAGTTATTTACCACCACAAAATAATATGCCATGTAATAATGTATTTCATCAGTTTTTACCCTAGCCTTTTTTCATCTGAGGGCACAATGGCACCCCTCAACATTTTGAACAGGTGCAGCACTTAGGCTGAAATTTCACAGCAGTTGGTTTGTGAGCACTCAAAATATTTTCAAGGAGGTTGCTCCTGTGCCTATCTAGAGCATAGTTATTTAGGTCGTCGTTGGGCTGCTCTTAATAATAATGACCTTCTAGGCAACAACTAATTCTTAAAACATGTAAAACCAAAGAATCAACACAAATTAAAGGTTTCCGATTTACAGCAGCAGGACTTTCACGATGCTGACGTTGAATATCGCCTACGTGAGAATGGTGTCACAACCCGCATATTCACTCGCTCATGCACTATACATTCCTGTCAGTGACTTTGGCAGTCCTTCCAGAGATCTGCCTGTAACCTACATGTCACTCATGCCTTGTGAGCGATGAAATCTTGTATGAATCTGCCCTGCTGGATCTGTCCTGCAGGCAATGGAAGATTGAACTTGCTGCCTTCTGAGAAACAGGGCAGCTTGTTCCCTCCTGCAATAATGTACCTATTCTGTGAGGAAGCAGCGCCTACCCCACTGCTGTCTGCTATGTACCTGTTTGATGGGGAAAACTTGGGATGCTGCTGCCTGAGGTGTACCTGTCCTCTGAAGAAGGGTGGTTTGCACTATTTCTGGTTAAGCTGTACTTGTTCCATGGAAGAGGCATTGTTTCCACTGCTGTTGCCCCATCTTATGAAAAAACAAAGGATATATTGAATGTACTTGCCTAACAAACACTATTTGATGTGAGATGCCTATAATACTGACAAAGGCGCCTGACTTCCTATGAGCAATATTCGAGCGCTGAAACATGTAGACAGAAATAGAAGTAAGAGGTATTGCTCGACCCTTGTGTTTTTAGGTCTCGCGCCTAGCGTTGCAGTGCGCAGCACTGCTCGCACAGCGCGAGACCTTTAGAAAGGGCTTCTGAAAACGACCCACACGCTCGTGCGTGTGGTTTTGTTTTCGGAAGCCCACATTGGCTGCAGCGTGCGGTTTTTTAAAAAAAACGGCACGCGATTGGGCAAAGGCGGGCGCATGTCCCGCCTTTGCTCCGCCCATTCCCGTCTGTGTCTAGGACGCGCATCAGCGCGCGTGGCACAGACGACAGGCTCCCTCGCCCCCCCCGCCGCTCCTCTGTGGTGCGCGCGCACCATTGGTTATGTATCTGGCTCATCCAGTGCTTCCTCTGAAATTATATTGATGGTGCAATGTCGGTGGTTAACAAAACGCACCGATCAATACATCTGTGTAGAGGGACCAGGAGAGAGATGTTTAAGTTGTTGGCTGTGAAGGAGAACTAATTTAAAGCGTTAGTACGGCTCCCCTCGGGTAATGGTAAATGGAAAAGCGCAGGATCACTCAGCGCCAAAGTACGGCAGCCGTGATTAGCAGCCAGCCTCGGCTAGTTTCTGTGTTCGGGTGCCAGCAAAGGTCCGGTGGGTCAGGAGCCCCCGCCACCGTGTCCGATTCATGTCACTGGCGTGCTGCGGCCTCCGCCACTTACTTCTACCCCCCACCCCCTCCCCCGCGTACATCTCTTATACAGTTATATTCACAGAAACGTATCACTATTAATATTTTCAGCAACGACTGACTCTTTAACGCGGGGTGGTTGCTTTCGGGTCTCGGGTGTGTAGATCATGAACAGCTCATTCTTTCATCATTCCATGAACGGATGTTTCGAGGTGTGGATTATAAATGTGTGGGTGAGGTGAGTGCACAGCCGGACGGAAGGTTGGGGTTATTGTGTGTGCCCCTGGCAGAACCCGGAGGAGGGTATTTCTGCTGCATACATTGTTGATAACACCCATGCCCGATAGAGGGGTGGGCAGCGAGGGAAGACATTTAAGTGGTGCGTCATGAGTCTAAACTACAATGCAAATACAGGTGTGTAACTGCAACGTGTCAATTTATGAAACGCATCCGTGGTACAGCTCGTGTGTAGAGTATAAACGATAACACCTCTGTACCCTGGCCAGCCCTCACTTTATTCCCTCGGTCAGGAGCCCACACCTCAGTCATAGCCATGCCCACTCCCACCTGGGCACCCCCCTGGAGGCTGCTGTACTCTGTACCCTGGGCCCCTCACTTTATTTCCTCGGTCACGAGCCCACTCCTGAGTCATAGCCACGCCCACTCCCACCTGGGCCCCGCCTAGGAGGCTGCTGTGCTCAGTACCCTGGCCGGCCCTCACTTTATTCCCTAGGTCACGAGCTTATAGCCACGCCCACTCCCACCTGGGCACCGCCCAGGAGGCTGCTCTACTCTGTCTGTACCCTGGGCCCCTCACTTTATTCCCTCGGTCACGAGCCCACTCCACAGAGTCATAGCCACTCCCACCTGGCCACCGCCCTGGCGGCTGCTGTACTCTGTACCCTGGCCGGCCCTCATTGTATTCCCTCGGTCACAAGCCCACTCCTCAGAGTCATAGCCACGCCCACTCCCACCCAGCCCTACCCGGGGAGCTGCTATGTACCCTTCTTCCAGTGGTTTCTACCCGGCATTGAGGATGGGAGGAAGAGAGAGTTTTTGTGTGTAAAGGGTGAGTGATAAATGATTGGGGCCTTCATCCTGCGGGCTTGTACGGGTGCTTTGCCAAGCATGAAAAAACACACGATAACCTCCCTGCCAACGGTGACTAGTAAAATACAGTCGTAAATGACGTGCTGTGCTTCCTCCCCACCTGTCAGAACATGGCCCCTGTTCCACTGAACCTTCAGCACCAATAACCTCCAAGTCCGGCCTTTCGCACACTGCGCATGAACTTGTAGCTTAATACCTTCTAAGGTGGTCGGTGGTAGGTGGGCACTTAGACCCCGAAGAGGATATGCCCTACCCTCAAGGACAAAGTGGGGTTCCAGTTTAGACATTTTATAAAGTAGTACAAGCGGGTGTTTAAAAGTGAACTCACCCTACAACACCTACTGTTCCTATAAAAAAAACCTTTGCCATGCACTAAAGAAATGTGCAGCCTTCACTAATTGGCGATGGACTGAATGATATAGGCCCATGCAGGGGGTTAATTTAAACAGCTGTCTTTCAGTACGCACATGGGCGTGTTAACAGAAAGCAGAACAGCGTCACTCCTGCAGGGGGCTTAATTTGAGCCGGTGTCTGCAGTAACGCACATTGCTACATTCCAATAAAACAAAAAAATTAATGCACAATATATAAACATGCATTCCTAAAACAACACTGAGCATCCTAGCCTGTCATTTCAGCCAAGTCACAACTTTAACAAGCATTTTTCAGGTGAGGTGTCGCCTGAGTGCCCCTGGACAGTGCATTTGCCGGCTCTGAATAAAAGCAGGTTACACATTCTCGCGGCTCTCGAGTGATTACTGCAGTTTTTTTTTTTTATTAAATGCCTACAAATCGAGCACACATGGGGTTGATGAAGCGGCGAGGGCTCGCGAGATGGAATGTTCGGCGCCTGTTTGGCCTGTCACCCGGGCGAGTGACTGCACTCCATCCGCTCAAGGCCTCCTCCACTCTGGGGTTAGGAAGGCATGGGCTGTTGTGGGTACCGAAAAACTGCGACTTGTGCAAAACACACCGGAAGTTCCGCGATAGGCCGGATGTGAAATGTTCTCTCTCAGAAGAAGGTGGTTCTGACGTCACCGTCAGTGGAGAGTTTTCAATACTTTGTTTTTCTACCCCCGCCCACGTGCGATCGTGGGAATTTTTGTTTTCCAAACTCTGTAGAAGAATCTGGGGTCCTTCAAAGGCCAACCCGATCCTAAATAGTATTATTTCGATGATAAACACAGAGAAATGTGTTATCATATTGAGTGCACCAAAAGGTCAAGCCGCCATGTTGTCAGGTGGGTTTTTATGTTTTCGCTGACTTGTCCCTATGCTGGTTAATTGAAGACACAATATTTTTATGAGCTACCATTGTTTTTCGGAGTTGTCCTGTTCAATGATTTCCTCATGGACCTCCAATTAAAATGGCATTTTGTTGAAATGTTGTGTGTTTGTGCTGGACAAATGGCGTATGTGTAGTAAAAGTTCAAGTATAAATGAGCATTTGCAATGCAATAGGTCTCGCATTTGCAAAAGTTTGAGCTATTGGCATTGTAAATGACAAACCTTTTATCTATGTGTTGGTTTTGAAAATTTACGCTACTTTGAGCTATTGACATTGCAAATAACAATGCCTTTTATTTTTGTTTTCGTTTTTAAAACCTAAATAAAAGGCTTTGTCATTTACAATGGCAATGGCTTAAACTCGTGTAAATGCAACACCAATAGCTCAAACTTTAATAATGCGAGACCTATTGCATTGCAAATGCTTGTTAATATTGTGATAGGGAGGCAAGAGTAAAAACATTTTAGTTCACCCACACACAATTGAAATATAGATCCGACAGTTTAATTGAGGGAGAACATATATGTTGATATAAGGGACATACTTCACGCAAATTATGAAACACATACCTGGGAGAATGTACAACCAGTGAACTGTAGTATTCTTGGATGCTTCCCAGTTCTAGATGTGGATCACGTTCAAGAAGCATAGCACACTAGGTAATTGAGGGTTCGTCATTCTATGTGAGTACATGAATTTAGGGTAATTCCATAAAAGGTCTGGCTGTTTTCTTCCAATAGTGTTTGTTTATGGAGAGCATGTAACAGTCGTTTAACTCCTCTTATACTCTCTTTAGACACTGATTCTGTATTGGTCGGTGTTGTCTTACCCCTGAACAAACAACGGAATTCTGAGTTAGGTGGTCTTTACTGCACCCGGTAATCACCAGGTGCATTAAATACCTCACTCTTTGTTAAATTTCAGCAGGTGAAGCCTACCGGACGTAAACAAGGAACACGAAACAGTATTGTTAGACCTGTCATCCTTAGGGTGGTCTTCCCTCAAACTTTTGCCTGCTTACCTCCTCTTTTTGCTGTATCTTTTTGTTGGCCTTAGGACTCTGAGCACTTTACCACTGCTAACCAGTGTTAACGTGCATGTGCTTCTCCTCTAAACATGGTGACATTGGTGTATACCAAATTGTCATATTTAGTTTACTTTTAAGTCCCTTGTAAAGTAGTATACCATATACCCAGGGCCCGTAACCTAAATGATACTATTGGGCTTGCAGCACTAATTGCGCCACCCACAAACCAGCCTTTCAAACCTGTCTCAGGCCATTGCAGGACCCGTGTGTGCAGTTTACTGCAGTAAAGCTATCTGTATATTTTTATGTTCTTTTACTGATCGTTTTTGTGTGTTTTTAATTTCTTCTCTTAAATTGCACTTTGCTGAATTTTGCACATCGATAGGAGGTGGGGCAGAAAAGGGAGGGGGGAGCAGCTAAAAACAATTGAGTGAGTTTACTGAGCACTTTATTGGCTGTTTTTTCCTGCAGGAACTTCTAGAGGTGCCATTTTGGGTAGGACATGCTCTAGTTTTCCCCTCTGTCACATGCATATAAGCAGAGACGCTTTGTGGACGCAATACAGCTATCTGCATATGTGTGTGTTCCTTTGCTGCTTGTTTTTATGTGTTTTTAATTTCTTCTCTTAAATTTCACTTTGCTCAATTTTGCACATTGATACGAGGTGGGGCATTGAAAATCTTTACTGGGCATAAAAAGTAGGGTGGAGCAGCTAAAACCAATTGAATCAGTTTGCTCAGCACTTTATCAGCCATTTTATCCTGTTGGGACTTCTAGAGGTGCCATTTTGGGTGGGACCCGTTCTAGTTTTCCCCTTGGCCAGATGCATATAAGCAGAGGCTCTTCTCGGACACGATGCTGGCACACCAGAGGTGTGCCAAAGGCAAGCCTGTCTGCGCCCATCTGCTGCACCTGTCAGCATCCCGGAAGGGGCCAGCACCAGCCAGTATGCCTGTTTGTCCTTCGAAGGTAGGCTACGTTTGAAGTATGAAAGCTCTGCGTTGTGGAGTATGGCCCCTAAGCTGGAATGCTTGCCTCACTACCCACCTACTATGCTAAAGGAGGGCTTTGTCTGCACACACTGTCACTGGGCACCTAAATCTTCAGGAAAGATAAGGACAGCTGCTATTACCTAAGCAAACAATTTAGTCGGGGTGGCATAGTATTCGGCTGCTTTACTTAATGGTTGCTCATAGTAGAAGCTTGAGGAGCATGTTTTCGAATATTTGGACGAGAAAAGGCCGCACATCCTGTTTCTTACTGAAACAAGCTCTCTGAATTTTTCAACCCTACTATATTTACAGCTATCCCTTATGGATATAAAATTCTCAGAAAGGATCGCCTTAGTGGTAGTGAAGGGGAGGGTCGCGATTATTTACAAAAGTAAATTTAAATGCACGCCCTTCCCTCTGGAAGAATTGAATGGTGCGGAAGGGCTAGGCTTCTGCCTTACCCTGTATCCCCACCAATCTGTAGCCGGTGTACTTATCTGTAGACCTCCAGGTCACACCAGGCCTTTTGTGAGATCTTTGGACCCTACTATGACTTCTGGGACTCTTAGATCCACCCATTTTATATCCTTGGGCAACTTCAACCTCCATATGGATAAATTTGCAGATTCTGAGGTAGTCTCACTTTTTGACACCATGTCTTTCCTATGTCTTCTCCCACACGTGTTCAATTCAACCCACCAAGCGGGTCACATTTTAGACCAAATCTTCTCTAACATAAAGATGGACTCACTTAAATCTTTATCACTAGTATGGTTTGATCATCATTTGATAAAATTCAAATGGAAAAAAACTATAAAAGAGCTACCTCCTTTGGAGAAAGTACGAGCCACCTCAAGAGATTTTCATAAAATCCAACCTGAGGACCTGACCTGTAATTTAGAAGAGAATCTTCCCTCTCTGTTTGGAGTACCTGAACTTGACGTCAAGCGGCTGGATGACTGGCTTTCTAATACTAATAATAAGTTAGTCCCTGCCAAAGAACGTACTTTTCACAGAACCAAGCCTTCTGCCCCTTGGTTCAATGAGGACCGTAGGATGAGAGAGAAACTATGCAAAGGCCTTGAGAGGAAATGGTGGAAAAGTTATAACACGGATGATAAAAATACCTACAAGACAGCATTAAAAAGATCTCATTCAGGGGTTCGCTCAGCCAAAAATGCCTACTTTGAGACAAAGTTCGAAGAAGCAGGCTACAGATCTAAGGAAATTTTTAGAATTGTAAAAACATTTATGAGCCTAGAGGCCGGCGTGAGTGGCTACCAGCCTTCAACTGACTGGTGCAACCTGTTGGCCTCTCACTTTCAAAATAAATTTACAGTGATTCAACAACCCTATCTAATTTCCTCCCCATCCCTGTAGATGAATCATTGGCGGCCATCAAAAATCTGAGATCAGGGGCTCCGTCTGACCTGTGCCCTCCTAGTTTACTGGTTAAAGTGGCGCAAACTATTAATCCTTTAGCAAGCAAAGTACTGGACATCTCATTGTCATCAGGAACAGTTCCAGTACAATCGAAAAGAGCTAAAATCCTGCCCTTGCTCAAAAAACCTTCGGCCGATCCCAATGTTCCCGCCAACTATAAGCCTATCTCCCTTATCCCTGTTCTATCAAAAGTGTTAAAAAAGTGTGCAAATATCTTGAGGTTAATAACCTCCTGCACCCGAGCCAATCTGGGTTCTGACTTAATTTCAGTACAGAGACAGCTCTGGTGGAGGTCTTTTAATTCATCAAGGGCACTCTAGACATTGGTGGAAAGGTTGTGTTGATTATGTTGGATTTAGCAGCGGTCTTTGAAACAGTCCCTCATTCTAGATTTTTAGCTTGACTCCAATCAATTGGGATTGGTGGTACAGCTCTGAATTGTCTCACTTCGTTTTGGAGGAAAGAACTCAGGAAGTCTGGATGCCCCCTTTCTCCTCCAAAGTACAAGAGTTGTCGGTTGGCATGCCCCAAGGCTCAGCTTTCAGCGCTACATTATTCAATGTCTATCTTACGGTGTAAGCGCTGTTAGCCGAGGCATTAGGGCTAAAGTGATCTCTTATGCCGACGACCCTCAGCTTCTGTTTACCTATGGAAAGGGTGAGGAGATTGCTGGAGAGGCTACTAGAAATTGTCCCATTGGATGTCCACCAATCACTTGAATTGTAACTCGGACAAGACTGAGATTCTATTCTTCAGTCCCATCTCACCAGACCCATGGAGGTCCTTCTGGACGAAGGATGCCCCCATCCTGGCCCTCAACAGGGTACTGTTAAGAACCTAGGCATCAAATTTGATGGCGCTCTTACCTTCCAACCTCAAATTCAGGCAGTGACTGGTATGTGTTTTGGGTTGCTCCAAATTCTGAAAAAATTTCTCCCCTTACTCTCTGTGGAAGCTAGGAAAACAGTGGTCCAGGTCTTGATTATATCCAGATTGGATTATGACAACACCCTATATTTGAGTTTACCAGATTATCTTCTTAACAGACTCCAAATGGTAGAGAAATCGATGGCCCGCACTCTCCTGAACCTACCCTCACAAACACACCAGTCCCCACATCTGAAGTTACTCCATGGGTTTCCTATTAAAAAACTGATTATTTTCAAAACTCTAGTCCTTGCCCACAAAGCATTGCATGCCACCGGAGCTGGCTTTTTGAGGGAGAGGATTAAAGACTTTGTCCCCTCCAGAAACGTTCGATCCTCCCACGGCTGGTTGGCCAGAGTTCCTAGAATCCACCATGCAAGAATCAGACGCAGGTCCTTTTACTGCCTAGGTCATATTGCCTGGAACAAGCTGCCTTTGGAGCTATGGACCATTACCGAGCTAGCACTCTTTAAGAGAAAGTTAAAATCATTGTCGACGAGATGCAGCTAGCTTTGGAACTAGCGCGGGGACACACTTTGGAGTATCTACGTGCTCCATAAATCTCGCATATACATACATACATACACTTCGACTTGGAATTTAAAACTCCTTGCCAAGCCTTACACTCCCCTTTTATTGCACATAAGTCACACCTGATGTAGGCTCTAGGTAGCCCTAAGGGCAAGATGCTGTGCAAGTAAAAGGTAGGACATGTACTTTTTACGTTTTACATGTCCTGATAGTGACAAACAGCTAGATTCGTTTTTCACTACTGTGAGGCCTACTCCTCTCATAGGCTAGCATTGGGAATGCCCTGATACACTTTTAAGGTGTAATTCCTGGTTAGAAAGGAGCAGCTGCATCATGTTTCATATCTTTGATATGGTAATGATAAATCCTATTTACTGGTAAAGTTGGATTCAACATTACTGTTTTAGGAATGCCATTTTTAGAAAATGGACATTTCTCTGCTCTTACTGCTCTGTGTGCCTTGCAGCCTCTCTCCAATACACGTCTGGGATGGCTGACAGCTACACTTTGGGCATTCTCTCTAGACAGCCACAAACACAGGAAGGGTGGGTGGGTGTTACAGAGAACTCATCTGCATTCTGATAGCTCTTCCTGGGCGAGAAGCGGAAGGGGAGCTGACACACCTGAATAGGCAGTGTCCTGTTTCCCACACAAGGGCTGATTACCCCCTACTGATAGTCTGGAGCCAGGGTTGGGAAGAAAGGTGGACCTGGGCACTTCACGGGCCTGCTTTGAAGTCACCCCCACTTCAAAGGCACACCTGGGAATAAGTACTGGGCTTCTGACCCAACTAAGACAGAACACTACTGGACCTGTGAAGAACTCTACCACGGGTAAAGACTGCTGTGCTACAAGGATTGCCTCTCTGCTTTACTGCTGCTCTGGAAGAACTGGTTTTCTGCTTTGCTGTGCTGCCCTGCTGCCTGCTGATCTCTGCTCTGCTGAGGACAAGGACTGGACCCATCTCACTTGAACCTAGAATGACTCCAAGGGCTTGCTGGCTTGCCCCCTGTTCTGAAGTCTCAGGGCCATCAAAGACTTCCTTCAGCCCTGCAATACCACCTGTACTCTGCCATCTGTGAGTCCTGCCAATCCAGTCCTGGGCCCTTGAAAGGTAACTTCTGCTATCCAGAACCATCAAAGCCGACGCAGTGGTGACTTTGCGTTGTTCGGAACCGACATATTGCCCCTCATTGCCAACTCAGGAGCTGATTGACAACATCACTTCGATGGACTGCGTGGCTTGACAGCGACAGTGTGTTTCGAAGACGACACAGCATCTGCATCATAAAGGGGTTCGTCGACGAAGCCTTCATGCCCTGCACAGATCAGCACCAACGCATTGAGTCTTCGACATTGACACTTGCTCCACACAAGGTTCTTTTTCAGTGGGACCTGCATGAGTGCTGTAGCCGGCCTGCCCTCCATCGTGGTCGGCCTGAACTTTGGATTTACCCCGGTCCAGCACAACCTTAAGTAGCCCCTAAGCACTATATGTTTCTAAGCACTACTTATTGATTTATTCTTTAAAAATTCATAACTCCGATTCTACTTATTGGATTATTGTCGTTTTGGTCTTGTTTTTCTCACTCATGAAAATATAATCTGTTTTCCTGTGTGGAGTATTTTTGTGGTGTTTTCATTGTGTTACTGTGTGTGTGTTGCACAAATACTTTACACATTGCATCTGTAGATGAGCCTGACTGCTCTGTGCCAAGCTACCAGAGGCTGAACACAGTTTATTTTTTAGTCTGTATCTAGCTTACCCTGACTAGAGGGTTGGTTACTGCTTGTATAGGGTGCATACTCTGACAACCAGAAACCTCATTTCTAACAGGTATTTACCATGATATGCAGAATTTCAAGTGGTAAGCACCAAAGCATGCATGTTATTCACCAAAAACTCAGAATATGTGTTATTTGTGGCACCCAATAAGTTCTGAACCATTGAAGTTGCATTTATCTGGTCAGAACTGCCAATTTATATATGCTTATACTGCTAGATTGACTGAGTGAACTAACAGGTCTGCACCCCTGTCCCCAACATGATCTGAAAACAACCGGCAGGGCTTTCCATATTGCCACCAAGTCTTTCCAAATGGATGGCTATATTCCCTCTTGCTTTGACTATGACCAAAGACAAGGCTCCCAGGATTGTTCCCTACCCAGGCTGCTGGTGTCTATTGACATAGTTTTGCACTTGCAAGGCCATGCAATCTGTAATTGCAGGGATCAGCCGAAATCAGTTGTTATGTTTGATAAGCCCCTCCTGAACACATGCTCAAGGGATGATGTTTATAGATGCAATGAAAAGAATAGTGTTATTTTCCTTTTTTACTGAAGCCTCTGCATTTGACTTTAGACCTTCTAAGTGAGTCTTCAACTTTCTTGGTAACTCTTGGAATCACTGTACAAGAAGAAAAGTGAATCAACAGATCCTCTCAATAGGAATGTATCTTGATCCTTGATTGTGGAGCAGGACAATTACTGGGGCAAAGCAGCCTTGAGACCAAAAGGAAACACTCAAAATTGCTAATGTTGATCCCCCCCCACCAGTGAATGTATAATTCTGCAAAGAGAAAGTGCAAAAAAAGTCTCTTCTTCTGACAGCAAAGGAATCACCTGTGAAGGGTGTTAAATTAGAAATGGATTGTCTGTTTGGAGTTGTAAAAAGATTTCAAATATATCATCATTCTGTATTCCTCTGGTAATCCCTGTACCAGAAAAATACTCAGATAACATCCTGACCTCTGCTCCTGTGGAAGACTGGAAAGATGGCTCTCTCCAGAATCAAAGAGGAGACATTGTTCTGCAAAGCTTCTATCTTCACTAGCTTCATGTGTCAAGGGGTTCAAATGAATCTGGAAATTGGGGGGTTCGGAAAAACATACTATTTTCATGGGAAATTAGTTCCAAAGCCCATTTAATTATTATTACAATCTATCATACCTTTTGTTAATTCCTATACTCTTGACATAGTTGGGGATGTTGCTTTGAGTTTCAATTTGCCAAAAGAAGAATGACGAAAGGAAACATTACCGTAAACTCCGCTCACCTTGAAATGTGATCTGCTAACGGAAAAAGCATACCTTCTGTATTTGCCCGTTCCTCTTATTTATCTCAAAGGGCCTATATTTGTGAAGTCAGAGTTGAGTATGGATCTCTCTTGATTGACCTATCTATAACCTCTTCCAGTTATTGTTCCCAAAAAATATTAACTGAATAAAGCATCCTTAATACAGTCTTTCTATGATATCTCTATCTTCCAAACCCTGAAATGTAGATGTTTTCATTAAGTCATTTTTCCCCCGCAGCCATCCCTGATGCTCTCAAAATGTGAGAAACCACATCTGATAGCATACTTTGCTTGAACCTCCATGCGGCCCACAAGCTGGGAACAGTCTTCTCCACTTGAAAACCTGTAGACAGGGCGTGAAATTCAAAATTACAGATATGTAGCCACATTTATTACCAACCTGATGGATGGCTCAGTTTAGCATAATCTCTTTTAGCACACCTTGTGTCCTTTTAACTAGGGGATCAGAAATCGCAATGCCTTCTATTGCAAAGAGAGGATCTACAACAAGACACTGGTAATTCTAAATCCCCTTTGGCGAGAGGCAATAGCCTGCCCCTGAATCGAGGGACTGATAGCTTATCAGGGTGCTTCCGCTCTCTCCTTAACAGTGTCTTCCAGCTGGTTTCACCAGAAGCCTGGTAGTAGAGGGACTTTGCAATTGGCGAAGCCACTGGTATCAGGTTGCTCATCTCCAGCTGATATTTGAAAACAATTTTTTAGGAAAGGTATAAAGCCACAAGTTCAAGCTCCTCCATCTGTAAATAATGCTCCCTAAAATTAGCTGGTAGACCAAGGGAGACAAATTTCTCAAAATCGAATTCAGGAGATGCCCAGAAGGAACACAAAGAAGAAGAACACTGAAATCTGTGATCTCCCAAATATATCAGGAGAATACCGAGGAGAAACACACAAGCGCTAGTGTCTCTTATACACCTCAGACAAAGACTTAACCATTTCATAAAGCTTCGTCTTATAACATAGGGGAAGTGCAAAATGTCCTGTCTTTACTTATTAGCCCTATGGACATAATTCACCTTCGGAGAAGTGGGAGAGGAATGACCTCTTTGTGAGTGTGCTTGCTCGAGTAGCAAAACCCCAGATTGAGATAAAAACTTGAAAAATGTTCAATAGAAAAATCAGGTCCTCATATAAATGGTCTAACTATGCCTGTATGTATACATTACTCTTTCTTTTATATATTATTCAAGTGAAGAACCTCTCAGTACCATAAGTAATAATTTCTTTCAGTTTGGAGAAAAATAATTTGTCTGACTTTTAAACAAGGCAAAGAAAGAGGTAGTCATTTTTTTTTTAACAAAAGCTTCTCAAATGGAGGCATCTTAATCACACTAAAATGCTTACCTCCATTAGAATGGAGCAGGTCCAGGCTACTGCTGTCCTGTCCAGCAGAGCTGGTCCAGACAAGGTAAGTGGGCCCATTGCACCACATGTGTAGCTTCACTACCTACTGGTTGGTGGAGGGTAGTACAGGCCTTTTGATTTTCCTTGAAGTCATACTGCCTAGATAGGCAGCAATTGTTAAATTTCCCAGTACCCATGGCCTCAGGTATGCACTGCCTCCAGTGAGCACTGGAAGGACACTGTGCCCCAAAATCAGGCATTAAGCGCGGGATAAAATGAATTATGCTTACAATGGAATCTTGTTCTACAAGAGCAGAAGTGACAATAGAATGTTGGATCATTACGACGTACTATCAGAATTGAGTCAGGCCTAGTTCTGTGTTTTGGAAAACAATTGTTATTGTAATTTTTAAATAAAGAGAATCATAGTATCAAATTACAGCAACAATGAGATTATTGCATATTTACTTAATTAAGAAGCTGTGTATTACTGGTAGTGAGGTTGAGTCTCTTCTTCTTGCTTGCAGTTACAAGGCTAGTTGGATAAAAGCCAGTAAATGCGACAATATTTAAAAAAAGACAGGATTATAATGTGGCAGTAGACACTACAGGTACTATTTTTGTTAATTTGTTAGCTTAAATAACTGGCATGACTGGAGGGGGGGATGATGAGTGGGGCTATGCATTGAGAATGATTGGGAAGTGCGCACAGAGTGGGGGGAAGCAAGGCAGCCCCATGTATTGGGTGTACTACTTCAGCATCAGTCATGACGGCATGCACGCCAGGCGGCAGGGAGGATAGGGATGGGGTGTCTTCAGGGGGATTGGCAGTTGCGCTTTAAACCAGCTCTGAGGGTATGATATTGTCACGGGGCGGGGTTGCAATTGGAAGGGACAAAACCATCCAGAGACTGGTGGGAGGCTCAAGACATCACCGTACCTTTTCTTTTCCCACGGCAGGACGAGTGGATAGGTATAAACCAGTCGGACACAACAGAAGTAAGCCAGGGCTCCTTTAACTGGGACTCCGCCCACAACGATGACGTAGGGACTACCGGACCAAGAAGAGGAACGGGATTCCGGAAGGGAGCGTGTGTCATCACCGGAGAAGGAGGAGATCGAGAGGAGTGCGGAGGAGCAGAGGAAGCAGAGAAAGACGGAGAGCAGGAAGACTCGGAGGGATCGTGTCGCCCAGCCAGAGAGGAGGAGAGACCGGAGAAAACGGGAGAGCCAGGAGGCCACCGGGGACACGCTTCGCCCAGCCACGCTCCTGGAGGAGCGTGGCTCAAACAGGTACAGGAGGGCTTCGCGGGCTGGGCAGGGAGGAGGGAGAGGCCTAAAGTATAGAGGCGCCAGACTCGCCCAAAAACGCTACGCTCTGAAACCCCAACCCAGCACCCTCACTCCCGTCCGTTCTGTAGGCTGCACCGTGTGGGTTGGTGTTCCCTCACTCCATATTCCCTATAAACCCTCTACAGCACATCCAAGCACTCACCCTTGTTTTCCCTCTTTGTTTTTTTCATTTGGGACGTCCTGAGCTATACCGAGCCGCCGTCGGACACCCTCTGCCCTGGGGAAGAAGACCATTCCGGGACTGACAGCAGGAGAGACAAAAGCGGAAACAACGAGAATAAACCTACTGGGACTCGCTATTATCTTTGCCCTGTACAAGAGGAGAAAGCGTGTGCTACCCTCAATAAAAACCGTGTTACCCCGAACCCGTGACTCGCGCATTTCGTCCGAAAAGCTTACAATTGGTGGAGAACGCAGGCAGAATAGCCCATCTGTGTATACAAGATGGAGACACTCATACAACTCCTGATTACGGGGCAGGAGAAACTCGAATGGGCCGTCGAGCGCCAGATAGCCTCCGCCCAGGCCGACCGGGATGTGTTCAAAGACACTATTGCATCCCAGATGGACGGGATGCAGAGACTGGTGACTGAACAGTCACGCAGCACGTCAGGAGCAGGACGGAGCCCGAGTTATACTCCCTCCGGAGTTTCCCTACAGAAATACATAGCCGGGGAGGACCCGGACGCGTTTATGTCCAATTTTGAACGAGTGGCCAGGGCCTGTGGCTGGCCTGTTGATAAATGGCCGTTCTTTTTGGCTCCGCTGCTAACAGGGGAAGCGCAAGCAGCCTATCAAGTGGCCAACGCCACTGGGGACACCCCCTATGGGGAAATAAAGGGCATAATCCTTGATCATCTCGGCCTTGATGCCGAAGCCTACAGGGTGCGGTTTCGCAAGGAACGAGGGACACCAGGGGACAACCCAAAAACCCTGTTCTTTAGACTGAAAATGGCCGCAGACAAGTGGTTGAACCCCGCTATCAGCACGAAAGAAGAGATCATGGAAAATATCTATTTAGAACAGTATTTGGAAGCCCTCCCTTATAACACTCAGAAGTGGATACGCCAACATACACACCTGACTGCAGCCCAGGCCATAGAGATGGCTACCACTTATTCCCACGCGCAACCCAAAGCGGGGTTATGGGACCCCGAGAAAATGCGCCAACCAAACATAAAACCAGAGAGGAGGAATAAGCCCCCACCTGAAATGGGAAAACCCCGACCTCCAAAACCCGAACCTTTCAGCATCAGAGGGCTAGAATGTTTTGAATGTGGGGACTGGGGGCACATAGCTCGCGTATGCCCTCGGAGGAAGCCAGCGGAAGAGCCCATGGAAGTGGGGTATGTCCCACAGTCCATAATGTATACAGCAGAGATGGGTACGGCATTCCATGTGAGTGTACAGGTGAATGGAAAACTGCTTAAGGCCCTTCTTGACTCGGGGTGTAAACAGTCCGTAATACAGGGCTTTTCGTTAAGCAAGACCAGATAGTGCCAGACACAACCATACACATACGATGCGTGCATGGCGACGTAAAGCCTGGCGTTAGTATCCCTCACTCACTCAGACGGCTTAAGGAATAGCATAAGGGTGGGGGTACTGGAGGGTTTGCCGGAAGACTTAATAATAGGTACTGATAACCCTGACTTCCTCCAACTGTTTAGAGACGTACTACAGGTAGGGGGAAGAAAGAGGGAGAGCGACAGGCGACCTAACAAACCAATTCTAGCACTGGCAACCCCGGAACCATGGCTTTTGGACCGTAGTTTTAAGTTCGCCCAGGCCAACGATGCCACACTGTATAACGCTTGGGAACAGGCCCATAGCTCGCAGGACAACAACCCTCCTGTATATCCCCGATTCCTTATCAAAGAAGACCTGCTCTATCGACAGGCATCCCCCACAGAGCCACACCAACTGTTAGTTCCCCTGTCCTTCCGTGAGCAGATACTTTCTTCTCTCATTCTCACCTCACCGCGGGACACACGGGAGCGGAGAAAACCACCCAAAACATATTAAGACATTTCTTCTGGCCAGGGGTGTATAAGGATATAAAAGTTCACTGTCAGGCATGTGAAATATGTCAAAAGAGAAACACTCATCGACCCCCAGCCGTTCCCCTCCAGCCTCTCCCCATTATCGGCACTCCATTCGAGAGGGTGGGAATGGACTTGATAGGCCCCTTACCACGCACAAAAAAAGGGAATGTATACGCCCTGGTGATAGTCGATTATGCCACCCAATTCCCAGAAGCCTTTCCCTTACGGGCCCCCTCTTCCGGTAACATAGCGGAGAAGTTCCTAGAGTTATTCTCCAGGGTAGGCTTCCCGAAAGAAGTCTTGACAGACCAAGGCACCCCCTTTGTCTCTCGCCTGATGAAGGAAGTATGCCGACTACTCGACTTACGTCAAATCAAGACATCAGTGTACCACCCTCAGACCGACGGACTTGTTGAGCGATATAACGGAACACTTAAAACCACGTTAAAGAAAATGTTGGAGGTGAACGGCAAGGAGTGGGATCAGTTACTACCCTTGGCCTTATACGTGATAAGAGGCCAGGTACAAAGCAGTCTGGGCTGCTCGGCCTTTGAGATGCTCTATGGAAGGCAGCCGCGTAGTCTTCTGGAGATGACAAAAGAGGCGTGGGAGAAGGAAGAAGTGCTGGAAAAGCGAGGGATGCTAGACTATACCCAAGGTTTGAAGGCAAAAATAGGAAAACTCCGGGATCTGGCATATACCCACCTCGAAAAGAAACAGGAGCGACAAACCCACTACTACAACAGAGGAAAGAAATGGCAAACTCTGCACATAAATGATTGGGCACTGGTGCTCCTACCCACCTCCACGAAAAAGTTCAGAGCTGAATGGAAAGGCCCCTACAAAGTCATCTCAGCCATTGGGAAAAACACGTATAGACTACAGATGACCCGGGGTCGCACCCAGGCATTTCATATAAACATGTTAAAGAAATGGTTGGGACCCCTCCCCAAAGCCGCTAATCTCACCCTGCCTGCTCGTTCCAGCCCCAACAGTACAGCCAAGCAATTGGTAGTCAATGAAGACCTAACAACCCAAGAGAAGGAGGAGTTGAGAGAAACCCTGGTACCCTTCTTACCCATGTTCTCGGACAATCCGGGAAGAACTCATCTAGCAGAACACCGGATCGAGACCCCTCCAGGTAAAATGATAAAACAGCGTCCTTATAGGATCCCTGCCGCCCGGAGGAAGATGATACAAAAAGAGGTACAAGACATGCTGGAGTTGGGAGTGATCAGACCATCGAGGAGTGAGTGGTCATCCTCGATTGTGATGGTCCCCAAACCGGACAGCAGCGTTCGTTTCTGTATGGATTTCAGAGCCCTCAACGAAATATCATCCTTCGACGCCTACCCCATCCCTCGGATTGACGAGCTAATCGAAAAACTAGGAGAGGCCAAATATATAACTACGCTAGACCTGACCAAGGGGTACTGGCAGGTACCCTTGAGGAAAGAAGACAGAAAGAAGACTGCCTTTTCGACCCCGGACGGGCTGTACAAATTTACAGTCCTCCCATTTGGGTTACATGGGGCCCCCGCAACCTTTCAGCGCCTCATGAACAACGTCCTACAGAACCACCACTCCTTTTCATCAGCCTATCTTGATGACATCGTGATTTTTAGCCCTGACTGGAAGACTCACCTGAAACACCTCCACACCATCCTCCACACACTAAAAGAGGCTGGGCTACACATAAACTCCCGGAAATCCAGGGTCGGATACCAAAAAGTAAAATACCTAGGGTACGTCCTGGGACATGGGATGATTGCCCCCCAAACAGAAAAAGTCAGGGCTATTGCAGACACACCATTCCCCACTACTAAACGAGACATGAGAGCCTTTCTTGATCTGATAGGCTATTATAGGCGGTTTATCCCTCACTTTTCTGATATAACATCCCCGTTGACAGACACCCTACAAAAAGACGTAAAACAACAGGTCCTCTTACACCCCACAGTACCCATGACAAAGGCGTTTCAATCTCTCAAACGAGCCATAACCACGAGCCCCGTACTGACCTCTCCCGACTTCACCAGTCCTTTTGTCCTGCATACTGATGCTTCCAATCACGGAATAGGCGCAGTACTCTCCCAACTCTCCCCTGAGGGAGTAGACCACCCCATAGTCTATATCAGCAGAAAGCTCTTTCCTAGGGAAACAAAATACCCCACCATAGAGCGTGAGTGCCTAGCAGTGAAATGGGCCATAGAGAAACTGCGATACTACCTAGAGGGTCACCATTTCACCCTGTACACGGACCATGCCCCCCTTCAATGGATGAGCCGTAACATCGCTAACAACCCCAGGGTTCTCCGCTGGTTTCTCTCCCTCCAACCCTTCTTCTTTACCGTTCAGCACCGGAAAGGAGTGGACAATGGGAGTGCGGACTATCTTTCCCGAGTATTCCCTCTCCCCGATCGGGAGAATCCAGGGGTGGAGGAGTGTCACGGGGCGGGGTTGCAATTGGAAGGGACAAAACCATCCAGAGACTGGTGGGAGGCTCAAGACATCACCGTACCTTTTCTTTTCCCACGGCAGGACGAGTGGATAGGTATAAACCAGGCGGACACCACAGAAGTAAGCCAGGGCTCCTTTAACTGGGACTCCGCCCACAACGATGACGTAGGGACTACCGGACCAACAAGAGGAACGGAATTCCGGAAGGGAGCGTGTGTCATCACCGGAGGAGGAGGAGATCGAGAGGAGTGCGGAGGAGCGGAGGAAGCAGAGAAAGACGGAGAGCAGGAAGACTCGGAGGGATCGTGTCGCCCAGCCAGAGAGGAGGAGAGACCGGAGAAAATGGGAGAGCCAGGAGGCCACCGGGGACATGCTTCGCCCAGCCACGCTCCTGGAGGAGCGTGGCTCAAACAGGTACAGGAGCGCTTCGCGGGCTGGGCAGGGAGGAGGGAGAGGCCTAAAGTATAGAGGCGCCAGACTCGCCCAAAAACGCTACGCTCTGAAACCCCAACCCAGCACCCTCACTCCCGTCCGTTCTGTAGGCTGCACCGTGTGGGTTGGTGTTCCCTCACTCCATATTCCCTATAAACCCTCTACAGCACATCCAAGCACTCACCCTTGTTTTCCCTCTTTGTTTTTTTCATTTGGGACGTCCTGAGCTATACTGAGCCGCCGTCGGACACCCTCTGCCCTGGGGAAGAAGACCATTCCGGGACTGACAGCAGGAGAGACAAAAGCGGAAACAACGAGAATAAACCTACTGGGACTCGCTATTATCTTTGCCCTGTACAAGAGGAGAAAGCGTGTGCTACCCTCAATAAAAACTGTGTTACCCCGAACCCGTGACTCGCGCATTTCGTTCGAAAAGCTTACAGATATCATCTTTCACCCCATTCTTGCCTTCCTAGTCATTTTTTCTATAGGATGCTTGTGGCGATCTTTCGCTTCTTCTTCGGAGGTAGCTGCCTCAGGGGCAGGAGATGCTGTGTCGGGGAACATTTGGTTCCGGTTCTCAGGCGTGAAGCAATTTCTATGTGAAACGTTAAATTGAATGTTTTTAAAGCAGGCATTATGGGAGATTAGAGTGTGGGTAGGATATGGCTTTCTTCCACTCTGCATCATGCAATCTTCCAATCATCATGCAGCTTACTTAGTGGGAGTAGTGAGTGTTCTCACATGGCTTTGTACAGTCAACTAACGAGTCAGTGGCCAGAGCCCATGCGTTTGTGGCTCCTCAGTCATGATTGCCCAGGTGTTCCCTATATGTTGCGCCACATATTTGTTAAGGTGTGAAAGTCGGAAACTGTCCCTTGTGAATACCATATAATCAATAGTCAATAGTCAATGACTGATTTGAAGCATAGGAGCTGGTTGTCTTGAAATAAGTCGGCCAGTGATTCTAGCCCTACAGTGCTCCAGTGGCGCAGTTTATTCTTGGCTAGACATCTCTATTGTTTTAGTAGGCCTAGTAAAGGGATAGCGGATGCACTTGGCGTTTGGTGCTTTGTGATATTCAAACTTCTCTGGAAGCACTTACTAGCCACCAAGAAAAGTCTTGGTGAGTCCATTCTAGGTTCGGTCCACAGCAGAAAGAAGCAGAGTAATCGTTCTAACAGGACCTTGACCAGCAATGGTATCATCTAGGAACCACCCTGAAAACCATCCGCTGACCCATTGAGCTGGTCAGCTAGGTAGTATTGTTCAAATTTAGGAATGCTGTGTCTGACCTTATCTGTTGGTAGTTGCTTCTCAGCTAACACTACCCTATGCTGGCCATTACTCCTTATGAGGTCTCTCAACATCATGTCTAGGTCCTGGAAGAATTTCCTAAGAGATATAGGCAAAAGATTAGCAAATTGGCTTAAAAGAAATGGTGATATGATCCTTTTAGACAGAGGAACGCGGCTGGTTGTTGTTAGTGGGAAGCCCTTTCAGAAATCAGCTTGGGCCCTTATTGCAGACATCACCGGGTCATATTGCTATCAAATAAATGTTTTTCAGAATGGAAAATATTGACCCTCAAATATCAGAAGATCCTTCTCTCCCATGAGAGGAATTCGACCTCCAAGCCTATCTGTAAAGCTGGAGAACCAGGACTGAAGGGGAACACCCAGGACTTGGATTAGTTGACATGGAGTCTGGCAGCCTTGCCAAAACTCTGCAAAGTAGATCCTATCTTGTTGTGTCCTGTCTTAGCATCCCTGAGGTGGAGCAACATATTATCTAAATAAAGCAAGACTGCTTATACCACTTCATCTAAAGGTTTTCCCCGCTTCACTTCATCATGGCATAGAGCACCAGTCAAGAGTTCCATGGCGAGAGCAAAAAGAATAATAGGCACCCCTGTCACATCCCCATGTAGGCTGCAATTGAAGCAGAAATGAGTCTACTGACCTGAACTTGAGAAGTGGGTTCTGTGTAGAGCAATTTGGTTAGTCTAAATAGTTGTCTGCCAAATCCAAATTTAGCTAGGACTTGCCAGCTGAGCATATCAAACGCTTTCTCTAGATCAACTATGAGACAGTCTGAGTAGGGACATTTCTCAGGCTCTCTTTCCATGATATGGAACAGTCTATGAATATTACAGGAAATGTTCCTACCTGGAACAAACCCATTCTGGTCAGGTTGTATAAGTTTGGGGAGCATCGTTAACAGTCTCCCAGCTGTGATATTACTGTGTATTTCATAATCCAAACTGGGAATCGCCAGGGGTCAATATGAGGCTAGGTTTGCAGGATTTCTGTCAGGTTTAGGTATCGAGACAAACACAGCCTCCCTAAGAAATTGGCACAATTTGCCATTGTCACCAGGAGCTGTGAATAGGGCAGCTGTTAGACCATTCCGCCTTAGAGTGATCTTCCCCCAAACTTTTTGCCTTCTCCCCTCCTATTTTTGCTGAATTCTTTTTTGTTCGCCTTAGGACTATGTGCACTTTACCACTGCTAACCAACACTAAAGTGCTTGTGCTCACTCCCTAAAACATTGTAAAATTGGCTTACACCCTATTGACACGTTTAAATTTACTTTTACTGTTAATAAAATGGTGCTACCTGTACTCATGGCCTGTAAATTAAATGCCACTGGTGGGTCTGCTGCACTTATTGTGCCATCCACTTAAATAGCCCCTTAAAACATGCCTCAGGCCTGTCATTACAGCTGTATGCAGTTTTAAACTGCCAATTTGACTTGGCAAAATAACCCCCTTGCCAAGCCTAAAACTCCCTTTTTAGGGCTGGCGTTAGCCAAGACTTTTTGATTTTTATGTTTAATATACTTACTTAAAGGGGTTTTCAGCCACCTCTCTTCACCCATTGGTCTGTTGTTGTGTCATTTCGATTTTGCTTCCACCGACTACAGCATCGGGCAACGGGTCAGCCTCCTTAACCCCTGGTTAACATCACTTTGATTGAGTGCATTTTGCTGTTTCCCAAGGTGCAAATCTGCACACCAGGAGTTCCCTTTAGTCCCAGTGTTGCCTGATGTGACAGTAGGACGCTTTTGAAGTGAGCACAGGGCACATTCCAGCTTTATCAGTTCCTATCTCCTTCCAATGCTGTTGTAAATTCCTTTTGAAATAAACTGTTGCTATTTCACAGCATACCATATTGTGTTCCTGAACTTGGTTTTACCAATGATTCTTTTATAAATTTTGCCCAGGAAGAAAAACAAACTTTATGGCGTTTAATTTGCAGCACATTTGTAACCATTTATTTTAAAAATAGGTGGGGTACAATTTGGGTTTTAGTATCCAATGTTTTATACTATGAACCCTCTTTTCTGTCTTCTTTCCATCTTCATCTTTTCCTTTTTTCTTTTGTTCTTTCTTTCCTTCTTTCTTTTTTTACCTTCTTTTTTCTTCTATCTTTTTTGCTTCCTTTCCTTCTTTTGTTCAATCTTTCCTTCTTTAGTTCATTCTTTCTTCCATTTTTACCTTTCATTTTCATTTTACTTCTTTCTTTTGTGCTTTTTTTGCCTTCTTTCCTTTTTTCTTTCCTTCATTCCTTCTTTTTCTTTCTTTCTTTCTTTCCTCTGTTCCTTCTTTTTCATTCTTTCATTTATTCTTTTTAAATTTTTCTTTCTCTTTTGCCTTCTTTCATTCGTGCTTTCTTATTTCTTTCATTTTTGCCTACTTTCCTTTTTTCTTTCTTTCTTTCTTTTCTTGCCTTCATTCCTTTTTATTTTCTTCTTTCCTTTTTCTCTTTAGATATAACGAAGGTCCGGCAGCTTACCAAACAATAATGTTTTGCAAAAACCATGACAAACTAAGACACGAATTTCCAAAAGGTTGGCAGCTAACGCCAGACCTAATGGCTTTGCCAATGCTTGTCATTACATATAAGTCACCCCTGTGGTAGGCCCTAAACAGTTCATAGGGCAGGGTGCATTATATTCAAAAAGTTAGACATGAACTTTTAAGTTTTGCATGTCCTGGTAGTGAACAACTCCTAAATTCATTTTTCACTCCTCCGAGGCCTACCTCTCCCATAGGATAACATTGGATTACCTTATTACATTTAATAAGTGATAAATTTTGTTTGGGAGCAAGTAGGAATATCATGTTTGGCCTCTGATGAATTATAATTTAAAACCTTTTTAGTCAGATTTTAAGTCACAATTCTGAAAATGTCTCTTTGATGAAGTTGGCATTTTCTTGTCTTAACCATTAGGTTCCTGCAGCCTGTTTCCTGGGTCACATGACTAGGTGTAGTTGGCAGTTGGCATTTGTGTAGTCCTCCGAGACAATATCACAATAGAGGGTCTTGATGTTGGCAGGATGGGCCATCCTGGCTTGATAGGGGGCAGAGCTGTCACCTACCACACTTGCAATTCAAAGTTACTGGCCCAGCTCACACAAAAAGGACTTCAAACTAGCCTATTGTGCTCACAGACAGACTGGAACTGTTGGGGGGACTCCAGAAGCTTCTTCCACTTCAAAGAAGGCATCAGGTATAAACATGGGACCCACAGACCCACTCTTCATTACACTCCGGGACCTGTGGATACTACAGAAGGAATGCCCTGCTGCCAGAGGATTGCCCTGCTGCTAGAGGATTACCCTGCTGCTTGAGGCCTGCCCTGCTGTCTGAGAAGGAATACTGGACCTGCACCCTTCATCCCAGGATGAAGTGATTCCAAGGGTCATCTGAATGACCTTCTGTTCCAAGCTACAGGGACTTAACAAGCTCCAGAAGCCTCCTACAACTTCACAGCTGTCCTGCTGCAATTGTACCTGCCAGAGCACTGCTGGTCTCTGCCGGGATGAGGTCCTGATTCCCAAGAGGTGCCTCCCACATCCTGGACCATTTCTGTGGCATCAGTTGAGCTCCGCTGTGAAGAAAAGGAGAAATCCTAAAGTTTTGGGCTCTTTATGAAAGCAAACAGGCCGTTTGCGGCACGATCTTGCTACCCACTTCGACTGCCATGCAAAGCTCCGGTGAACCAAACTCTTTGTGCTACAGACAGTGCCTGCCAGTGACGACCGGCTCTGCGAGATCTGAATTTTACGTTACTGCATCAACAGCTCGCGGCAACCGCCAATGTGAACCTCCAGCAATGACCATCCGCGACGCCCAACAGGATCTTAACGCTACAGTGATGACTGCCGACAATGCTCTCCCTGCTCCTCGCTGCCTTCTCCAATGCAAACGGATTTCTTCTAGCTGGGCTTTTAAAGGTAACTTTTTCAGCAGGACTAACCTGGTCCCTATATCTGGCCCGTGCTCCATTATGTTAAAAAAAGGGGGGGTATCCTGTCTGCAAAAATACTTTTAATAATGGCCAAAACTCGTAAATTTGAAGTGCTCAGGTGAGTCACAGACATGAGCCTAGACCACCATTCCGCTTGCAAGGACTGTTATGAATAAAGATACAAATAATAAGGTAATGATGTACATTTGCATTGAATCCCACAACACAGAACAAAAATTACATTTCTTATTTATTGCTTTCGTTCGTATCAAAAATAATCATCAAGCTCAGCATGTAACGGAGAACTCAGGATGCTGGCAAAGCTGAACAGAAAATAAGCTAATGAAGACAAAGATATCAAACAACACCAAGATCAACTCTCATCTGATCTGTCAAGCATACCACATTCATACCACAGACAATCAACACATCTTAAAAAACAGCAAGAAGAAATAAATTCTTTTGGAAAGACCATCCTCAGTCTAACATAGAAAGACTGCTAAGGTTCTGTAATATATCCAGTTGAGATAGTCTTACTTTCTTACATTTATATCGAACCCTAGACAACAGTTATTGACAATAACGTTATTAAATCACATTGAAAAATACAGAAAGAAATGAGGGTCTGTCTAACAATGATAATCTTAGCTACGTGGGGCAACTAGTACATATATTTTTTATAATTTCCAGGTGGTCTTCTATAACTGCACTGACGCGCGTTTCGGTATTAGACCTAACTAATAGGTCACACCTTCTTCAGGGCGCTAAAAACGAAGAAGATCAGAACGTCTTGGTGCAGGCAAGAATCAAATTCTAAGGAAAGGAAATGAGAACAAAATTTCAAAGATTGGAGGAATGGAAGGCTCATGTGCTAATAGGCACACTGCAAATAATGCATGGATGAGGAAAGTAGAATGTCGCACATGCTTGGACAGATACTGTGGTACGTGAAAAAATGTGAAAAGAATGTGCAAAGCAACAGATGAAAATCGTCACACCAGAGAGAAACAAAGAATAAAGCACAAGGATAAGGGAATATCCTGCTATTCCTCTAATGCTACTGTGCACTGGTGGTGGATAGTCTCACAGCGAGATGGATGGAAAAAACAGCCAAAAAGTATGCAAATCTCGAGATGTGGTACATGCCTCCAAAATATAACAAGGGAGATGGGGGGGAAAGGGAAAGGAAGGAAAGAATGGGAAAAGGAGGGGCACGGGGGGAAGAGGAGGGGGGCCGCAGGCGGGTACTTACCTAGTCATAGGTCTACATCCAGTAATAAGCGTCTTATAACGGTGGCCAAAATGGCAAACCGGGGTTCTAAAATGGGCAGAACCAAACAACGAATAAGAGTGGGAAAGTGGAAAAAATAATAAAAAAAATTAAAAAACAGCAGGGAGTCCATCTATCCAGGCGAATCAAAGGATGCGTACCTAGACGGTGTTCTTTGGATAAATACCGTCCAGGAGCCGGAGAAAACAGAGTTCCCAAAAAATACACTGAAGGATCCAGAGTTATATAGGTCCGCCGTCCCTCACAATAGGGAGACTTCAGTGTGGATAAGCTTTTGGCACTGATCTGAAACACAAGGAAAAGAGAAAAAAAATATGTAAGATTGCAAGCGATAAACGTGGAAGTGATGATGACACAACTCGCGCTAACGCTGGGACAAAAAACTGGCTCGCAGCATGAGCCCAAAGCCAAAAAGTATCTACGAATACAAGTGAAAGTGGTGCACTCTGCAGGAAATGTAAGAAAAAAGACAATCTGCGTTTCCAAGCAGGATGGAGCGCATGTTAATAAGGGATGCCACCGGAAGAGTGCTGTGGGCTATCACAGGGGCCCAGTCGCTCTACTCGCTGCAGGCAGTTACAAAGCAGGGATGTGCGGGCGGGAAAAAAACCAAAGGGAAAGCATTCGGCCCGGGGTAGACTTAGCGTCCGGGCCTGTAAAAGCGGCACAAGTTCCGTCGATACTTGGCACGGGACTGGAGGAGGCTCACACTCGCCACAGCCCTCGTGTCACACCACCGCGTTAAATTCAGCGAGGGGAGCCGTCACCAGAAGGGAGGGTGTGGTGGGAAGAAAATGGACATAGAAAGAGGGCCTGAGATGGACCTAGTAAGAACAGCGCCATATTGGAAAAATAAAAACAAAGAAGAGGCTAAAGTAAATGAACCGCGGACGGGCAAGCGCCCGAGATAAAAAGTCATTAAAGGCATCTCCAGCTGAGGCGAAAGGAGGCTCTACATCTATATGTCAAAGAGTCCAGAAAGAGAAAAGGAAAGGACTGAGAAAATAAAAAGCATACCATCAATAGAGGGAACCAGCGCCAATACTATGTTGGAAAAGGAATTGGCAGGCATGGTATGACAGACAACATTGGGGGACAGAACCAAAGTTAGCCAAATAGAACATTCCCAGGGAGTGGTTTCATTAGGTCCACTCTTTTCAGTGTCTAGAAAGAATATCTAGAAAACCTTCCTCTTTTTGCGGTGTATAGTGCTGTCCCTTCCTTAACAGGATGAATTTTCTCCAAAATTGTCCATTGGAAATCTTTCTCGGAATGTTTTTGAGTCAGCCAGTGTTGAACTAATGGGACAGTAATTTTCTGGTTACGAATATTGGATTTATCCTCTCCCATTCTGACTCTACATTCACGTCCAGTTTCCCCCAAATACCCTAATCCACAAGGGCATTTCACAAGATAAACTACGTCTGCGGTTCTGCAATTGGTCATACATTTAAGTTTGATGGTTTTGAGCCAATGGCAATCGTATCTGATACGATAGCATTTTCACAGGTATGGCAGGTCCCGCATTTGTGGTTACCCATGATGGGTTGGGTCCCATGTATAGATTTTTGTATGAAGGCCTCCGTCTCTTTAACTTTAGCACTGACTAGCTGGTTATGTAGGTTCTTGTTGCATCTAAATGCGAACATGGGAGGGAAAGTTTGACATCCTCCTCATTAACATTCAGCAGATGCCATTGGGAATAAATGGCTTGTCTAACCTTGTGATCAAAATTGGAGTGCTTAGAACACAGACAAGTTTGTCCTCGGTCTGCTTCTGTCTAAGTTCAAACATACTGTCTCAATTGTAGTATCTTGCCCTTTGTAGGCGTCTCTAACTACGTTCTTAGGGTAGTCTCGGTCCAAAAGTTTGTTTTTAAACGTCTCTGCCTGTAGCATAAATTGTTTAACACTGGTACAGTTTCTTCGGAAACGGAGAAATTGGCTGAAGGGAATCCCCTGTTTTTGGCACCGTGGATGGTAACTGCTAAAGTGGAGAATGGTATTCCTAGCAGTAGGTTTGTTAAACAGTGACATCTGTAGCAGTGAATTATTGTGCTCAATCCAGAGGTCCAGAAAGTCGATTCTGTCTCTACTGCATTTGATCACAAATTTGAGGTTCGAATCACAAAGGTTAATCCAGAGACTGAATTCTTTGAGGTCTTCTTCATTGCCATGCCATATGTAAAAGATGTCGTCGATATATCGCGACCAATGCGAGATGCTTTCAAAAAAAGGAGCAACCTCATTGTAGATGTATTTGTCCTCAAAGGATCCCATATAGAGGTTCGCCACGCTTGGGGCACAGGCAGCGCCCATGCTGACTCCCTTTGTCTGTTGGTAACAGACTCCATCAAATTCAAAAAAATTGTATGATAGTACTAGGTCAAGACTTTGTAAAATGAATTTAGAATTAGTCAGTGTTCCTTCTTTTCTAAGGGTGTCCTCAATCACTGCCAGAGCTTCTTTCTGGGGAACATTATTATAGAGTGCTTCAATGTCCATAGCCACAAGTAAATCTCTATGTGGGTTGAACGGAAGGCCCTCTATTTTAGAAATGAAGTGCCCAGTATCTTTGATGTAAGATGGAAGCCTGCTGACTATCGGCTTCAAGAATATGTCGATGTATTTAGACAATGGTTCTGTTGTGGCCCCAATCGTGGGCACGATTGGGCTCAGTGGAGGGTCATTAACATCTTTGTGTGTTTTAGGAACACCGTAGATGACTGGAAGTCGGGTATGAGTAGGTGTAAGATATTCCGCTTTCTTTTGACAGATTAGGCCCTCTCAGTAAGTACTCTCTACCAGCGTCTGTATTTTTTGGTTAAGTTTGTTTTCAGGGTCACCTTTCGGGCAAACATAGTGTTCAGGGACATCAAGCATACGTTTAATTTTTTCTTTGTAGTCTAATGCATTAAAGATAACAATGCCACCTCCCTTATCACAGGGTTTGATGGTGATGTTGTGGTTATCCTTTAGTTGGTGCAATGCCACCGTTTCATTATTGGGAAGATTAGATGGGGGTCTTGGTACGAATTTAGTGGCTTTCGTGATTTCAGATATAACAGCCTTCTCAAAAATTTCAACTTCGGGGCCAAGTGGGTCCAACGGCGGGATGAAACTAGATGGTGGTTTCAGCCCAGAAACATTATCATCGCAGATGTTTTCACGACCCCCAAATTTTTTTTTTTAATCTAACACGCCTAAAGCAGGCGTGAAGATCTTTCAGATCGAATTTGTTCATGTGTATAGAGGGAACAAATGATAGTCCCTTGGAAAGGAGGTTTTCCATATTTCTATTTAAATTCCCAGTGGACAAATTGAAAACTGGTATGGAGTCTAGTTTCTCCAATATTGCTGGCTTCTGGTTTGTAGGCACTTTTGTGGGGGGTCCTGGTTTTGGTTGTAGTTCCTGGCTTGGTTTCGATACCTGGGGTGGAAGGTGCCCCGTCTGTTCCCTAAAAAACAGTTGTCAGGGGTAGATCTATTGAATTGTTCCCTCCGGTTCCCGTATAGATTGAACTGGTTAGAGGAACTCTCTCCCTCCGAATCTGTAGTATCGGAAAAAGTGATGATCTTTCTTCTAGTCCAGTTACGTTGTTCAAACTGTGAAGGATCTTCTCTTGGTGTGGTATAGAAGTTTTCCGTAGGAAATGGGTAAACCCGTTCTTGAGTGAAGAAACGGATGTCCTTCCTAAGTTTTTCCGTCTTTTTTTTAATAAGATAATCACTGAAAGAGGTGAGTTCAAGGGTAACCTCTTCTAGCCTCTTTTTTGTATCTTCAAGAGAGTTGGTCTGTCTGAGTTTGTCCTCAATATCTTGTATTTCTTTATTAAGTAATGCCACTACCTCTCTATAATCAAAATCATCCAGTCGCGTGAGCAACGGTTAGAGATCAGAGCATAGTGCCTATTAGCATATGAGCCTTCCATTCCACCAATCTTTGAAATTTTGTTCTCTTTTCCTTTCCTTAGAATTTGATTCTTGCCTGCACCAAGACCTTCTGATCTTCTTCGTTTTTAGCGCCCTGAAGAACCTATTAGTTAGGTCTAATACCGAAACGCGTGTCGGCGCAGTTATAGAAGACCACCTGGAAATTATAAAAAATATATGTACTAGCTGCCCCATGTAGCTAAGATTATCATTGTTAGACAGAACCTCATTTCTTTCTGTATTTTTCATTGTGATTTAATAACGTTATTGTCAATAACTGTTGTCTAGGGTTCGATATAAATGTAAGAAAGTAAGACTATCTCAACTGGATATATTACAGAACCTTAGCAGTCTTTCTATGTTAGACTGAGGATGGTCTTTCCAAAAGAGTTTATTTCTTCTTACTGTTTTTAAGATGTGTTGATTGTCTGTGGTATGAATGTGGTATGCTTGACAGATCAGATGAGAGTTGATCTTGGTGTTGTTTGATATCTTTGCCTTCATTAATTTTTTTTCTGCATCGCTTTACCAGCATCCTGAGTTCTCCTTTACATGCTGAGCTTGATGATTATTTTTGATATGAACGAAAGCAATAAATAAGAAATGTAATTTTTGTTCTGTGTTGTGGGATTCAATGCAAATGTACATCATTGGGCCTTATTATTTGTATCTTTATTCAGAACAATTCTTGCTAGCGGAATGGTGGTCTAGGCACATGTCTGTGACTCACCTGATCACTTCAAAATTACGAGTTTCTGCCACTATTGAAAGTGTTTTTGCAGACAGGATACCCCCCTTTTTTTTAATGTGCTTTATTCCCCTGACATCCTGCCTGCACAAACCTTTTTTTTCCCAAGGGCCCTCTCTTTCTGTGTTTACCGTGCTCCATTATGGTCGTCCTGAACTTGTCACTTTCACCCAGTCTTGCTTGACCAGATAACCACGAGCTTTGTGCTTTTAGGCACTATACTTACCATAAATCTTTGAAAATGCATATCTCCGGATCTACTGAATGGATTTTTTGCCATTTTGGTGACAAATAATTTATGAAATTTTGCTGTATTTCTCTAAGTTGGTGTGGGATTTTTTTGTGTTGTGTTTTCACTGAATTACTGTTTTGTGTGTTGCATAAATACTTCACACATTGTCTCTAAGTTAAACCTGACTGCTTTTATGCCAAGCTAACAGAGCATTAAACACAGGCTAATTTAGTAATTTATTGAAGTTCTTCACCCAGATGAAGATTTTGGCTGCTGGTTGATAAGGGCTCACACACCCTCAACCAGCAACTCAATTGCTCACAGCAGCCAATTGGTGGATTAATTGCTCCAGGTCCTTCGATAGAATTCCAGTGGAAAACTGTGGGTACATGGGGAAGTGTCACATCCACTAATAATACGTCTGTCTCGGAGTTGCTAATCTGGTCACTATTACTGTACAACGTGGGGTAGTAACTAAAGAATGCATCATGGATTTCCTGCTGTGAGTATAGTTACATCAGGCTTCAGCCGGAGGTAGGCTCTTGGCATTTGTTATTGGTTAATAAGCTGTACCAATGACCTACCTGCTTTGCCGCCCTCTGCATCCATCTTTGTGGTGTGGATGGTATAGTTGAGGCAGCGTTGCCACTCAATCAGAGCTGAATGGTATGCTCAAGCCTTCTTAAGAGCGGCCCTGAACTCTATAGACTCTCTAGACTGTTAATGTTATCTGCATTCACTCGAACTTCATTGTCCAGGGTTCTGCGGGGGCCTACCACTGTATGGATACAAGTCCCCCCGGAGACCATGTTAAATGCCTCCCCGTGATCACCAAGGAAGCAGTACCGCTGTTCTTCTCAGAGCTGTCAGTGATATGTTTGCCTAGAGTGACTGGAAATGCCAACTCTTCCAGTGCTTTGTGTTGTAGATGGCAGGTTGGTATGGGCAGCCGAGACCTACCCCATGAGAGTCCCATCCTCAGTGGGTTATGGTCTGAGATCTTCCTGTTGGTTGAGTGAGGTAGAGCACACTATTTGGTCAAGACATACATATATGTCATGTGGGGCGAGTGAAAAGAGTAGATTTTGTATGCCCGGATTACCCTGTCACCATATATCAGTTTATGACCAGTGCGTTAACCATTGGGAAGGCCCCTTGCATTAAATGTCGTAAGGGCCTGAGGTAGGGGAGGATAGGAACAGTCTAGGGTGGTATCAAGTACACAATTAAAGTCAACTCACAGTATATTAGGAGGGGTTAAGTGCAGAACTAATCCTCTATCAAAAGTATTTTTTTCTATCAACACGTTTGACACACACACTATAATCATAATTTAGTTCATTCATTGGTAAAAAGATATATTTCTTATATTAGTTTGATTCACTACATAAGCAATATTGCAATGTAGAGTGCTCCATGCACAGTGAAAAAAGTGTTTGTGCTAATAGTGAATGCGCATTCATAGAACATATATACAATATTAATCCATTTTAATTGTTTCAGTTTGTCCAGTCTGTCCATCAAGGACTCTACATTGGTTTGGACTGGTATGCTTTGACAGTTCAGTAATGATAGCTAGTCTATCTTTGTGGTACAGACAATATGTTGTGTCAACATTTCGACCTCAGTGAAAGAGCTTGGTGCTTGAGGAAACAGTTGGGGTCTTCCTCAGGACAGCAAATGGAGATGCTCTGTGAAGTAAGAATATGTGCCTGTGAGCTATACAATGTGTGTGATCATGAGACTTATTTGAAAAGTTATGCAAAAAGTTCAGTGGGCTCCATATAGTCACCACCAGATTGTAAATGACGTTCCACTTGGTTGCACCTGTGTAGAATATATGGACATTCATCTATGGCTTCTAGTCATGAGTACAGTTAGATTGCAGGAAAGGGGGGAGAGGGAGATGGTTGAACTCGTCGGTCATACGTACAACGACCGGCTTATATCATGTCCCCAGAAGTTGATTGCTTATTATATCTGGGCACACATGTATCGTGGCAAAACCAAAGGGGATGATGGACGGAGTGTTGAACATTGCAAGCACTCACCCCCAGTCAACTGATCTGGGTTTAATCCATCATCATTCTTTAGCTCACTCCGCCACCCCAGTTCTGACATGGCCATATGCAAATCAGTCTGACCCTGTGACTCATGGGAACAGTCCAGCCCGAACTGCCAAGCCATGTCTTCCATGGACTGGAAACAAGCATCCTGGGACCGGTTTCTGGCTTACAGCCGTCATCAGCCAGGCTATCTTGAATCCAGTGGCAAAGTGAGCAAGGGACCCACGTCTGGGCATACCCTGCCACCTTAGGGCGAACATAGCAAAACCAAAGGGGATGATGGACGGAGTGTTGAACATTGCAAGCACTCACCCCCAGTCAACTGATCTGGGTTTAATACATCATCATTCTTTAGCTCACTCCGCCACCCCAGTTCTGACATGGCCATATGCAAATCAGTCTGACCCTGTGCCTCATGGGAACAGTCCAGCCCGAACTGCCAAGCCATGTCTTCCCTGGTCCGGAAACAAGCATCCTGGGACCGGTTTCTGGCTTACAGCCGTCATCAGCCAGGCTATCTTGAATCCAGTGGCAAAGTGAGCAAGGGACCCACGTCTGGGCATACCCTGCCAACTTAGGGCGAACATAGCAAAACCAAAGGGGAAGATGGACGGAGTGTTGAACATTGCAAGCACTCACCCCCAGTCAACTGATCTGGGTTTAATCCATCATCATTCTTTAGCTCACTCCGCCACCCCAGTTCTGACATGGCCATATGCAAATCAGTCTGACCCTGTGCCTCATGGGAACAGTCCAGCCCGAACTGCCAAGCCATGTCTTCCCTGGACTGGAAACAAGCATCCTGGGACCAGTTTCTGGCTTACAGCCGTCATCAGCCAGGCTATCTTGAATCCAGTGGCAAAGTGAGCAAGGGACCCACGTCTGGGCATACCCTGCCAACTTAGGGCGAACATAGCAAAACCAAAGGGGATGATGGACGGAGTGTTGAACATTGCAAGCACTCACCCCCAGTCAACTGATCTGGGTTTAATCCATCATCATTCTTTAGCTCACTCCGCCACCCCAGTTCTGACATGGCCATATGCAAATCAGTCTGACCCTGTGCCTCATGGGAACAGTCCAGCCCGAACTGCCAAGCCATGTCTTCCCTGGACCGGAAACAAGCATCCTGGGACCGGTTTCTGGCTTACAGCCGTCATCAGCCAGGCTATCTTGAATCCAGTGGCAAAGTGAGCAAGGGACCCACGTCTGGGCATACCCTGCCAACTTAGGGCGAACTTAGCAAAACCAAAGGGGATGATGGACGGAGTGTTGAACATTGCAAGCACTCACCCCCAGTCAACTGATCTGGGTTTAATCCATCATCATTCTTTAGCTCACTCCGCCACCCCAGTTCTGACATGGCCATATGCAAATCAGTCTGACCCTGTGCCTCATGGGAACAGTCCAGCCCGTACTGCCAAGCCATGTCTTCCCTGGACCGGAAACAAGCATCCTGGGACCGGTTTCTGGCTTACAGCCGTCATCAGCCAGGCTATCTTGAATCCAGTGGCAAAGTGAGCAAGGGACCCACGTCTGGGCATACCTTGCCAACTTAGGGCGAACATAGCAAAACCAAAGGGGATGATGGACGGAGTGTTGAACATTGCAAGCACTCACCCCCAGTCAACTGATCTGGGTTTAATCCATCATCATTCTTTAGCTCACTCCGCCACCCCAGTTCTGACATGGCCATATGCAAATCAGTCTGACCCTGTGCCTCATGGGAACAGTCCAGCCCGAACTGCCAAGCCATGTCTTCCTGGACCGGAAACAAGCATCCTGGGACCAGTTTCTGGCTTACAGCCGTCATCAGCCAGGCTATCTTGAATCCAGTGGCAAAGTGAGCAAGGGACCCACGTCTGGGCATACTCCTGCCAACTTAGGGCTGAACATAGCAAAACCAAAGGGGATGATGGACGGAGTGTTGAACATTGCAAGCACTCACCCCCAGTCAACTGATCTGGGTTTAATCCATCATCATTCTTTAGCTCACTCCGCCACCCCAGTTCTGACATGGCCATATGCAAATCAGTCTGACCCTGTGCCTCATGGGAACAGTCCAGCCCGAACTGCCAAGCCATGTCTTCCCTGGACCGGAAACAAGCATCCTGGGACCGGTTTCTGGCTTACAGCCGTCATCAGCCAGGCTATCTTGAATCCAGTGGCAAAGTGAGCAAGGGACCCACGTCTGGGCATACCCTGCCAACTTAGGGCGAACATAGCAAAACCAAAGGGGATGATGGACGGAGTGTTGAACATTGCAAGCACTCACTCCCAGTCAACTGATCTGGGTTTAATCCATCATCATTCTTTAGCTCACTCCGCCACCCCAGTTCTGACATGGCCATATGCAAATCAGTCTGACCCTGTGCCTCATGGGAACAGTCCAGCCCGAAATGCCAAGCCATGTCTTCCCTGGACCTGAAACAAGCATCTTGGGACCGGTTTCTGGCTTACAGCCGTCATCAGCCAGGCTATCTTGAATCCAGTGGCAAAGTGAGCAAGGAACCCACGTCTGGGCATACCCTGCCAACTTAGGGCGAACATAGCAAAATCAAAGGGGATGATGGACGGAGTGTTGAACATTGCAAGCACTCACCCCCAGTCAACTGATCTGGGTTTAATCCATCATCATTCTTTAGCTCACTCCGCCACCCCAGTTCTGACATGGCCATATGCAAATCAGTCTGACCCTGTGCCTCATGGGAACAGTCCAGCCCGAACTGCCAAGCCATGTCTTCCCTGGACCGGAAACAAGCATCCTGGGTCCCTTGCTCACTTTGCCACTGGATTCAAGCTAGCCTGGCTGATGAGGGCTGTTAGCCCGAAACCGGTCCCAGGATGCTTATTTCTGGTCCAGGGAAGACATGGCTTGGCAGTTCGGGCTGGACTGTTCCCATGAGGCACAGGGTCAAGACTGATTTGCATATAGCCGTGTCTGAACTGGGGTGGCAAAGTGAGCTAAAGAACGATGATGGATTCAACCCAGATCTGTGACTGGGGGTGAGTGTCTGAAAAGTTTCAGCGCTCCGTCCATCATCTCCTTGTGTTTGCTTTGTTTGCCCTAAGTTGGCAGGGTATGCCCAGACGTGGGACCCTTGCTCACTTTGCCACTGGTTTCAAGCTAGCCTGGCTGATGAGGACTGTTAGCCCGAAACCGGTCCCAGGATGCTTATTTCCGGTCCAGGGAAGACATGGCTTGGCAGTTCGGGCTGGACTGTTCCCATGAGGCACAGGGTCAAGACTGATTTGCATATAGCCGAGTCTGAACTGGGGTGGCAAAGTGAGCTAAAGAACGATGATGGATTCAACCCAGATCTGTGACTGGGGGTGAGTGTCTGAAAAGTTTCAGCGCTCCGTCCATCATCTCCTTGTGTTTGCTTTGTTTGCCCTAAGTTGGCAGGGTATGCCCAGACGTGGGTCCCTTGCTCACTTTGCCACTGGATTCAAGCTAGCCTGGCTGATGAGGGCTGTTAGCCCGAAACCGGTCCCAGGATGCTTATTTCCGGTCCAGGGAAGACATGGCTTGGCAGTTCGGGCTGGACTGTTCCCATGAGGCACAGGGTCAAGACTGATTTGCATATAGCCGTGTCTGAACTGGGGTGGGAAAGTGAGCTAAAGAACGATGATGGATTCAACCCAGATCTGTGACTGGGGGTGAATGTGAGTGTCTGAAAAGTTGCAGCGCTCCGTCCATCAGTTCCTTGTGTTTGCTTTGTTTGCCCTAAGTTGGCAGGGTATGCCCAGACATGGGTCCCTTGCTCACTTTGCCACTGGATTCAAGTTAGCCTGGCTGATGAGGGCTGTTAGCCCGAAACCGGTCCCAGGATGCTTATTTCCAGTCCAGGGAAGACATGGCTTGGCAGTTCGGGCTGGACTGTTCCCATGAGGCACAAGGTCAAGACTGATTTGCATATAGCCGTGTCTGAACTGGGGTGGCAAAGTGAGCTAAAGAACGATGATGGATTCAACCCAGATCTGTGACTGGGGGTGAGTGTCTGAAAAGTTTCAGCGCTCCGTCCATCATCTCCTTGTGTTTGCTTTGTTTGCCCTAAGTTGGCAGGGTATGCCCAGACGTGGGTCCCTTGCTCACTTTGCCACTGGATGCAAGCTAGCCTGGCTGATGAGGGCTGTTAGCCCGAAACCGGTCCCAGGATGCTTATTTCCGGTCCAGGGAAGACATGGCTTGGCAGTTCGGGCTAGACTGTTCCCATGAGGCACAGGGTCAAGACTGATTTGCATATAGCCGTGTCTGAACTGGGGTGGCAAAGTGAGCTAAAGAACGATGATGGATTCAACCCAGATCTGTGACTGGGGGTGAGTGTCTGAAACGTTTCAGCGCTCCGTCCATCATCTCCTTGTATTTGCTTTGTTTGCCCTAAGTTGGCAGGGTATGCCCAGACGTGGGTCCCTTGCTCACTTTGCCACTGGATTCAAGCTAGCCTGGCTGATGAGGGCTGTTAGCCCGAAACCGGTCCCAGGATGCTTATTTCCGGTCCAGGGAAGACATGGCTTGGCAGTTCGGGCTGGACTGTTCCCATGAGGCACAGGGTCAAGACTGATTTGCATATAGCCGTGTCTGAACTGGGGTGGCAAAGTGAGCTAAAGAACGATGATGGATTCAACCCAGATCTGTGACTGGGGGTGAGTGTCTGAAAAGTTTCAGCGCTCCGTCCATCATCTCCTTGTGTTTGCTTTGTTTGCCCTAAGTTGGCAGGTATGCCCAGACGTGGGTCCCTTGCTCACTTTGCCACTGGAATCAAGCTAGCCTGGCTGATGAGGGCTGTTAGCCCGAAACCGGTCCCAGGATGCTTATTTCCGGTCCAGGGAAGACATGGCTTGGCAGTTCGGGCTGGACTGTTCCCATGAGGCACAGGGTCAAGACTGATTTGCATATAGCCCTGTCTGAACTGGGGTGGCAAAGTGAGCTAAAGAACGATGATGGATTCAACCCAGATCTGTGACTGGGGGTGAGTGTCTGAAAAGTTTCAGCGCTCCGTCCATCATCTCCTTGTGTTTGCTTTGTTTGCCCTAAGTTGGCAGGTATGCCCAGACGTGGTCCCTTGCTCACTTTGCCACTGGAATCAAGCTAGCCTGGCTGATGAGGGCTGTTAGCCCGAAACCGGTCCCAGGATGCTTATTTCCGGTCCAGGGAAGACATGGCTTGGCAGTTCGGGCTGGACTGTTCCCATGAGGCACAGGGTCAAGACTGATTTGCATATAGCCCTGTCTGAACTGGGGTGGCAAAGTGAGCTAAAGAACGATGATGGATTCAACCCAGATGTGTGACTGGGGGTGAGTGTCTGAAAAGTTTCAGCGCCCCGTCCATCATCTCCTTGTGTTCACACATGTATCGTGCCTGATGGATGAAAAATGGTTTCTCAATTAGAATTAATATTATAAGATCAAAGGGTATATATATATATATTGTTGGAAGTGGGGGTCGTTATCCCTCACCGCCGCCACCAAATGCTGGAGGCGGGAGTCCCAGTCCCACACCGCTGTTGCCGGGTGCGAGATCCGGACCCCTCGTTTCAACGTTAGGCTAGGTAAGGACACCGTCTGAGATAACCCTGCTCACCCTCTTAGTAGCTTGGCACGAGCAGCCAGGCTTATCTCCAAGGCACGAGTGTACAGTATGTGCAACCACACTCACAGCAACCCAATGATGTCACCACAAATAGACTCCACACGAGTTTTTATAAAAACGAGTATAATCTTTATACAAGAAGATATACGATATGAGCACACGATACAAAACCAACATATAATAATGGTAGTATTTCTTCCGGTGGATTGGTAGGTTCTAATCCCAACCACCACTTCTAACCAACAGTTAAGCTGACTTCTAACCGTTTCCAAAAGGTTAGGTAGGTCGTATTGCTAGAATCACACACGTTGCAAAAGAAACAAAATACTTCAATGTGTAACGATATACTCCTGAACTGTGCAATAGAGAAACAATGCCATACGTAGCGCCACGGTCATGTACTTGGCAATAGAAGGAATAAAGCAATGCGTATCACCACCAGCATGCCCTGTGCAAGGAAGAAACAAAGCAATACATTACGCTACAATCATGTACTGTGCACTGAAGAAATAATGCAATGCGCCACGTTATAATCAGGTACTGTGCGATGAAGAAATAATGCAATGCGCCACGCTTACAATCATGTACTCTGCAAGGGAAAATAACGCAGTGCGTAGCGCACCCAGCATGTAGTTCGTCAAGCACAAATAGAGTCAGGCATCATACGACAGTTCGATAGTTCGTTAGCAGCAATAATGCAAAGTGTAATACGACAGTCTAGGTGCTCCGTTAACAGTTGCCCCCGAGACGGATCAATGATGACACAAAAGTACCGCTTCTCACTCCGGCCCCAGTACTGCCCCTCTTTGGGCCAGCACGGGCCTCGATCCGAGCCGAAGCAACAGGCTCACGCAGCTGCCAGGAACGAGAGGCCGAAAGAGTGTCCCTCCGAGCCTGCACCCCACCCCAAGTGGTGATCCACGTTACCTGGGGGGGTGCGACCCCACTCACCTCCCTTCCTTCAGCGACTTGGGCCTTGATCCAGAACTCCGTCAATGGGCACAGCGAGCTCGGGCCGGCGACGCCGCTCCTCCGGGACTGCCGGTCTGGGCCGCTACTGTTGCACTCCGAGGGCCCAATGACCTGGCCCTCCTTCCGGTGGTCTCAGTGGACACGAGACCCGCCCTCAGCACTTGTGGAGACTTACTTCGATTTCGGTGCACACGCTACCCAGGCACTCCTCACCAGTGCCTCTGGTTGCACCGTGACACGCACTCGGCGCGTCCGAGACTCGCCACTTCTCTAGTGCACACGATGACCAGGCGATCGTCACCACTCCTCGGCTTGCACATCGACACGCACCCTGCGCGTCCGAGTCTCACCTCTTCTCCCGGTGCACACGACCAGGCGCTCTTCACCAATGTCTCGGCTTGCACCACAACACGCACCCTGCGCGTCCGAGTCTCACCTCTTCTCTCGGTGCACACAACGACCAGGCGCTCCTCACCAACGCCTCGGCTTGCACCACGACACGCACCCTGCGCGTCGGAGTCTCACCTCGTCTCCCGGTGCACACACGACCAGGCGCTCCTCACCAACACCTCGGCTTGCACCACAACACGCACCCTGTGCGTATCACACTCAGTTTACTCCTGCGTGCCCACGATCACAAAGCACAACTTCTGAGGGTCTCAAGCTGCAAAAGCACGTGCACACCGCATTGCTTGGGACTTCTCCGGAAACGTATATGTTCCTGTGTTTCCAAACAGGGAGCCAGCTCACCTCGGGCCCTTGGGGTTCAGGACACAGCACAAAGCACAGTCCTGTTCAAGAAGGGGGGGACACCACCCACTGCAATGTCCCTTCAGTCTCTTCCTTAGTAAAAGCTACAAACTGCAGGCCCGCCCCAGATCACGAAGCAAGGGTCAGTCCTATCCAGCAGTCTCTTCAGCAACTTCTTCCTTGGCAGACGTTCTTCTTCACCACGAAAGAGGTCAAAGCCTTTGCAGACTCGATCTGTCCATTTCGCCATTCAAAATTACACCCTCTTCTAGGGGTTTCAGTTCTCTTAGTTATACCCCTTCATGTCTTTGAAGTTCGTTGTGCTCAGGGGTCCCTGACCCCTGCCTAAATCAGTTCTGGGTGTCTCCTTCCCAGTGTCACCTTTCTCCCTTTGATACTGGGGGTCTGGACCCTTAATCACTCAGCAGGAGATGGGTCAATTGTTTTATAGCTGCAACCCAGGCCTCTTCACCTCCCGGGGTTTCTCCTCACATACTCTCCAGATGCAGGTCAGCCAGGGGCCATCTCACCCCCTCCCATCTCAGATCCAGTCAATCCACATTCAGCAGAGACACACAGAAATGCTTAAAGCACAAAACTCAGCCACTTTCTAAAAGAGTGGTTTCTGAACACACAGTGACAAAACCACTTTCATAGAAAGATGTGTTATGACACTGTGAGTTCATACATACTAAACTTCACCTCTCCATTATAAACTTATAGGAAACTAGGCCAACAAAACACCATACCCAGCCTCCCCCATTCTGTCCTATGGGCAGAATTGCCTTTCACCATTGAAAACGAAATGGAGTGTTTTTTCACTGTCCGGACATAGCACACACCTCAGTATATGTCCTGCCTTTTACCTACACTGCACCCTGCCCAGGGGTTACCCGGGACCTACCACAGGGGTGCCCACAGTGTACGCAAAAGGGAAAGAAAGGCCTGACAAGTGGTTGCACTTGTCAGGACAACATGCTAACTTAGCAAACTGCGCGCAGGCCCTACACTGAAGGCCTGAGTTCCCTTCTTGGCGCGCCTTTGCATTACTAGCCCTTGCACACACAGTGCACATCACTAGGGACTTTTACTAGTAAGGCAAACATACCAATCATGGCCAACCAATTACCATTGTACTTTACGTAGGGAACCCTTGTACTTTGACACTGATCAGCAGTGGCAAAGTACCCAAAGCATCTAAAAAGAAAGGAGATAGAGGCAAAAAGTCAGGGGTAATCACGCCCAGATATGCCAGGTCTAACATGCGTCCCCTCCAGCCGAAAAGTGGGGGGAACTACCCACCCTCATGGGAGTTCTCATCACTAAGGCGGGAAAATCTGGACAGACCATCAGCATTGGCGTGTTCTGTTCCCGGACGGTGTTCCACCATGAAGTCCATCCCCTGTAGGGAGATGGACCACCTCAACAGTTTTGGGTTCTCACCCCTCATCTGCATCAACCATCTGAGGGGCCTGTGGTTGGTCTGAACCAGGAAGTGAGTCCCAAACAAGTAGGGCCTCAACTTCTTCAGCGCCCGGACCACAGCAAAAGCTTCCCGTTCAATTACACTCCACCTCTGTTCCCTGGGAAGTAGCCTTCTGCTAATGAAAGCTACGGGTTGGTCCAAGCCCTCGTTGTTTAGTTGTGAGAGTACTGCTCCCACCCCATGCTCTGAAGCATCTGTCTGCACTTTAAACTCTCTGGAGAAATCCGGCGCCCGTAACACAGGTGCTGTGCACATGGCAGTCTTCAGGGCATCAAAGGCGGTCTGGCAGGCATCCGTCCAGACCACTTTTTTGGGCTGTTTCTTGGACGTCAGTTCCGTCAAGGGGGCAACGAGGGTGCCATACCCGTTCACGAACCGTCTGTAATACCCAGTGAGTCCTAGAAAGGCCCTCATTCCTGTCTGGGTCTTGGGGGGTTCCCAAGCCAGGATGGTATCAATTTTTGCCTGTAGGGGCGCCACCTGGCCGCTCCCCACCAGGTGTCCCAAGTACACCACGGAACCCTGCCCTATCTGGCACTTACTTGCCTTGATAGTTAGGCCCGCCCTCTGCAAGGCCTTTAATACTTCACAGAGATGTTGCAAATGTTCCTCCCAACTGGAGCTGAACACTGCAATGTCGTCCACTCAGCACCTGGTTAACCAGTCTCTGGAAGGTGGCAAGGGTGTTCTTCAACCCAAAGGGCATAACCCTGGTAGTGCCCCTCTGGCGTTGAGAACGCTGACCTCTCCTTTGCCCCCTCGGTCAAGGCCATCTGCCAGTACCCCGATGTCAAATCAAATGTACTGAGGTACCGGCAGCGCCCAGCCGATCCACAAGCTCAGCAGCTCTGGGGATGGGATGTGCGTCAGTCTTAGTGACCGCATTGAGCCCACAGTAATCCATACAGAACCGAAGTTCGGGAGTGGCACCCGGCGCAGCAGCTTTTGGCACAAGGACCACTGGACTGGCCCAGGGGCTGCTGGATGGCTCAATCACCCCTAGCACCAGCATCTTGGAAACCTCCTCCTTGATGCTGGCCCTGACCTTATCAGCTACCCTTTAAAATTTCTGTTTTACAGGCAGACTGTCTCCAGTGTCCATATCATGGATGCACCATTTGGTGACTCCTGGGGTCAGGGAAAACAGGGAGGCGAACTGACCCAGTACCTGGCGACAGTCCCTCAGCTGTTCCGGGGTCAGGGTAGGCGAGAGGTACACCCCATCCACTGACCCATCCTTCTCCTTGGCTGACAGGAGGTCCGGAAGGGCTTCACTCTCCTCTTCCGCCCCGTCATCTGTAGCTAAGAGCATGGTCACCTCAGACCTCTCAAAGTGTGGTTTGAGGCGGTTCACATGGAGAACCCTCAAAGAATCCTAGGAGACTGTAAGTCCACCAGGTAGATTACTTCGCTCCGGTGCTCCACCACCTCATAAGGCCCAGTCCACTTGTCCTGGAGCACACAAGGCTCCACTGGCGCCATTACCCACACTTTCTGCCTAGGTTGAAACTCGACCAGAGTGGCATTCTGGTCATACCATCGTTTCATATCCTCCTGGCTGGCTTCCAGGTTCGCCTGAGCGAGCTGCCTGAAACGCCTAGTTTGGTTCCTGAAGGCCAGCATGTAACTGTATACATCCTGGGGGGGTTTACTAGGAGCCTTCTCCCAGCCCTCCTTCACCAAACTCAAGGGTCCTCTGACCGGGTGCCCATACAGGAGCTCAAAGGGACTGAACCCCAATGACTTCTGTGGCACCTCCCTATAGGAAAACAGCCGGCATGGCAAGAGGACGTCCCACTTACGCCTCATGGGTTCCTCCAGACCCATAATCATGCCCTTCAAGGTCCGGTTAAACCTCTCAACTAAACCATTACCCTGGGGGTGGTAAGGGGTGGTGAACTTGTAAGTTACCCCGCACTCCTTCCACAGAGATTTCATATACCGCGATATGAAATTAGTACCCCTGTCGGACACCACCTCTCTGGGGAACCCCACACGGGAGAAAATCCCCATCAGTGCACAGCCCACCACGGGGGCCGTCACCGTCCGGAGAGGGATGGCTTCTGGGTACCGGGTGGCATGGTCCACCAAGACCAGGATGAACCTGTTGCCCATGGCTGTCTTGGGATCCAGAGGCCCCACAATGTCAATGCCCACCCTCTCAAAGGGTGCACTGACCACAGGGAAAGGTTGGAGGGGAGCCTTTCACTTCCTTCCACTCTTACCACTTGCCTGACAAGTCTGACAGGTCCTGCAATGAGTATCAGAACTCTTGCCCATCTGGGGCCAGTAGAAGTGGGTGACAATCCGCTCAAAGGTCTTGTCCTGCCCCAAATGTCCCGCCAAAGGTACATCATGAGCCAACCCCAATAGGAAGGCTCTGAAGCGCTGGGGTACCACCAGCGCCCGGGCTGACCCAGACTCAGCCACCTTTGGCTCACTATACAGGAGATCGTTTTCCCAGTAAATCAAGTGTGATCCCGGCGGATCACCTGCTGCCTGGTTTGCTGCCTGCTGCCGCAAACCCACAAGAGAAGGGCACTTCTTCTGCTCCTCACAGAATTCCTCCCTGGAGGGCCCCCCTTCCTGCTGCCATTTGGCCAGCCCGGGTAGGTCCCCCAGTTCAGCCACTTGTTCCCCCGTAGGCTCTAGGGCATCCCCCTCATAGGGTGCCTCCTCCTGGACCGTGGGAACTGTGGGGGCCAGTTTCCTGCGCCCCCTGCCTCTTCTCTTACTGGCAGGCACCTGGGCCACTGTTTCAGGCTCCAGGTTCCCATGATTACCTTTACCGGCTACCATAGACCGAGTGGTCACACAAGCCCACTCAGGAAGACCCAACATCTCCAAATGCGCCTGGTGCTCCACCTCCTTCCAGGGGGAACTCTCCAGGTCATTCCCTAGCAGACAGTCTACAGGCATGGACGGACTTACAACAACCTTCAAAGAACCTGAGACCCCTCCCCATTCAAAGGGAACCAGCGCCACCTTGCAGAGGCGCACTGAATTGTCTGCTGACATTACAGGGTGAAGCACATCAGGAATTACTTGCTCTTCAGACACCCACTGACACCTGACAGATGTCAAACTGGCTCCGGTGTCCCTCAGAGCCTCCACCCTCCGTCCATTGATGGTCACCCACTGCCTGTATTTTCTAGTGTTCTCAGGCAGAGGATTTCCTGAACCATCTCTCAATCTCCTAAGGAGACCAGGGTCATAATTGCTTGCTCCTCCCCATTCCAAGGACTCAATTCCTCCCCCAACGCTACACTCACTAAACCAGGTGTTGGAGCACCAGTGGGTGCAGATGACTTTTTGAGGCATTTAGGGGAAATATGACCCACTTCTTTACAGAAGTAACACGTAGGAGGACCTCGGGGCTCCTTCTTGCCCTTGGAGGCCCAGGCCCTCTTGGCCTTGGGAGACTGGGACCCTTTCTTGGGGGAACTACCTTAGGGCCCTTTAGGGGACTCCTTGTGGTTACCCTTGTCCTCCCCCACCCTCAGCGGGGGACCCTGCACACCCTTAGCAGGGGTACTCCCAATCCCCTTGTGGACCCGGGTACTAGTCCAGCGGTCCGCCTCCTCAGCAAGCTTACTGGGATCAGTCAGCTTACTATCCAATAGATGCTGGCGCAGCTCTGGAACACACAGACTACTCAAGTGCTCCCAACTGATTAAATCACATAAGCCCTTAAAATCATTGACCTTGCTGCCCAGCATCCAACCATCCAATGCCCGGGTGTACTCATTCACACATTCTACCTAAGTACGGGATTCTAGTTTCTTGGAGGTCCTGAACTTCTGCCGGTATTGTTCAGGAGTGAGCCCATACCGGAGGCATAAAGCCTCCCTCATGTTGGCGTAGGTCAGGGTTCCCGCCCTCTCTAAGGGTGATAGAACGTCCCTCCCGAAGCCTCAAAGTGTTTCCATAGGCCCGCCCCCAATGCTTTTCAGGCACCTCATTCATCCTCAGTGCGATCTCATATGCCGTGAACCACGCATAAATGTCAATACCCTTCTGGTAATCTTGCACTAAATCCTTGGGAATGTACACCTTCCCTCCTGGCACTGGTGGTGCGCTGCCACCATTCGAACTGGACTCTGCTTGTTTACCCTTAATGTCCAGTTCCCTCATGCTTAACTCATGAGCGAAGAGAATCCGTTTCTCTTCCAACGCGAGAGCGTTCCTGCTCTCCTCTGCTTGAGTTTTAAGTTTTAACACCTCCAACTCATGCAGTCTGACCCTTTGCTTTTTCTCCAACTCCTCTGGTGAAAAACTCCTCCCTGAATGGCTACTACCAGCCCCTGCGGCTGGTCTCTCCACTGGCAAATTCTGTGGACCAAATCCATTCCCTGGGTCATCCTCATCCACCTCAACATCCCCCATCTCCTGAGCCTCTTTGGCTTCCCACCAGGCCCTCAAGGCCATTTGCAGCTCCTCCTTCTTGGCGCTACCCTTCATGGGACATCCCAAAGCTCTGCAGAATTTCCTCAACTGATCAACCTTGTAGGAAAACAGTGCCTCAATGTTAAACTCTAATTCTGCAGCCTCAGCCTCACCGGCTATCTGGCTCTATCCCTGAGACATAATGTGTGGTTTAAAGGTTACTCAACAATAGAACCAACAATTCCAAAAACACAATATGTGGTTGCATCGTGGTCTGCGATCAATTTATGATGAACACCAATTACTGTGAGTGATTTTGCACATACACGTTTAACTTACATTAGGATCGAATCCCACCGCTCTGCCGCCAAATGTTGGAAGTGGGGGTCCTTATCCCTCACCGCCGCCACCAAATGCTGGAGGCGGGAGTCCCTGTCCCACACCGCTGTTGCCGGGTGCGAGATCCGGACCCCTCGTTTCAACGTTAGGCTAAGTAAGGACACCGTCTGAGATAGCCCTGCTCACCCCCTTAGTAGCTTGGCACGAGCAGCCAGGCTTATCTCCAAGGCACGAGTGTACAGTATGTGCAACCACACTCACAGCAACCCAATGATGTCACCACAAATAGACTCCACACGAGTTTTTATAAAAACGAGTATAATCTTTATACAAGAAGATATACGATATGACCACACGATACAAAACCAACATATAATAATGGTAGTATTTCTTCCGGTGGATTGGTAGGTTCTAATCCCAACCACCGCTTCTAACCAACAGTTAAGCTGACTTCTAACCGTTTCCAAAAGGAAGGTAGGTCGTATTGCTAGAATCACACACGTTGCAAAAGAAACGAAATACTGCAATGCGTAACGATATACTCCTGAACTGTGCAATAGAGAAACAATGCCATACGTAGCGCCACGGTCATGTACTTGGCAATAGAAGGAATAAAGCAATGCGTATCACCACCAGCATGCCCTGTGCAAGGAAGAAACAAAGCAATGCATCACGCTACAATCATGTACTGTGCACTGAAGAAATAATGCAATGCACCACGTTATAATCAGGTACTGTGCGATGAAGAAATAATGCAATGCGCCACGCTTACAATCATGTACTCTGCAAGGGAAAATAACGCAGTGCGTAGCGCACCCAGCATGTAGTTCGTCAAGCACAAATAGAGTCAGGCATCATACGACAGTTCGATAGTTCGTTAGCAGCAATAATGCAAAGTGTAATACGACAGTCTAGGTGCTCCGTTAACAGTTGCCCCCGACATGGATCAATGATGACACAAAAGTACCGCTTCTCACTCTGGCCCCAGTACTGCCCCTCCTTGGGCCAGCACGGGCCTCGATCCGAGCCGAAGCAACAGGCTCACGCAGCTGCCAGGAGCGAGAGGCTGAGAGAGTGTCCCTCCGAGCCCGCACCCCACCCCAGGTGGTGATCCACGTTACCTGGGGGGGCGCGACCCCACTCTCCTCCCCTCCTTCAGCGACTTGGGCCTTGATCCAGAACTCCGTCAATGGGCACGGCGAGCTCGGGCCGGCGACTCCTCTCCTCCGGGACTGCCGGTCCGGGCCGCTACTGTTGCAGTCTGAGGGCCCAATGACCTGGCCCTCCTTCCGGCGGTCTCAGTGGACACCGAGACCCGCCCTCAGCACTTGTGGAGATTTACTTCGATTTCGGTGCACACGCTACCAAGGCACTCCTCACCAGTGCCTCTGGTTGCAGCGCGACACGCACTCGGCGCATCCGAGACTCGCCTCTTCTCTGGTGCACACGATGACCAGGCGATCGTCACCACTCCTCGGCTTGCACCTCGACACGCACCCTGCGCGTCCGAGTTTCACCTCTTCTCCCGGTGCACACAATGACCAGACGCTCTTCACCAACACCTCAGCTTGCACCACGACACGCACCCTGCGCGTCCGAGTCTCACCTCTTCTCTCGGTGCACACAACAACCAGGCGCTCTTCACCAACGCCTTGGCTTGCACCACGACAAGCACCCTGCGCGTCCGAGACTCACTTCTTTTCCCGGTGCACACAACGACCAGGCGCTTCTCACCAACGCCTCGGCTTACACCACGACACGCACCCTGCGTGTCCGAGTCTCACCTCGTCTCCCGGTGCACACAACGACCAGGCGCTCCTCACCAACGCCTCGGCTTGCACCATGACACGCACCCTGCACGTCCCAGACTCAGTTTACTCCTGCATGCCCACGATCACAAGGCACAACTTCTGAGGGTCTCAAGCTGCAAAAGCACACGCACACCACGTTGCTTGGGACTTCTCCGGAAACTTTTATGTTCCTGTGTTTCCAAACAGGGAGCCAGCTCACCTCGGGCCCTTGGGGTTCAGGACACAGCACAAAGCATAGTCCTGTTCAAGAAGGGGGACACACCACCCACTGCAATGTCCCTTCAGTCTCTTCCTTAGTAAAAGCTACAAACTGCAGGCCAGCCCCAGATCACGAAGCAAGGGTCAGTCCTATCCAGCAGTCTCTTCAGCAACTTCTTCCTTGGCAGAGGTTCTTCTTGACCACGAAAGAGGTCAAAGCCTTTGCAGACTCGATCTGTCCATTTCGCCATTCAAAATTACACCCTCTTCTAGGGGTTTCAGTTCTCTTAGTTATACCCCTTCATGTCTTTGAAGTTCGTTGTGCTCAGGGGTCCCTGACCCCTGCCTAAATCAGTTCTGGGTGTCTCCCTCCCAGTGTCACCTTTCTCCCTTTGATACTGGGGGTCTGGACCCTTAATCACTCAGCAGGAGATGGGTCAATTGTTTTATAGCTGCAACCCAGGCCTCTTCACCTCCCGAGGTTTCTCCTCGCATACTCTCCAGATGCAGGTCAGCCAGGGGCCATCTCACCCCCTCCCATATCAGATCCAGACAGTCAATTCACATTCAGCAGAGACACACAGAAATGCTTAAAGCACAAAACTCAGTCACTTTGTAAAAGAATGGTTTCTGAACACACAGTGAGAAAACCACTTTCATAGAAAGATGTGTTATGACACTGTGAGTTCATACATACTAAACTTCACCTCTCCATTATAAACTTATAGGAAACTAGGCCAACAAAACACCATAACCCAGCCGCCCCCATTCTGTCCTATGGGCAGAAGGGCCTTTCACCAGTGAAAACGAAATGGAGTGTTTTTTCCCTGTCAGGACATAGCACACACCTCAGTATATGTCCTGCCTTTTACCTACACTGCACCCTGCCCAGGGGTTACCCGGGACCTACCACAGGGGTGCCCACAGTGTACGCAAAAGGGAAAGTAAGGCCTGACAAGTGGTTGCACTTGTCAGGACAACATGCTAACTTAGCAATCTGCGCGCAAGCCCTAAACTGAAAGCCTGAGTTCCCTTCTCTGCGCGCCTTTGCATTACTAGCCCTTGCACACACAGTGCACATCACTAGGGACTTTTACTAGTAAGGCAAACATACCAATCATGGCCAACCAATTACCATTGTACTTTACATAGGGAACCCTTGTACTTTGACACTGATCAGCAGTGGTAAAGTACCCAAAGCATCTAAAAAGAAAGGAGATAGAGGCAAAAAGTCAGGGATAATCACGCCCAGATATGCCAGGTCTAACATATATATATATATATATATATTGTCTACTGGCGGTCGCCAGTAGGTTATAGTTAGAACCTAGTTTCCATAGGAAAAGCATATTTTGATGTGCTTATAACTTTGGCGTCGTTTGCCGAATCTTTATGAAATTTCCCAAAAAGTTGCTCTTTTCAGGTGAGCTCCTATCCTGAAAGTTTGGGGGTGATTCGTGAATGGGGGGCTGAGAAAAAAGGGGGGTCCCAAAACGTGTTTTCTCAATGCAATTTCCATAGGAAACTTTAGACAAGGCTACAGGTCAAACTGCTGAACGGAATTACGCCAAATTTGGCAGGGAGAAAGGTCTTGGTCCAGAAAGCACGCTTTTGTTTAAATGGGGTAAGTCCGTTCAGTAGTTTTAGAGAAATATAAAAATTTACAGATATCGATATTTGAGAATTCTGACATCTGATTGGCTGAGGCGTTACGAGCACGAGTGTGCGGCTCATTGGTTGCAAACTGTTGAAACTAGGAAGTGTTGGCAGCCATTTTGTGACTGAGTTGAAAGGCGTAGGGCGAAACAAAAGAGAAAAATTGTATAAGAGGGTATAGTAGGAACACTGTGGTCTTAGTTTAAGCAGTCTGTACGGTGCAGAGGCAGGGAGTTTGAATGTTGCGTAGGCCGTGGAAATCACATCCGCAGAACAACGGTGCGCGGTATTGCAGCAAGGTTGCGTAGGCTCTGGAAATCCCGTCGGGAAAACAATGCGCCGTATTGCGGCAAGCAGTGTGTAGGGTGCACACACAGGTAGTGTGAATGTGCGGTATTGCGGCAATAGGCTGTGTAAATCATATCGGGAAAATAACAATGCACCGTATTGCAGCCTTCCTTTAATATAATGCGCAGTAATGTTTACTTTTAATGCGGTGTTCACTTTTATCACGGACAGTGTCACTTTCTTAGACGAAATTTAATATTATGTGGGAGGGCGTGTTCTGTTCGTGTGTCTGGAACAAAATTAACGTTTAAATGGCTGAGGTGTTCCAACAACGAGCTCAATGTTCATTGGCTGCGAACCATTGAAAGTAGAAGTGTTGCCAGCCATTTCCTCCCCGTCCGCGGAGTAGCAGGGACATCTGATTGGCTGACGTGTTCCAAGCAGGACCTTCCCAAGCTTAATGTTCATTGGCTGCGAACCATTGAAAGTACAAGTGTTGCCAGCCATTTCCTCCCTGTCCGCGGAGTAGCAGGAACATCTGATTGGCTGACGTGTTCCAAGCAGGACGTTCCCAAGCTTAATGTTCATTGGCTGTAAACCATTGAAAGTAGAAGTGTTGCCAGCCATTCCCTCCCCTCCGCGGAGCATCAGGGACATCTGATTGGGTAACGTGTTCCAAGCAGGACCTTCCCAAGCTTAACGTTCATTGGCTGTAAACCATTGAAAGTAGAAGTGTTGGCAGCGATTCCCTCCCCTCTGCGGAACACCATGGACATTTTATTGGCTAAAGTGTTCCTAGTACAAGTTTGCTCATTATTGGCTGGGAACGGTTCACTGTTGTGAACCATTTTGTGACGCACTTCAATGGAGTACGGGAAAAGAAAGTAGTAGCGGGGAGGGTAGGAATACTATTAACTCTGTACAGTGGTCACAAGGTGGTGGAGAGGGATTGTGAAGGTAAAAATAGTTTTTTATATATTTTAAGGGCCATTTATATAATTGGCGTGGGGTGTACAAATCACGGCGGGAAAATAACAAAGTGTGTTGCGGTCTTCTTTTTATTAAGTTTGCGGGTGGGATACTTCCCAGGAGCACTGTTTAGTTATAATGTGGTGTTTACTTTTCTGATGGGGAGCTGTGGTTGCGCAGCAAAAATTTCAGTCTAGGTTTGAAATAGTTTTTGTTAAGCAATTACAAATATACTTTCTTCGGAAACTGAAGCTGTATATATCAAAGGGGTGACAAATAAAAACGCAATTCATAAAATATCCCTTAAGCGTGGGCACACCCTCCCTTTTTTTTTCTGCTAGAGTTTGTAAAAGTGTTGCCCCATATTCTTGATAATTTAAGAGGGCATGAGTTACTTTTAGATAAAGTAGAAAAGAAGTGCTACAAGAAACACTCCCGCACTACATCATCTCAGGTCACAAGAACAATAACAAGTAAAAAACAGTTAAACACAAATCACTTTATATTACATAGAAATGTACGCTTTATCATTTTTTATAATTTCTATTCTGTAGAATTTGGGAAAGTTTGGTCGTAGTGCGTTGAGGTCGCTCACTGCTCCGCTAACAAATCACATACTCCTTTAAGAATATATAGGATAGTAGTATAATAATATACACTACTGGTCGTATATATTCTATAGGGAGAAGGTGAATAGGAACCACAACAGACAAAAATAGAAATAGTAAAAAAACATTCAGAAATGTAGGGTTTATCAAAGGTATTCACTAAGAAAGTATCTATGGAAACTATTTTTTTTTAAACTGCAATTTCCAAAAATATTGTCACTGTAAAAATATCTGATCAAGTAAGTTATAAAGGTCAGTAAACTGTATTTCAGATAGTTTACTCCTGGCGGCGACAAATCTCCAATTCCTGTTGTGTGGAAATATCACACTCTTACAATATACACAGTGTCACTGATGGCACAGAAAAAGGAAAATGAAAATGAAGTCATCAATACAAAACAAGATCAATAACGAAATACTTTCCAGCGATGAGTATGTTGAGCGCTTCTTTTCTCCGGGACTTCGAAATCTTTCATCTTCGCGCCAACGGGCCATAAAGTGCTCTGAGATCACAATGACTGTTAATATTATAATATACATATTCACAGTATATGATCCCAAGGAAGAAACAGAGTAAGAACGAGAAGGTGCTGACGTTAAATATAAATCTTTAGTCTTCGCGTCAACGGGTCATAAACTCCACTGAGGTCAGTATAAATGTTAATATTACAATATACATACTCACACTATATGATCTCAAGGGAGAAATAGACTAAAAACCAGAAGCTGCTGACGTTACATATAAATCTTTAGTCTTCGCGCCAACGGGTCACAAACTCCTCTGAGATCATAATGTGTGGTTATTATAATATACATACTCACACTATATGATCTCAAGGGGGAAATAGACTACAAACTAGAAGCTGCTGACGTTACATATAAATCTTTAGTCTTCGCGCCGACGGGTCACCAACACTTCTGAGGTCAAGTACAGTGTCAATATTATAATATACAAAGTCACACTATATGAGCTCAAAGGAGCCAGAACAGGAACAATGTTTGCTGTATTCTGTCTGTTTCTGAAAACAAGCTGCTGACGTTACATATAAATGGCAAAAACAACCAATAACACTTTTTTCTAAATACAAGTGTTTAAATATTGACAAATAGCTACGTATTATAAATATCTAGTATGTCATAATCAAACAACTTACAACTCAGGATTATGTTTTGTGGCCGCAAAAGAAGAATCCGACTGTAGAAAAGAGCACCTGCATCACTGAATGGAGACGCGTAAATAACTCGCAAAAACGAAACTAATCAATCAACGGGTGTGGTTTATATACTTTTTGGTTATTGAGTAGTCTATGGAAGGAAGATGCGGCTCCGCCCATTTAGATGTCACGCTTTACAGTTGACACGTGCTCACGTTTTAACTGTTTAACTTGTGCACAAGTTGGGAAAAGTTACAAAATGTGAAGCGGAAAAAGTTTCGATTTCGAACCTAACACGTATAAGGTCCTTAATATGTGCATACGTTGGAGAGCTTAAAAACTGTTACCCGGAAAACCATGTAATTTCCATTCTCATGAGTAAATACATTTATTAATTGCTGTAATTCTAAATAGAAGACATAAAAAAAAGATCTATCAGAATAGAAGAAAAAAAAACGTGATAATATTTCTCATCACTATGCTTTTAAATTAAAAAATGCGAGCCTTTGTAAAGCGTACAGCTACCCCTGGAAAGGTGTGCCGGCGCTCGGGGGCGTCGGAAAGATTAAGCAAGACGCTGCCCACAGTGACATAATGGTGGGCTAACGTGCTGCTGGAGCCGGGAATCGAACTGTGAACGCTGTTGTTCGAAGTCGGGTATCATAGCTGCTCCGTCACACTTTTTCCACACTTATATGTTAATTAGTGCTAATTAAGATTTAAACATTGTTAAATTATAACTTATAACAGACTACTGTTACAGTTAGTTTTTCACTACAAAAAGTATGCACGTCTTTTTAAATTTAGTTAAAAACAATATAGGTTTCAGGGACATTGTAGTTAGAAATTAGCATTTATAAAACCTTTCAAATTCACTGAAAAAACCATAGGTTTTTACAGACGTTATAGTTAGAAATTAGCATTTAAAAAAACCTTTGAAATTCACTGAAAAAACCATAGGTTTCAGGGGCGTTATAGTTAGCTGGACATTTCACTCATACAAAACCATAGAAATTCCACTGTTATAGTTAGTTCAGCTAACTATAACTCGCGCCCCCGCAATGCACTGCTCATGACGTCACATATTACATCATTCATGGCATGGTCAGTGACATCACTGATGACATCACTGATGACATCTCAAATGACATCACTGATGACATCATCCACGTGAAAATCTGATGCACCTCCTCACAGTCTAATATAAACTTTAATACACCCACTGTAAAATACAGACTACCATTTTCGAAACCATTGAGACACCAATACCAGTTACTACATACGCACTCTTTGATTCCTAGGTCTACACACACATCCACTCATTCACCCATACATTCACTTATACATGCAGTCACTCATCAATACAACACTATGATATGCACTCATACACCTATTCAGACACTCACACACCGCCACTCATCCATGGAGTTACTCACACACCTAGTCAGTCATGCAAAGAATCAATCACACTCCCATTTACTCACCTATACAGTTATACACACACCACCTCACTAATTCATACAGATACTAACGCATAATTACTCTCTTATATAATCACTGATACAAGTACACACTCATCCATACAGCCACTCTCACAATCACTCACTCTCACATATACTCATTTATATACAGCATCACTCACATATACTGCCTTTTACATATGTAGTTACTCACACATGTACCACTCAGACATCCATTCACTCACCAACACACCCATACACACACTCACCCACCCATACAGCTGTTTCCACATGCACTCTTGAACCCATACACCCAGTGAATCAACCACTCACACATCAATGCACAGAGTCACACACCTCCAACCCACCCACACACACACTCAGTCTCCCATACAAATACTCAGGCAAACAATCAATAACCCATATAAACACTCATGTAGCTACTGACCAACCCATGTAGCAGCTTACACAACAACAGACAAACTGATACACACATTCACACAGTTTAGTCACTAACCCATACATTCAGTAAGACACGTTTAATCACTCACTTATACAATCAGTCACACACCTGTAAAATCCCCCATCCAGACACTTATACACCCACTCATTCTTCAAAACACCTAAGAATATATGTAAAACATATTTAAAAATTACAGAAACACACAGTCACTGGATGATGTCATCAGTGATGTCATTTGAGATGTCATCAGAGATGTCATCAGTGATGTCTCTGACCATGCCATGAATGATGTAATATGTGACGTCATGAGCAGTGCATTGCGGGGGAGCGAGTTATAGTTAGCTGAACTAACTATAACAGTGGAATTTCTATGGTTTTGTACGAGTGAAATGTCCAGCTAACTATAACGCCCCTGAAACCTATGGTTTTTTCAGTGAATATATATATATATATATATATATATATATATATATATATATATATATATATATACCAAAAGAGACCACTCGGTTGAAAGTGACCCAAGGACACAGCGGGGATTGTTGAAGGAGCCCTTTATTCACTGAAAGTTGCGCAGCATTATGCATTTCGGCTTTTCCAGCCTTCTTCAGACGCCGCTCACAACCGAATGGTGCCGTTTCCCTCCTTAAAACTCCTACGGTGCTCCCATAGCAGGGAGATCAGCTGACCCTGCTTGATAGGGAGCAGCTGCAATCATGTCTGAGACTACAGCTCCCAGCGTGCAACATCATGGTGAATACCAAAGCAGGGTTGATGACACTACAGTGAGCGCTGTAAAATACCATGTAAAAGGGGGGGCCATGTAGTGGCAGGCACCATCCATCAATTGCAGTGTCCAGAGATCCATCAAGTCCCCAAAGCCCCAGCCACAATAGCAGAACACCCCGGGCCGTGGACAACGCTGTAATAAGCCCTCTCCCCCGTGTAGCCACAGTCTGCAGATTGGCAGCGGCCACAGTCATGGCCCGTTCTCGTGGCGGTCCTGGGCATATTAATACCTTGAAAGAAGAAAGTTCATTGCCAGTGACTCCCAGGACTCTTGAAAGGGCGGGTCCTTGTACTGCGTTTCTGGCCTTACGCGGAAAATATACCAAAAGAGATTACTCGGTTGAAAGTGACCCAAGGACACAGCGGGGATTGTTGAAGGAGCCCTTTATTCACTGAAAGTTGCGCAGCATTATGCATTTCGGCTTTTCCAGCCTTCTTCAGACGCCGCTCACAACCGAATGGTGCCATTTCCCTCCTTATAACTCCTACGGTGCTCCCATAGCTGGGAGATCAGCTGACCCTGCTTGATTGGGAGCAGCTGCAATCATGTCTGAGACTACAGCTCCCAGCGTGCAACATCATGATGAATACCGAAGCAGGGTTGATGACACTACAGTGAGCGCTGTAAAATACCGTGTAAAAGGGGGGGCCATGTAGTGGCAGGCACCATCCGTCAATTGCAGTGTCCAGAGATCCATCAAGTCCCCAACGCTCCAACCACAATAGCGGAACACCCCGGGCCGTGGAAATCGCTGTAATAAGCCCTCTCCCCCGTGTAGTCACAGTCTGCAGCTTGGCAGCGGCCACAGGCATGGCCCGTTCTCGTGGCGGTCCCGGGCATATCAATACCTTGAAAGAAGAAAGTTCGTTGCCAGTGACTCCCAGGACTCTTTAAAGGGCGGGTCCTTGTATCGCGTTTCTGGCCTTACTCGGAAAATATACCAAAAGAGACCACTCGGTTGAAAGTGACCCAAGGACACAGCGGGGATTGTTGAAAGAGCCCTTTATTCACTGAAAGTTGCGCAGCATTATGCATTTCGGCTTTTCCAGCCTTCTTCAGACGCCGCTCACAACCGAATGGTGCCGTTTCCCTCCTTAAAACTCCTACGGTGTATATATATATATATCCTATATTATAATAATAATTATATTAAATAATATTAATATTATATAATATAAGATCAAAGGCAATATATAGAGGAAGATAAACAATCATTAAGAATGGCACTAAATAAGCATAAAAGGTGGTCAGCACAGCAAAGGTTGGTTTCTACATGGATTCCATTATATCTGCAGCAAATAGTGCAAAATGGATTTTCGTTATCGTCCATGAGCTATCTAATCCACCCTGCTTAAAACAAGATATTGTCCACACACAGAAGCTTTGTGATGAACTGGTGATCTTTTTGAAGAAACGATTAGTAAGATCTTAAAGGATATTGGAGGCACTCCTAATGTGAATTTGGGACCCACTAATGGCAGCACTACTACAGATGAGGTACCACCATTGGCAACATTGAGGCAGCTGTAGGCTCACCTTCTAACACAAACGCTTCAGAGACGTTTGGGATTAGAATTGGTGACAGACAGGATCTTTCAGATAACACTAATTGTAGGCTTGAATCTTTTGAATTAATCAGTGAGGAAAGATTTCAAGCATTTGCCTTGCCCACTACGCCTGGTTCTTTGCTAGATCCTCTCCCTCCCAGACAGTGGAAAATATGTGCAGATGAACTAATGCCACCACTGATGCAACTCTGCAACCAAGCCGAAGAATCTGGTCTGGTACCACGTAGCTGGAAGAAGACTATAGTTATGCCTCTGCTGAAGAAGGCCTCAGCAGACCCAGCGATTTTGTGCAACTACAGGCCTTTTGTCCTCCTCCCTTTTCTGGTGAGTGAAAATTCTGGAACGTTATGTTAGCAGGACTCTATCCCACTGCCTAGAGTCTCACTCCTTTTTAGAGAAGGAGCATTTTGGCTTTAGACCGGGCCATGGTACGGAGACGGCTCTACTAGTTACTATGGATGAGATTCACATCAGGGTAGATTCTGGCCAGTCGACCATCCTTGTTTTGCTGGATCTGTCAGCCGCCTTCAATACGGTCAACCACCACATCCTGTTGACAAGGCTGGCGGCTTTGGGTGCTGGTGGTACCATATAGAAGTGGATAGAAAGGCTTTTTGCAAGAACGCTGCTCTACCCCCTTGTCAATCGAACTTTAGATATACTCAACATGGAATGCCACAAGGTTCGGCACTCAGTCCGGTGTAATTTAACAACTATATGAAGCCACTAATCTCTCTGGTAAAATCGCATAATATCTCTTTGGTGAATTACGCGGATGCTACACAGCTGATCTTGTCTCTTAATAATAGCCCACAGGACCCCAATAAAACTTTTCAAATATGTCTAGTATTCATTGTACAATGGATGAGCACGAATTCCCTTAAACTAAATGGGGATAGAACTCTCTGTTGCTCTGCAAATAAAATCCCAATGCCACTACCCCCGAACTTCTGCCCATTACAGACGGAGTCTGAGCAATGCTACTCGGAGGCAGTAAATCAAAAAAAATCTAAAAAATCAGTACGCAATCTTAGTGTGATCTTTGATGATCACCTCACATTAGAGAAACAGGTCAAGAAAGTCACTTTAGAGAAACAGGTCAAGAAAGTAGCCGGGGCCTCCGAAAGCTGTTTCCTAGGCTACCTACAAGTGCTAATGATGTAATCACAAGGAGTGTTATACTGAGTAGATTAGATTATTGTAATGCTCTCCTCTTAGGGGTCCCGGACTACCTGATTAAGAGACTGCACAGAGTCCAGGTTGCTGCAGCAAAACTGACACTGAATAAATCACGGAGATCATCTGCAGCCCTTAAAGAACTTCAGTGGCTCCCCCGGTGAAGCAGAGGATCCTGTTTTAATCAATGTGTATCATGTTTAAAGCACTTCACAAGAAGGGCCCTGTACTGCTGCAACGGAAACTGAAGAGATATGTTCCAAGGAGGGCTCTTCGGCCAGCTACTGCTAATCTTGTACAGGAACACAAGTTTCGGAAGGTCCAACAAGGCGGATGTGCCTTTGCAGGTAGGACTGCTCAGTATTGGAACAGGCTACCGCTTGATCTAAGAGCACTGACAGACCTACTAAAATTTAGAAAGGCCTTGAAGACCTGATTGTTCCCTAAATAATGGATGCTTGTAATGACGTACTGCAATCCCTCACCTTCTTCCCTTTAAGCAAATACTGCTCCCAGCGCCAGGATACCAGTCTGGTCACAGTGCGCTCTACAAATAACATAAATAATAAAATAAATAATAAACAAAGGTGAGGGTGGTAGTGTAAACACTCATCCGAGATTGTTCTAGTTGTGCATAGTTTCTTTAATGTATCGCATCCAACACAAAAAAATTAGTATGTATTCGTTAAGTAAAATGTATATATTCAGTAGGTGAAAAAAGAGGATGTAGCCTTATGGCTAGAGCGGTCGACCTCGAAGCAGGGGAACCGGGTTCGAGTCTCAGCAACGACGCTGAACATCCTGTGATTCTGGGCAAATCACTTAATCTCCCCGTGCCTAACAAAAATGAATGTGTCTTTCTGTAACGAAACTGGTGCTCATGTAAAGCGCTCTGATACCCGATGTCTCGGGTCTAGTTCGTGCTATATAAAACTCTTTAAAAAAATAACAACGAATGAATAAGTAAGAAGAATTAGCAACTGGCTGATGTGTCTCTTACCTCTCATAATGTGTCTGCTGCAGGACTGGGATTCGCCCATAGATGAGCACGTCAGCGTGCACGCCGCTTGGCGGAGATACAAGTGTTTCAAGTCGTTACAAACAATAATGTGAAGTAATTCAGGTATGAAGTGCAAAATGTGACAGGGAAGAGGTGTGGTGCAGCGGCCAGGACGGCTGACTCCGGAACACGGGGGCTCACGGTTCGATCCCCGGCGCCTGTGGCAGGTTAGCCCAGCACCTTGTGACTCTGGTCAAAAGCTCGCTTAATCTTCCCGATGTTCCCCAGCACCAGGACCCCTCTCCGGAGGTAGCTGTGCGCTTTACAAATGCTGGTATTTCATTTCAAATGCACATAGTGTCTCAACCGCAAAGTAATTTACATAAGGGATACAGTGTTGTGTTGATGGACAGGCTGATGAATTCACAGTACTTAGAGAATGGTCAAAGAAAAAGATCTGAAATACCAGTATTGCATTCATGCAAGGTTGTAACAGGTGAGGTAATTCAGCATATTGTAGTAATTGTGCTACTCTGCCTGCAAATTTATTATAATCATCTCGCACGTCCAATGTTACAGCATTTACTTTCATTTCAAGAGACGACCTGGTTGTGGCTATCCCATGCAGGATGATGTCCAGCTTATCGGGGACAGACTGCCGGGGTGGTGAGTAGCTTGAGACTGAGAGATCCAGACAGTTCTTAATTTGAGCAGGTGGTTTCCGGTGTTCAGCACCTGCACTTAATTGCAAACACCGGCACTTATGACAGTCTGCCACATGGTGGCGCTCTCTGGTAATGTAGAGATTAACAGAATAACAGTTGTTTATTAATTCAAAAGACATTTTTTAAAAAAAACCTGTTACCTGCCACCCAAGCTTTGGGGGCCTCGAATAGTCTGAATTGTCACACTTGTAGCAGTGTGATGTTTAGTAGCTGAATTCCCACAGCTGCCAATGATTTACCATCCTGCAAATAACCTTGCAAAAACTCCCCATCGTTGAAGAAGGACTGCATCCGAGAACATTGTTACGGCTCTTATAAACAGGTGTTTATTGCATCTACAAACCTATCTTCAGCAAAAACAATGTTTTTCCTGATTCACTTAACTGGCGCGATCAAGGGGGCCAGTGTGGTGACGTGAATAGGCCTGTTTACCTTAGAACCGGTCAAGTTATGGAATAAAAAAACTTTCATTCGCACTTCGGTTTGTTGTAAAATGTTATTTTGGCATCGGGTCAGCCTGAATTGGCTGGATGCAGTTTTGTTTTGGCATCTACTGACTGCTGCACACTTTAGAGCTTAAATGGAGCCTTTTTCTTAGCCCTGCTCCTAACCTTTCAGTGTTCCTTATGGCAGTGTCTTATAATTTGGATTAAAATGTTACAATCCTTTCCCTTCTTAGAAAGTTTAGTAGGCTTTCTGCAATATGAGCTGATGTTCATATATAAAAACGCCCAAAATAATATGTTCCATTATTCTTCATGTAAACACAGCTAGTACCCCAGTTGCTAAACTAAAGTGCAGTCCATCTAGGAAGCTGTATTTCAACTTGACAGAATTTCACCCTGTTTTTCCTCTATGTATTTTATCAGTCCATACATTTAGTGTATGGACACCTGTGTTTCTTGCTAATCGCCAAAAGGGATGACTGATAAATCTTCCCTTTGCTGAAAAGAACTTGTGTTTTTGTGCTCATGAACACTGACCAGGAGCCCCAGAAAGCTCAGTGGAAGTGCCAAAGTCCTTCAGAAAGAATTTAACCCATACACAACTGTTTTCCTCCTACCAGCCCTTGCCAATCTCAACACCATCTGCATCACTAAAGACAAGGTAGACCCAAATGCTGAATCTAGAGAAAGTAAATGAGGGGGTGATGAGAGTGAAGGTGTGTTTCTGAGATAGCTTCTGCCGTACACTCACTCGCACATTCGCTCACTCAAAAACGTCTTCACAGTCAACTTAAATTATTGTGAGCGACGAAGTGGGTGAGTGAGTGGGCGTTGTGTTGTGATGAAGAAATGAGAGAGTTAACAATAATATAGCTCCTTTTCTTCGTTTTTCAAAATAATTAACAAAAATCAAAATCCAACTTCAAAGATAAACTTTTTCTTATTTTGTTTTCAATTCATAATCTCAAAACTTAGGGGTCCATTACGATGACTGGCAGATGCACCTCCGCGATGCTGCCGGTGGCAGAAAATGCTTTTTTCCGCCCGTGAGCAGCGGTGCACCCGTCCGCCATATTACAATGGCCAAACACAGCCCATTGTCCGACCGCCGCGGTGCAACTCGGACCGCAATCAAAATGCGCCCGCGAGCGCGGTGGAGACAACCAATCCAGAGCCACCACTGTGCGGAATGACGTCCCTCCCGCCGTACAAATTAGGATGCGCAAAACAGCCAGGCCCACCGCAGCGGAGAAACTGGCCATTCTGAGCATACGGAAGCACAACAGCGGAGCGCTAAATCGATAACCGGAGCCGACCGCCATGGACCCGGCACTACACGTCTTCCCAGCGCTGTACATGATACACCTACAGCAAGCCATGGACCGTGGCGGACGCCGACGCAGATACGCCATCACACAACTCCGCTAACAAACACAACCCACAACTCCATGTCCGATGTAAGGTGCCTGCCCCCATCAGACACCCTGGTGGGGACAGGAACACAACCACAGGTGTAGCCACACATGTCCCACCTGCCACTAGTCCACCCCTCCACACCCAGGCCACCATGTCCGCGATCCTGAAATAATGTCCAGTTCACGTGACCGCAGCGGTGAATCCGCGAGAAAAAATGCACACAATGTAGTAGGCTGTGCCAGCGCAAGCCAGGGGCAGGGCTCAAAGTACACAGGGCAACACCTCCACACTCCACACACTAGACCCACCCACACCATGAAGGGACATGCCACGTGATCTCCCTGTGCCCCCACATGCCCAAAAAGCAGCCAGGTGAACACACACACTGCACCACACAACAAACAACTAGGGAGACAGCCTCATCAGGTGTGGCTGCAGAGTAACACACAGCGTACAAGCACTGGGCCAGGGGAACACACACACCACAACAACATCACACTCATGGCAAGTAAACTGAGTCCAAGCACAAATTAAACACACACAGACAATGAACAAACACTCCAATGGACACACAGCCTGCCAAGTCACACAGACATACCCCACACTGACACACAGCAACAAACACAGACCACATGCCAACAGCAATGTAGGACAACAAATAGGAAACCCAAAGTGAGGTGCACACAAATGGAATGGCAAGGAGCTGAACACCAAAAATGTGTACATCACATGCAAGGGAAGGAACACATTACATCCACCCCAGCCCAAAAATCCACACATGGCAGTCACAGTGAGTGAAGTCAAAGCACAGTCACCTCACTGCAACAACTCAGGGAGACAGCAAGGCAACCCATGAATAGGCACAGGGATGAAAGGAAGGGTATGAAGTCCAACCCTGATCAGCCACACATCTGAATCCAAATACATCACAGGAGTATGTCAGCAGCACAACACACAGGGCCCATTGCAACACTCCATGACAGTCAAACACAAGTATGAACCTTCACACAGCCCCCACACCCATCACACCTGCAGCACACAACACCAGTGACAAACACACAGAAGCTTGCCAATAATATCCAGTCAAGACACTGACAATCAAACACACCCCCTGGGTGGTATCCACAAACATCACACACATACACACAGGTATGGCAGTACCACTGTACGCACAAAAACAACAGTCAAACACAGAACACAATCAAAACACACACAGAACTACTACAACAACAGACAAGACCTGTGCAGCTAAACAGTGCAAATTCAATGGGAGCACAGACACAACAGGAGTACACAACCACGTCAGTCATGAAAAACGCACAGACAACATACTACAACACATATAAGAAGTGCATCCACTAAAAACAATAATGGAGAACAAAAGGCAAAAATGGGCATACAATGACACATAGACAGACATACCACAACACCCATCCATTAAAAATGGTGTCATAGTGTACCACATGTCTGCACATGCACAACCATGACCATAGACACATCAAATGTGAGAGGAGAAAACACCAAGGATGCACATAAAACAAGCACGGCAACCACAATTGACCTCAGTCCATGTGACAGACACCCAAGTAAGGCACACCACAATGGCAACACACCTGAATCAAACACAACAACAACACACACACACTGACAGGAAAATAGAACACCACACACAGAGCAACTGTCAACTGCATGACACAACACAACACAAACACTGCACACAGCCACATCAGCCACAACACATGCACAGGCAAAGATATCAACATGCTACAACAGCCAAACATCAGGGGGTGCACAACAGGCAAGCATAGGCAACATCAACTCACAGCACTGCATGCACACCAAGCAGTGTGTGCACAACACACATACCAGTTACAAACAGAGATGAGTGACACACCATGAACACACACAACAACAATCTAAACATCACACACACAACAACACACCCAGGAAGTCAATCAATCCAGAGCAAACACACATACTACCAAGCCAACACACACAGATGCAGATGTCTGGGACACAAAAGTTGAAACAACATGATCAGAGGAAACAAGACATTGGCAATGTTGAAGTGGAAAATAGAGCATGTGTCACAGAAAACCATACCCACACAGTAACCCTTTATTTAGCAAGGACACTGACAAGGCAGACAACAGGAGTACATTTCTTCTTTTTATTTACATCTCACACAGTTATGCAGCAAAAGTTAGACAAGAGCAAGGCCAGTGGCCAGTTCAAAGTGCAGGTGAGGTACATGAGAAGCTGCACAGGCAAGGGGCAAACAGCAGTCAACAGCAAGGCCAGTGGCCAGTCGAAAGTGCAGGTGAGGTACATGAGAAGCTGCACAGGCAAGGGGCAAACAGCAGTGAACAGCAAGGCCAGTGGCCAGTCCAAAGTGCAGGTGATGTACATGAGATCCTGCACAGGCAAGGGGCAAACAGCAGTGAACAGCAAGGCCAGTGGCCAGTCCAAAGTGCAGGTGAGGTACATGAGAAGCTGCACAGGCAAGGGGCAAACAGCATTGAACAACAAGGCCAGTGGCCAGTCCAAAGTGCAGGTGAGGTGCATGAGAAGCTGCACAGGCAAGGGGCAAACAGCCAGGGCCGGACTGGCTACCGGGCGTTTTGGAATGCTGCTGAGCTGGGGGCTGATGTCATTGTGGTGGGGGCTAATTTCGTTGATGGAGACCTGCGTGTGCTTCGAAATCAACAAAGCAAAACGAATTTCGTTCAGCACACGCAGGTCCCCATCAACGAAATAAGCCCCCAGCTCGGCAGCATTCCGAAACGCCCGGTAGCCAGTCCGGCCCTGCAAACAGCAGTGAACAGCAAGGCCAGTGGCCAGGACACAGTGCAGGTGAGGTACATGAGAAGCTGCACAGGCAAGGGGCAAACAGCAGTGAACAGCAAGGCCAGTGGCCAGTCCAAAGTGCAGGTGAGGTACATGAGAAGCTGCACAGGCAAGGGGCAAACAGCAGTGAACAGCAAAGCCAGTGGCCAGTCCAAAGTGCAGGTGAGGTAGATGAGATCCTTCACAGGCAAGGGGCAAACAGCAGTGAACAACAAGGCCAGTGGCCAGTCCAAAGTGCAGGTGATGTACATGAGAAGCTGCACAGGCAAGGGGCAAACAGCAGTGAACAGCAAGGCCAGTGGCCAGTCCAAAGTGCAGGTGAGGTACATGAGATCCTGCACAGGCAAGGGGCAAACAGCAGTGAACAGCAAGGCCAGTGGCCAGTCCAAAATGCAGGTGAGGTACATGAGAAGCTGCACAGGCAAGGGGCAAACAGCAGTCAACAGCAAGGCCAGTGGCCAGTCCAAAGTGCAGGTGAGGTACATGAGAAGCTGCACAGGCAAGGGGCAAACAGCAGTGAACAGCAAGGCCAGTGGCCAGTCCAAAGTGCAGGTGAGGTACATGAGAAGCTGCACAGGGAAGGGGCAAACAGAAGTGAACAGCAAGGCCAGTGGCCAGGACACAGTGCAGGTGAGGTACATGAGAAGCTGCACAGGCAAGGGGCAAACAGCAGTGAACAGCAAGGCCAGTGGCCAGGACACAGTGCAGGTGAGGTACATGAGAAGCTGCACAGGCAAGGGGCAAACAGCAGTGAACAGCAAGGCCAGTGGCCAGTCCAAAGTGCAGGTGAGGTACATGAGAAGCTGCACAGGCAAGGGGCAAACAGCAGTGAACAGCAAGGCCAGTGGCCAGTCCAAAGTGCAGGTGAGGTACATGAGAAGCTGCACAGGCAAGGGGCAAACAGCAGTGAACAGCAAGGCCAGTGGCCAGTCCAAAGTGCAGGTGAGGTACATGAGAAGCTGCACAGGCAAGGGGCAAACAGCAGTGAACAGCAAGGCCAGTGGCCAGTCCAAAGTGCAGGTGAGGTACATGAGATCCTGCACAGGCAAGGGGCAAACAGCAGTGAACAGCAAGGCCAGTGGCCAGGACACTGTGCAGGTGAGGTACATGACACCCTGCACAGGCAAGGGGTAAACAGCAGTGAACAGCAAGGCCAGTGGCCAGTCCAAACTGCAGGTGAGGTACATGACACCCAGCACTGTAAATGTGTGGTACAGTACTCTGCCATGGTCAGCAACACACTCAGGGTGTCAAAAATGGCCATGCCATGGCACCATTGTGAGGCAGACATGTGTGTGAGGGGGACTAACACTCAGACTTGGCTGGCAGTATGACTGGGAGGTGGCTGTCTGTCGGGGCCAGTTGGGGTACTGGCTCGGAGAGAGAAAGGCCCAGCTGGGGTAGAGCCATTAGTGTTCTGGGAAGCCTGAGGGCTGCCAGGTCCAGGTGTGGTAGAGCCAGCAGTGGTTTGGGGAGCCTCAGGGCTGCTAGGTCCAGGTGGGGTGGTGGCACGTGGAGGTGGACTCATGCCTGCACGAGACCAAGTGTGTGTGGGTGAAGTTTGAGGGGTGCCCTTCCGCTTCTTGGGGATTTGATATGGCTTCCCTGTCCTGGGATTAAGGCCAAGTGGGGTGTATACAACAGGCACACTGGTAACAAAAGCTGGATCAGCTGCAGATGCTGGTCCCCCCTCTGGGGACGTGCTGGATCCTTTGGGACGCTTGGCCCCGGATTGCTTCTGCCCCTGCATCACCTTTTTACCAGGTCCCCCCCCTACAGTGGCCTCCTTACCCTGCTTCACAGGGCTCTGGATGGGAGTAGATGTTGTGGGTGAACTAGCCTTGGAGCCCTTCTTACGTGTACCCTTAGCAGGCACCTGTTTGTCACTGGGCACGGAAACTGTGTGCCTGTCTCTGCGAGACACTTTTGGGACAGGTGAGTCCTTGGCTGGGGATGCCTCTGAGGCATGTGAGCCAGAGGCCTGCTTTTTGCCATCCTTGCCCTGGGTGTGGCCTGAAGGGCTTTTGCCCCTGCGCTCTGGTGTGGGTTTACCTTTATGTGGGGATGGTGTCTGCGCCCTGGACTGCTTGGGCTGCTGCTGCTGTGTGCTGCGCGTGACGTATCTGTCCCTTGACGTCTGGGGTGTGTGCTCACCATCATCAGATGCGTCCACTGTCAGGGTGGTGGGCCTAGGGACTGGAGCTGGACCATGGGATTGGGCAAGTTGAATGGCTGCTGTCACTGCAGAGGCCAGAGACTGTACAGTCCGGTATAGCCCACCCACGTTGGAATGCACGCCCTCCATGAAAGCCACCACCTGTGCCAATTTTTTGTCATGGTCCAGGAAGGCATTGAGGAGAGCTGTCTGACCCACACACAGCTGGTGCAAAAGGTCCACAGACTCCGCACTGATGGCAACAGGGGGGACAGGGGCAGGGGCAGCGGTGCCTGGGATGAAGGACACTCTTCCCTTCCTCGTGGTGCGAACAAGGGCAGCAAAAGTGGGAGTAGCAGGGAGGGTGGGCACTGAACGCTGTGTGGTGGACGAGGAGGCAGAGTCCCCGTTTCCTTCGGACGAAAACAAAGATGCATCACCGCCATCGTTAGATGACGTAGAGGTCTGCGTTTCTGGCAGGGACTCCTCTAGATGACTACGGTCCCCCTCTGATGCGCTGGTGACATCCGTGTCACTATGCAGGTGAGCATCACCTGTGCCTGATGCCTCACCACTGGTGTCCGTCCCGTGTCCTTCCGTGCCCATGTGAGATGCTGCATGAGAGAGAGAGGATAAGTACATCTGCATCAAGTTAACAAATATCTGCAAGTGAAGCATCACTAATGACGGACAATGATCCATGTTGGACAACACCATGGGCAGTAACATTGTGCAACCTCAATACAAACATCTAAATTACCGTGGCATGATGCAAAATTGTACATAATTCACCCATGTGATGGACACACAGCCATTTATCCTGTTGGTGGCTACGTCTAACCACACACACATATCCCTCTGTGCACACCTAGGGCCCTGAAGGGTTCAAAGATCCTACTCACAACATGTTGCCAACGTCACAACATGATCCAGCAGAAGTTACCAACACAGACACAGACTCCAACATATCCACACGCAATGTCCATGGGCACATGCCATCCACCATGTCGTATCTTGGGGCACAACTACAGTTGCACATTGGTGTCAGATGTGTAGCCAGCACAAATCTGACGTCAGGCAATGCACACATTGATGATGGCACACTCAGATCATGCACTCTGCTGGACCCTGACATGGGATGTCCGTGACAACACCAATGAAGATGATACCAGAAGGCCACAACTACAAATGTGAAGTCAAGGCCCATTACACCAATGACATGGGAAGGTACATGTAGGGGGAATGCATGACAACTGCACTCCACACCGCGGCCACTTACACACCATTGCATCACACTAGCAACATCACAGCCCTGCACTGGCCCAGGCCTGGAGCACAGGCTGGCAAACAACAACCAGAGTCACACTCACAGAATACTCTCCATCAGCTTGCTGCTGATGCACCTTCAGACGTGCATCCAGGTCAGGCTGCGTCACTGCTAAAATGCGTGCCATTAGTGGTGTCATGCTGCGCCGCGCCAACCTGCCGGATCGAGGGATCAGCCCCAGTGTCATCTCGGCCACGTTCCTGCTTAGCCGGGCGATGTCATCCCACCTCTTGTGACAGTGGGAGCGCTGTCTGTTTGAGACACCCAGTGCACGCACCTTGCATGCAATGGCCCTCCACATGGCCTTGCGCTGGTTGACTTTGAGCTGCAGACATGGGAGACAAGAGGGGGCAACATTCAGTGTAACCAACCACCATTCCCCAGTGCAGGACCATGACACTGACTCATCCCAAATTCAGCCATTACGTCAGCGGAGACAATACATCTGCTAATTGCAAACATCATCATGTGTGAAACACACATTAATGCATGCAGGTATGAGGGTGGACACAGTACATGCCCATCTCCTGGCCATGCAGGACGCCAGCAGAGAGCTAAATGTGTATGCTGACCACATCTAATGCAATATTCAGGGAATAACAAGACATGCAGGACATCACTACATATGTGACTGGGAATACTCACTGTGCCCAACACTGCGCAGCCCACAAAGCACTTGCCCTTCAACTGCCACACTGTGTCATGGATGTCACATTGAGGGACATGACCTCACAAACGCAGACCCTCATCACAAGGCCTGTTGTGTGCAATCTACATCTCTGTAATGGCTCATTGATGGAGACTCAAGAGGAAAAGCACATATGTGACACTCTGTACATTCAGTGTTGTGTCACTGTCAGATTGGGCAGTGAATGTGCAGGCCATTTGGGGTCACACAGAGGTCCAACGTGGGGCAGCTCATCTCTTACATGGAGTGACGATTTGGAAACACAAACAGTGCCAACACATGCGAGTATGTGCACATGCTGGTGGGGACGGAAGAGTCCGGGCACAATAATGTTTGAATGTACCGTGTCATAGGTGAATGACCAACAAGAGTGTCACCCTGGGGGAATCAGGTCATGAGTATGGTGCAGAACTAGAGATGAGGCACATATAGAGGTCTAAACAATGGCCTCACTACCCTCTGGACAGCAACACTAGCTAAGGCCACAGATGGGCCTGTGAAGGACATCAGGGACACACACAGACATGCAGACTGTCAATCACTGTCCTGACTCGTGAAATGAAAAGGTGCAGCCTCACTGTATGTCTGACAAGACATCATACTTCCCTCACATCTGGATGTGCAGGCAGGGAAACTTGTTGAATAGGCCAAACACACCTTCCCCCTGGAAACAGCATGCTAGGCAGTGCATGACCCACCCTCACACTCCCACGCACATACTGCAGCAGATCAACTTCATGTGTCCCCCACCCTGCATTCTCACTCACACTCTGAGATACTCACCATGACATTAGGTGCACCAAAGAGCCTTGGATACTGGTTGAGCACCTCGCCCACCAGGAGCTCCAGTTCCTTGGTGGTGAAGGGAGTGGCACGGATCTTCTCAGTCCTCGCCATCACTGTGGGCAGGAGACAGCAGCAGCGGCAGTTGGTGGTGAGGGGTCTCAGGCAGCAGTCCCTGGAGGCAGCAGCAGATGAGGGGTCTCAGGCAGCAGTCCCTGGAGGCAGCAGCAGTTGAGGGGTCACAGGCAGCAGTCCCTGGAGGCAGCAGCAGGTGAGGGGTCTCAGGCAGCAGTCCCTGGAGGCAGCAGCAGGTGAGGGGTCTCAGGCAGCAGTCCCAGGAGGCAGCAGCAGAAGGTGAGGGGTCTCAGGCAGCAGTCCCTGGAGGCAGCAGCAGGTGAAGGGTCTCAGGCAGCAGTCCCTGGAGGCAGCAGCAGGTGAGGGGTCTCAGGCAGCAGGCTCAGTGAGCTGTGGCAATGTGTGGCTCTCTCACACACATATATAGCCCCCAGGGCTCGTTTATGTTGTTCTAAGCTGCTGCAATTGGTGTTTCAGGTCTGCCTCATTCAAAACATCCAATGACCGGCCTCGCGGTGGCGGAGCACGCCTACCGCGATTTTCAAACTTGCATCAGGCAACCGCGATTGCGCTTCCCATTGGCTGGATGGGCATGCTCCATGGCGGTGACACACCGCAGGGGCAGGCGTGCGGTACCGCGGTGGTGCATCTTACAAGTGCATCCAATGACCGGCCCCGTGGTGGCGGAGCACGCCTACCCCGATTTTCAAACTTGCATCAGGCAACCGCGATTGCGCTTCCCATTGGCTGGATGGGCATGCTCCATGGCGGTGACACACCGCAGGGGACAGCCGTGCGGTACCGCGGTGGTGCATCTTACAAGTGCATCCAATGACCGGCCCCGCGGTGGCGGAGTACGCCTACCGCGATTTTCAAACTTGCATCAGGCAACCGCGATTGCGCTTCCCATTGGCTGGATGGGCACGCTCCATGGTGGTGACACACCGCTGGTGCCAGGCGGTAATTCCCGCTATTCCTGAGCCATGTATTGCCATGAGTGACCGGGATCTGGGTGGCGGAGCATGCCATCCGCCATTAGCCATGTGTATATGCCTAGCAATCCCGCCATGGTGTCTCGGACCATGGCGGTGACACACCGCTGGTGCCAGGCGGTAGTTCCCGCTATTCCTGAGCCATGCATTGCCATGAGTGACCGGGAACTGAGTGGCAGAGCATGCCATCCGCCATTAGCCATGTGTATATGCCTAGCAATCCCGCCATGGTGTCTCGGACCATGGCGGTGACACACCGCTGGTGCCAGGCGGTAGCTACGGCGAGGGTGCAGCATGACATTGTTGACTATGGGCGTGATGGTGTTCTTAGAGCACGTTTAATGCAGCAATGGACACATCGTGTAGTGTCAATTTCATGGGTCATATCTGTACTTTGAACAGTGGTCACTTTCAATTAAACATGGAACTTGATGTAATTAAAATGAGCTATAGTTCGTAATGAGAGCCTAAACTTCATATCTAACACCAAATGCAACACTGAAAGGACTAATGGGGCACATTACTCCTACACAATTTCATATCTGACCCAAACATTTTGCCCAAAGTTCATGTCTCTCACCCCAATTCCACCCAAATGTCGTATCTGAGCCACATTTTTACACACATATTCATATCTCACACAATATGTCGCTACACAGTACATGATTGTTCAAAGATTTCAGCATTGTCTCCATTACTCACCACATATGTCACACTGTTGTCTGTTTGGTATCACCTATTACAGCATTCATGTAAGGTGATTGTTCGCTGTAGCAAAACCAAGAGTATATGTCCACATGGACATATATGTGCTACACACTGAAGGTTGTAACATACATCACCGGCACACTTTGAAATATATTCCTCCTTAATCATTTGACCTGTCTGTATGCATTTGGGTATGTTTTGTCCCCATATCTGCAAAATGTCATCAGAATTACTTGTGTCATTGTGTAGGATATGTGCTCATGTTGTTCGGCCGGTCATATGTGAATTTGTCACATGTATTTTCCACAGCTGTGAGTAAGTTGATAGTGGATTTGATGTGTGTGGTGTGTTACGTTGGTACTCACCAAGGACAGGTGCATTGACCTTGTCCACATGAAGATTGTTGGCTTGGTGAGGGACTGTAGCCAAATGTGGTGCTGGTGCTCACTGACTGGTAAGTTTGACATTGCATCTGTGACCAGTAGAAGGTGACCCACAATTGGCCTGGACAGTTCAGTATTGCGTGGGCTTTCATGTGCAGTAAGTGTGTGCAGTTTTGGCAGGGTGCACAATTAGGTCACGTGTGCAGTGATATTAAACTAACACGTGTGGATAAGCCTGCTATGGTGTAGTAGCCTTTCTGGGGCACAAGCTGGTCCTGCGCTGTGTGGGTGAACTGATGGTGCTGTTGACTCAAGCTAATGATGGCATCCAAGACAGGTGAGATATACCTTGATAGGGCTGGCTGTGGCACCCATCTAACTCAGACTTTTGTTGTTCTAATGGTACCAGAGGCCAACAAGTGATGCACAGCCAGCATCTTTGTCTGCAGAGGAATGTTGAGAGTCCGCTTTGTTGTTCCTGACAGGCTGTGTGGTATGTGGCTCATGATGCTTTTGATAGTAGTCCTTTGGTACCTGTGTTGTGCGATGACATCCCCTGTTGTTATGTGCATGAGGCTGTTGTGTCTTCGGTATTTACTCAGTATGTTCATGCACTGACTTTTAGTTATAGTGGTGTCGCTTTATCCGGGTGGTGGTGTAGGTTGTTTCTGTGTCACTGTTGTGTGTCCAAGCAGCTGGAGTATTAGCTCCATGGCAAATGTTGTACTTTAGTTGTGTGTCTGGGCAGTGCTACCTTCATACTGCATGTCATAGTGCAACTTTAGTGCAGATTGACGTTTGTCTACAGTCCTTTTGGATCACGTACCTTATCCACTTTTTGTGTGCCACATTGACAATCTGTGTGCTTGCTGATGATATTGTGCAGTTGTGTTGTTGTGTCTTGATTCACATCGACTGCATATGCATATGCTGTTCATTATTAGTCATTGACTGACTTTGAATTGTGTGTAACAGCATGTATGGCATGCCTACTGATGACAGTGGATATTGGCACAGGCTTGTGAATATGTCTGTGAGTGTCTCTAGACTTGTGTGGATTAGCATTGGCTCACATTCCATGCTGGGTCCTTCAGAACTGGACAAATTGTGTAGTTCATGTGTCCCCTGTCATGATTGCACAAGAATGTGTGGCAGGTACAGCAGACATTTGGAAGCCAGCAGTGTTTCTGTTTCACACATGTCCTGTATTATTTACTGTCCGGGCTGTTTGCACCAGATTCTGAAATGTGACTATTACCATTCACAGACACAGTTTCCATGTTTGTTGTTCTCACAGTGGTAATACTGAAGAAGTGTAGTACAATGTATTCTCAATGTGTCACGACTTTTGACTTGCACTGTATGGTGCATTGTGATACCAGTCAATGTTTGCGCTGTGTGAATCAGAAGCTACGGAGTTGTGCACATCTTATGGTCTGTTGCAATGACGTGTCCCCTTTCATCTCACCTAGGAGGCGACCTAATGTGTATCGTCCTGTCACCCTGCTGGCTAACATTGAGGATGATGACGTGATACGCAGATTCCATCTGGACTGCACGAACATCCAAGACCTGTGTGCCATGTTGGATCCTCACCTGCGGGCTGGCAGGACATTCCCAACAGCATTGACAACCGAAACAAAGGTGATGGCGGCACTGCATTTCCTGGCTAGTGGGTCATTCCAGGAGACAGTGGGCATTGCAGGGGGGATGTCTCAGCCCACCTTCAGCATGGTGCTAAGGGATTTCCTGTTGGCCATGATGCGATACAAGGACCAATACAACAATTTTCCAAGGAGGGCGGCTTTGGCGGATGTAAAGGCGGATTTTTATGCCCTTGGCCACATCCTGAATGTTGTAGGTGCTATTGACTGCACACATGTTGGCCTGGTTCCACCACAGGCAAGGGAACACATCTATCGGAATCGTAAACATTCCCATTCCATCAATGTGCAGGTGGTGTGCCAGGCCGATATGATCATATCGCATGTATGTGCAAAGTTTCCGGGCTCTGCACATGATTCCTACATCCTACACAACAGCATTGTGCCCCAGCTGATGGCCAATCTACTTCCGGAGCGTGCATGGATTGTGGGTTAGTAGGCAGAGTCAAGTTGTGTGCTGTGTGTGCCATGCTGTCCTCTGCCACAGTTGTATTACTGAATCGGTATGTTTATTTCACACCTAGTTGACTCTGCATATCCCAACAGACCGTGGTTGCTGAGCCCACTACGCAATCCTAGGACACCGTCTGACGTCCGCTACAACAATACACATGGTAGAACACGTCGGGTGGTGGAGCGAACCTTTGGTCTCCTAAAATCGAGATTTCGCTGCCTGGACCGGACCGGAGGGCACTCATGTACTCACCCAAAAAGGTGTGTCAGAAAGTGGTAGCATGCTGCATGCTGCACAACTTGGCCTTACGGAAAGGAATACCCATGATCCTGGACGATGATGACCAGCCAGGGCCCCCCCCCTGGGATCCCACAAATGTCCAGTGACGAGGATAGTGGAGAGGAGGAAGGTGTCGACCAGCGTCAGCAGCTCATCAACCGCTACTTCACTTGAAGGTGGGTGACGATGTACAACTGGTCCATTGTCTGTTGATGTAGTTGTTTGGGTGGAGGTCTATGTGATCTTTGTGAGTGCATCCTGTTGTTGACTCAGTGCTGGCTACCTATGTGTTGGATACAGGGTATGTAGGAACAGCTACAGGATGTCTATGTTGGTACTGTTGCACATTGTTATGTGTGCATATTGTTGTACAGTGAGGACATGTATTGTGTGATGGCTGTGATGCCACCACCTGACTAGTGACGTTTGTTCTGTTGTCTTTTGCTAAGTCCCTTCTGCCTCCCCTTGCCTACAGAGGATCCATGCTCCTGTGACATTGTAACCATGGTAAACATTGCACATACTGTGATAAACATGGAGCAGACTGAATGAATGAAATGAAATGAATGAAATGAAATTCGTACTTGTAAAGCGCACTGCTACCCCAGAGCCGGGGTGTCCTGGCGCTATACGCATACCGCTGTGGAACCTTCCTGGCTATTCCCTGTGAAATGTCCACTCCTGGGCACCCCCAAGGTGAAGCCAGGCATCCCAGCGCTGGTGGGGCCGTTGTGGAGATTAAGCAAGCTATTGCCCAGAGTTGCAGAGTGGGACCCATGATTAGAATAGGCACCGAGGCGAGAATTATCAGGTCAGAGGAAATTGAGCCCAAGACCCGCCGAGGCGGGAATTGAACCGTGGTCCCGGGCCAGATCTCTGCATCAGGGTCTGCCGCTCTAACCATTGAGCCACACTTCTCCACTCAACCACATTTTTGCGTTTTTGTAGTTTATTTGCAATGGGTATATTTACATAAGTGTGAATGGTGAATCAATGAGTTGGCAGTCATGGTAGATGAGACAATCGGGTAGGCACCACATTGCTGTGGTGACACAGTTCAACAGACGGATGCCATTACCATGGCAGTGTGGGTGAGGACAGTGTACAGAGTCAATGGTTGGGTGAAGAGTGTTGACATCATGGCTGGCTCTTTGACTGGCGTTTGGCCGGTGCTTTGCCACGGATGAGTCCCAAGTTCTTCTTTGGACGGCCCCTTCTTCTTTTGGCAGGGGGGGCATCGTCTGCTGGGCCAGTGGGGTCTGAGGAGTCACCCCTCTCCGTGCCCGCAGGGGTGGATGATGAACTGTCATCCTGTGTGGCAACGGGGGGAGGTGGAGGTGTGGTCTGTGGCACTGGCCTGTCCCTCAGTACCGCCACTAACTGGCCCATGAGGTCCACGATTTGTCCCATACGGTTGTCCATGGACCTCAGCAGACATTGGAGCTCCAGGGCATCTTCGTGGGCCTGGCCCATTTGTGCCTGTGTGCGTTCATAGGCACCCACAACTCTGGTGATGTTATCCAGGGCTTCGGTCACAGTGTCCAGTGTTGTTGGAGTCCCACTTGTCCTCCCACCTGCCCTGCTATCACTGATCTGTTGCCTCACCACTCTAGCCACACGCATGCCCTCCACAGTTGATGGTGTGGGCTGGGCATCCTCTGGGGCTGGCCGACTGTTGCAGGCAACGGTGGTAGTGGTGGTGGTGGTGGTGGTGGTGGCGGCACAGGTCGTTCCAACAGGGGTCAGCGTTGTTGTTGTTGCTGATGGTGGGGGGGCAGTGGGGTCATGTGACCGGTTGCACCCTGGCACACCAGATGGGCCGGCTTGGAGCTCCTCATCCAAAGAATCCAGGGACTCCGCATCAGAGTGTCCATGTTCCGGGGGAGGAGACTGGCTCTGCAAGTTGAGGTTGTTGTCCTCTGCAGTCAGTTGTTGGTCACCTGTGGAACAGAGGGTACATGGTCATTGACTTATAGCCATATGGCTTTCTGTGTTTGATGTCTCTTATTTACATGTTATGCAACACACAGTTACGTATTTCATGATTTGAATGTCTGCACAGTGTTGTTCGTCATGAGATGATGTGGAGGTACATACATCTTGTTCCATGGTGTGACAAGTCATTGGATGCCATGCCCATCTTGAAACTCTTTGTATGGAACTGATGGGTTGTAATCTGACAACTGGCTGCCATGCAACTTGATGTGATGCATCGAGGATGATTACTCTCCCCGACAGATGTTACATATGCACATGTACTAGACATTGTCCCACTGTTATCTCATGCATACCTTTGTAATGTTCTGTGCTTGTATTTGTTTGCTCGACAGACCATGCCTTTTCATTGTTACTATGGTCCTTCATGCTCAGCACCCATGGAATTTGCAGATAGCATTCTGTGCAGTGCATATTTGGTCCCTGATTTGCTTACACATGGGTTTAGTTGAGTAACAGTTCTGTTTCTGTCACAGTTACATACGCATCGCTGTCTGCATTCTATCAAATGGTATGTAATTGGGGTGTATTTTGTTGTGATGTGTGGCATTGTGTTGGCATTAGCTCAATGCTTTCGTTGAGGAATGGTGGGGTGCATGCACTGTCTGCTTACCTGTACAGTTGGCATCTTTTGGGTGGACTTTCTACCACATGCTTCTGGGTGGGAGGGAGTGCTCCATCCTGCTGAGGGATGGGGCAGGGTGTGCCTGGTGGGAGTTGTGGTGCAGGCCTCCCTATTCCAAAGACACCTTTCTGGAAAGATGGCTACCTACCTGTTAGGTGAGGGTGTGGCACACAATGACTGACACATGGTTGTGGGTGGGGGGAGTAGTCCATCCTGCTCAGCTGTGGGACAAGGGGGCCTGGTGGGAGTTGTAGTGCAGGACTCCCTATTCCAAACACTCCTCCCTGGAAAGATGGCTACCTACCTGTTAGGTGAGGGTGTAGCACACAATGACTGCCACATGGTTGTGGGTGGGGGGAGTAGTCCATCCTGCTCAGCTGTGGGACAGGGGGCCTGGTGGGAGTTGTAGTGCAGGCCTCCCTATTCCAAAGACACCTCCATGGAAAGATGGCTACCTACCTGTTAGGTGAGGGTGTAGCACACAATGACTGCCACATGGTTGTGGGTGGGGGGAGTAGTCCATCCTGCTCAGCTGTGGGACAAGGGGGCCTGGTGGGAGTTGTAGTGCAGGCCTCCCTATTCCAAACACTCCTCCCTGGAAAGATGGCTACCTACCTGTTAGGTGAGGGTGGAGCACACAATAGCTGAGACATGCTTCTGGGTGGGAGGGAGTGCTCCATCCTGCTGAGGGATGGGGCAGGGTGTGCCTGGTGGGAGTTGTGGTGCAGGCCTCCCTATTCCAAAGACACCTACCTGGAAAGATGGCTACCTACCTGTTAGGTGAGGGTGTAGCACACATTGACTGCCACATGGTTGTGGGTGGGGGGAGTAGTCCATCCTGCTCAGCTATGGGACAAGGGGGCCTGGTGGGAGTTGTAGTGCAGGCCTCCCTATTCCAAACACTCCTCCCTGGAAAGATGGCTACCTAACTGTTAGGTGAGGGTGGAGCACACAATGACTGACTGCCACATGGTTGTGGGTGGGGGAGTAGTCCATCCTGCTCAGCTGTGGGACAAGGGGGCCTGGTGGGAGTTGTAGTGCAGGCCTCCCTATTCCAAACACCTCCCTGGAAAGAGGGCTACCTACCTGTTAGGTGAGGGTGAAGAACACAATAGCTGAGACATGCTTCTGGGTGGGAGGGAGTGCTCCATCCTGCTGAGGGATGGGGCAGGGTGTGCCTAGTGGGAGTTGTGGTGCAGGCCTCCCTATTCCAAAGACACCTCCCTGGAAGGATGGCTACCTACCTGTTAGGTGAGGGTGTAGCACACAATGACTGCCACATGGTTGTGGGTGGGGGGAATAGTCCATCCTGCTCAGCTGTGGGACAGGGGGCCTGGTGGGAGTTGTAGTGCAGGCCTCCCTATTCCAAACACACCGCCATGGAAAGATGGCTACCTACCTGTTAGGTGAGGGTAGAGCACACAATAGCTGAGACATGCTTCTGGGTGGGAGGGAGTGCTCCATCCTGCTGAGGGATGGGGCAGGGTGTGCCTGGTGGGAGTTGTGGTGCAGGCCTCCCTATTCCAAAGACACCTCCCTGGAAAGATGGCTACCTACCTGTTAGGTGAGGGTGTAGCACACAATGACTGCCACATGGTTGTGGGTGGGGGAGTAGTCCAACCTGCTCAGCTGTGGGACAGGAGGCATGGTGGGAGTTGTAGTGCAGGCCTCCCTATTCCAAAGACACCTCCATGGAAAGATGGCTACCTACCTGGTAGGTGAGGGTGTAGCACACAATGACTGCCACATGGTTGTGGGTGGGGGGAGTAGTCCATCCTGCTCAGCTGTGGGACAAGGGGGCCTGGTGGGAGTTGTAGTGCAGGCCTCCCTATTCCACACACCTCCCTGGAAAGAGGGCTACCTACCTGGTAGGTGAGGGTGAAGAACACAATAGCTGAGACATGCTTCTGGGTGGGAGGGAGTGCTCCATCCTGCTGAGGGATGGGCAGGGTGTGCCTGGTGGGAGTTGTAGTGCTGTTTGCCTGGACACATACAACACAGTAGATGTTGTCTACCTTTGTGATGTTTGAGGTGGGGTGGATGTAAAATCAGTGTGACCTGTGTGTGTTTTTGGGGTGCAGATGTGTGTACTTGTGCCTCAGGGATGTATCTTTGTAGTTGTGCAAGACAGTACATGGCAGTTTCATGGTATACATTAGTTGGTACTTACCAGCCTCCACTCCCCCGGGTATTCCTTCAAGAGTCTCTGGATGCAGTATGGCAAGCACCTTCTCCTCCCATGCAGTGAACAGTTTTGGTGGGATGGGAGGGCCTCCACCAGTCGCATCAGCCAGCTCACAGTTCTTGGCCCTCCTCTTCTTGACAACACTCTTCAGGTCATGCCACCGCCTCATGATTTCATTCTTGTTGCGGGGCACATTCCCTACTGCATTGACCTTGCCCACTATCCTTGCCCACATGTTTGTTCTTGTGGCTAATGGTGTCTGTTGGACCATGCTGCCAAAGAGTTGGGGTTCTACTCTGATTATCTCATCTACCATTACTGTCAACTCAGTGTCAGTGAATTTTGGCATTTTCTGTGGTGCCATGGTGTGTTCTGTGCTGATGTTTTGGGGTGCAGTTGTGAGGGTGGTGTAGGTGGTGTGTGTGTGTGTGTGTTGTTGTGCTGGTGAGATGTGTGGTGTTTTGCCTATCCAATGTGCTGCAGGGTTTGGTTCCTTCAGGGCTGGAGTAGTGCAAAGGATTGTGGTCAGGGAAGGGGCTGGTTTAATGCTCAGCTATGTGGGTGTGTCAAGATGGTGTAATGCAGTCAGGTGTGCTATGTGGGTTGTCCTGTGATTTGTATATTTGATTTTGCCATGGGGGTGTGTCATTGGGATGTTTCAGGTTATTTTGGGGGCAGGGCTAGTTGCCTGTGTGCATTTGGTGGCCTTATTGTGTATTTTTTTTACTTGGCCGCCATTTTTTTTGCGGAGCAACCGCAGCGATGGCTGTGCTGAAGGCCTTCCGCTGTATCTCACATTCATTACTGTTAGCGACCGCGGCGGACGGAAACAGCGGAACGTACCGCTGTGACATCGGGGATATCATAATATCATTGGCGTTCACTCCGCGTGTCTGGCAGCGGGTTGATGTGTTTCCGCTATGTTACCGACCGTCGCAGTTGAATTTTCACTTTCTCTGCCCTCTACGGGCGGTTTTTCGATGCCTCCTACCGCCGCGGTAGGAATATTTTGGCGGTTGATCCTAATAGGGTCGGCGGTGTTTCCGCGGTACCTCCGGACAGTGATTTTCCGCAACCATGGCGGTCGGATTTTTTTCCGTCCGCCATCGTAATGACACCCTAAGTTTCTTCATCTGGATTCTTTTGCAAGGTTCAAAACTGTTCACCACTGTTAGGAGCTGCAAGAGTTCAAAGTGGCTCTTCTTCTTCTAACTTGATTTCAAAGATGAATTGGCAACAGTTTAGTGGTCTGTAGATCTCTATATCTGGCTCTTCTTCTTCAGACACATACACAGGATGTTGCAATTCACGTGAAGCGTACTTTCTGTTTGCAATTCCCTTTCTTACTGGTCTTTAAGCAACTGGCAATGTACTGTTACTGTTCTCTGAATCGATTATAAATATTTCTGGTTCTTTCTTGATTGATTCTGAACTTTTATGCTCCCAGAGGTTTCTCTTAAAAGTACTTTTAACTGCCTTATGTGTTACGACTATTGCATCATCGCTTGTGTCTACTGCGGAATCTTCTACACTCACTGATGAACTTGTGCTTTTATCAGCATCAGCAACTCGGCTCACTTTGTACCACTTTCTTATTCTGGGGATTCTCAAGACTCATATTCTTAACCGTACCTTTTCATTGGTCGAAACAGAGACTGTTTTTTATTGCTGTTGCTCATTGAAAAGTCAGAATAGTCGATTTGCAACAGGCATTCACTCTGATCCTTGGTTTTAAATTGGCTACTGGTACCGTCACCAGGATCTTCACCTTCATCAACTCTTTGCTAGTTTTAAAATTTTCTTCACCTCCCTCTGGATCCACTTTGCAAACTTGAGCTTGACTCTACTTTCACCACTTCTTCATCTGCTGTCTTCACTGTTCTCGTGTGAGCGGTATGGATCCACTCTGGCATACTTCACAACAGTACTAGTCACAAACGTGAATTGGTATGGACCCTTCCAACGCTCTTCAAGGTAGCTCTTTCTGACATGCTTTTCCACCAGGATCCATTCACATAGTTGCAGTGGATGGCATTGAGTTTCTTTTGATGGTGCTGTTGCCAAATCCACCTGATGAGAAGCAGATTTCACCACATCAGCCAGACCTTTGCAGTAATCTAATACGGTGTAATCAGTTATTGAGACAAGTGTAGCTGAGGGTATGTAGGCTAATCTCATGACCCTGCCAATCAACGCTTCATGGGACGAGAGTCCAGTCATTTTGTCTGGGGTACTTCTAATGCTCTTGAGAACAAGAGGAAGGGCATCAGGCCATTTAAAACTAGGGGAAGCGCACACTTCTGCCACTTTGTTTTTCATAGTCCCATTCATCTTCTCTACGATGCCAATGGAACTTTCTGATCTGGAGAGCTGTACAAATCAATTTAGGAATCTCACTGTTGGACCTGCCCTCTCTACACGGTCACCCCCAAACTTTCTGCCTTCACCCCTCCTGTTGTGCTGAATTCGTTTTTGTTGGCTTTAGGGCTCTGTGCTCTTTACCATTGCTAACCAGTGCTAAGGTACGTGGTACAATTGACTAACAGCTGACTGGCACTTTTAATTTAATTGTAAGCCCCTAGTAAAGTGGTACTGCATGTACCCAGGGCCTGGAAATTAAAAGCTACTGGTGGGTCTGTAGCACTTATTGTGCTACCCACTAAAGTAGCCTTTTTAGGTCGAGTCAACAGCACTTGCGCTGTAAGCCGATCTGTTGTCTGTACTTTGTGGGGTCTGACTCCTCCCATGCTTTGTATTGGCTTGTGTGTATGTCAGTTAAAAATCGTAGCCTGCAAATGGCTACTGGTGGGTGCATGTTCCACCTTTTCTAAAACGTTTACTCCCATGGAGTATTGCAGCGGGAGCGAACAGCGGGGGGCACGCAGTCCCTACCTGCAGTGCAGCTGATGAGTGCTTGTTTTCCAGTTGTATCCTGTAACTCGGTCACGGATGCCTTCCACGGATCTCCCAAAATCCCGAAATACTTGTATTCTGAAGTACTACTGCTTCACTTCCTTATTTGGTCGCTGGCGATATTCTTTGTCTTTTTCCTGAGTTTTAGTAGGGCTACACTCGCGACCCCGCCCCCTCCTCCGTGCCGTCGGCCTCAGCAACCCTCCCCTCCCCGCAGCTGCATCGGGTCACCCTGCCTGCTCTGCAGCCCTTAGCCAATTCCGCCAAGCTCCATGCCCATGTAAGGAGCACCCGTCCTTTGGATAGGAAACGAGGGCAGCAGGGCGCTGTATAGAAAGTTTCCCTGCCTGTACTGCAGCTGTGTGGGTCACAACAGCTTATCTCCTTTCCACCCGCCATGTCCCAGTAAGAGGACTAACTGAGGCCGATGTTACGTTATGTTATATAGTATTCTGAACTATGATATGTCACGAGATGGGTTGGCACATTACATTAGGATAAATTATGGTACGGTATATTAGGGTAAAGAATGATATGTTAGGATATGATATGGCACATGTTAGTATTAACAATGTATTTTGTGTTATGCGATGATACGGAGTTGGATCATATGTTTGTCATAGAATGGTAAGTATATATGGTATATGGTGCTGGTGTCTGAGCGCAAGGCAGCTGGATCTGGAGCGCTGTGGGGCTCAGGGCGGGGGGGTCTGAGCCCTGCAGGATTCACCGGGGAGGGGCCGAGGCTCACCTACACATCTGGGGAGGGCCCTCGAGGGAAGAGGCTCACACCTGGGAGAGAGCCAGGATCTGAGGCATAGCACCGCAACACAGGTGAGGCTGAATACACCCCCCACAGATATTTATTTTATCTATTTATGTATTTATTTATCCAGTTTTGTATAGAGCGGACTTGAACCGAAGGTATCAGGGCGCTTCTAGGCACTTGCATTCCCCCCCCATGTCTTCTTAAAATGAATACCCTGTGGACCCTGGTGAACAAAGCAGGGTGTGCGTCGGACTCTGCCCATATTCCTGTCATCTTTCATAACTGTCTTATGGTGTTGTATCATCCGTGTTGCTGTTACTCATGGGTGCGCATTTTCTCCACATCGGGGGGGATAAAAAGATGGTTAAAAACAATGATCTGTGTGCTATCAGCACTTCTCTGCAGCAGGCGCACAATCCACTGAGCTTTCTGTCTGGCCATACTTACAGACCGACAACGGTGATTGAGGGGAGAATGTGTGTGCCCTGAGGGATGGAGGGGGGCAATGCACGTATTTTCTCGCGGATGGAACAATCGCGTCTCAGTTTTGTCATGCTGCACATCTCTCCAGAGAGGGATTCTTTCTGCGGGGTCCCCCCTGAGAAGCCCATTCTCCCTGAGTGGCATCGACGCACGTCCCACCCACCCCCTCCATCCTAGCCTTGAAGATTACACGCAGATGTTACTGCAAATTGTTTGCTTCTGACCCGGCCCAGAACAACAATGTATTTTTTGTAGCTCTTAAAGCCGCACGTCTGATGCTTCGAAGCACTGTAAATAACGGGTGTCACATACTAGGTGTTGAAGATTACACTTCCTGGATGTGCCCTCAATGCTCTTAGCACTAGATGGTCCTCCTGGTTATCGACCTCGAAAGTATGAAAGGCTGGGCAGCTGTGAAGTCTTTAACTCTCTGGTTGTCACAAGGGCCTGATTTTATCGCACATTGGGGTTGCCATCTGCCACTTCTGAAGTGATTCACAGTGGCGTCCGGTGCCTTCCACCCGACAGACCCAACACAGGAGCAGGGACAGAGCTGGGGACAGAGGACAGTCTGTAGTGTCACGGTGCACTAGGAAACAGGCCGCTGTAAAGGAGCACCGGGAGCCTTGTCTGTGGTCTGCACAAATGTATCGACACACGCATATTGTGGCCCTAGTGCAAGGGAAAGGGGTGCATGCTGGAGGATAGGTATACTGCGGCAGCACCAGGCAGGGGGTGTATGCATGCTGTGCAGTGTGAGAGCAGAGACAGCCGGGAATAACTGTGATGTTTGCACTACAGAAACCAGGACACTGGAAGTGACTACCGACCAGAGACATCTCAGACTGAGACCCAGCGACCTCTTCCTGTCAAACTGCACCCTGCGGGTCAGAGGCTCTGACCCAGTGACCTCTTCTTGTCACAGAGCTGCAGTCCTTCACTGTACTCGTCACACAGTTGTAGCAATTGATCTAATCCCGCCCTGTGTGTCAGGCTGTGAGCCCCCACCCCCCACCTGGGATATACCGAATGCTGTGACACCCGCTGACCGCCCCTGTCATGCATCTGGAGTCCTGCTCCCTGTGTGTCAGTCTGTGGCTTTTTCTGGCACTTGTGAGCTGTAAAGGCATGCTGTTCAGATGTTTGTAAAGTGTGAGAGACTGCATGCATGTGTGCTTTCTGCAGGTAATGATCGTTGTCCTGCCACCACTTCTCAACCACCCAATACTGCGGGGAGCGAAGATTAATCCCACTCCTCTACCTCAGCACCCATCGCCACCACCTGTCAGCTATACCAGTGGTGGCAGGCAAGAACCGTGGAAGAAGGTGGGGAAATAAACAGCTTAGGTGTGTTCGGATCAGCACTCATGGACTCATGGACCCCAAGATACCTAAAAAAAAGGCAACAGAAGAGAGAATTAGCTCTACACATCCATACCCATACGCACTTGATTAGGCATAACAACTTGGAAAAAACAACAGGATCTTACCCCTGTACACAGATTCCAACTCCGTTCGTGAGGCTCAAGGCAATGTCCCAATTAGAAGTATTCAGCACACTGTTGTAAGCCTCTAGGTACACATCAACCAAAAATAAACAATGTCTAGTGTCCAGGAGTATTAGCAAGAGTCCCAGTTAAATCAACTCCTTCTTCGTATTCCCAAAAACTATAGAAGAGGGAGGGGGAAAAAAAAACCAACCAAGGGCACGGCATAAAAAAAAAACCCTTTGCTGTTAAATCCAAGAAAGGAAGGATTTATGTTTTCTAATCCACGGTGGGTGCACCCACCGTAGTCACGATATGTTTCCAACGTGACTTAAAAACCCATCGTTGTTTTCCCAAAATGTCTCCTAATACAGTAGGAGAAGAGGGAGGGAGAAAAACAGGGAAAATGGCACATGAAACGCAGCTGCGTTCATTTGCTTAATACCACTATGCATATGATCCCATATCGCGGTGGCATTCTAGCATTAAACTAAATCAAAACTACGAAAAAGGGTACGGGTATACTACACTACCTCAATCCCTCTCCTTCTGTAGGAAACATGAACGAAAGTCCCCAAAAAACCGATGTATCCAGCGAGAGTCTCTCCGTCCAGAATACCGGCGTTCAGCATACCGGCTCCACTCCACAGGAAGTCAGGCAAAAACGGAACAACAGGAAGTTGCAGGAATCCAGGGTTACCAGCATTGACCTTCCGGGTCACAGGACCGGGAAAGAAACCAAGCGCCGATCAAGCGCTGGAAACACGATTTTATACACCGTGTCACCGCCCCTCCACGAGTGTATACCCAATCAAGCACGCATAGCAGGCACGCCAGAAAACTAGCGGAGGTAAGAAAGCGCCGGCTCCGTCACTTCCTAACAGTACTTCCCCCAAACGCCTCCCCACAGGTCTAGGCTTGCTGGGATGACGAAGATGGAACAAACGAACCAACCTAGGGGCATGGACATCCACTGCTGGCTCCCAAGTACGATCCTCAGGACCATAGCCCTTCCAATCAATAAGATAATACAATCTCCCTCTTCTCCTCCTGGAATCAAGAACAGCATGTACCTCAAATTCCTCATGGTCACCCACCAGCACGGGAAGGGGAGGGGGCAGGGACAAAGAGGTAGGAGTATACGGCTTCAGCAAAGAGGTGTGGAACACAGGGTGTACACTATATTCATCAGGCAAAACTAGCTTCATAGCCACAGGATTGATCACTTTCCCTATCCGAAAGGGACCCACATATCTCGGCTGTAATTTCCTGGGCCCATCTAACTTCAAATTCTTTGTAGCCAACCACACCCTATCTCCCACTGCATACAAAGGGGCAGGATTTCTGTGTTTATCGGCCTGTTGTTTCATACTCTCCTTGGTAGCTAACAAGTGTTCCCGAGCCTTTGCCCATATAGCCACCAAAGAACGACTCAAGGTATCTAATGCAGGGACCCGCCCAGATGGTTGAATAGGTAGTGCCCTAGGATGAAATCCCGAGGAGCAAAAGAAAGGAGTCATACCCAAAGCCGAATGCAAGCTATTATTGTACGCAAACTCAGCTAAGGGTAGAGCCAACAACCAGTCACAAGATAAGGCTGATAACAAACAACGGATATACTGCTCCATCGTTTGATTAGTTCGTTCTGTTTGTCCATCCGACTGAGGATGGTATGCGGAGGACAAACACAATTCCATCTGCAAAGAGGACCATAACTCAGTCCAAAAATGCGACACAAATTGCGGACCCCTATCGGACACAATAGCCGATGGCAAGCCATGTAACCGCACAATATGGGAGATAAACAGTTCTGCAAGTACCCGAGCATCGGGTATTTTCAATAGTGGGATAAAATGTGCCATCTTAGTAAATAAATCAACCACCACAAGAACAGTAGTGTACCCCCGCACCTCCGGAAGATCAGTCACAAAATCCATACTAATAGTATGCCAAGGGAATGGGGGCACTGGTAAGGGATTTAACAACCCTGCAGGGCGAGTATGTGTTGCTTTGCTAGTCGCACAAACCGGACAGGACCCCACAAACACCTGCACATCACGGCCCATCATCTCCCACCAAAACCAGCGCAGACATATTTCCTTGGTTTTACGAATTCCAGGATGGCCAACCAAAGAAGACGAATGACACCACGTAAGAACCCTTTGCCGCAATTCAGGCTGTATAAACAAACATCCATCATGATATAACACCCATGCCCGTATTTCAAACAAAGGATTGGTCAACCATGGGGTTAGATCTATCTTCTCCATCTCTGTTTGTACAGACTTAAGGAACTCGTCCTCAGAAGTACTTCCCACAATCTTCTCTGCAGGGATTATGGGCCTCTCCTCCAAACTCAGCCCATTCTCTCCAGATCGTCCATGTATACGTGATAACGCATCGGACTTCACCTGTTGAGCTGCCGGTCTATATGTAATAACGAAATCATACTCACTAAAAAACAGTACCCATCGCATCTGTCTAGGGGTCAGAGCCCGCGCAGAACGGAGAAACTCTAAGTTTTTATGATCCGTATAAATCGTAACGGGATGTCTAGCTCCCCATAGGTGATGTCGCCATTCCTCAAAGGATAACTTAATAGCTAAAAGCTCCCTTTCAGCAATAGTATAATTGCGTTCAGCAGGTAACAACGTCTTGGAGAAAAAAGCAATGGGATGCATAAGACCAGTTTCCGAATCTCTTTGAGATAACACACCTCCCACGGCATACATAGAGGCATCTGCCTCTACATAAAAGGGTAACGCCGGATCTGGATGTACCAAAACAGGGGCAGAGGTAAACCTCTCTATCAATAAAACCAAAGCCGCCTGAGCCGACAAGGACCAAACAAAGGGAACCCCTTTCCTCAACAAGGCAGTCAAGGGAGATACGATATCCGAAAAATGGGATATGAATCGCCTATAGAAGTTGGCGAACCCCAACAACACCTGTATCTCCTTCACACACGTAGGTGGAGGCCATGTGATTATTGCCTCTATCTTCCGGGGATCCATCTTAATCCCATTTGCAGACACAAGAAATCCTAAGAACTCCACACAAGTAGCATGAAACTTGCATTTCTCCAGCTTGACATATAATCGATTTTCACGCAACCTCCGCAATACCTGGGTAACATGCTCAACATGTACTTCAGGGGTTTTGGAAAAAATCAATATGTCATCCAAATACACGATGACACATATCCAAAAACTCTCGCAAGATCTCATTAATAAAAAACTGGAACGCGGCCGGGGCATTGCATAAACCAAAGGGCATGACACAGTACTCAAACAAACCGAACTTCGTCCGAAAAGCAGTTTTCCACTCGTCCCCTTCACGGACACAAATGAGATGGTAAGCCCCACGTAAGTCCAGTTTGGTGAATACTGTGGCATGCCGCAGTTGGTCCAACAAGACCGGAATAAGAGGGAGGGGATACTTGTTCTTAATCGTCACTTTATTAAGTGCCCTATAATCCACGCATGCGCGGAGATCACCCTCCTTCTTAGGGATGAAAAAGATAGAAGAAGAAACAGGGGACACAGACGGACGTATACACCCTGTCCTTAACATATCATCTAAGTAATCCCGTAAATGCCTCTCCTCCGGCTCAGGTAACGCATACACCCGCCTACATGGCAAGGTCGCACCCGGCTGTAAATCAATACGACAGTCAAATGCTCTATGCGGAGGCAACACTCCTGCCTGCACCTCATCAAACACATCCCTGAATTCATCATAGGGTGTAGGAACATTAAGAGACTCACCCTGCGTGCTAACCGCACATGTCAGAGGCACAACCCAATCTGTTGCCTCCTGATAGCAATGCTGTAAACAATATACGGAGTCCAATGTCACCGTCCTCTGCACCCAGTCTATCTTCGGGTTATGCAATTGCAGCCAAGGTACCCCCAATACCACTCCAAAGGATGGAGCGTCAATTAGATCAAAACTAACAGACTCCGAATGTCCATTGTCACAAATCAACAGCAGGGGTTCTGTTTGTCGTGTTATTGCCCCTGATGACAATTCGGTTCCATCTATGGCCCGAACAGGTTCTGGCTGTTCTTTATACCCATAAGGAACCTTCAAGGCCTCAGCCAGTTGGTTGTCCATAAAATTGCCAGTGGCACCGGAGTCAAGTAACACCGTCACAGTTGATCTTTTACTACTAGACAACACCATACACATAGTCACAGTGAAATGTCGAGGTACCCTCTGTACAGCTCCTGGGATATCATAGGGGTTACTACCAGCTACTTCCTCACTAACTAACCCACCATGATCTTTCCCTATCCCAACACACGCCACTGCCTTAGGAGTAGGAGTAAAAGATGGTTTCATGGGACATTCACGGGCGAAATGTCCCCCCTTCCCACAATAGAGACAAAGATTGTGTAAACGCCTCCTACTCTTTTCCTCACTTGATAATGGCCCTCTCAATCCCCCAATCTGCATGGGCTCTGACGTTTGGCTGGTATCCACATGTTCCTTAATGTCTCTCCTCTCCACCACTGTCCGGGACCCCAAAAAACGGCTCTTTTCCCCACACCGTTCGAGAAGGCGATGATTCAACTTAACAACTAAATCAATAAAGTCGGTACACGCCTCAGGGGGATCCAACACCTGTGATACCACATCCTTAAGATCCTCGCATAAACCCTGATAGAAAATAGAGGTTTGTTTAGCCATAGGCCAAAGGGTTTCAGACACTAGGCGGTTAAAAGACGTAATATATGTCAATAGATCTTGCTTCCCCTGCCGTAATTTCAACAACTCCGCGTCACTTGCTTGCATAAAAGCATGTTTAGCAAACAAACAATGCATCTGCTCCCTGAAAGCCGGATAATTATACAAGACTGGGTCATCCCCCTCCACTAATGGAACAGCCCATGTAGCTGCAGAACCTGCCAGGTAGGATATGACAAAAGCCACCTTTGCCGTATCATCAGGAAAAGCAGAGGGGCGACACATAAAATGTAGATGGCATTGATTCATGAACACTGCATACTTATTACAGTCTCCCGTGAATCTCTCAGGGACGGCCAAGGGGACAGGGACCGGAGAATTAACTGTAATCGCAAGAGGATTACCCCCGGCAACTCCCTGAGTAACTGTACGGTCGAAATGAAATGTAGCCGGCTGCAAAACAGGCACCTGGGTCTTAGAAGATGGCCCTGCTCCTCCACCCCATGTACGTTCCTTCACTCTAAAGGCATTCAATTCCTGATGTAAAACCACATTCTCTTGTCTCAAGCCCTGTACCTCTGACTGAAGGGACGTGACCGCAGCCATTAATTCCTGTATAGAGGGAATCCCGTCTTCCCCTACGCTAGATGTCCCCCCTCCCAGGTCCATCTTCGCTTCAGGCAGTATTTAAATTTGTGGGCTTGGTTTTCTGTCCTGCCACCACTTCTCAACCACCCAATACTGCGGGGAGCGAAGATTAATCCCACTGCTCTACCTCAGCACCCGTCACCACCACCTGTCAGCTATACCAGTGGTGGCAGGCAAGAACCGTGGAAGAAGGTGGGGAAATAAACAGCTTAGATGTGTTCGGATCAGCACTCATGGACTCATGGACCCCAAGATACCTAAAAAAAGGCATCAGAAAAGAGAATTAGCTCTACGCATCCATACCCATACGCACTTGATTAGGCATAACAACTTGGAAAAAACAACAGGATCTTACCCCTGTACACAGATTCCAACTCCGTTCGTGAGGCTCAAGGCAATGTCCCAATTAGAAGTCTTCAGCACACTGTTGTAAGCCTCTAGGTACACATCAACCAAAAATAAACAATGTCTAGTGTCCAGGAGTATTAGCAAGAGTCCCAGTTAAATCAACTCCTTCTTCATATTCCCAAAAACTATAGAAGAGGGAGGGAAAAAAAAACCAACCAAGGGCACAGCATAAAAAAAAACCCTTTGCTGTTAAATCCAAGAAAGGAAGGATTTATGTTTTCTAATCCACGGTGGGTGCACCCACCGTAGTCACGATATGTTTCCAATGTGACTTAAAAACCCATCGTTGTTTTCCCAAAATGTCTCCTAATACAGTAGGAGAAGAGGGAGGGAGAAAAACAGGGGAAATGGCACATGAAACGCAGCTGCGTTCATTTGCTTAATACCACTACGCATATGATCCCATATCGCGGTGGCATTCTAGCATTAAACTAAATCAAAACTACGAAAAAGGGTACGGGTATACAACACTACCTCAATCCCTCTCCTTCTGTAGGAAACATGAACGAAAGTCCCCAAAAAACCGATGTATCCAGCGAGAGTCTCTCCGTCCAGAATACCGGCGTTCAGCACACCGGCTCCACTCCACAGGAAGTCAGGCAAAAACGGAACAACAGGAAGTTGCAGGAATCCAGGGTTACCAGCATTGACCTTCCGGGTCACAGGACCGGGAAAGAAACCAAGCGCCGATCAAGCGCTGGAAACACGATTTTATACACCGTGTCACCGCCCCTCCACAAGTGTATACCCAATCAAGTACGCATAGCAGGCACGCCAGAAAACTAGCGGAGGTAAGAAAGCGCAGGCTCCGTCACTTCCTAACAATCGTGGCCATATTAGAGAAATCAACAGTAACGAGCATTTGCAATGCAATAGGTCTCGCATTTGGGAGAGTTTAAGCTATTGGCATTGTAAATGACAATGCCTTTTATTCATCTCTTTTGAAAACTGACACATAAATAAATAAAAGGTATTGTCATTTACAATGCCAATAGCTCAATCTTTCACAAATGCGAGACCTATTGATTTGTTGTGTATATTATTGAAAATGCTTCTGTTCTGACATGATGAGACTATGAAAGAACTACAACCAGTCTCTTCGAAGTTGCATCAAAGGCAGTGAAGGGTGGCACTGCTGCAGAGTTAAAGACTTTTTTTTTACCCTGAGGGAGAGGGTGAAAATGGAGAGCCCGCTAGGGACCCATCTCAGCACCTGCTTTTTAAAACTGCCTTTGCTAAGCACCGGCAAGACCCGGCCCACTTTAAGCCCTGAGCGAAGTGTTTCCCAAAAATAGCAGCATATTGCCTCATAGGTACCTCAAAGATGCCATTACCAAATTATAGATGTCTTTTAATTGTCATAATATCATTAACCATGAGGTGGGTGTGGTTTTTATGGTCGGTAAAGGATGGTATGAGCATGAGTTGTTGTAGATGGTGTGCTGTGCACTCTCCAGCCATCTAGTGTTGGCTTTCTAATATTAAACTTTGTTTCTTCAAAGTTTTTCTTTCTGTTGAAAGCATGCAGCGAATTATTGGTGATCATGTCCCCTAAAGTCAGTGTACCAGGACTCAGACAGCACTTTTGATTAATTTTCCTGCCTTCGGTTCAGAGCTGTTTCCAGCGTGCTGTGTCGAGAAACTGAACATTGGAGCTGTGAGGAAAACAGTAACTTGGTCCCGGAGCCACAGATGCTTCAGGAAAAAATTCTCAACTTCAAGTTTTTATTGAGGATTTAGAGAGTAGAATTTATGAGAATGACTTACTTGGATGGAGTTTGTAGTAAATACTCTCTTTGAACTCTGTCCGATTTGTAACACGATTTATAATACTGGACTCCTTTGGTCGGCCCTTCATAAGGTCTGTAATTAATGTTCATTACGGGACCGCAGTGAAGGTAAGTATTGAATCTATAACGCTTTTCAATGCTGGAAGGCTGTTCTGCACCGGTAAGATACACAAGTAGGTACGCTATACATTAATTCAACAAAAGACAGAAAGTGAAACAAGCATTTGCAATGCAATAGGTCTCACATTTTAGAAACTTTGACCTATTGGCATTGTAAATGGCAATACCTTTTATTATTGCAGGTTTTTAAACACAGAAATAAAAGGTAATGTCATTTACAACGCCAATAGCTCAAAATCTCGCAATTGCGAGACCTATTGCATTGCAAATGCTTGTTTAAACATGTCTCAGACCTGCCATTTCAGATTGTGTGAAGATTTAAACTGCATTTCTACCGGGCAAAATAAACCTTTTACCAGGCCAAAAGCTTCCTTTTTAATACATATGTCACCCCTAGGGTAGGCCCTAAAGAACCCACAGGGCATAGGGCAGGGTGCAGTGTGATTAGAAAGTCAGACATGTACTTTTATGTTTTACATGTCCTGGTAGTGAAAAGCTCTTAAATTTGTTTCTCACTACTGCAAGGCCTACCTCTCCCAGGGGATAACATTGAGTTACCTTATTACATTTAATAAGTGATAACTTTTGATTGGGAGCAGGTAGAAATGTCAAGTTTGGCCATAAATTTAAAACCGTCTGTATTGGTAACGTTAGATTTTAAGTCACAATTCGGAAAATGCCACTTTTAGAAAGCTAAAGTATACAAAAAAGTGTTCCATGGAATGCTTGACTTAATCTCAGCCACTGGTAATTACTTTGGCCGCATTCCAATCCATCATTATTTTGCACACCATGTCACCTCAGTTTGGAACCAGCTATATGCAAATCAGTGTTGACCCTGTTACAATCCAAACTGCCAAGCCAAGTTCTCCCTAAACCGGAACACAAGCAACCTAGGACTGGTTTAGCCCTAGTTTTGAGCTCATCAGCCAGGTACAACTTGGTTCCAGTGACACAGTGTGCATGGGACCCACGTCTGGGCACATCCCAATCCATCGTTATTTTGCACATCATGCCACCTCAGTTTGGACCCTGCTATATGAAAATCAGTCTTGATCCTGTTCCAATTGAAAATGTTGAGCCCAAACTGCCAAGTCAGGTACTCCCTGAACCAGAACATAAGCAGCCCAGGGGTAGGTTTTGCCTTAGTTATGGGCTCATCAGCCAGGTACAGCTCGGCTCTAGAAAGCTGATATTTTTTGGTCCTAACCATTTGGTGCCTGCAGCCTGCATCCTGGGCCACAAGACTAAGTATAGCTGGCAGTTGGCCTTTGTGTATTCCTCCTAGACAGCATCACAAAGAGGAACTGGGTTTTGGCAGAATGGGCCACCCTGACCTAATTGCAGGAAGGGGGCTGTCACTTACAACACTTGCAATTCTAAGGGGCTGTCTCAGCACACTAACAAAGGACTTCACACTAGTCTGTTGTCACTCCAGACCCCTCGGAGCCAGGGCAGGGGATGGAAGGAAATTCCAGAACCAGATACGGGGGAAGTTTAAAAGTTTCTCTCCCTTCAAAGCTTTCACCAGGTATCATTATTGGACTCCTAGACCAACTCTTCAGATCACTTCTGAACCAGTCGAAGACTCAGAAGAAGGACTGCTCTGCCTCCCTGCTGCTGGAAGGACTGCCCTCCTGCAAGAAGGACTGCCCTGCTGCCTGAGGAAGGAAGACTGGACCTGCTCCTTGAATGCAGAATCACCAGAGTGACTCCAAGGACTAGCTGATTGGCCTCCTGTTCTCAGCTACAATTACATAACAAGTTCCAAAGACTTATCCTGCATCTGTCCAGCTGCCCAAACTCAACTGAACCTGCCTGCGCCTTGCTGTTTGCATCTGCTGGAGTGAGCCCTTATCCCCAAGAGGTGCTCCCCAGGTTTTGTTCCCTTGACTGGCTTCAGAGTATACTCCAATTGTGGGTTCCCTCAGAACCGATGCAGCATGACACAACCCAATGCAGTGCAACACAGGACTTCGCATCATAGCACCTCACTGCTCATGATCGGCAGACTCATCAGAACCAACTTAGCATGACACATCTAAATGCAGGACTGCACATCGCAGCATCTCACAGCTCCTGAACGACAGCCTCATCGGAACAGACGCAATGCGATGCAACTCAGCACAGCACCTTGCACGTCCTGATCGGTGGCCTCATCCGAAATGATGCAAATTGATGCACTGTGATCCAGGACCTCCCATCTCAGTCCAAGTACAGTCAAGTATATTGTCCAGCAGGACAAACTCGGTCTATAGCCAGCCTAGGTTCCATCATGGTCAACTTGAACTTGTGACTTTGTCCCGGTCTGCTGTGACCAGATAGACCCATTTGGCACTTTCCGATTTTTGGTGCTATTTTTATCTAAGACTTTAAAATTGCATATCTCCAGTTCTACTGTTGAATTTTTATCGTTCCGGTAATAAAATGTACTCTATTTTTCTAGATTGGTGTGAGACTTTTCTTGGGTTGTGTTTTCACTTTGTTACTGATTGAGTGTTGCATAACTACTTTATACGCTGCCTCTAAGTTAAGCCTGACTGCTTAAGTGCCAATCTACCAGAGGGTTAATTACAGGTTAATTTAGTGACTTTTTGTGCTTCATCTTGACAAGGATTGTATTTGTTTTTTGAGAAGGTTTCCCCCCACAGCCAATAACACAATTTTTCACACCCACTTTTTGAAATGAGTTTCATAGTCTGTCTCAATAGAGGTTGGCAAGCCAAACTACGTAATCAATTTCCTTAACAAATATTTGGCAGCTGTCATGCTGTGCAAATCTCCAGGTAGGACAGGCCTCAACCCATTTAGAGAGCAAGTGGAAAATCACAATTATATACTTAAGGCCTTTGCAAATTGGCATCTCAATGAAGTCTGCTTGAAGACTTGCAAATGGGCCCACTGATTTGCCAATGTGACTCATAGTCACAACAGTCCTGTTCTCTTTCCTTGATTGTTTCTTTGACAAATAACACACCTTTGACATAGATCTTCTCAAACATTTCTGAATCTAGTATTAAACCAGTAGTTATTAAAAGTCCTGGTCATTACATCCCTTTGCAGATGTGCTTGGCCATGCAAATTAAGGGCCATCTAATATTGCATCAAATCAGAGAGAATATATTTGTATTCAGCAGTGATCCATACATCATGGAAACTCTTTTTAAAACCTGCCAGTGAGCAAATGCGTCCTAAATGATCATCCCAAAGGCACTTTGATGCTCCCCTGTTGGGTCCATCACTGATACATTTATGTAAGCCTCAAATAATTAATGGTGAAACATTGTTATAAGAATGACAGACAAGAGTTGTAGTGTGACATTATATCTAAGGAATGAATATGCTATATACATGGAATATGCCATCAGTAGTTGTAGTAATAAGGTGGACAAATCATAAGTACAAAGAACTCAGTACAGTTCGATATGAAGTCTGGCATAGATTCACCTTCTATGGTGGGGAATAGGGTTTCTAAGATACAGAAAATTACGCATCCATTTATAGGACTTTAGACACAGACTTTCATACATTTCTACACAAGTACATGATTTTCAGGATATGCACAAATAAGGAACAAGCAAGAAGAAACAATTTTCTACAGAATACATTCGCAGTTTCTCTCATAGTAGTATTGCATTGGGTTTCAGTCATTCTCACAGTTTATTTGAGTATGCTAGTTTATATATTGTATGGCAATAGCCTGAGATAGCCGGGATGCCCTTAGTTAGGTACAGTGCAGGAAAAGTCACTGGGAATGCTCTCTGTTTATTAGTGTGAGTTTTACGATTCTTCATTTAGAACAAGAAACAATAGTATAGGTCATCATGTGATGTATTGGGTCATTGATGCAAGATGGAGGACACTGTAAACACACTTTATGTTGGCATAAAATTACAAAGCGCACCCACTCTTTTCATGGCAAAAAAGGTAAAACTCCTTATCACAATCTGGAATTCCAAGGGCTGGCGCATTACACAATTTTTCTCTTAATTGCCAGAAGGCATTTGTCATCAAATGGTACCTTTCTTTGATATCACTGTAAGTTAGCCATATTAAATACTTCGCAGTTAAGCAAAAGTTTGGAATCCACTGACGACAGTAGCCAACAGTTCCCAAGAACATCCTTACCTTCTTCTGGGTGGCTGGAGGGCTCCTCTTCAGAATTACAGAAACATGTTCTTTGAGACTTTACTTCGTCCCTTTTCATTATGAAGACCAAGATAAATAACCCTTCTTTTACAATTCTGCATTTTTGTGGGTAAACCTTTGTGACCATTGTCTGCATGATGATTCAGAAGTGCAATAGTATCCACTTTACAATTTTCTTTTATCTTTGATACCACAGCAGGTCATCAATATATGAACTGGGACTGATTTGCAGGGAAATTGTAGATTCTTCAAATCTTTCTTTAGGATCTGACTAAAAATTGAGATATTTTCAGTATACCCCTGTGGAATTTGACACCAAATTAGGACTTTATTTTGAAACTGGTATGATAAAAGACATTGGCTATTCTCGTGCAGAGGAAAGGAGAAGAATGATTGGCATAAGTCAATGACTGTATACCATTCTGCATCTATGACCATAAATAATATTACTGCAGGATATGGTACCACTGGACAACACCAAATCACTATTTTATTTATTTTTCTCAATTCCTGCACTATTCTCCATTTACTACTCATTGTTTTAATACCATTCATAGGAGAGATGCAAGGACTACTAACCACACATCTTGCAAAATGCCTAGTTCTATCATTTTTTCTAAGACAGGCTTCACTCCTTCTTCACTTTATTTTGAAAGTCTGTATTGCCTAATTCTAGAAAAAGCTACACTGGGATTGACATTACTTTTGACAGGTTTTACACATTTTATCAACCCTATCTCTTTACCTGTGCAATCCCATGCCTCTTCTTTGACAGTATGGCTTAATTCCAGAGGTAGGTCCTCTTTAGAAACAACTGGGAACAGCTTAACTCTTAAATCTTGTGATTTAATTTCAAGCACTGACTTTTCATCTTGAGTTTCAATTGCAACCCCATCCTGTGTGCAATAAATTACACAGTTAATCAGCAAGTCTCTCCCTAGTGGACTAACAGGACTTGAATCACACAATATGAACTGATGATTGTTCTCCATTGACCCTATTTTAACTGGGACATCTGCCATAACCTAATCAATTTCTTTATTGCTAATTCCTACAACTTGATTCCTGATAGGAGCAGGATTGTAATCTCCACAGGAGAAACCATATAGCGGGTAGCACCAGTGTCAAATGGAAATGCTACAGAGTGGCTATTCACCTCACCATATGGACCACTCTGGTCTACCTCTAAGACTGCACCAAGCATGCAATCCTCCTCCCCCCACAGGCACCGTCATTGTGAATTTGCCCCCGATGAAAACGGAGGAAAATCAGTTTGCAGAATCAATGGATTCTGCTGGTACCTTGAACTGCAAGGCATTTTATTTCTCATGTTTTGCTGCATTACTGGAGCTACAGGCATATTCATATGGAACTGATCTTGATTTTGCACATTTTGTACAGGAACTGGCTAGGCTGGGGAAACCAACTGTGTCCTCATCTGATCTGCAGTTCACTGCATCTGGGGAACAAAATCATTCTGAATTTGATCTGGGTTCTGCCTACACTTTCTCTACCAGTGCCAAATTTTGCATCCGAAATTACAAGCAAGGCTCTTCTTCAGCAAATTATGTGCATTAATTCCACAATTATTCACAAGCCTTTTACAATGATCCTGCATCTGTACCATCTCATTCCCCATTTTCACACCTTGCATGTGATGCACTCCATTCATTACAGAATTATCAGGCGGCATTGAGTCCGAATTAGAACCAACAATCTGATTTCTGCCACTTATATGAATCTGCTTTGCCTGAGCAAATAGCAACTACTTTTTAATGTTTTTCTTCTTCACATCAAAACAATCACTTCAGTACTTGCCATATTTCAGGATCGCATCAGTTCCCTTAGTATTCCAACTACACTGCACTCTGCTGAATACTCCCACCACATTACACTCTGTTGAATATGCGAACTAAGCTCAGGATGCAAATCCAAAAGAAAAGCAGATATGAAACCACTAACACCTTCTTTCTTGGGCTCTTCAACTCTGCTGTTTATAATATAAATCTCCATGAGCCTCTCATAATAAGCATGCACCTTCTCCTTCTGTTCTTGTGTAGCTCTCATGATTTTTGCCCAATTCACTTCCTTCTCTGGCTCCTTCTGTTTATAATGATCAATCACTGCTATATATTTATCAGCGACTATTACAGCTGGAGCATTGTTTGATGAAACTCTAGCTGACTCTTCAGTCTGTAAAGCAACAGCAAACCACGTCGTATTCTTAAGACAAATCTTCAAGCGTATCATGTGGTTCATCCGCACACCTTTTTGCTTCTCTGATCAAATATCTCATTTCATCCATGTTGTAAGATGTCAGACTATTTAAATCAACTGTTCCCTGGAAAATTTCTAAAAATTGAATTTAAAAAAAATTAATATTAATTTCCCTCTCTTAAGGAGGCTCAGCAGGGTCTGTAGCAGACATGTCAAAAGAAACTGGAGCTGTATCTCTACTAGTACTCGACAAAGTTATCAATGTATTGCCAGGAGGGACACTCATTGACGCACTCACTACTGCCAGCGCTGTTAATCCCTGTACCTATACACTCGTATTGTCTCCTGCTACACCCATATCAGGTGTTGTGGAGACTTGCACCTGTCTCTGCCTACCATCAGTATATGGAGGAGGTCTATAATTCAAAAGATCATATAAAATGTTTTCCTTCTCATCTGAATATTGTTCTTGACTCTGTTTCTCTTTATCTTGCTCATCAACTTTCTTTTTGTCTGCTGTTTCTTTAACAATCACAGGGAACGCTCTCACTCCTTCTACTATATCCACCGTTCAACATCTATCCTGATTGTCCCACTTTCTTTCTAACTATTGTCTAAATGAACCCTTAACCTGCTTTTTCATTCTCTTTCTCTCGTTCTCCCTGGCAATCCGGTCCCATTTATTCAGTGCCTCAAATTGTGTAGGTCTAGGTAATGACTTTCTCTCATTTATTGTCTGCCTCAGTAAATCTAGCTTTCTAACATTAAAGGTACCCTCTAAAGGAAAATGCGAGTCCATGTTGCCAGAGGTGTATTCATGCCAATCCCAAATCCAGGTACATGCATAAAGCCCAATTTTATCAACATTTCATACACAGAAGAACCATCTGCAGGCATCTTTGTCCCTCCATGGCAGGTACGCAAAAGGCTTTAGGGTTTTTCAGCACAACACCCACCCCAACCAATCCCAGCGCAGCTATTCTAAAGGCCAGCCAGTCACAGCACGACTTTGACAGCAATCAACCAATCACAGTGCAACTCTGTGGTGGCATCTCATCGATCCCAGCACATCTGATTAACCAATCACAGCACAACATTTTATCTGACATAAAAGCCATAAATTGAGAAACAACACAAGCACCTTTTGTCATAAATCACAAAGAAATAAACAAAATAAATCTTGTCTGCTCAACCAAAATAGGAGAAATTAGTAAGTTAAAATTAAATATATCTTGCGAACAATAGAAAAAAGACCATTACCCCTGCAGCAACTGTGAAACACATTCACACTAAAACAGACTTCCATCCATTGGCTAGTGTACTTACTCCCATGCACCAAGAAGCAAATAAGGCCAACCTAATTTAGACATGCAAACCCTTGAAAGGAAACTCATTAGTTTGGAAAAATCCCTATCAGTGTTAATGCGGTACCTCGCAAAGCACACTACCTTTTTGCAGACAAGTTCAATAATAATATCTCGAGATCTTGGATTTCAACTAATCTGATTACCAAATCAACCAATAATAAAACCAAAACATCTTCAGCGTTATCACAAATAAGACAAGTACATCAACATCACAGTAATCAATCCACCAACTGAACCAAGAATCAGCATTGCATAACCGAAAACCTTACATGCAGCATAATGATCAATTGCATAACACAAACTACAATATTTCCACAACACACCAGATCACTGTCAGTCTCAGGAATAATTCCACCCTATTAATAACTACTATCCTCTTTTCTCATGAACAGCACTACAAGTCAGAAACTCAGCAAATCCACCAGGCAAATCCACTAAGGAAAATCCACTGTGACAGGGCAAAAGAAAAATCCCTAAAGCAGAAAGGAGGTGATCTTATTTCTCAAGCATCCTTTGTTACCAAAACTTTGTGTGTGCATGGAACCCATAAATTGTACATCCTAAAATATTACCTCAATAGTACGCTCACTGGTGGATGAATTGGAGACAGTGTTAAGCCTCAGTTTCACGAGGCAACATGTCTCCGAGATAAGGCACCTTACAGCATGTCAAAATACAGTTGAATCAAAAATAAATATTAAGCTTTATTCAATGTCACAGTATGAATCATAAAGGCGTACATAAAAAAGATAATATACATTATTCAGGTTAAAAAATCTAAAGACTGTCTAGAATTATATATTAAAAACAAATACAGTACAAATAAAGCAGACAAAGTGCATTTTCCTTCTAGAAAAAAGAAGAGTTAAAAGGTTGACTGTAAGAACTTTCTCGCGGGTAATAACAGCCCATAATTACCGTGATAAGACAACACAAGTATACAAATTTGCAAGAGATTGTAAATATAAGAAAGCTGGTCGACATTGAACAAAGTTTAGAGACTTTAGCAGCGGCTTGATTAAACGATTTCTCAAATCTGAATAATATTTACAGAAAAAAACAATGTGCATAGTATTCTGCATGGATACATTATCGCAAGGCATTTCTCTAGTTCATCTGACCAATTATTTATGCTGGGAAAACTGGTTAAACAAAGAAAAATGTCCATCCTAAATCGTGTCAATACAAATCTATGTTGAGTATTATGTACATTTATAAAATAAGGGGGCATATTAGCAAGACCCACATTAAAATTATCGCCGTTTTAGCGGCAGGAAACTGCCGCTAAAGCGGCGATAATGGGCTTGCTAATATGCGTTATAGAATTCAATAGAAGCCCAGGTTAGATGTGCAGGACATCTAACCTGGGCTTCTATTGGAATTCCATAACGCATATTAGCAAGCCCATTATCGCCGTTTTAGCGGCGGTTTCCTGCCGCTAAAACGGCGATAATTTTAACGTGGGTCTTGCTAATATGCCCCAAGGTTGTATATCATATGTGATCAGGATCAATTGGTTCTTGAGTACAGAAGGTTTCAATATCTCTGTAGACAGCCTCAGTTCCTCAAGCAATAATAGACACTCTGATTTTAGTGCTTTCCTTGGGATGTTAATCAAAGACCCTGGGTGATCAAAATACACATGACCAATGTCAGCTAGAAATGTTTGACATACTTGAGCCAAGGGATTTTAAAGGCGTGCACTGATTTAAGACAATCCTTTATGATATCTCGGTCTAACTCCGTGAAGTCAGATGACCAGATTTTATTCCAAAGCAGGACAGGTTGAATCTTAATCAGGTCTGATAAGTAGGGGGCACCCAGTCCTGAGTGACAAATGAAGGTGGAGCAACTTTTGGGGAGGCGAGGAGGTTCCTTAAATTAGCATTTTCTACCAACTGTAGCAGTTCCACTTTAACGTGTCCCGACAACTTTGAACCGTACTTAGCGGTAGTCCGGCATTTGGCCTTATATCTGATCATCATCTCTCTTGGTGGTTTCTTACTCAGTTTCCTAGAGAAACTGAGCAGAGCCGAAATAGTTTTAACAAATTGGTGCCTCCTGGAAATCACCGCACATCTCCAGTTCCCCTCTTGATCAAATAAAATCCCTAGGTTTAAGATAGTTGGTGTATGAGTAATGTTAGTACTCTCAATTAAAATGTCAAGGCATTTTGTAACTCTGTACCCTAGTTTCATTATAAAAGTTTTACTTATGTTAATTTGCAGACCCAAATTATGCATATACTTAACAAAATCAGTAAGTAAACGCTGTAAACCCAGCGGGGTGCAGGCCATAAGCACCGTATTGTCGGTCGGTGCCCATCTTGAAGAAGATCATTACATACACATGCTAGAACACTGCCCAAACTATTGATATATTAATTAAACAAAAAATGGGCCAGTATGCACCCTTGCCGGACCCCTCTCTCTATGCTAAACGTCTGTGAGCATTCTCCTTTTAGACCATAACGTACTCTGGCCCTACTTGTCGAGTGCAAGTGCCTAAGGAAGTTAACTATTGTTGTGTCCACACTTAGGTTGTGCATGATAGTCCATAGTTTGCCATACACTACGCAATCAAATGCAGATGTTCAGTCTACAAATGCAAGAAACAAATTACATTGTTTAATATGTACGTATTTCCGGATTAATAGGTTCAGATTAATAGCCTGCTTGATTGTCCCTATTCCTGGACGGAATCCATATTGAAGGTCCGAGATAATATTGTTAGAATCTGCCCAATCCTGTAATCTGCACAAAAGGATGCGGCTAGCCACTTTAACTAAAGAATCCAGTAAAGAAATAGGTCTATATTGCGCAGGGCTGTTTCAATCACCTTTCTTATAAATAGGAATTATAAGGGATTCTGACCAGGTATTTAAAAATCCAGCACTCCGGCAGGCTCTAAAAAGGAGTGTCAAGAGGGGGCCCCATAGGTCCAAATGGTACTTAAAAAGATCAACAGGAATGCCGTCTGGGCCCAGAGCTTTACCCCCTTTAATTGCCTTTTAGGCCAAAGTGACCTCCTCAAGGGAAAATTAGGGTAGCTGTGTTCGTGAGTGAGTACCATAGTAGAGGAGTCGGCCGTTGGTGCCGATGAGGAAGGTTCGATTAAACTTTCTAGTCGAACCAACCACTGTTCATCTTTATTTCGTGTTTCTGAAACAAGGTTAACCCTTCTTTGATTCATTTGGTGATTGACATAAATGCATCAATTACTTTTCTTGCCCCAGCAGTATCGTCTAGGCAGATCTCAAAGCATCGCTCTGTTTAGCAATTAACTGTTCTAAAAATGTCTTGGGATTTACCATGGACCATCGCACAGCATATCCGTTTAGATGGGAAATTTCAATGTTCTCAGCTATTGGTGAGCTATGATTTATCCCCTGTTGATTGATGAGATTATTATTCCGATCTACGCTCTGGGGAAAATGATTGCTTATTATGATGTTGTGTGTAACAAAATTAGTAACCAGAGCAGAATAACGATTTAGGAACATCAGTTAGTCAATTACGCTATTCTCCACTCTCCCAATAAATGTACAGTTAAATGTAACTGGAAGGTTGCATAATTCATTGCAAAAAGCCAAATTATATTTAAAAAGTAGCTTGTTAAGTTGAGAATTATTGTGAGAAATGTGTTGTGTCACTCTTATCAGCATGGGCCAAACCACAAAGCTTTTTGGATGCTAAGGGGCACAGTCGGAGGCTAAAATCCCCCCCCCCATAAAATATTCAATTCTCTTGATTCATTAGAATATAATCACGCATGCTCAGTATCAAGTTGTTGTAAGGCAGATGTTATTTCCAGTGTACAGGCATTGTTATAAAAATGTATTATCACCAACTTAATTGACAATGAGATTTGAATGGAAATGATTTGATACTATACTTTAGCTGGGGCCACAACAATATTAGTGGAGATCATCTTGTTTGATACATAAGTACATATACCAACTTTAGGCCTACCACAATTGGAGGGGACAGCTGGAGTATAAAAAGTTTTAAAACCTTTAAGATGTATTGGTTCAACACTCCAGGTTTCTTGTAAGCAGACAATTTGAAATCTAGACGGAAAATCTAGCCACTCTGTCATATTACACTTACATCGTAACCCAGCCACATTCCAGAATACAACAGACGTGGAAGTAGAGATTGAACTAATCTGGGTATAATCTTCCAGGTTGAGGGTGGAGGTAGGGTTAAGACCAGTATTTGGAGATAATGAGCATCTATCAACCGTTGTGCCTTTCAGTGCACTCATACTATGATTAGGGGTTTTGTATTCAAAATACAGTCAATTAGGTAATTAATTACCTACTAGGAAAGTAATAGAATCAGCTCCTGTTAGAATTTCTTATGTGTCTCTCACTCGCCAAGTCTTCTCACATTCCTTCCCACAATAAGATCATCGTACCTGATCTTTAGTATTATGGGCACATGGGAACCCCTAAAATGTGCACCTCCAAATTATTACCTCATCGGCACGCCAGCAGTTGGATGAATCGGAGATGGTGTTAAACCTCCTGTTCAATGGGACAATGTGCCCCCTCGATAAGCCAACTTACAGCATGTCAAAATACAGTCAATTAAGTAAGGACAGTCTCAATAATTGAGTTCTAGAGCAGGAATAGACATTTTAAAAGATTTATTGTAAACATTTTAAAGGTGTAGTACAGAACTTGTAAATGCAAATGCAGGAATTCATTGCCATGAAGGCTCTAGTAAATAAGGCAATACAGAATAAGGTGCAAAATCAGAAACATCAGAATAAGTGACAAAATCATTAAGAAATCGGGCAGCATGCTATGTAGCACCGAAGAGAATCAAGAACGTTTTCTGGCTCACCCCCAAAATCCGGGAGTTATATTCAGTTTTCTTGCATAGGAAAGCATTTATTTCTGCAAAATCATCATGATGTGAGCGAAAGAATTGCACATTTAACAAATCTGAGTACGGTTCTATTCAAAAGCATATAGCTTTATCATCTATGCACTATCCCACTACATGAGTATTGTTTCTGCCTACTCTATACTAATGTCATCCGATGAGATGGCAGGACTCTATGATAATTTCATATGGTGATGGCAGTACAAACTAGTTTCAAGAACAATAGCAAACTATTGTGATGCAGTATGATGAGCTAGCGGAAGGGCCTTGAAAAACGGCAACCTTACTTTGTCCATGTTGGAAAGTTTACTTCGAGAACAGCAAGAACAGAATCAATGGAAATAAACATAACCCTCCTTCACTGTGTGCTGAAAAACTAATAAACAGTAACCATGCAGGAGGAGAAATCAATTTTAAACAAGATGGCGTCAAAGCCTAACTGAGGCCTAGTTAGCATAAGCCAGAAAAAGCCCTTTAACAACTCATAGCAAATTCACTTCAAATTCAAACGCAATAGTACCATGCCATTATGTACATGTAAATTCAAGAGTAAATTCATGTTCTACACATTGTTATTAATGAACAAAAATATAAACTGCACACAACTCTAACAGTATCTATCTACAGACTTTTATTTGTCGCAATCCTATTCTCTTGGTTTGAGAGAAGATGGCTACAAATTGTTTGCATTCTAGCATTACATGCTCCAGCTCATCATGGGTGAACTTTGGTTCATTGACCAAGGCAATTGCCTTACATCATTTCTGATTGCTCGCTGGCTATTTTGTATTAAACACGTTAGACTTTGTAGGCTATCCTGACTGTTGAGTAGTCTTTTGCACTTTTATCTGAAAGCTGTTCCAGTTTCCGGTGCTAGAGACTGACAGGAAACATCCTTTACATCGCGGTGATTACACTGCGATGCATTTAGAACGCTGCCATTACAACGCAAGCGTTACATCGACTTGCACTGGAGGGCGCTATAACCTAAGGAATAGTAAGATTTACTATTCCAACACCTTCCCTACTGTACGTAGACTGGTGTTGGAATAGTAAATCTTACTACTCCTAAGTCCAGCGCCCTCCAGCGCAAGTCGTTGTAACGACTTGCGTTGTAAAAACTGCGATGTTACATACCGCGATCATTTTGATCGCGTTGTAACGTCACATATTCGAGACTGACTGTGTGCTCATGATTTTAATACAAGCTAGTGTCTGGCCTGGGCGTGTTACTGTAGTTCCCTATGGCTATTTCCCAGTTTCAACAGTTTGCTCTTGAGGACGAGGTGAGAGATGACCCCAGATGGCTGCTCAGTGTCCTGATCTTCCATAAGCATTAAAAAACATCCTGATCCTGGCCTCAATCTGTTTCAGCTTGGCTGGTGCTGCTAAAGGGACAGCTGCTTCGAGAGGGGGAGCTGTGTATCATGTTCAGCCAGCAAGTACCTCTGCTGGTGACTTGCAAACGGGTGACAAAATCCTCAGAGGCCCTGCCATAATACCCGCTACTGGCAAGCCTGATGGCTCTTCCCAAAGTAGGCACCTTGCCCATTGGCTGCATCATTGTTGGTATCCAGATTCTGGTGAAATAAATTGTTAGCAGAGACACACAGTAGTGTCACCTTTAGAACGAGGCCCTTGGGGAAATGTCGCCATTGTGTGCTTTATGATGTACTGCCATACAGGACTCTCTGGCTGCGTAGCTATTCAAATGGCCAATTTATGTAGGTTATGGCCAATTTATGGAGATTCGTGGGTCTATTTAACGAGGAAACTCACATGTTAAATTTCTTCACTGATACAGGACTAAGAGCAGCATTCGGTCGCTATTGGACTCCACTGGCATATTTGTGGCCTGGAGCCTGGTTGCACTATATAATATTTTTAAATAAGTATGTAATTATGGTGGAATTTGCAACCCAAAAAACCAAGACCTGGACACCACCCCTGGAGCAAAATGCTTTGTAGGACAATCACACCTAAAACCCTTCAGTTTAGAAGAGGTTACTACCTCCTTGGGAAAATTTGCTGCTGCGCAGGCACCTGACCCAGATGGGGTCCCAATCGACACATTTGAATCACATATTAATTTATGGGCCCCTATACTGATGCAAGTATGCAATGCGGCAGCCAGAGGATATGTGCCCACATCCTGGACAGAAAGCATAATAATGCCTATTTTTAAAAAAGGGGATGGGGGGACAGACGGTGTTACCGCCCAATATCTCTATCTGGTTCCTCTGTTAAACTAATTGGCAGAGTCCTATTGGAAAGGTTAGAATCCTGGGTGATAGATAATCAGATAAAAGCAGATGCACAATATGGCTTTAGAAGGGATGTGGGCACTAAGGAACAATGTATTAACCTCCATCTCCTCACCAGCCAATACACCTTGGTGAAAGAGGGCCACATCTATTTATGCTTTGCTGATTTGAACAGCGCATTCGATCTGGTAAATCACGCCAAGCTGTGGCAGATACTGGTTAAGATGGGGGCAACTATTGAAATCGTTAAAATTTTTATCGCAGTTATATGCACAGCTAACATCAAGCGTACGCATCGGGTCAAGGGGAGAAGTCACACCATGGTTTAAAATAACCAGAGGAGTTCGGCAAGGCTGCGTGCTTGTGCCCCTCTTATTCTCATTGTATATTAATGGGGTAGATGAGTTTTATCAAAAAAGGAACGCAGACGCTCCAAAAGTTGGTATTCCTGAACGCTGATGTTAAACCGACTGTGTTAATGTACCTCTCAGGGCCTATACAATCAAATGCTCAGAGCTACCTCATTTTAGTAACAAATATTCAACAAGATTGCTAATGGGCACATTGCACTTTTTGGTGGCCTGTCCCGAGATGAACTTTACTCCCAAAAGCTACCCGAATGTCCATGTGATGGTAAGTCCAAACAGACTACACTGCATTTTTTACTTTTTTGTAACTTCTATGGAGATTTGAGAAAACGAATATTACGGCCATTGTTTTTAAAAGAGAACATTATTTATTATAAAGATGCTTTTAACTTTATTCGTAATCTGAATAATGTGAATTTATGCCATTGAGTTTCTGTCTATGTCTCATATGCCATTCCAAGAAGGAAACAGCTGCTATATCTGCACATTTTAAGACATGAAAATAAATAGCCCTTTGATTATCCCTCATTTTATGTTTTATAATGCCTTATAACCTGATGACCATTGAGTTAATGCCAGCTTGGTATCTGGCGGCCTGCTTGAGTATAACTAACTGTCCATGTTACCTGATCACTTTTATAGATTTTCTATAGAATTTTAGGATCTTTTGTAATTTTATTTGTGTGATTCTTTTATGGATATTTTATCCGAATATAGACTGATTTGACTTGAAATAAGTATGTGTTTTAAACATACTATCACACTTAACACAAGCGTGTATGCGGAATCAGTGTCTTTTTCTTGACCTTTTAAACTTGGAAATAATGTAAGATACCACAGCTTTAAATGTTGGAAAGTAAGTCACCCACCATGCTTGAAGACTTTGGGCCAGATGTACGACCATTTTGCATGCGCAAAATCGTTCGCAAAAGGATTTGCGCATGCAAAAATGGCCGTACGCAATGTATGAAAGGCACTCGCAAATGACAAATTTGCACTGCAATAGAATACTGACTCACAAAAAAAGCCACCGCTTTTTGCGTCCCCAAAATAGTGAATTGCAAAATTAAATGTACGGAGCAGTCGCAAATTGCGACTATGCGGAAATAGGCCCATTTGCGTATGCAATTTACCAATAACCAGAAACAGTCGGTAACCAGGCCCAACCTATAAAAACAGCCCCAGAATGCATCAGAAACCTTTCCACAATGGCTGCCCTGTACGTGATAGCGAGGAGGAGACGGATAATGGCTGCCCAGCAGAGGTGGAGGAGACAGGAGAGGATATTCAGAGTCAGGCTAACATTGTTGCATAAGACAGAGGAGGAGATTTATGACCAGTACAGGCTGAGTAGCACTGTCATTCTAGACCTTATAGACACCTTGAAGCCACAACTTGAGAGCAGAACCCTGCGCAGCAATGCAATTCCCACACATGTGCAGGTCTTGTGCTCCCTCCACCTCTTGGCCACTGGTAGCTACCAGGATGTCATTGCAGTGGCTGGTGGTGTGTCTCAGAGTGCGCTTTCGTGTTTTTTCCATAATTTCCTAGAGGCCATGCTATACCACATCCATCAACACATATACATGCCCCGGGATGATGAGGAACTAGATCAAACAAAACTTGATTTTTACAGATTAGCAAGATTCCCACAGGTCATAGGGTGCATAGATGGGACCCATGTGCCCATATGTCCCCCATCCCGCATAGAATACATCTTCCATAATAGGAAAAGCACTCATTCCCTCAACATCCAAGTTGTCTGTGATGCCAAAAACATCATCACATGCCTGGTAGCAAAATTTCCTGAAAGCACCCATGATGCAACATTAGTGTTGCTTGTTTGGTGGAAATGGATGTTTGGTTGTGGATGATTAGTATGCATACGCAGAACAAGCTTTAGTGGGTATTCACACATCACAAACACATTTCTCACTTACCAGGATTTTTTGCTGGCTGTGATGTGTCAAAGCTCCCTACGCCTACAACAGCTGCCATCTCCAGGGTACTTTCCACCATGGCTTCAGCAGCTGAAGGTTCCGATGCAGTGGATGGCCCATCTCCAGTCCCTTGTGCCCCTAGCAGACATGCTGCCACCCTCTCCTTGGCCCTGGAGCACAGATCCTACCAGCGCTTCTTAATGTCATCAATGGACCTGTGTGCCACTGCAAGGGCATTGATGTGCTGCTGCATACGACTCCAGATCTTTCGTTTGTCTGACTCTGGCACATGGTGTGAGGCACTCCCAAATAGCTCCTCATGGTGGTTGCAGCATTCCTCACTTAGGATGTCCAGCTTCTTTTGTGCAAACGTCAGCTTCCTCAGCCTCTCCTTGGCACCCTTCTTGCTGGCCTTGCTGCTCATGCTGTCAGTCATGCTCACACAGTAGTGTTGCACTGTGCTGCTGCACCTGGACATGTGCTTAGGATTTTGCTCAAGAGTATCCTTGGACACCACTTCCTGTTTTGGGGTCCTGCAGCTCAACCAGGAAGTGTTTTCCATGTATTTTTTCAAATTCGCAATTTGCGAGTGCAATTTTGGCCTGTTTCTGCCGCACTCGCAATTTGCATATGCAAAAAGTGATTTTTAGCGGAGGTCGCTATTTGTGTGCCTTTTGCAACTTGCAAATAGACGGGAGCCGAAATTGCGTTGCGAGTCACTACTGACTTGCAATCATGTTTCGTCTTCCGTTCGTAGGTACCAGGAGCTGGCGGGCCCCATGGTTTAATTAACCCCTAGAAGGGGGGCCCCATGCACCTCCCTCCTTTATTTCTATCATGCCCCCAGGATTTGGCCCACCCAGGGGGCTTCATATAAAACACGCGCGGGAGCCTGCGCATCTTTTTTTCAAATTTTGAAGAGGATTCTCTGATCCACCTGCGAATTCACGGCAACATTTAAAAAAAATGCTTTTAAATCGCAGCGGGGTTACTGTACCCTGCCCCTTTTCTTTTCTTTTTTTTAACCATTTTTTGTGGTACTCAGCTTCAAGCTGAGTCCCAAGATGTCTGCCAACACTTCCTGGTTGAAGTGTTGGCTGCCAATCAAATCTTAGTAGGATCCGTGAGTCCATTGCAAGGACTGGTGTCCCTAGATATCTATGTTTTTAAACTTAAATATCTCAGAAACTACTGAACAGACTTACACCAAATCACAAAAGCCCACTTTCTGGACCAACACCTAGCTTTCTGCCAAATTTGCTGTAATTCCGTTCAGCAGTTCGGGCTGTACTCGTGTTAAAAAAATTAAAAATCCCCATAGACGTAACATGGGGAAAAGGCATTTTGGTACCTCCCTTTTCCTCAGGCCCCGCTTGACGGATCCCCCCGAAACTTTCGACACAGCGGTAGAACAAAAAAGGGGATGTGTTTTGAAAATTTCATGAAGATTCGTCAAGTGGCGCCAAAAATTATTGGCTAAACAAAAAACGCTTTTCCTATGGAAACTTTGGTCCTAACTATAACTATATAGATATATATACTTTTAGATTTAATGTGAGGGCGAATTCACAATGTCATTTTGATGTGACCCCTCCGTTTTCGACCTTGGCCATCTTAGATGAATTTAATGTGTTTGATTCTATTGCTTTACCTAACATTGTGTTGGTGCCTGTTGATTAATGTCAATAGATGATTGCATCAAAGAGCACATGACACTTTAAAAAATGTAATGTTGCACTGTCACTTTAATTTTGTTCGGAGTCTCCCGGAACATGTATAAAAGTAATGAGTAATGGCGACTACAGAAGGTTTGACAAAGACAGCTGCTGCTGTTGAAACGCTTTACCTGTTGTTTGTAAGCCAATAAAGCTGCTTTGTTGTGAACCCGAGCGTGCTGGAGCCTGTCTGTATTTCGAGGCAGGCATGTGGAGCTATATTTGAATTTGTTTCCGAGGTCAAATTCCGGCATGCCCTCTCGTTAAGGTGCACCGCGGAAATCGGAGAAGTGTGATTGCTGTACGTCGTACACAACGTGGAGCCCCCCCACAGGAGAACTGAAGGCAACAAAGAGGATTACACTGGCACCGCAAAACGGAGTCTGTCTGGGAACGCGGTAAGCCTGTATCCATTATTTTCTATAAAGAGGGGAGAGAGGAGAGTGGCATTCTACCGCAGAGCGGGACACGGTGATTGACGGCATTTGGCTACATTGATGTGAGCAATGGACTGGATCAAGGAGAGAGAGAGCGATGCGGAAAGGCTGTTCAGCGATACTGATGTCGTTGAGGAACCGAGCGGCTCTAATACAGAGGGCATTTCAACGAAGCCCAAGGGACATAAAGAGATTTTAAAAGCACTCGAAAAGCTTATTGAGCGCGAGACATCTAAATGGTGGGAGAGCAAGTCACAGACCTGGTATCTGGAAGTCGGACACATACCGAGAGGTTTGAGGATTCTTATTGCCCCCACTTATGAAAATCCGCACCCAGATATGCTAAAGGAATGGGCGGAGAACAACGCAGAATCCTCCAAAAGGATGCTGGCTATACTAGTGAAGTACACAGATATTGTTAGGCAAGCGCTATTAGGAGAGATCGATCTTTTAAGTGATGAACTGAGTAAGCTACCAGATCAGGAGGCGATCAAGAAATTACAGACGGAAATGCAAGAGAGGGTGAAAAAATACGAACAAGTGATCAAAGACCGTAAGGCTGTCAAGTTCCAACGGGACAATCTCGACTATCAGCAGGGTCAGATCTTCACCTTCTCCAAGCGCTTTGAAAATATCCGTCAACAAACGCTATCGCAAAGCTTGCAAACCAGTACTGCACATAGAAATGAAGAGACTGGCTCTGAACTAAGTTCGGAGGTGGATACTGACAGCGAAGATGCGAGACAGGCAACAACAATAATACCGTCAGTAGAAGATGAGCTCCGTTTTTTAAGCTGGGACAGAAACACAAATCTCAGACCACTGAGAAGCCAGGAAAGAACTTTCCAAGGAGGCGGAAAAGGCAGAGGACAAACAGGCGGTCAGGAAGGACAAGCCGCCAGCAAAGGGACCTCTGAAGAAAACCAAGTGACTGACGACAACTCAGATGCCAATGTAGTGAATTTAACTGACCTCAAATTAAATGCAGCAGAAACTAAAATCTTTTCACGTGGTTTGTCTTATTGTGTTCGGGAGAACATGGACTATGTCCAAACAAGGATAGATTGTTTTAAATTCACTCACAAGCTAAGGTTGGCTAAATATTTTGCAACCAGTAGGAGAACAGTACAAATGCAACAGGAGACATCAGCGAGTGGAGACAATCTGTTGGTCTCTGACCTTAATCTACTGTGTGATTCGGACAGCCTCTCCAGAGGCGATGCTAACGTGTTATCTGATGATGTATTGATCAGAGAGCAGGACTTGAGTGTTTATGGAAGGCCCGAAACACCGTCAAACCGAGGTCTGTCTTCCTACCCATGGTCACGAAAGACTCAATAGACTTGTTTTCAGATCTGGTAGTGCAGGATCTTAAGAAACTGTACTCCTATTTTGAGGTGTAACAGCAGTAGATTCATCCAAGATAAGTTATATGAGTCTAGTGGCCAAGTTACGTTCACGTCCTGATATAGTAGTGAGCCAAGCGGATAAAGGCGGGAATGTAGTGCTTTGGCCTCTCACTATGTCTCAGGAGGAGGCAATGAGCCAGCTTAATGATCATCGGTGTTATGCCAGGGTCGATAAAAGCACCCTTCAGGATGTGACCACGAGATTTCATTTGGATTTAATGCATTGGAGGGCAGCAGAGCTCATCTCACAATCTGAGTTTAAGTTCCTCAAGGTAGACACACCCATCACACCCATTTTGTATTTGATACCGTAGGTACATAAGAACATCAATGCGCCTCCCGGCCGTCCTAATATATCTGCTATAGGTAGTCTTTTCGAGAATACCTCAAAATACCTTGACTACTTTATACAGGTCCCAGTGAAAAACGTAAGTTCCTACATCAGGGATACAGGGGATTTCCCGAAGAAAATCTACGCTATAGGAGGGGAGCAGGATTCCTTAATGATCACGCTAGATGTGACCTCCCTCTACACTAGCATTTCACACACGGATGGCATTAGGGCAGTCGAATATTTTCTTAGCCCACGACCACTGTCACTGTACAAGCACACGGAAATGCTGTTGAGTATGCTGGGCTTGTGCTTGCGCAACAATATTTTCCTTTTTGGAACAGACTTGTACCAACAAATGAGGGGCATTGTCATGGGCACCTGCTTCGCCCCCAGCTACGCGAATCTGCATATGAGCTGGTGGGAGGAGCAGGTGCTGGCAAAAGATTTTGCCTTAGAAATGTCTGAAAATGTGATATTGTGGTCACGCTGTATTGACGATCTTTTTGTCATATGGCGTGGCAACAAATCATCAGCTGAAGACTTTGTAGAGAGACTGAACCACAATGAACTCAATTTACATTTCACCTCACACATCAGTGATAAGGAGGTAGAGTTCTTAGATTTAACCATCCATGTGGCGGATGGAGCAATACAGACAAAAACCTTCAGGAAGAGCACTGCTGGCAATACTGTGCTGCATGCTTGGAGTTTCCATCCCACCAAGTTAAAGAACAGCATACCCTACGCAGAGAATCTCCGCATGAGAAGGAACTGCAGTAATCCTGAGCAGCTCCGTAAAGCCCAATTGGAATTAGCCAGGAGATTCGAAAGGCGAGGGTACAATAAAGCCACTCTAGAAACAGCCAGGGTAAAGGCGAACTTAAGCCGCAGGGACAAACTCATCTTCACTGATGATAAAAAGAAGAGCACACAGAGTGACACAGAGCAGACTATATGCTTCATCACTGGATTTAATGTGCAGCACCATAAAATACATGCCATTTTTCAGAAGCATTGGCATTTAATATGCAGTGACCCCATTCTAGGTCCCAGAATACACAACAGACCATTATTGACATTCCGTAAAGCAAGATCGATGAGGCAAGATCTTGTCAATAACAGTCCTGGGAACAAACAGCAAGAAACGTGGTTGAGTGGGAGCAAAGGCTTTAGACGATGCCATAAATGCAAAGCATGCAATTATGGTGTCAACACTACAGAGGTGCCTCTGCCATTTTCAGACACCAAATGGCAGATTTTGAAGCCGCTCACATGCAGGAGTGAATTTGTTATATATGCACTTAGATGCAGCTGTCACAAGCTTTACATAGGGAGTACCATTCTACGCGTACATCAGCGAATTCTGCAACATATCAGAGCTATCAAACACAAAGACCAAACATACCCAGTGGCAAGGCATTTCAAACAGGCGCACAACAGTGATGTGAATAACTTGGAGTATTTCGTGTTAGATCAAAAGCCTGTTAGATTGAGAGGTGTCAACAGAGAGAGGTATTTAAGGCAGTTAGAATCTAGATACATCTTCAGATTCAACTCGAAAATCCCTAACGGCCTTAATACCGAAGAGGATTTGCATGTCCACCTGTAGAACTCACTTACTGTGAGGGGTGCTTTTCTGTCCCAATTTACCTGTCTAAGACAATAGCATCAAAAATGATTCTTTCCTTGTAATGATCCAGTCATTAATTGCTGAATTGTATATTTTTGAATTTGTATACCTGGAGTTTTTTTGTTTTCACTGGTTGCATTGCACTTTTTTATGGACTAGGGCTAAGAGGTCCAGTACAATGTGTATAGCACGAAGGGTCTATGATGAATTTAGTTTAATTTCTAAAGTGTTTCTAGATGGTGGTTATGCATCGAGCTCTTACCCTACATTGCGCCATGGTCTTTTTTAGATTTAATGTGAGGGCGATTTCACAATGTAATTTTGATGTGACCGCTCCGTTTTCGACCTTGGTCATCTTAGATGAATTGAATGTGTTTGATTCTATTGCTTTACCTAACATTGTGTTGGTGCCTGTTGATTAATGTCAATGGATGATTACATCAAAGAGCACATGTCACTTTAAAAAACGTAATGTTGCCCTGTCACTTTAATTTTGTTCGGAGTCTCCGGGAACATGTATAAAAGTAATGAGTAATGCGACTACAGAAGGTTTGACAAAGATAGCTCCTGCAACGCGTTACCTGTTGTTTGTAAGCCAATAAAGCCGTTTTGTTGTGAACCCGAGCATGCTGGAGCCTGTTTGTATTTCGAGGCAGGGTGTGGAACTATATATCAATCAATCAATCAATCAATCAATCAGGCATTTATAAAGCGCGCTACATACCCGTGAGGGTCCCAAGGCGCTGTGGGGGGGGGGGTGCCACAGCTAGAGGTCGAAGAGCCAGGTCTTGAGTAGTCTCCTGAAGGTCTGAGGGTCCTCTGTCTGCCGAAGGTGGAGGGGGAGGGAGTTCCAGGTCTTGGCGGCGCGGTAGGAGAAGGATCTGCCTCCGGAGGTGGATCTGTGTATGCGTGGGACGGCGGCCAGGGAGAGGTCGGCGGAGCGGAGACTGCTGTTGGGTGCGTAGAATGACAGTCGGTTGTTGAGGTAGGCCGGGCCGGTGTTGTGGAGTGCCTTGTGTGCGTGGGTGAGGAGCTTGAAGGTGATTCTTCTGTCGATGGGAAGCCAGTGCAGGTTTCTCAGGTGTGGGGTGATGTGGTCTCGGCGGGGGACGTTGGTGATCAGGCGGGCGGAGGCGTTCTGGATTCTTTGGAGTCTGCCGATGAGTTTGGCCGGGGCTCCGGCGTAGAGGGCGTTGCCGTAGTCGAGTCTACTGCTGATGAGGGCGTGTGTGACGGTCTTTCGTGTGTTGGTGGGGATCCATTTGTAGATCTTGCGGAGCATGCGGAGGGTGTAGAAGCAGGTTGATGAGACGGCGTTGATCTGGTTGGTCATGGAGAGTTTCGAGTCGAGGATGACTCCCAGATTGCGTGCGTGGTTGGTTGGTGTAGGAGCGGTGCCTAGTGAGGTGGGCCACCATGAGTCGTCCCAGGCTGAAGGGTTGGGTCCGAGAATGAGGATCTCTGTCTTGTCTGTGTTGAGTTTGAGTCGGCTTTCTTCCATCCAGTCGGCGACAGCCTTCATGCCGCGGTGGAGGTTGGCTTTAGCGGTGTGGGGTTCGTTGGTGAGGGAGAGGATCAGTTGGGTGTCGTCGGCGTAGGAGATGATGTTGAGGTCGTGGAGTCTGGCGATGCGTGCGAGCGGGGCCATGTAGACGTTGAAGAGCGTCGGGCTGAGGGATGATCCATGTGGGACACCGCAGATCGTTTTGGTGACTCCGGAGTGGAATGGGGGGAGGCGGACTCTTTGGGTTCTGTCGGAGAGGAAGGAGGTGATCCAGCCCAGGGCCTTGTCGCGGATCCCTGCGTTGTAGAGGCGTGTACGTAGCGTGTGGTGGCATACGGTGTCGAAGGCAGCGGAGAGGTCGAGGAGGATGAGGGCTGCTGTCTCCCCGTTGTCGAGCAGGAGCCTGATGTCGTCTGTGGCGGCGATGAGGGCGGTCTCGGTGCTGTGGTTCTTGCGGAAGCCTGACTGGGAGGGGTCGAGGATGTTGTTGTCTTCTAGGTAGCGGGTGAGCTGGGTGTTGACTATCTTTTCGATGACCATGGCTGGGAACGGAAGGAGGGAGATGGGCCGGAAGTTCTTAAGGTCGCTCGGGTCCGCCTTGGGGTTCTTCAGTAGGGCGTTGATCTCGGCGTGTTTCCAGCTCTCAGGGAAGGTTGCGGTCTTGAAGGAGAGGTTGATGATGTTGCATAGGTGGGGTGCGATGGAGCTGTTGGCCTTGTTGATGACGTGGTGGGGAAGAGGGTCGGACGGGGCGCCTGAGTGGATGGAGTTCATAGTCTTGCTGGTGTCCTCGGTGGTGGTGCTGGTCCATACTGTGAGGTGCTCGTGGTCGGTGGGTGTCGGGGGGCCGGGGTGGTGAGGTTGGCGGGGTCTGGGCGTGGATTGAAGCTGTCGTGAATGTCGGTGATCTTGCGGTGGAAGAAGTCAGCGAGGGCGTCGCAGAGGGCTTGTGACGGGGGGATGTCGTTGGTGCAGGAGCTGGGGTTGGAGAGTTCCTTCACGACGTTGAAGAGTTCCTTGCTATTGTGAGCGTTGTTGTCTAGGCGGTTCTTGAAGGCGGCTTTCTTGGTGGTCCTGATGAGGTGGTGGTGGTTCCGGATGGCGTCTTTGAGGGCAGCGTGGCTGTCGGGTGTTTTTTCCTTGTGCCAGGTGTTTTCCAGTCTCCGACAGGTGCGCTTGGAGGTTAGGAGCTCTGGGGTGAACCAGCTGGCTCGCTGGCTGGCGTCTCTGTGGGCGGTCTGTCTAGTTGGGGCGATGGCGTTGGCGCAGTCTTCCATCCAGAGTCTGAGGGTGTGGGCTCCTTCCTCGGGGTCGGAGGGGTTGGTCGGGGGGTTGAGTGCGAGGTGTGTTTGCAGTGATTCCTTGGTGATTTTGCTCCAGTGGCGTCCGGGGGTTTGTAGGGTGCGGTGGTGTGAGACGGGTTTCTGGAAGGTGAAGTGGACGCAGCGGTGGTCAGTCCAGGTGAGTTCGGAGGCGTGGCTGAAGACGACGTGGGGACTGGAGGAGAAGATAGCATCGAGCGTGTGGCCGGCGATGTGGGTGGGCGTCGTGACGATCTGCATCAGTCCTAGGGTGGAGAGGTTGTCGATCAGGGTGGAGGAGTTGCTGTCGTTGTTGTTTTCCAGGTGGTAGTTCAGGTCGCCGAGGAGGATGTAGTCGGTGGAGGTCAGAGCGTGCGCGCTGATGAAGTCGGCGATGGAGTTGCAGAATTGGGGACGGGGTCCTGGTGGTCGGTAGACGAGGGTGCCTCTGAGGGTGGTTTTCGGGTCCGTGTGGATTTGGAAGTGCATGTGTTCGGCGGTGTTGAGGGTGTTGGTGATGGTGGTGGAGATCCTGATGGTGTCTTTGTGGATGATGGCGATTCCTCCGCCGATGCCGTTGGTGCGGTCCCTGCGGGTGATCTTGTATCCGTCGGGGATGGCCACTGCGATGTCTGGGGCGGAGGTTTCGTTCATCCAGGTCTCGGTCAGGAAGGCGATGTCTGGTGATGTGGAGTCGAGTAGGTCCCAGAGCTCGATGGCGTATTTGCGTGCGGAGCAGGTGTTGAGCAGGATGCATCGGAGTTGGTTGGGAACCTTGGAGGTGGGTGTCTCGGCGGCTACAGTGCAGGTGAAGCGGCAGTTCCGGCAGGTGAAGGGGCCGTGGGTGCGCTTTGGGGCGGTCTTGTGGTAGCTGGAGGGTCGTCCGGGGTTGAGTGCGATGAGGGTGTTGGCGTCGTATTGGACACGGGGTGCCTGGATGCTGCGTGGTCCAGGGGTCGTGGCGCGGGGCGCGGTCCAGGCGCGGACGGGCGCAGACGGGCTTGCCTTAGGCGCGCCTTCGGCGCGCCAGCGGCGCGTCCGCCATAAATGCGGGTGTGTGGTGGGCGGCACAGCTGGAGGGCGGGGGGGGCCGGAGGAGGCCGGCGAATCAGGAGCAGGGGGCGGGGCCTCGTGGGGGTCAGTGGCGGGAACAGCGGCGGAGCAGGGCAAGGGCGGAAGGATATATATATATTCCACTAGCTTGCCACACAATCGCCGAACTCTTCAAGGATGGGTGCCCACAGGTGCTTGTGGCCGCACCAAAACACCAAACCACACTTCTCTTACTTGCAAAAGAAAAGTCGGGCACACACGGGTTCACCAGGATGAGTGCTGCTTTAATTGGCTCTCAGCATGACGCGTTTCGTCATAGTGACTTCATCAGATGCTTGCCAAACCATAAGAAAAATTAAACGTCCACTTTTAAACAACAAAATGCCCCACTCTGATAGGTTAAGGCATTGCTGACACGTCGTGAGGGGGATGTCTCAGACCCGGTGCTCCGAGTCCGCGTAGAGCAGGCACATCAACGTCAGTACTTCCCCAGTGGGCGGTGTCTGCTCTCACCCCACGGTAGTCTGGATCTTGTAGTGGGTGGCGAGCAGCTCTCCGGGACCCTCATCCCACCGCTAACATCCCGAATCGTGCCCTGGAGACCGCTTAAGTAAGTAGAAATCCTCCGTGCAGTCACAGTCCCAAAGTATTGGAAGGGCAAAATTGCGAGGGTGAGGCGGTTCGGCGCTTTCCAAAACGTTTTTAGAAATTCCACTTGCTTGCCACACAATCGCCGAACTCTTCAAGGATGGGTGCCCACAGGTGCTTGTGGCCGCACCAAAACACCAAACCACACTTCTCTTACTTACAAAAGAAAAGTCGGGCACACACGGGTTCACCAGGATGAGTGCTGCTTTAATTGGCTCTCAGCATGACGCGTTTCATCATAGTGACGTCATCAGATGCTTGCCAAACCATAACAAAAATTAAACGTCCACTTTTAAACAACAAAATGCCCCACTCCGATAGGTTAAGGCATTGCTGACACGTCGTGAGGGGGATGTCTCAGACCCGGTGCTCCGAGTCCGCGTAGAGCAGGCACATCAACGTCAGTACTTCCCCAGTGGGCGGTGTCTGCTCTCACCCCACGGAAGTCTGGATCTTGTAGTGGGTGGCGAGCAGCTCTCCGGGACCCTCATCCCACTGCTAACATCCCGAATCGTGCCCTGGAGACCACTTAAGTAAGTAGAAATCCTCCGTGCAGTCACAGTCCCAAAGTATTGGAAGGGCAAAATTGCGAGGGTGCGGCGGTTCGGCGCTTTACAACATTTTTTTAGAAATTCCACTTGCTTGCCACACAATCGCCAAACTCTTCAAGGATGGGTGCCCACAGTTGCTTGTGGCCGCACCAAAACACCAAACCACACTTCTCTTACTTGCAAAAGAAAAGTCGGGCACACACGGGTTCACCAGGATGAGTGCTGCTTTAATTGGCTCTCAGCATGACGCGTTTCATCATAGTGACTTCATCAGATGCTTGCCAAACCATAAGAAAAATTAAACGTCCACTTTTAAACAACAAAATGCCCCACTCCGATAGGTTAAGGCATTGCTGACACGTCGTGAGGGGGATGTCTCAGACCCGGTGCTCCGAGTCCGCATAGAGCAGGCACATCAATGTCAGTACTTCCCCAGTGGGCGGTGTCTGCTCTCACCCCACGGCAGTCTGGATCTTGTAGTGGGTGGCGAGCAGCTCTCCGGGACCCTCATCCCACCGCTAACATCCCGAATCGTGCCCTGGAGACTACTTAAGTAAGTAGAAATCCTCCGACCCCATTAAAAAACAGTATCCCATATGGAGAATTCACCAGGATGAAACGCAATTGCTCCAAAGAAGAAGATGCTGAGAATAAAATACAGGAAACCATGGTACGATTGAAAGCAAGAGGATACAGCGAAAGAACTCTGAAAAAATGCAAACAAAAAATTGATCAGAAATCAAGAACAGAGATAATGATTCCTAAAATGAAAGAGAAGGTATCAAATAAACAAACGGCACCAAGATTTGTAACTACATACAGCAAAGAGAGTGGAATAATCTTGAATAAAATCAAAAAATATTGGCACCTCATCTCTGGAGACCCAGATATTGGAAAAATTTTGGGACAGAAACCGGCTGTTACATACAGAAAAACCAAGTCTCTCAAAGACATGCTCGTCCCAAGCCATTTTCAAGTTAAACCCAAAACTAACTGGCTAACAGATCAACACAAGGGGTTTAAAAAGTGCAACTCATGCAAGGCATGCAAAATCGGAAAAAATGCGAAGACAATTGAGGAAACTAATGGGAAAATAATGAATATTGATCAAAACATTACCTGTACCTCCTGTTTTGTAATCTACGTCATTGAGTGTGATTGTGGGATGAAATATATAGGGAGCACGACATGCATGCTTAAAAAGCGTATTCTGGAGCACATACGTGCAGTCAAGAATAAAGATATGACATACGCTACAGCTAAGCATATGAATCAATGCCAGAACGGAGACTGGAAAAAGATGTGCTACTATGGAATCCACATGATATCTATTGATGAACGTGGAGGAGATCGAACAAAACAACTACGTCAAACAGAATCTCGTTACATCATTAGATTAAGAACTAAGGGGCTCATTACGATGGCGGGCGGAAGCACAACCGCCGTGCTGGCGGATGCAAAAACCACCAGTTACCGCCGGCACGCAGCAGTCCACACGCCCGTCCAATTACGATGCGTAAAGTAGGCCAAACACCGCCGGCAAGCCAGCAACACCGTCCGCCATCAAAGTGCGCCCGTACACGTAGCGGCGCAGCACAACTGACACACACCGTCCGACGAAACACGTCCCGCCCGGCGTATAAATTACGATGCCGCAAACAAACGGCTCCCACGGCTAAGAGACACCGCACGTGAAAGAGAGGCGGTAACACGGACGCAGAGCACGGAAAACGAAGAAGCGGCATCCCGAGCATGAATCCAGCACTGCAGGCCCTCCCCATGCTTCTGCTGATGCACCACCAAGGACGCAACGTACCGCGGAGACGCAGGTAGGCACACACACAACAAGTGCACGCAAACAGCGCACACAGTGCAAGGGCGGAAAAAGCGGACGACCCCCCACCAGCGCGTGTACACTACACATCCACCATCGCATCCACATATGACACACAGGCCAAATCCTAACATCGCGGAACACATGTGTACACACCACCTGGGACTAGGAACCAACCACCCCGTCACGGCCACAAAGCGCCGATGACGCCGCCACACATGCGCACAACGCAGAGGCCAACCGCAGCGCCATGCATGCGTCGCACACAGACACAGGGACACAACCAAGCAGCACACACATCAGCCCCACCCCGAACGCACATGACACGTGACAGGCCTGCCACAGACATGTCCCCAACGCCCAAATCACGGACAACACCCAACGCCACACAACCGACGCACACATGTCAGTGAAGTCACGCAACAGCAGGACACACCCCAGTGTAACAAACATGGCGTAGCACACAGCGGCGGCAACACCAACTAGGAGAAGCAGGGCCCCTTCGGGAAGAGGAACGCCAGTACCACACTGAAAAACCCATACCACCCTGCACATATGAACAAGACATATAAAACGGAACACCAAAGAGCACGGGGACCGACAACAGGTGGCCCAAGAATTACATCCACACACAAGGCCCAACGCAGAGCGGAAAGGCAGCCTGCCGCCCACACAAGGGAGAGCAGACAGCACTGAATGACCTTCCATTCCAACACCGAAACCACAGCCCTACGACAGAAGCCGGTGAATACAGCCATTGTCCAAGAATAGACCAACACAGGCATGCCGAGGAGACCGACCACAGGGCAGATAGCGCATATCACAGAAGCACACAACGGACGGGGAAGAAACAAGAAAACACTCCCCCATGTCGGCCACATGCAAGTTAATTGGAAGGAGTCACACAGCACCGACCTTGAACTGTCTGAGAAGCATGTGGGAAGAGGGCCCGTGTCCTCCAAACAAGCCAACAGAACACAAGTCCTGTCTCCCCACGACTACACAGAGCTCACAGCAACCCCGGAGCGTGCACATTGCAGACTGCACACACAGCCGGAGCACGCCACCTCTACGAACCGCTGCGAAATGGCAACCGCAACACACCTACCCAACTACGCCGAACAGCTCAAGCTGTACCAAACCAACACGATACATACATTGGGATGCGATCTCCTGTCCCTGCTGAACGTAAGTTACCGACTGACTTACCGCATCACATTGTTCAGCTGCGTCATGCCCGTCTTCTACTGTCGGAGGTGTCCCTACCAGCATCCCGTCGAGATATGCCTCTCCAACCCGGCATGTCTGAAGGCGGACCTGCTACCACTACTCCTCCCTCTGGACGCACACGACAGGGCCTGCTCTGCCTATGGGGGCATGGCGTATGTGGCCAACATCGCACGCGCACTGAAATGGAACCACTGTGCCTCCACACGACGGATCATCGAGAACAGCTACATCGAATGTCACCCAGCATGCCCCATCATGGTCCTCCAAGGGACAACCTACGAACAACACCTTGACAGCCACCATCCGCTTCATTGGCTGGCAAACATGTACACCACCAATGACATGGAAGCCCTGCTGGACGGCATCGCATACCTGACAACCTGTAAATTCGTCGGACCACAACGCAGGTTCCCCGAGTGACCTATGATGTCCAACCCCGCACCCATGCTTAGCTTCCGCACGGACTGGCCAGTCACCACCACAACAGCCATACCAAACGACCGGCAACTGTAACCACACCATCAACGACATCGCCATGACATCGGATATGACCGGGACATGCACACTGTTCCCCATCACATCCAGGAACACTGCATGCATCGTGGGAGGCAGTGGCATGGGCTCTGTGCATCGCACCCACATGGACGGAACTGCACGAACAACCAGGACACGACATGGATCCAGCGCACATGGACACACACACCGCTCAGTGGACATGAATAGGTCGCCTGGAGTCTGTGGGTGCTGCACCCCTCCCACCCCCACCCCGGGAATCCCATACCAGGACCTTTGCATGGACGACAAGTGCATACAACAACAACACGACCCCAGTGACTGTGACATGTCCAGTAACCACCACAGTGCAACAACAAGTGGCACGCCGCTGCATGCACGCAAGCACATGCCCTGATGTCATCTCACATGCACGCGTGCATGAGGAACAACCGCAGCAAACCTGTCACATGGAACTGAGATGGACTGTGCCCATGATGCCGAGCGGTCTGGTAGGCTACATGTATACCGTCTGTGTCAAAGTCCGCAGCTCCGCAGCTATACGTAAATGTACATTAGCACAGCCTTGGCCAAGCAGATGTAACCCCACACCCTATCCCATTTGTAATCATGCTCAGTATATCCTCAACATGTATTCCGCTGCCAGTAGTGTCCACTATACTGCATCACAGAGGACAGAAGACTCAATATAATGTTTGAAACCAAAACTGTCTCCGCTGACTCATTTCACAAGTACGAATGAGAGAGGATGAGAGTATGTGAAGTACACGGCAGTCGTGACATGACCATGTAGTCCACTGGTATTGGATGTCAACGCAAATGAGTAGCACTACTGTGGAAGACACACATGTGTCGTGTGAAGTCGTATGGACGCAGTGCTCAGGTGGGTGGGTGCGACGGGTAGATGCGCACATGCCAAGTCGGAGCACGCCGTGTTGGGAGGGGTCATGAACAGTACACCACCGCTTCCCTGGGCATTGTGAGAGGACACCTGTCGGGGGGAGTGAACACGTGTGTGCACAGCAGCCGGGCACACGTACAAAGCGGTACCAGGCGCACCTCAGCCCACCCTCTGTGGACAAGCTGGATCCTGTTGTGCGCCCGCCATGCCCCTTGACAAGGCACACACAGCCCCAGTCGACCAGGTGTAACCCCAACATAGTCAATCCGCACAGGCGATACAGGGCACGGGATGGCAGTGGAGCATGGTTTGTGAGAGGTCTCCTCGCGCTCCTCCTGGTCATATCACGCAGGCAATAGTACCTCAACGTCTAGCATGGCACAAGTCACATGGAAGTGTAGGGGGACGCACCACAGCACGAGCAGCACTGACGTCACGGGAGGTGGCTCGCACCATCCCATCCATTGCCCATCATACCAACCACGACACATGCCATTGCGACTAAGTGCAAGCGCGTGCGCCACCACCCCTGAGCCCTCCCCAGAGAGGCCAAAGAGTGAATGTGTGGGCCATCAGCCACAGACGGACGCGGCCTGGCCGCAAGGGCAGCCACAGCCACTGGGTGTCGCAGGTGGCGGATCCGGAAGGCGAAGACTGTGATGCATAGTCCATGCAGGCCGGGTCTCCATTTGGGGCACCACGCAGGTGGACGGCGTCCCGCCACACATCATACCCTGAGACAGCCCACTCGTGCAACTGGACCCACACATACACTCCTTGCCCTCTCTGGTGCGAGCTTGGGGCTGCCTGTGCAAGCGCTAGCCTCGCAGGTGAGCATGCATATTGGGGGGCGAGGGGAGGACATGAGGGCTGGGGCGAAGATGACTGTATCACTGTCAGTTAGTACAAGGGATGACCCAGATGTGGAAAGGAAGAGACGTGTCCCGTGTGTACTGCAACTAGTCGCCAATTCAACTACCCCCCATGTCCGGAATGTAAGCCCGCACCTAGGCCCGCCCATCCGCCACATCGAACATACCACCAGCACGACAACCTTCCCATTCGAAACACTGACTGGGGGTGGCGACCAGTGAACAATCATGTGTAGCCTACCCACGCGTACATGTGGGCCCTCCATGATCCATGTCACCTGCGGCAAAGACATGACATGCGCAATGAGGGAAGTGAGGAGAGCTGTCCGCCCCACGCGCAGAAGGTGCATCAGCTCCACAGACCCAGCAGCGAGTCCAGCAGGGGTCACATGTGCAGGGGCAGCTGTGCCTGGTGTGAAGGCACATGCATATAGACAGCACATCGACCAATGTGTAGTCTGCCCACATCCACAGTCCATCATCATGCGGACATAGGAATTGAACACAGGGCAACACATCTTAGTGGGTGCACCCACCGTGACCAACAATGCGCAATCATCGACGTACCCGCCCTGTGCATGGCCCCCCACCCAACGGAGGCACATCCAGTGCCACCATCCCACACACACAAGCCTTCCACGGAACATGCTGTGTCCAATGGTCAGTACAGAGTCAGCGCCCATCTGGTGGACCCTGAACAGGAGACACATGCACACACATGCCAGCTCCCACTATGTACGTCTGCCACCTGGCACGTGCAATGTAACCTCTCACCTGTGACGTGTGACTGCAAGCACACAGCCGTCTTGGCATGGGGCTGTCAATGTGGACACCAGTCAATGTTTCGGGAGCTGTGATCCGTACAGTGCTGTACATAGGGTGCAGTGCTGACACCTACTACTGTCTCATATCCCCTCGTGCCACAGGTCCCACTTGTATTGGCCGCTCAGCCCGTGCCCACATCGTCGTCGTCGTGTGCCATACTCATCCAGCCTCGGAAGCAGTTCCATGCTCAGCAGACACTCATGTCGCCGTGGCGTTGCCGCTTGACGAATATGCAGGCAGTCCCCATCAGCACGCCCCGCAAGTCATTGGGGCCTAGATCCCCATGTGCATGACCATGGCAGTGGTATGTCTCACTTGCCATTGCCATTGTTGGGAGACCTGTGTAAGTGTATTGTGGCCGTGCCGTCCCAGCTTGACAGCTGGGCTGTGGCACATGTGCTTGCTCAGTCATGTCAGTGATGTGTATGCGAAATTGCTATGTGTCGTGTTGCTTTGACATGTGTCCTCTGCCATTTTCCCCAGGCGGAGACCGAACATTGACCGCCCATACCAATTGCTGGCGGACATGGACGATACAGAGGTTATCAGGAAGTTTCGGCTGGACAGGCCAACCCTGCATCGACTGTGTGCCATGTTAGAGCCCCATCTCCGTCCCCGCAGGGTGTATCCGACTGCTGTCACCCCCACGGCTAAGGTGATGGCCGCCATGCATTTCTTCGCCACTGGGTCATTCCAGCACACAGTGGGCAGTGGAGGTGGGATGTCCCAGCCCATGTTCAGCAAGGTGCTGAGGGATGTACTGGCAGCCATGATGCTTTACCGGAACAGGTACATCCGCTTCCCCAGGGCTCGTGAATTGGCGGCAGTGAAGGGTGCATTCTATGCCCTTGGCAGAATCCCACACGTCGTGGGAGCCATTGACTGCACACATGTTGGCCTTGTCCCACCACAGGCCACTGAGCACCTGTACCGCAACAGGAAGCACACGCACTCCCTGAATGTGCAAGTGGTGTGCCTTGCGGACATGGTGATCACCCACGTGTGTGCCAAGTTTCCAGGCTCGGCCCATGACGCACACATAATGCGCAACAGCATCTTGCCACGACTGATGGCCAATCTGCAACAGGATCGTGGCTGTATTGTCGGTGAGTATGTGGAGTGGTGTAGCGTGCTGGTTGTGCGATGCTGTCCCCTGTCCAGTTGGAATAGCAACGGTTCTCTGTGTCCCTCACACCCAGGTGACTCTGCGTACCCGAATGGGGCATGGCTGCTCAGTCCATTGAGGAATCCTCGCACCCCAGCAGACGATCGATACAATGAGGCACATGGGAGGACCAGACGTGTGGTCGAGCGTACCTTTGGCCTCCTCAAGTCCAGGTTCAGGTGCCTGGACCGCACCGGGGGTGCACTGGCGTACTCCCCACAGAAGGTGTGCCAGATAGTGGTGGCGTGCTGCATGCTGCACAATCTGGCCATTCGGAAGCAGATCCCCCTCATTGTGGATGACGGAGATCAACCAGGGCCCCAGCCCGCAGACCAGGACAGCTCGAGTGAGGAGGACAGCAGAGAGGAGGAAGCTGGGAATGTGCGGCAGCAGCTCATCGCCCGCTACTTCACTTGACGGTGAGTGTCCATGTACGACGGCTGATGTGGCTGTATCTGTGCAGGTGTGTGTGTGCTGTGTCAGGGTGGCCGTTTGTTCACTACGTGCTGTGTGTCAACGCTCCATGGCCAGGGTAGTATGCCACTGTTGGTGACTGTGGCATTGTGCCCTATTGCTCTGTGCGATGTGTGTACATTGCTTGTAGTTGTTGACATGTACTGTGTGATGGGTGTGTGACACACTCATTGAATGTGCTCCTGTTCTGTCTCCCACCCCTAGGTCCCTACAGGCCGTCCGGATTCCATTGCCATGCCACGCATCAGGTGCCTTTCCGCCCAAGGTGGCCGTTGTATTCCGTACAAATAAAACACAGGGCACAGACAGCAGTTAGTGAAAAAGGTGCATTTATTACAAACTGTGACATGTGATTGTGCGTAAGGTGATGACAAAAGTGGTGCGTGCAGTGTCAATGAGCTGTCGGTCATGGCTGCGTGAAGCTCAGGGTGTACCCACTGGTTCTATGTCCATGGTCCAACACACACATGCCATCCAGCTGGCTGTGTGGAGTGGGATCGTAGAGCAAGTCAATGCAGTGGCTGGTCAAGGCAGGCTGGCGGAAGGCTGGCTGGCTGCCTCACTTGCGACTGGTGCGTGCGAAGTCCTCCCGGGAGACCTGTTTCCTCTTCGGACGGCCCCTTCCACGTTTGGGAGGGGGTGTGTGGTGGCGACCTGCTGGTGGTGGGTGAGGTGTGCTCACTGGCTGTGGTCGCAGGGGATGTGGACACTGCTGGCCGACCCTGCGCCCTAGCAGGTGGTGGCGGAGGTGGTGTTGCTGGCTTTGCCTGTGACCCCACCGCCACCACCAGCTGGCCCATGAGGTCCACGAGTTGGTCCATACGGGACACGATTTGGCCCATATGGGCGTCCATGGACCTCAGCACCCCCAGCACCTCCCGCGTGTCTGTGGCAGACCTGACCCATTGTTCTTGGGCCTCCTCATAGGCCCCAAGGACTCTGGCCATTTGAGGCAGGGCATGGCTCCCAGGGGAGGCTGGCGTTTCCCTGACCCTGCTCCTCCTACCAGTCCTGCTGCCACCGGCCTGCCCACTAGCCACATTGCATACCGCGGTCCTCGCTGTGGCTCCCAGGGTGGATCCAGTCGGCCGGGCCACCACCTGCGCTGGGGCTGGTGCCAGCGAAGACGTGGTGGTGGTTGTGGCGGTGGTGGTCGGTGCGGCGATGGTGGCGGTTGCGGCAGTGGTAGTGGCCGCAATGACCGTGGGTGTGGCCGCAACGACAGTGGCAGCAGGGGGCTGGGACTGTTCAGCAGCCCTGGATGATGGGTTGGTGGGTAGGAGGGGTCCTGGGGAGCGGCTGGGCCCTGCCACGCCAGATGGGCCAGCTTGGTGGTCCGTGTCCGAAGAGGTGGACAGATCCTCCAGATCCGTGTGTCCTCGTTGGGGGCTTGTAGGCTGGCTGTGCTGGCTGCTGTCTCCATCCCCAGCGTCCAGCAGTTCGTCACCTGTGGAGAGAATGAGATTTGTTATTGTGTTGCACCTGGCGAAGTATGTATTAGTCGTCTGACATTGGCAGTTCGTGCAATCTCGTACATGGGTTTCCCGGAGGCGAGTGTGTGGCTGTGGCATCTGTAGTTGTGTGTGCTAGGCAATGGGACTGTGTGCTGTGCACATGTGGCATGGGACGGATTGGCCATGCCGATGGGTGTGTTGCTTTGCCCCTACTCATTGTGACTCTGGTGTATGCGGGCTCCTGGCCCATCCTGGGTCTGGTTTTTACTTTGCTTTTGGAGTTCATATGGAACGCTTAGGAACGCATATGGCAACATGGGGGCCATGCCCCAGATTCGCATTTGGGAGGGGATATGCTTTTGGGGTTCAAATGGAACGCTTAGGAACGCATATGGCAACATGGGGGCCATGCCCCAGATTCGCATTTGGGAGGGGATATGCTTTTGGGGTACATGCTGTGAGCCATGGGTGCCGAACGTGACATGTGTTGTGGCAGCATGACAGTGCATGGTCTGAGGTGTGTGCATGCCTGACATGCCCTGCATATTTGCTGTCTGTTGTGGTTACTGGACATGGCATTGGACGCATCGTTATGAGTGAGTGATAGTTGTGTGCCAGCCAACGTATTGCAGTTGTCCCATCTCCTTGGTGTGCGTGCTGCCCTGTGCCATGTGCATCACTGCAGTGCTCGGGGGGTGTGGCCCATGTTGTGTGTTGTTGCTCACAGTGTGTCGTGCGCTTAATTGACTTCTGGCACATGGTTGGTCATGGGCATGTGTCTTAGCGTGACTGCTGTATGTGTGGCAGCTGTGCGGATGACATGCCTTTCATGAGACTGGGGCTGACGGATGGGATGGATGGTATGTTGTATGTGCATGGTGTGTCTGTGAGTTTGATGGGTTCAGTGGTGTTCGTGTGCATTTCTGTTGTTCCGCTCTGTTGCGTCTAGTGTTGTTTGTCTTACATAGGCGTAGTTGTGGGGTGTGGGGTTGACAGGCAGTGGGGGCTACATGGACAGGACTTCAATGGTGTTTCGGTTGTGTGTGATGGGTTGCACAGTGGCTGCCGTGTGGTACTATGTTCAGTGTGGCTTGTGCATGCAGACGTGGCTCCTTGGGTGTTGCTGTGTTTGTGATGGGTCATGTGGGGTGTGACTCTGTGGTTCATATCCGTGTGCACATTGTTCACTTGTTCGTGACGGTGGGCGGTGCTGCGTGTTCGTCTGCTACGTGACATGTCCCATGTGTTGGTCGTGTTCCGGTCCTCATGCCTCCAGTAATCCAGCCCTGTCCAGTTTCCCACCTGCAAGTTGTTCGTGCGTGCACTGTACTGGATGCCACATGGCTCTAAGCGGGGGTGCTCCATGTTGCAGGTCTGTGGGGGTGGGGGGTGTTGTGGGTCGTAGTGGTGGCTGGACACCCACTGATACCGATTGCTGTGGACCGTGATGTCTACCTTTCGGCTGTCGTTGTGCACTGCGGTGGCTGACACGTGGCTGTGGGGTGTGGGGGATGCTCCTCCTTGCTGTACTGTGGGACTAGGGGCCTGGTGTGTTTTGTACTTGGGCTGTCCACCCTCCCACCCACTGCACTTTGTGTTCCTGCCACTTAACTGTTACTTGTCGGTTAGTGCAGCTATGGCGGACACATGGGTGTGGTGGGTGCTCGTTGTGGCGCTTCTGGCATATTTGGGGACCTGTTGGTGGTTACGTGGCTGGCTGAGTGTACACATGTCCCCACGCATCTTACAGTTGTTCTGTTTGGGCTGTGTGTGGTGGTGTCTGTTGTATGTGTGTGTGATGTGTTGTGTATTGTGTGCTGGACATGGGGGTGTTTGTCCCTGGGAGCTGTGGCATGGTGGTAGTGCATGTGAGTACATAGCGGTGTGCTGGTATACATTAGTTTGTACTTACCAGCCTCCACTCCCCCTGCTAATCCGGCGAGGATCTCGGGATGGATGATGACTCGCACCTTCTCCTCCCACGCTTTGAAGGTCTTGAAGAGCGCGGGATTCCCTCCGCCAGTGACTGCAGCCAGCTCTCTGTTTTTGCCCTCCTTCTTCTTGACCAGGCTCTTGACGTCATTCCACCGTTTGTTTATTTCTACTCTGTTCCTGGGCAGGGTCCCGACTGCATTGACCTGGTCTACGATCCGGTTCCACATTCTGTTTCTGGTGGCTAGTGGTGTGTGCTGGACCATGTTCCCATAGATTTGTGGGTGCACCTTGATGATCTCGTCGACCATGACCGTCAGCTCCATGGGCGTGAACCTGGGCATTCTTTGTGGTGCCATGGTGTTTGTGGTGCTGGTGCGGTGTGTGTTGTGTAATGTGCAGGGGGTTTGTGGTGCCGGTGTTTGGTGATGGTGGTGGTTGTGATGTGTGCGTTTCTGTGGTGTGCTGCTGTCCTTGCTGTGTCACTGTGTCCTCTCCTCTCCTCTCTGGTTTGCAATGTTGCAAGGGGTTGTGGTCTGTGGGAGTTCTGCTTTTGTACTTACCTATGTGGGTGTGTCCTCATGGTCTGTTGTTTTCAGGTGTGTTGTGTCTGGTGTTCTGGCCTTTGTAGTTTTTGTTTGTCCGGGGGTGTTTTCGGGATGTGTACTGTGCTTGTGTATTTGTGCGTGCCTTGCTGTGTGGACTTATTGGCCATGTTGTGTGCTATTGGTTTTGTGAGCGGATGGTTTCTGTGCAGGGACGTGGGCGCCATGGTTTCTGCCGTGTCGATTGGCATCGGCGTTGTTTGCGCTGGCGGGCGGTATATTTGTGGTTTTCCCGCGCTCATGGCGGTGCGATCGTAATTTCACGTGCGGTGTGTCGGCCGTGAGGGCGGGCGGTTTTGTGTTGTCGGGCGTGTTTCCGTCCGTGGCGGGCGGTTTGACTCCGACTCGGACGATGGCGGGCGGTATTTTGTGTGATTTTTCCGCCGATGGCGGTTTTCGGTTTGTGTTATCGTAATGGCGTGGTCGGTGTTCAGACGGTGTATGCGGGCGGTATTTTGCCGATTCCATGCCTGGCGGATTTATTTACGCCGGGTATCGTAATGGGCCCCTAAGGCCCCAAGAGGCATTAATGATGAGGAACTTTTTGTACACTTGGTGTAAGAACCTTAATGACATGGACAATGTAATCACTGAATTGGGTACTATACCTCAGATACCTATTATGCAAGAAAGTTTACAATGATCGATACTATATCTAAAATATTGTACTGAAATACATAATATGGGACAGCAATAATATCATAGCTTAGAAATTAAATTAGTAAAGTGGTTCTTGTCCATTAGGGTACGATACCCGGTGAATAGAAGTATAACACCTTAATTCACTGTGATATTACATGCTTGTAGTACTAACTGTACAATAAGTACACATTGTCAAATGCAAAACCTGGCATAAAATGCAAGTCCGTTTTTTTAAGAAATTTAAAAATGTTTAAAAAATTGTCAATAAAGTTTTATATTATACACTACATTTCCCACAATGCCCCATTAAGGCTAAAAGTGGGTATAAATAAGTGTAATAGATGAAGGACTCACTAACCGTGAGAAAAGCCGTGAGGGGGCTGAAACGCGTTGGTTGAGGAAGTTGCCAAGAATAAATTGTGCTTTAAAACTCAGTTCTGGAGTGCCGCGTTCTTTGTTCTGAAAATTACTTTGGGCCAGGATCCGGCCCCCACGCAGAGCACCAGCTGTTGAGCGCGCTGAACGAAGGATCACATTGGAGGCAACTATATATATAAATATATGTATATATGTTTGCTAATAACTTTGGCACCGTTAGATGAATCTTCATGAAACTTTCCAAAAACGTGCTTTTCTTTGCTTAGTTTCTTCATGGGAATCTTAGGGGGGGATCTGTCAAGCGGGGCTGAGAAAAAGGGGGTCCCAAAATGCAAAATCTACATGAATTTTCCAGGGACTTTTTTGAAAAGGGCTACAGTGAAAATGGCTGATCAGAACTGCACCAAATTTGGCAAGGAGGAAGCTAGATCTTGGTCCAGATAACATGCTTTTTGTGATTGGGTGTAAATCCGTTCAGTAGTTTTTCAGAAATTACGGTTCAAAAATATTTGTATATCTGGATGGGTGGATTTGCAAGAGTTCAGCAGTCGCATGAATTAAAAAATGGAGGCATTGGACTAGTTAAGGGGGCATTTTTTCCTGTTGGCCATTGCGCTCCCGCAGGAGTGAGAGGCTCCTGCTAGGCTCCTGCGAGTCCCACAGGAGCTCATGCTCTGATTGGCTGGCTGCAACATGGAGAGAACTGTTGAGGCTGCCATTTCAGGAGATGGGGACTTGGTGTCGGGTCTGGAAAATTAAAAATAAATATATATAATGGGTCAGAGTAGGGGTACCCTGACCCCCTGGACCATGTAGGAAGGTCCAGAGGAGCCAACCCAGACCTAAATGTAAAAAAGAAATTGAACAGGGTTTTCAAAATCCCGCGGGTGTCCCCCGGGAGCCAGTGAGGCCCCTGGACTACCGCGGGTGTCCTGCAAGTGCTTCTCGTGCGGGCCACAGTTGTAAAACAATACATTAAAAAAATTGCCGTCCACAGTGAGGGGTAGTCAAGGCACGAACGAAGGCTGTGAGCCAGCGGGACAATGTCTGCCTGTGGGGGTTGACTTTACATATCGTAATAAAATCTTACTTTATTCTAAAAAAATACTAGAAATTCACTGATAAAAACAAAGGTTAAAGTAATGTTGTAGCTAGGAATTGTAATTATATCTTACTTTATATTAAAAAAAAATTAGAAAAAAATTAGAAATTCACTGAAGAAACCAAACGTTAAAGGGACATTATAGTTAGGTGAAAATGAAAAACAGCAAAATGCACTAGTTAGAGTTATCTCAAGTAACTATAACTCATGCAGTAAAGTAACTAGAGGTCACACCTTTGCAATGCACAGCTAATTACTTCCCATATTACATCACTGCAACATCTGAAATGACATAATTGATGACAACACTGTGCATGGATGGCGGAGATACACATTATAGTTACTTTACTGCAGAAGTAAAACTGATATTTTCACGTAACTATAAAGTTCCCTTAACCTTTGGGTTTATATATATATATATATATATATATATATATATATATATATATATATTCACTGAAAAAAACAAAGGTTACAGGGACGTTATAGTTAGGGACAGATTTCACTTGTACAAAACCAGAGAAATTCAGCGTTATAGTTAGCTGAGCTAACTATAACTCAGGCCCCCACAATGCACTGCTTATGACCTCACATATTACATCACTCATGACATGGTCAGTGACATCACTGATGACATCTCAAATGACATCACCGATGGCATCCCTGTGGGACCCCAACAAGATGCCTAGGGGGTCAGGGGGTCTCTACCCTGCCCCCTTTTCTTTTTTTTAATGTTTTTTCTTGTGACTCGGTTCAACTGAGTCAGAAGATAGCTGCCAACACGTCATGGTTTGAAGTGTTGGCAGCCAATTAGATCTCAGGTACGAGATCGGGAGGGTTCGCGGATCCTTTGCGTCCCTAGATATACAACTGGTAGGTTCTTTAAATATCTCAGCAACTACTGAACGGACTTACACCATTTAACAAGTGCTTTCTGGACTAAGAGCTACCTTTTTGGCAAATTTGGTGTAATTCTGTTCAGCAGTTCAGGCTGTAGCTGTGTCTAAAGTTTCCTATGGAACATGGAGAAAAAGTGTTTTGGGACCCCCCCTTTTTCTTGGCCCCCGCTTGACAGATCACCATGACATTTTTAAGATAACAGCTGGAATGTGCGTCACACTAGATTTGAAACTGTTGCGAAGATTCGTCAAACGACGCCAAAGTTATTGCCAAATGAAAAACGCTTTTCCTAAGGAAACTACATCCTCACTATAACTACCTACTAGTGAATTTCTGACTTTTTAGAGTTTAAAACTTTATGTTGTTTCTCAACACTTCACCTAACCATAACCTTACTTTAATCTGTTTTCCAGTGAATATATGTATGCATGTATGCATACATATGTGTGCATATATATAAATATATGTGTGTGTGTGTGTATATATATATATACATATATACACACACACACACATATATTTATATATATGCACACATATGTATGCATACATGCATACATATATTCACTGGAAAAAACAGATTAAAGTAAGGTTATGGTTAGGTGAAGTGTTGAGAAACAACATAAAGTTTTAAACTCTAAAAAAGTCAGAAATTCACTAGTTATAGTTATGGTTATCTCAAGTAACTATAACTCGTGCCCTAAGAGAACTATAACTTATGTCCCGCCATGCTCAATCTTCTCATTAATAATTTCACTGCAAATGTTAGTGATATCAATGATGTCATGGAAGATGTCATGAGTGATGTAATATGTGGGGTAATTAGCAGTGCATGGTGAAGGCGTGAGCTATAGGCCCTGCGGCCAACCCCCCTAAAGGCAGCCAACCCCATACTGTGCAGGGCCTTCGGTCATGCATGGTGGGGGTTGGCCACAGGGCCTGCGGCCAACCCCCCGCATGCAGCCAACCCCACGCTGTGCATGGCCTTCAGTCATGCTTGGTGGGGGGTTAGCCACAAGGCCTGGCCTGTGGCCAGGCCCTGTGGCCAACTCCATCAAAGGCAGCCAACCCTACGCTGCACATGGCCTTTCGCCATGCGCCGTGGAGGTTTGGCCACAGGGCCTGACTCTGGGGACCCCATTCCCCAGGGCCTTTTTTTTCATTAAAGGGGGAGGCCCCACGGCCCCTCTCCTCAAACCTTCTAACGCCCTGAGGACCACATCCCCCAGGGCTGTTTTTTTAATTAAAGAAAGAGGGCCTGCAGACACTCTCCCTGAGCCTGAAACCTGCTGTTGAGGGGGGCAACGCATGGCCTCCTCTCCAAAGAAATAAAAACTTTAGTTGCCCTGGGCCATGGCTCAGCCCGAGGGCTTTAGAAAGGAAGCAGTAGATTCATGGATCCTCCAAAAATTTGCAGCTAAGTTTAAGATGAAAAATGTTTTGGCCCTGATGCGGTCCCTCTGAGAACCCACCACCAGGCCTAGAGGGTCCATGGACCGATTTCAGCACAGGGGACCCCATTCCCCCAGGTCAGGCCTTTTGGAATGTCAGTGTCTGAGTGAGTCTTTGAGTGGGTCAGTGTCTGAGTGGATCTCTGAGTGATTGCATCAGTGTCTCACTGGATCTATCAGAGGGTGCTTTAGTGTCTAAGTGGGCTTCTAAATGGGTGTCTGAGTATCTGAGAGGGTCTCCCAGTGGGTTCATCAGTGTCTGAATGGACCTCTGAGTCGGTGCATCAGAGTTTCAGTGGGTCTCTGAGTGGATCCATCAGTGTCTGAGTGGGTCTCTGACTGGGTGTGTCACTGTCTGAGTGAGTCTGTGAGTGGGTGCATCACTGTCTGAGTGTGTCTCTGGTTGTCTCAGTCTCTGAGTGGGCTATAAGTGAGTCTGTGAGTCTCTCAGTCGGTCTGTGACTGGGAGCGTCAGTGTTTGTGTGGGTATGCAAGTGGGTGTCTCAGTACTTGAGTGGATCAGTGAATATGTACATTAGTGTCTGAGTGGGTCTGTGAGTAGGTGTCTGAGTATCTGAGTGAATCTCTGATTCGGTCCCTGTCTGAGTGGGTCTCTCAGTGGCTGCATCAGAGTCTGAGTAGGTCTGTGACTGGATCCATCAGTGTCTGATTGGGTCTCTGAGAGGGTGTCTCAGTGTCTAAGTGAGTCTCTGAGTGGGTCAGGGGATGCATCAGTTTCTGAGTGACTGCATATATCTATGAGTGGATGCATGAGTCTCTAAGTGGGTCTCTGAGTGGGTGTGTGAGTCTTTGACTATGTCTGCAAGTGGGCGTGTCAGCATCGGAGTGCTACTGTGAGTGGGTGTATAAGTTTCTGAATGGGTGTGTCACTGGGTGCTTAACTGTCTGAGTGAGTGAGTGTGTGAGTGTCTAAGTAAAAGTGAGGGCAGGTGTGTGGATATTTATATATATTTGATTTCTATTTTCACCAATACTCGCGGCATCACGCGATGTTCGCGATGTCCCCACAGCATTACTAGGATGGGCTGCACTGATTGCCACGGCATCGTCACGAATATTGCATGTGGTAAAAAAAAACAATATTGGATACATCACTTCTGTCTTTAACACCCTCATTTCTCAAACATTGGATCAGAGTGCCTCCACCCTGACCCCTTATATCACCTTTTACACAACTTTTCAGCCCCAGGAACCGTTCCCTGATCCATAAAATGGCGGCCACAACTTTCTCTTCAGGTTGTGGCCAGCCAATCAAAAACATTCCTTTTGGCTCGTGTTATTGCGAATAATTGCGATGTCGCCACAAAATAAACTCGAGCACAGATGTCACTAACTTTTTCTCAAAAACTAATGAGCGGATTTACACCAAATAACAAAAAGCACAATCTGCGGAATCTAGCTTTCTTCCAAATTTGTGTCATTCCTGCCAGCGGTTCGGGCAGTAGTCATGTTGACAGGTCCTATGGGAATTAACATTGCAAACGCACCTTTTCACCAACCCCATTTTTCTCAGCCCCCACTTCACAAATCACCCCGAACAACGCCAAAGTTGTAGGCAAGTCAAAAAGTTTTTCCTATGGAAACATGGTCCTAACTATAACTACCAACTGGCAAACAATGCAAGTAGGTTATATATACACATACTAGAGTGGACATTTTTTGCTTTATCCGCAAATTAAAACTGAGAAAGTTTTTTTCAATAAAAGAAGGACTCAGAGAAATACAACAATATAAGGATAATAAGAGCGAGACAAGTACAGAACTCCTAGCGTCTGATGTTTCCACGTTACTAACAATGCATGATCTCAGTGAAGGCATCAACAACAATGATCAAAGCTCCACAGATGGACTGTCAACACAAGAAAGGCTGTCCAATGCAAATATTAAACAACGAGGAGCTGGCATGAGCCCGTTTAAGCCCAAATCTAATTTTATTCCAGCAATGCCTAAGGATGCCATAGATATTTTTCACGAGGTGGTTACAGAGGATATTAAGAAACTACACCAACAAATCAAACACAGGAAACGTCACAAAAATAATCAAGAACTGCAATACTTCAAGCTAATGAAAAAACTCAGTAACAATCATGAAATAGTTGTTGCGAAATCTGATAAGGGTGGCAATATTGTCATCTGGCCACAAAAAGACTACACTTTGGAAGCACTAAGACACCTTGAAGATCAATTCTGCTATGAAAAAGCTAACACTAAAAATACAATATAGCCAAAGAAACTTTGAAAATGAAACTTCTGGAATGGAAGAGAGAGGGAGTGATCTCCATGGATGAATATCGGTTTTTACATGTGGAACATCCGGTACTACCAAGGCTGTATTTTATCCCTAAAGTCCACAAAAAAATCTCACCTATTCCTGGAAGACCGATTATATCAGCCATTAATAGTGTGGGAGAACATGCAACGCAGTACGTGGACTTTTTCTGCAGGATTTTGTTAAGCAACTTCCAACATATATAAAAGACACTGGGGACTTCCTTAAGAAATTGCAAGACATTCACTGGGCAGATGATTTGTTGTTCATCACGTTGGACATCGAATCACTATACACAAGTATAGAGCATACGACAGGTTTGAATGCTGTGGAACATTTTTTAAGTACCAGGCCCCTGGATTGTTACAATCATAACAAGATGCTTTTAAGTTTGACTTCCTGGTGCCTACACAACAACTATTTTTCATTTGGAAATGATGTATATTTGCAAAAGAGGGGCGTTGTGATGGGGGCCTGCTTCTCCCCCAGCTATGCATGTTTGCATGTTGGGTGGTGGGAGGAGCAGGTCCTTAAGCGCACGCACAGCTTTGAGTATTTTAGCCATGTACAACACTGGCTGAGATACATAGGTGATGTTTTTATTGTGTGGAGAGGAGATGAGAAGAGTGCTACCGATTTTATTAACAACATTAATGTAAATACTGCCAATCTTAAATTTTCTTCGCAGATCAGCAAGCAAGGGGTTGATTTTTTAGATGTCAAAATCTATATTAATGATGGCAAAATAGCTACCACGTTATATAGGAAAATCACTGCTGGCAATACGACACTCCATGCCAGCAGTGCACACCCCAAACATCTCATCAAAAACATTCCGTTTGGTGAGCTTTTGAGTCTTAAAAGAATCTACAGCACAGAGGAAGACTTCACTATATGTACACAGCAGGCTCTGGATGGATTCAAAATGAGAGGATATAGTGAGTCCATTCTCAAAGAGGCAGTGAGAAAAGTCAACGATAGATCTAGGGATTCTCTTTTCTCCAATGATAGCGATGTAGAAAGATCTGACTGTGTGGAAAATGCCCCGAGATTGATAACCTCTTTTAATAAACAGGAAAGAAAAATCAGGTCAATAGTAAGACGCAATTGGCCAATAATATTGACGGATGGGGTGTTAGCTCCAATCCTCCCTGTGCAACCTACCATCACGTACAGAAAGGGTCCTTCAATGAGAACACAAATTGTCAAAACGAATCCTGAGTTAGCAACTGCCAAGATGTGGTTACAACATAGGCAAGGGTTCACAAAATGTTCTTCTTGCAGAGCATGTAGGTTTGGTGAGAACACCACATTTTATTCAACTCCTTTTTGTCCAGAGAAGATTTCAATCAAAGGTTGTTTTAATTGCAAAACGGAGTTTGCAGTTTACGTCTTGACGTGCACCTGTGGCTTGAGGTATGTGGGAAGTACCAAGCTGCAGGTGCACGTCAGAATTTTACAACATCTG